>OX637578.1:12403121-13116083 GCA_951800085.1 Comarum palustre
GAAACCGAACTGGAGGGTTGACCGCAGCTTTTCTCCTTCGGCTCTGTCTCCAGCTGTGACTGTGCTCCGATCGCACCTCCGTCAAATGATCATCTCTCGGTGGCTCACCGGTGACTAGAGCTTCGCCTCGCCATCCCCAACACGTCTGTGGTTGTGGGTTTCCATACAAAGCTGCAGAGAGAGAATCGAAGGAGAGAAGGCGACTGCCTTCGATTGGGTTTTCCGACTTTAGCCGCGACGGCGAGTCTGGATGGGTCCGGAAGCTTCGCCTCATCGTCCTTGTTCTTTCTGTGTCCTCAGTTTTCAAAGAAGAGGCCTGAGGAAGGAGATTCGAACGGAAGAAGATTTGAGCTTCCCGGCCGTCGTTCTGTGCCCTCCGGTCACCGGCGAAGACAAGTGAGGTATGAAAGATCATCTAATCATCGAGCTCTACGTCTTCCTATAATTGATTTTGAGTTTGGTTGGAAGATGAAGAATTTGTGTTTAGGCAGTGGAGGACCACCGTTCTTGGCACTGTGCACAACGGCGGTGGGGATGATGTTTGGTTCTAAATTAGCTCTTTTGTTATCGATTGAGGCTTTCTAAACATGATTTCATGATGAAGGAGAAGGAATGGAGGTAAAGGCAGAGTTCTGGTGTTTCTGCCTCGGATCGATTTTGGAGGTAAATTACTGTTCTCTAGGGCTACTGTGTTGTGGTTGGTGTAGTTGATATGTTGATTTGTTGTTGATCATGTTTTGTTGTGTGTTTGTTACATGTTGTCGATAACTTGGTGAATCGGAGGAAACAGGGAGGTTATGGCGAAATTCCGGCAAGTTACTGGAATCCGGTGAAACGTAATAGTTCCGGCAGAATGCCGAAGAGGTAGGAATCAAATTCATGTTAAGCTTTTAGTCGGAAAGTACTGATAATTCCTAAGTTGAGTGATTACGGAGAAATTGAACGTAATTAGGAAGTTTCCATTTTGGGAAACTTTCCAATCTAAAGAACACTTGCCATGTTAGGAAACTTTCCATTTTGGGAAACTCTCCCTTTTTGGAAGGTTTCCATTTATGAGAAGATGTTAAATCGGGTTGAAAAGGTTAAAGAAAATGTAGAATTCAAGTTAAAAGTTTTGAAGTTAATTAGTGAAATATGAAAATTATAGTATGTTGACCACTCTAGTGGTTGAGAAAGATGTTGACTCCTGTTAACAAAAATGTCAAGTTAATCGTGGAAAACAATCGGATAATTTCATTATCAACGTATCGACTCACAATTAGTAAAGAGAAAATACTTATGCTAAGGTGGCGTAAATGGAAACCAAACTACGAGTCGATAATCGGAAATAAGTGTAATGTGTGAAAAGTTGTGAAAAGAAAGGAACTTGGTCAACTCTTGGTAAAATAGGATTTCCTGGTCAAACTAGGAAAAGACCAAGTCAACTATGGAATGACTAATATAATGGTTTGTTTGTACAGTCTCTGATTGAACGTGAGACGGGCTCGACTACGTGGTTAGTTCGAGGGTTTCGCTCGAGGAGCTTCCCGAGCAGGAAGAAGGTCACGATGAGTACTGTGAGTGGACCTTTGCTTTTAAATTAAATTGTATCACTACCAGGATAAGCACTTTAGCCGACGAAATTTTTTCGTCGGCCTGTTCACAATTTTCGTCGGCTATAATTCGTCGGCTATGCTTATAGCCGACGAAATAAAGTCCGTCGTCGGCTATACTCCAAAACTTAGCCGACGAAATAATATAAAAAATTCGTCGGCTATAATCCAAAACTTAGCCGACGAAATCATATAAAAAATTCGTCGGCTATAATCCAACACTTAGCCGACGAAATAATATTAAAAATTCGTCGGCTATAATCCAACACTTAGCCGACGATATGGTAATATTTCGTCGGCTAAAGTTTTTAAAAATTAAAAATTAAATAGAGAATAGCCGACGAAATTAGCACACTTTCGTCGGCTATGATACTTTTAGCCGACGAAATTTGCCATATTTCGTCGGCTAAAGGTTGTTGGAAAAAAAAAAATTAGCATAGCCGACGAAATATGGTAAATTTCGTCGGCTATAGTACTTTTTATACTAGAAACCCAAACAAAATTTATACATTACCATCCAAGCAAGCTGCAAATTACATAAACAATTTCATAACCAACAACATCACACCATCTAAAGTAACATAAACATTTTGCATTAAATTTTCAATTCATAAATTGTTCATAAAACCTAAAAAGTAAATTAATATTTGTTTATAAACCTAAAAAACTAAATAAATAATTGTTCATAAACTTAAAAAACTAAATGAAGTCGATATCGTCTAAATCAATATCTGCTCTAGGATGAGGTTGTTGGGGAGGTTGGGGAGGTTGCGGCGGCTGAGGTAAGACAATAGGCGTGGGCATGGGCGGAAGCGGAAGTCCATGCTGCTGTGCAGCCATCAAATTTTGCATGTACTGGAACATCTGCTGCTGCTGTGTCTGCTGGGCGGCATAGACTGCTACATTGTACTCCTGTAGAGCGGCAGTATATGCTGCTTGGGCGGCCTCTCTCTCGGCAGTATATGCTGCTTGGGCGGCTTGTTGTTCCCGTAACATCTAAACTTCCGCCTCAAGCTGAGTCGTTCTGCTGCTGGTCGAGGCTCCTTTTTTCTGAAACCCAGGAGTGGTTTTCAGTACCCCCTCGCCCTTCTTTCCCAGACCCCGACAGTAGAAGTTATTTCCTCGCGGTGGGAAGGCTGTGCCCATGATCCTGGCCCCAACGCTGAGATCCGAACTGTCGATCCGGGACATGGCTTCGGACATGTCTTCCTCTTGCGTGTCAGGCCATGTCTCCCTGACTATAGCAGCCATCACCTCGTCACTAGCCTGTCTCACCCTCGCCTAATTTGATAGGAAAAAAAATTAATTAACATTTTAAAATATATATATACATATAATTTACTAAATTTTAAAACGTAAAACGACTTACAATATCCTCCTGGGAGTCAGGATATGCCTTCTCGTACGTATAGACGTACCGGTTGACCTCTGGATGTTCCCTGGCCGCCTCCTCCATCAACGATGCGAACGGTCTAGAACCGGCATGATGGTTCCTCATGTTGCGTTGCCGGTTTTGAGCGTTCACCCGGGAAACGGCCTACAAAGGAATCAAATTAGTAAAATATTTTAAAACGTATTAAATATAATTCAATATAAAAAATAATTATTTTTAATTACCTGTTTATGTGGGTTGTTGAATTCCGATATCAGAAGCCAACGCCACTCGTACTCCCTGAACTGGAACTCAAGGGGGGTGCCGGAACGTTCGTTCCCATGTGTAGTCCAGTGCGTCCTTAACTCGTTCTTCCACTCTTTGTACCTGTAATACGCCAAAAAAAATATAAATATTATAAATTATACATGGTTTTTTTGTCCTTAACTTTGCAACGTACCTTCCCCCGTGCACAACGTCCGCCCAGGTGTTCCTCAGGTACTCGGGAACGTCAAACCACACCTGCATTTAAACATTTATTAGTTTAGACGTTCATAAATCTACAATGTAATAAATAATGTTAAATATGAATTTTGTTATACTTACCGACATGGCGTTGTGGACCATGTCCTTAACCTCCTGTGGGACCTCGCCCCAGTCTGACCACAACATAGGGACTTTATCCCTAATAAGCGCTCCCACGCGGCCAGAGTACATCCTCGTCTTGCCGCCCGATACTACGTTCCCATCCTCGTCAGTATCAATGACGATCCTTCCCGATGTACTCACTGTCTTCTCGAGAGCTTTCCCCGTGACCGGACCTCTCTTCTTCCTTGTCGGCTTGGCTCCGACGGTGCCTATCATAAATTGATGATTAGTAAATTAATTTTATTATAACATTATAACATAACAAATTACTTATATAATCATTACCTGAGGGCGTTGGGGCGGAAGCGACGGACTCCGACTCTGTCGCCGACGATGATACCCTCGCAGAAATTAACTCTGTAGCAAACGGCACGAACAGATACACCGCTGATGGGGTCACCTGCGGGGGTAGTGGATAAATCGGCGCCCCTGAGTCATCGACTGCAGGTATTGCCGGTATGAAGCGCGGAAGGAAGAGAAGAGGCGGCGGCATCTGTACCCCGGAAGACCCACCCTCCGATGCACTAGGGCCCGGTGCCGGTGCCCTATGTATCTCAGGCATACGTGGTGCAGACACCTCCGCCTGAGTCGGAGGCCACAGCTGCCTCGAGGAGTGAGGGACGCTGGGCTGCCTGGAGGAGCGCGGTACGCTAGGCTGCCTGGAGGAGCGAGGGGCGCTAGGCTGCCTGGAGGAGCGAGGGGCGTCCGGCTGGCCTGAGGAGCGAGGGGCGCTAGGCGGCCTGGAGGCGAGAGGGCCATCTGGCTGCCTAGAGGAATGTGTCGGCTCCAGAAGAGACGCCCGTCGGGACGTCATTGGGCCCTGAAACGACCCTCGAGGGTTGCTAGACGTTCCCTCTGACGATTCACCCCTTTGGCCCTTCGAACTCTTGGATTTGCTGAATAATCCTTTCATCCTAAATAAAATAATTAATATTTTGTTAAATGTATAAAATTATAAAAAATGAACAACATTAACAAAAATTTAAATTTATATACCAATTAATATTGTAATATACGCAAATATATTAAATATACCATTCAATATTTTAATATACCCAACCATATTAAAAATTTCCAATTTACTTAATACACTCAATTTCCAAATATATTAAAAATCACCAAATACACCCAAATACACCCAAATATACACCCAAATACACCCAAATTCAGTAAATACACCCAAATACACCTAAATACACCCAAGTACACCCAAATTCACCCAAATATACACCCAAATTCAGTAAATACACCCAATATAATTCAACATTATCACAACATAATACAATTCAACATTATCACAATATAATTCAACACAATTCAATATAATGCAATATATTGAAAAAACAAATGAAATTTGTTCTATAATACAATATAAACATGAAATTGCATACTTAATTGGTTTGGGAGATGAGGGAGGCGGAGTGGAGGCCGGAAACCGTCGAAAATGGTGAAAGAAAATCGAGAGGAGAGGGAGAAACCGTCCGGCCGAGAAGGAGAAAGTGGGGGTTCTGTCGCTGGGTTCGAATATATAGGAAGAACTATAGCCGACGAAATAAAAAATTCGTCGGCTATAGTTGGAGTTTAGCCGACGACAAAACCCTAATTTCGTCGGCTAAAGTCCAACTATAGCCGACGAAATTTTTTAGTAATTTCGTCGGCTATAGTTCAACTTTTACCCGACGAAATTACTACGAATGTTAGTAATTTCGTCGGCTAAAGTATATTTTATAATTATTTAGTAAGTTCATGCACAATTTATTTGTTTTATCTTGTGAAACGAAAAACCGACCGTCAGATATCATCATTATGTTGAAACATGTGTGAGGGTAAAATTTCAGCATCATCGGACACACGTAAGGGCTCGATCCGCACGGTCAATCCCGTTGGTCAAACCCCTAAACACAAACAAACGGTGATTTGGCCACCTAAATTACGTATTCTGTCCGGACCTTCAACTACAAATAGTTTCATATCGAGGAGACGAAACTAGCGGTATAAAATTTATAAGAAAAATAACCGTCGGAGATAGGGCGTCCTCTATGGCGAACGAATAGAAAAAATGCAATGACCGCAAGTATTGGCACCGAAACTTATCGGAATTACGTGAAATTTCAACCGTAGACATATTTCATCGTTCCGGTCATATCTTATCTCATGACTTTTTTTTGTTTGAAGCATCTACGTATAGTTTGTGTTTAAAACGGAACATTTACTTAACACAGTAAATTAGTTATACAACATTAGTAGGCATATTTTGATTGTGACAATCCATCTTGTGAAACGAAAAACCGACCGTCAGATATCATCAATATGTTAAAACATGTGTGAGGGTAAAATTTCAGCATCATCGGACACACGTAAGGGCTCGATCCGCACGGTCAATCCCGTTGGTCAAACCCCTAAACACAAACAAACGGTGATTTGGCCACCTAAATTACGTATTCTGTCCGGACCTTCAACTACAAATAGTTTCATATCGAGGAGACGCAACTAGCGGTATAAATTATTATTTTATTCATTTAACTTTAGCCGACGAAATATTAGGGTATTCGTCGGCTATACTTTAGGGTTTAGGGGTTAGGGTTTAGGGTTTAGCCGACGAAAGTTTGCTAATTTCGTCGGCTAAAACTGTCAAATAGATAAAAAAAAAACAGTTGGTTTAACCGTACCCATAACAATTTCCTGCATATATAACCAACATTAAGATACATTATGAATTGTAGAGCTTGTACCATATAAAACACATCAAATTGTATTACAAATTCAAATAACTAAGAAGGCTCGTAATCAGAATCATCCGATGAGTCTTCTTCGGTGTCAGAATTAATTTCCGATAATCTATGCATTTCTACATCACAAGAGTCGTCGTCTGTTTCTTGATTTGGATCCACATCAATAAGGCGAGCGTCTAAATCACGAATTCGAACCGAACGACCCGGTTTAAAATTATTAAGGCGAATTGTAGAGGAGTCAGGAATACCTATTGCACTGTGTTCTTGATACGCAACATTTTCTTCCTCGTCTTCAGCCTCTCCAAGTGTAGCCGCCCGGTAAATGTTTCGAGGGTGCACAAGATTGACTACTTTCCACACGTCACCCTTAACAAGGTCATCAAGATAAAACACTTGTTTCACCGATGTCGCAAAAACAAACGGGTCATCTTCGTAACAGCTTGTACCAGTGTTCACCGATAAAATCCCGTACTGATCAATCTTCATGCTCTGCGAGCTTCTAGTATCAAACCATCTACACTTGAACAGGTGCACGGTCATGCCTTGCCCATAAACGAGTTCCACCACTGAATCAAGAACACCATAATAATCAACTCCATTCCGGCCACCATGCGCCATAACCCCAGAATTCTGTGTTCTTCGTCTGTTGTCTCTCATTTCACATATAAATTGCACGCCATTGACCTTGCACATCGGGTAAACTTTTGACATTATCGGCTTCATAGCTAGAAGTCTTAGTTCGTGAGACCAATTTGGGTGACCATCAAATTGAATATGGTTCATCTGCAACCAAAGATTCAATGTATTATAAATATGAATAATTATGCAATCAAGGAGACTTGCAACATACAGAATCAAAGAATTACATACCCAATCGCCAAAATAGTTCGCGAACTCCTTGTTGTGGTAGTCGAGATCACCTTGAATGTCTGGACGATGTAGATGGATGTCTTTCCAGTATTCAACTTCTTGACAGTTAATCAATACCCACCAATGGGCTATGACGAGCTCATGGGGTTGCAACTTGTAGGACTCTGGTAAAATTCCATAAACTTCAACATCATTTGAGACTATGGAAAGGTTAAACTCCGGTTCATCAACCGGTATGGTTTGTGGAGTTTCCTTCAATGCTCCTAGATACAACTTCATGTAGGTGACGCACTCGTGCGCAATATATGCTTCTGCTATACATCCTTCAGGCGTGGATTTGTTAGCCACATAAGCTTTGTAGTCTCCAAGTTGTCTGTAAATAAATTTGTTGTCATATGTTACGATTATACAATGAACATGTACAATAAAAACATTAGGTGTAAAAAACATACCTTTCCATAGGATACATCCAAGTATAGTGTACTGGACCGGTAAGCAACAATTGCTCGGGAAGATGGATCATCAGGTGCGGCATGATGTCAAAAAAATTTGGAGGAAATATTCTCTCAAATTTACACATGATATAAATAATGTCCTGTTGCATTTCCCGGAGATCAGATTTTGTCACTTCCCTTGTGCATAACTTCTGGAAGAATCTTGACAACGCTACTAACGGCTCCACCACCTGACGGGGAAGGAAGGGTCGAATGAAAATAGGGAAGAGACGTTGTAGCAGAATATGACAGTCATGACTCTTTAACCCGTACATTTTATTGTCCCGAATGTTTACACACCGGGCTATATTTCCTGCGTAGACTGAAGGATACTTCACAGAACTCAACCACCTGAAAATTACGTTCTTCTGTTCAGGCTTCACGGTGTACGGAGCTTGAGGCATTTTTTTCTTCCCTTCTTTCAACCACAAATGTCTTCGTATCTCCATTTTTTTAAGATCAATGCGTGCCTTCGGACCGTCTTTCGTCTTTCCCTCCAAGTTCAACACGGTTCCCACCACACTGTCACACACATTCTTTTCTATGTGCATCACATCTAGGTAGTGCCTGATCAACAACTTACTCCAGTATGGGAGTTCCCAGAATATGCTCTTATGTGTCCAAAATTTATACCTGTCGGGTCTGTCAGGTATTGCCGCCACTATATTGGGATGATTGCTGAGCTGCCCAAAATCATACTCATTAAGCACTGCTAAAATTTCTTCCCCTGTCCATCTTCTAGGAGGCACACCAAGTTCTACAGTCCCATCAAATGCCTTGTCATCGAACCGCCATTCGTGATCATACGGAAGGAGAGTACGGTGACCCAATCTACATATCTTGTTGCAATGACTACTGCTCCCCTCATCGCTTAGGCACTCTGGACAAGCCTTGTATCCCCTAACAACGTTGCCCGACAACATCCCACGAGCAGGAAAATCACTAATGGTACCAACAACCATAGCATGCATCTGGAACATCTCGTGCATGAACTTATCATAAGTGGGATGACCAACGTCCCAAAAAAACTTAAGCTCTTCAATCAAGGGTCTCAAATACACATCGAGACACTTCCCTGGATAACCGGGTCCCGGAATCAACAAACTCAACATATTGTATTCCTTCTTCATGCACATCCATGGAGGAAGATTGTATGGTACCAAAATCACCGGCCATACACTGTATTGAAGACTCATGTTGCCAAAAGGATTGAACCCGTCGGATGAGAGCCCGAGCCTCACATTTCGGACCTCAGACGCAAAATGAGGAAACTCCCTGTCTATATGCTTCCAGGCCTCCCCGTCAGCAGGGTGTATAAGGGTATCTTCGCCTTGCAATTCCCTATCAGCGTGCCATCTCATAGATTTGGCCGTGTGTGATGACATGTACAACCGTTCCAGCCTATCCCTCAACGGGAAATACCGAAGTACCTTCATAGGTTTCCTATTGCCTGCAGGAGTCAACTTATACCTGTCACTCTGACATACTGGACATGTGTCAAGGTCACCAAGGTCATTCCCTTCTGGATCTTTACCCCAGAAGAGAACACAATCATATCTGCATGCATGGATCTTGATGTAGGAAAGCCCAAGATCTTTCAGTATACATCGGACCTTATGATGAGTGGTAGGAAGACGATGACCGTGGGGCAGCATCGAAGCAGTGTACTGTAGATACTCATCAACAGCCTTCACAGTCGATTTTGTCTCAACTTTAATCTTCATAACGTCCATCACACTTTCAAGAACCGTTTTCTGAAAACCGGGGTACACAGGGGTCTGTTGGAAAGCAAGTAGTTTGTTGTACCTGTCAATACCAGCAGTGTTGACAACTCTAGGGAAGGGCTGCACCGGGTCAGACATATACGGTCCTTCAGAGCATACACCCCTCTCATAAGGAAACATATCGTTGATGAAGGCCGTTGTTGGATCGTTGGATGTACTGCCCGTCTCAGAAAATTGCCCATGATCATGCGGACCCCTTGATGATGTTTCACCGTGATATATCCAACATGTGTACTTCTCCCAAAACCCATTACTTTGAAGGTGCTGCCAAACCTTGTCAATTGGAAATTGATACATATCGCTGCGACACTGACATTTAGTGCACGGACAATAGAAAATTGTATTCCCTTTAGCATTATTGATCACATATTCAATAAAACTAACAACTCCTTTAGCATATCTTTTGTCCAATTTTGGAAGCGAAATCCAACACTTATCCATATCCTGAGAAAATAACATAATATATATGTATAAACGCTAATTAATTAAATTTACGAATCATTCAATTTATATTATATCTGCAGTTAACGTACAATTAATATATATATACATGCATATATATAATAATTACTAATTAATATAATCAAATTAATATATATATATATATAACAACAACTTCATATATATTATCAAACCCAAATCGATCAACTCAATCACACTCAAAACACAATATAATCAACTCTAATTAAAACTCAAAATCAATGTGCATAACGAAAATAAAACTCTTAAATCAACTCAAAAACAAGATATATACATATACGTACCTATATATAGCGCCACAAACTAATTTCGGACAGATTTCGACAACACCCAACAATTTCGCCAACCCCAAAACTTTTTCTCCCTTTTTTTCTTTCAAATCAGCTACTGTCTAGATCTGGAAATATAAAGCATTTTAGCCGACGAAATTATATATATCGTCGGCCAAAGTTTTAAAATTTCGTCTGCTATAGTTCACAGACTATAGCCGACGAAAAAAACTATTTAAGCCGACGACACAACATTTCGTCGGCTAAAAGTCCACTTTAGCCGACGAAAATTTCTCTTAGCCGACGAAAGTTTTTTTCGTCGGCTAAAATAGACTTTAGCCGACGAAATTTTAGCCGACGAAAAAAACTTTCGTCGGCCTGTTAATTTTTTTTTCGTCGGCTATGATACTTATTCTGGTAGTGTATGTCATAGACTTTAATTGATTTCTCCTGCATATATGATTTCCTCCATTTATGTTTTACGGTTGTTTTTGGGAAAATGGGATTTAAGGATTTTAAAGACAAACGAGCCGGGAAAGAGGTTCATACCTTTCCCGTGATTTTAAAGGATTTTCCCGGGATATGATTTAATTGTTATCACCGTTTTGGGATTATGGAGGGGGATGATTTTAAAAGGAGAAACTTGGCTAATGGATTTAAAGGGGTTTTAAAGTAAAGGCAGAGAACCGGTTTTGGGTTCCTGGGAAGGTTTTAAATCCAATGCTTTTGGGGTAAAGTCAGGGTGATTTGACTTGGTTTTCGGATTATTTTTCCCACGAGGATTTGAAGGATTTTAAAAGGATTTTTTAAAAGGGAAAAGGATATAAGGATTGAATGCTAGCATGGACCCTCTCCGGTGGTAGCTGGTCATTAGACCCTCCCGGATAAAGCAGGTCGGGGACCCTCTCTGGTGGTAGCTGGTCATTAGACCCTCCCAGATAGAGCAGGTCGGGGACCCTCTCCGGTGGTAGCTGGTCATTAGACCCTCCTGGATAGAGCAGGTCGGGGACCCTCGTCGGTGGTAGCTGGTCATTAGACCCTCCCGAATAGAGCAGGTCGGTTTTCTCGTGGATGAAGTTAATACCCCACACAATTATTGATATTTGAGCCAAGGGATTTAATTGAATGATTTATTTATTTAATGTCCATTATTTGTTGCATGCGGATTTTCTCGGAAAACTCTAAGGGAGAGCATTAAAGGAAAGTAAAGTTTTATATTTTATTTTTGTCCACTCACGCTAACAGTTTTTCAATGTTTCTCCCCTGGGCCCTTCGTTTTCAAATGCCCAGTGGTGCAGGGTTTTAGAGCGGAGGTCGAGCGCGTACGAGAGTCGAGGCATAGTCGATCAATCCGTTGCCGCTTGAAATTCTTTAGGGTAATCATCTTTGTAGACTGCTCTGACTAACCCAGTTTAGCTAGTTAAGTAGGTTAGGGAGCAGGATGCCTTCATAAGTTAGGGATTGTTGTTAGATACTCATGGAAGTGCTGAGTTGGTACGTAGGAAGGGTTGGCCATTTCAAGGGGGTTTCGGTAAGAAGTTCCCTTGAGGTGGTCCCCGCAGGATTTACTTCGGGTTAAAGGGATTTAACTCGGGGTGGGTCCTGACAACATATCCATGTTTTACTATAATGATCATATCCGACAATCAGATTTTTGTTTGTCAAGTTTGATCATAAGAATCACGACATGTCTACTAATGTTGTATAACTTGTTTACTAAATTTGAAGTAAATGTTCCGTTTCAAAAAAAACTCTATGTAGAACCTTCAAACGCAAAAAAGTCGTGAAATAAGATATGACAAGAATGGTGAAATACGCCTACGGTTGAAACATCACGTAATTCCGGTAAAGCCTTGGTGCCGCTAGTTGCGATCAACATAATTTACCATTCTTTCTCCCAATGGGTAGCCCTATCTTCGGGGGTTATTTTCCATTAAATTTGTATACCACTGGTTGTGTCTCATCAATTTGAAACTATTTTCAGTTGAAGGTCCGGCAAAAATACGTAATTTAGACGGTCAAATGATCGTTTCCGTGCGTTTAGGGGTTTGACTTATGGGATTGACTGTCCATATCGAACCCTTAACACTGTCGGATCAAGTTGAATTTTTTACAATATCCATGTTTTACAATAATGATTATATCAAATGGTCGGATTTTCGTTTGTCAAGTCTGATCATTAGAATTATAACGTCGCCTAAGTTCTAAAAAATAAAAAAAAAATTCAGAACAATTTTCCCGCGCAAAATTTTTGACAACGATTTTGTAGGAGATTGGTAACTCAGGAGCTTACTTCATGTGATCGACAAAGATTTTGCAGGTTTTGAGCACAATGAACATGAGTGATCAGGAGCATCTGAGTTATTGAATTCTTGATGTGTAATGCTTGTTTTTCTTAGATTAAGATATAAACATATAGTTGTTCTATCTTTTTAAGTTACACTGTAATAAAGATAAAATTTCAGTTTAGTATTTAGTTGTTGTTTTTCCAATTTCTTTCATATTCTGAATATGAAAATTCTATTTCATATTTAGAATATGAGTTGCACCTTGAAAAAAAATTATTTCTCAAAAAATTAGGGTGTGACAAGTTGGTATCAGAGCATAGGGATTAAAACCCCAGGATCTGTGTAGATTAGAACCATTTGGAAAATAGTGTAGAACTGTTAGTATTGAGTAAACATGTATTGTCTATAAAAAATAAAAAGAATTTTTACATGTCATTTTTAGTAATTTGATATGAGTTGATAAAGTCAAAAATATTTGATAAAATAAAGGCATCTAAGTAGCCAGTTGGAGGTATGAATAGATGATCCCTTTAAAAAAGAAGAGATGTTATATCCAAAAAATAATTGATAGGATTTCTGGTAAATAAGATGAAACTAACAACAAACGACTAGATCAATTGATTGTTCTGGATAAAATTGAATATATATATATATATATATATATATATATATATATATATCGCTTGAACTTTTCAGAACATATTTGAATTTTTGTTTTACCAAATTGTATTTTTTATATAATATATGGTTGATCTTTTATTGAACAATTGACAATTTGGAAAAACATTTTGGGATAGCATCTTGGTTTTGGAATTTTCTATGGTACTTTAATGTATCTTATATCTTTAATTTATTGAATATTTTACACTTTTGGATTCATAATATATCTAACGGTTTTAAACATTCTAATTTGTAACCCTAAATTCTAGCCTCTCAACCTTTTTCAATGGAAAATTATAATTAGTACGTAATTATCAATATACAATCAATTACACATTGACAAAATCATAAACTTTGTAAGTTATTAAGTATTCAAAAAAACTTTTAGTTTTTTTCGATGAAGAAAAGACAAATATTTTTGTTAAATTAGGCTTAACACAAATTGATATTTAACTATTAACTGACAATTCAGGTCAGGACCCCCTTACCGAAACCCCCTTGAAATAGATAACACTTCCTACAAATCAACTCAGCACTTCCATGAATAATTTAAATCAACCCCTAACTCTTGGAGCCATTCTGCTCCCCAAATCACAACTACTCTTCAACAGCTTATTCAACTATTTAAGTTCGGGTAATCAGAGCAATCTATATGGAAGTGATACATAATTAAACTTATGGCAACAGCGGATTAATTGATTATGCATCGACTTCGCTACGCAAGACATCATCTCAGGAACCCTGCAACACTAGGTATTTGAAAACGAAGGGCCCAAGGGAAAACATTTAAAAACATTAGCGTGAGTGAAAAAAAAATCGAATATGAAAAGGTAAATATCTTTTCATGCTCTGCCTTTGATTTTTCAAAATCCACATGCACGCAACCCATAGAAAATGATTAAATAAAATATATATAACAATTCTCTTGGCTCAAATCCATAATTTAAAAAGTGGGGTATAATGTCACCATGACCACAAGAAAAAAACTGACCAGCTCTAATGCACAAGAGGGTCTATTGACCAGCTCTATCAGAGAGAGTCCATTGACCTGCTCTATTCGGGAGGGTCTTTCTGACCAGCTACCACCGAAGAGGTTCCTGACCAGCTCTATTCGGGAGGGTACTTCCGACCAGCTACCACCGAAGATGGTCTGACCAGCTACAATCAGGAGAGGGTCCATGTTAGCTAGCAATACATATAAACATATACTTGAAAATCCTTAAAATCCTCATGGTGAAAAAATCAAAATCCAAGTCAAAACACTAATGACTTTTCCCCAAATACATTGGATTTAAAACTTTCTCAGACATCTGAAACCGGTTCCCTGACTTTACGTTAAATCATTAAAATCCAAAAGCCATGTTTTTTTATTTAAAAAATCATCCCCCTCCATAACCCAAAATGATGAAAACAACTTAAAAACCATATTCCAAGAAAATTATTTAAAACTCACATGAAATGTAGGAACCTCTTTCCTAGCCCACTTATCTTAAAAAATAATAAATCCTCAAAATCAAAATCCAAGTCAAAACACTAATGACTTTTCCCCAAATACATTGGATTTAAAACTTTCTCAGACATCCGAAACCGATTTCCTGACTTTACTTTAAATCATTAAAATCCAAAAGCCAAGTTTCTCCATTTTAAAATATCATCCCCCTCCATAACCCAAAATGATGAAAACAACTTAAAAACCATATTCCAGGAAAATTATTTAAAACTCACATGAAATGTAGAAACCTCTTTCGTAGCCCACTTATCTTAAAAAATAATAAATCCTCAATTTTCCCAAAATCACCATAAAAACTCAACATGAAGGAAATTTTCATAATTAAAAGAGAAACTTAAAAAAATCCGTTGCATGCAATATATTTAAAATAAAAGTCCACTCATAGACTTAAGTCTTAGCCTGACGACAACCCGAATTCCTTCCAAGCGAAGTCTCCACAACACGAGCCTCTTCGCGTCCTGTTTCACAATTAATATTAATTTTCCAGATGCTAGAATAATAATTAAATAATATAGGTGTACACATTTGTGAGCGTACAACTCGCTCATCGTCACCACACTTCTCAAATTGTCAACTAAAAATCCTCGACCTTCACTAATAACTTAGAACTCTTTAAAATATTTCTTAAACCTTAACCGACAATAATCGATGGCTGAAATAATATTTTATTATCCACTAATAATAATAAACTTGAAAAATTCCTAAACCTAACCAAAACTCCTCCAAAAATTACCAAATTTAAAACATAGACTCCTCTCATTTTATACTATTTAATGCGTATGAAAAACTGCCCAAAAAGTGACAACACCGCCGCTGGGGCGGTCGCCAGCAGAAATTCTGGTCAAAATTTCTGCGATCTCCAATTGCCATCAAATTTTAACAGTAGCTTCGTCTTATCATTTGGAACAACTTTCTAGTTCAACTTGAATGCCAATTCGGCCTCTAACTATAAAAACCCAAAATTTTTGAACTTCAAATCTTCGATTCTCCATCCACACTCCAAATCAATCCACCAAACTTTAGGGGTGAGTAATACTCCTAAAACTCATTCTAATCATATAAAAAACTCCCCAATTGGTGGCCTAAGGAGGGAGAATTTCGATCTAGAACTGCTATTGTACACTCGGCATTCAACATGAAATTTCTCTCAAACCACGACGAGATAGGTCGAAAGGCTTACCTAAAATTGAAGTAGACTCAGAGATGGTCATTTTGAGACTGGTGCGGCGACCTACGGCGGCACGGTGGTGGAGAGAAGATCCGACAGCCTTTTTCGTCAAGAGAGGAAAGAGAGTAAGTTTTCTGATATTTAACTTTCTACTCCGGGTAAGTTTTCATTTTTATACTACTTACTATAAAAAGTCACTTCTTGTTTTTAGACCATAACTCCTTCATACGATCTCCGATTTGAGCGTGTTACATGTTCACAAACTCATATCGATGTCCTGTACGACTTTCATGAAGAAATTTTTTTCCAAATTCTCTACTTAACGAAAAGTCAACTTTATGGTCATTATACGGTGAAACAGCTACTTTGAATGGTTAAAGATAAAAGTACCCAACTGTAAAAGAATTTTAGGATCGGGATGTGACAATTCATCACTACATGTTTTCCTTATAAACAATTTTTAAAGCAAATTTCTTGCTTGTCTCACCAAATTCCTATTAGTTATATACACAATTACCAATAACTACATTTTTCTTACCCTATTTACCAACAACAGACTGCCTTTTCTTCTTTCCTACGCGTAGGGCTTTTAGTCTCGCTATTAGTCTGTATCTCTGTTTCTTCACTTCTCTGTCAGTACTGTATTTACATAATTACCCCTTTCCGACCCTAACCAAAACTTCTATAGATTTCATAATTTGAAATCACTTCAGATTTTGATCGAGTTCTGATCATGGAGAATTGAATCTTCAGATCGGGCTCTTCAGATTTCGATCGATCGCTGATCATGGAGAATGTTAACCCCAACATTCTCTCAGGTTTTGCAATTCATTTTTCTCTATGAATTTCTTCGTTTGATTCTTTATGTTTGCATTAATTTGTTTCGATTTGCTTTAATTTGATTTTGATTCGCTTCATTTTTCTTTACTTTGATTTCAATTTTGCTTTGTTTTTCTTTTTGATTTCATTCTTTGTGTTCACATCTTTGAGTTTTATATACGATTGGATTTTTCTCTGTGAATTTCATTGTTTCGTTTGATTCTCTTTATTTGCTTAGATATGCTTCTGTCTGATTGCATTCGCTTAGGTTTTGGTTCCTCTATGACTTTGCATTCACTCTATGTACATAAGTGGACTCTTCCTCTCTGTCTGATAATGCAAGCTGAGCTTGTACAAAATATGGACATATGGAGGGATTGGGGAGTGATCGACCAGGTCTTATGAATATGTTTATGAAATTCACTCACCCCACTCAACATCTGTGGATAATTTTGTGAATACTTGTACCTGTCGTCGATAGCAGATCAAGTCCTTTCTATTCTCGCATGCTCTTTTCGTCGCACAAAAAGCCTTACATCATGAACTTTATACTTTGGTTGAAGGTTATTACTTTAAATACGAGTTTGAGAAGAGTTATTCATTCGGGATCAAGCTCATTCCTAATATGGAGCAACACTATGTGTAATACTCTAACAACATAGTAGTGATTCCTCCTCTAACCAGACGACCTCCAGGAAGGCCCAAGTCCAAATGTTTCAAGTTCCGTGGAGAGGTTTCGAGATGGCAGATGGCTTGTACGTGTTGTCACCAAGTGGGGCGGAACAACATGAAGTCTTGCAACTTTTCAATAAGAGTGGAATTGATTGCTGATTTGAACTTCTATGATGAAGTGATTTTCGCTTTCTATTCATTATTCATTTTAGGTTTCGAGTATATTGGCTATCTACTGATGCCCGATAGATTTGTTTTTGAGGTTTAGTATGAATGCAATTTGACTATGGATTTGAACTTCATTGATGATGTAATTTTAGGCTTTACTTTTCTTGTTTCATTTTATGCTGAAATATAGCCAGATTTTTATGATATTTGATATCTGCTAATGTACAGTAGATTTGTTTTTGGGGTCCAGTAATAATATTGTGGACAGAGCATGAATGATTTATGCTTCAGTAATTTTTATCTCATAAACATTACTTTTTGCTTTTAAATTTGTTGATGAATTGTATTGATTCGATACATGGTTCTGTCATGTAAAAGTTTGGGTTGACCATTATTGGGAATGTGCCATATTTTGAACAGTTTTGGGTTGCTTATTGAGCAGTGGCACGCTGCATAAATGATGAAAAGTTCTTACTGAGGATCAGTAGTGTTATTTAGTGTGATTGTATGGTCTATTTTGAAGCATACTGAGGTGAAGTAGTAAAATTTAACAGCTGATGGAACTTTAATTGGAATAGATCAATGCTACTAAGGTGCAGTAAGATTTGCAAATATATGAGTACCTGAGTCACAGTACGATATGCAAACATATGAGTGTTTATAAAGCTACTGACACTCAGTAAGTTAAGTAATTGAAGTCTTACAGAAATGCAACAGCGAGCTAAAACTACAAATACTGAACTACAAAACTAAATCAATGCTACTGAGGAACAGTTAGATATGCAAATATATAAGTACTGAGGTACAATATGATTGATATGTAAAAGAATACTACAGAGGTTCAGTAGCGAGTAAGACTACTAAGATTTAGTAGCAAATGGAACATAAAAGAAAACATATGAGTCAAACAGAGATTTCCAATCAACAGAAAAGAGAAAGCACCCAGTCTTAGGTCCTACTGACCCTCAGCATATTTGAAAAGAGGAGTTCCCATCAAATATCAAACAAATCAATATTAACCCTCAGGATAACTCAAATAGCAAGTAAATAGATATTAACCGTCAATAGATAACTCAAATCGTTCGCTCCGTCATATATGTGATTCTCGTGCGTCGCCATAGCCATGACTCTCTAGCGCTGAAGTTGCCTCAACTCTCTCACTCCGTCGTGGCCTCAAATCTCTTGTGTCGTCATGGACTCGATCCTCTAACTCCGTTGCTCCTCTCGCTCGTCGGAGCTTGCTTCCTCGTGCTAGGGTCAGACTGAACTGAAAATGATGGAAACGAAAGTGGTGGAAGCAAGGATGGTTAGTTTAGTAATTTGGCTAGGCTAGTAATTGACATTTTCTTCGGGTTGTTTGGTCAAGTTTTGCTAGTGGGCTAAATATATATCGACCCTGCCGGTGGTATTTTTTATTTAAATATTGTAGCTACTGGTAAATACCTCTTAGTTATATAATATTTAAACTAATTAATTTAACGAATTAATGTCTCTAATTAATGTTAATGTGGTTGACAATTATATAGAATTTCCTTATCAAAATCATAAATCTTCCAATCTAGCATTTAAAGAATCTTATCGTTAAGTAGTCTTTAATACAAACTAATTATATCGATATTGATTTCTTTAATCACTTACTACTCATATTACATGCATTTTTCACGACAACCACAACAAATTGTATAAAAAATAGTAATTAAGTATAATATTATGGAGATTTTATTGTTGAAGTAGTAATTACTTTTAATCGAAAGAAATTACCATAAACTAGAACAACTGATGTAAAACGAATATTTTTTATTCTAATTGTAGTAATTACTCTACCTACAACATATGTATTAGTGTATGGACAATTAACATGTGTGACAACAAATCTGTTATCAAAGTGGTAAATTTTATATTCCTATCATTAATCTTTTCACTACTACAATGATCACGGTGAGGCTTTTAAATAGAGAAAACGTGAGGCGAGGCATTTTGTCGGAGCCTTGCCTCACAAAAGCCTTGAGGGGAAAAAGGTGAAGTCTTTTATGTATTTAAAATTGAATAAAAATAATTAAATTATATAAATAAAATTATTAAAAATATTTAAAATTAAACTTTTAGTAGCAAGATCACAAAGATTATGTTTAAGATTCTTAATGACAAACACACAATAACATAAAATCATTCACTCATGATCTGAAAGAAAAAATAAGAAAAGTTGCTCAATAATAAAATGAAAAAAGTCAAACAACGTTATTTTTTCTCTTTAGATTTTATTTAAAACGACGTAGTTTTAGGGTATAGATTTAAAATCAACATATAAATAGTGATGTCTCACGATGCCTTTGATCGCCTTAAGGCGCATTTTCCGCCTCGAGGCGAGTTAAAGGCGAGCCTTTTGTGACAATAGCCTTTCAAATGAAATTTTAAGACGAAATGGAGAAGCCACTCCACGCCTTAAGCTATAACGTGTCTCAAGGCGCGTTCTTTAAAACAGAGTGATCACCTATTTTGTCGTAACTCAATAAAAATTGATATTAAAACAATATCTTAGGTTCTTTTTTTCGTAATTGCTCTACCGAGTGTAACCTACTAATTGTGAACTATTTTAACAAGTATGGCGACAATTTTGTTGTCAAAGTAGTAAATTTTTATTTTTTATTATTATCAAAATAGTTACTATTATGACTACAAATTGTACTACAACCTACAACAAATAATATAAAAGTAATAATTTTTATTTAATTTGCAGTAATTACTGATTCTAAACTAATGTACTAGTTTATAACCATAATTTTTGTTCATGAAGAATATGACAAAAACAATAACAAATTTGTTATCAAAGTGGTAAACTATTATGTTTTTATCATTAATGAAATAATTACGACGATACGTTTTACCACAACCCACAACTATTTATGTAAATGTTGTAATTTATAGTAATTAATTCAAAAACTATATCAAGAACTAATTATTTGAAAGATGATAATCAAGGTTCTACATTTGATAAATGTTGTCAAAATATGGTATTTATATCTTTGACCACTTAACTATAATAATTGTTGTTAAAAATGGTAATTGTAGTCCACCAAAGTGTAATTTAAGTTTTGACAATATTTATAACATAAATTTGAGCAATGTTACCTATTAAGAAAAAATGTGTTGTAAAAATGGTAAATTAATTTTTTAAAAATGAAACATGTCAATTTGTAATTGGATAATTTCTTAACCTATTTAGTTTATTAAATAAAAAATAAAGGAATGAGATACATCACAGTACTGTAGATAACCCCTTTAGTTTTATGTAAAGTAAATTATTGTTGTGTTTGGATTCATAATTCCCAAAAACCAATTCTCTTCTTTGGTATTATCAGATATGAAATTTTAAATTTCGATGGAATTGAAAGCAAAAGAATTCATTGATTAAATTCCTCACTTGAATTATACCAAAAATAGGTGTCATTTTCAAATTATTTTGCTGATTCAATTTTCATTTCCAAAACAAGATTTCTTTTATTTTTTATTTAATTTAATTTATTAATTTATCACACACTGCAAATCCTAAATATGCATAACCAAACAATAAAAATTGCAATTAACGGAATTTTAATTGATAAACATCTTAATTCCACCATTTTAGAAGTCCTCATGAATTAAGAAAACTATTATCCAAACGAACCGTAGAAGTCTATTACGTAGAGAAGTCTAAGTAGCGTTTTTAAAAATATGAATAGAAGTTTCATGCATACAAATAACATATGCAGAAAATAAAATTAGAGGGTAATAAGTTTCAAATAAGTTGTCGGTATTATAGACATGATGTGGCTTAATTAGAAAATAAAATATGTCAAACAAATTGATTGGCAAAATGAATCTTTAGGATAGTCGTGTTATCTTTTTTCTCAAGTCTAAAATATTGTTCGAGTTGCTATGTTACCCTCTCAGAAATATACAATAGAAAGAAATGTGTTGGGTGATAGGAGCATTTTATGCCACGTTCTTAATATGTTTTTACCCTCATTTATGCTTTGTTTATCCATTATTAGTATAGTTTTAGTAATTATTTAGCATAAGAGATTATTTGTAGAACATTGGCTAAAATATGTGTAAAATAGATAAATTATGCGCAATATTGTTAAAAGTTGACTTATGAAGTTATCGTGTTATTTCTTATGATTCTGTAAATTTATACATTGTCATTAATTGATTAATTTTCTTTAATGTTTAGGTGACATTTATATGGACTTAAGAAAACAAGAATCATGAGGATCGGACATATGGAAGGTAGCAAAAGAAGCATGGAAAGACAAGAGGCCGAGAGCATGAATTCGGAACAAAAACAGAGGATTTCCATAAACCATAACTCAATTTCAAAAATTTCTCTAGGGCGATCCAAGAGGAACCAGGAAACGTGCCAAATATGGATAGAAAGCTGTGGATGTCTAGTTTCTAAATCTTTTGGAATCGTAGTAATCCAAGTTATGACGAAGGAGTTATGATGGAAACAATGGCCGGAGGTCAGTCTGCTGGAAACATGACAGATTTTGCTGAAGTTGTCTACCGAGTTCGTGAGTGTGTTTCTTCACCAAAATCCTTCCCAAGCATGCCAAATGATTGATGAAGAGCTTAATAAAGACATGGGAAGTTGTTTAGAAGAAGAAGAATCGAAGAAATCACGAAGGAGAAGCCGAAAACAACAACTAGGAAAGTTCTCCCGGTCAAAACAATTAACTTGTTCTACCGAGACTATGGAGGGGATTCGGCTGTCCTATGGAGCCCAAAACGTGTAAGGGAGTCCTTCATTGATCCCATAACATGTAAGGGAGTCCAAGAATTCAGAAAGAAGTCTATGAATCATTATCCAAGTCAGCAAATTCAAGAAGTCAAAGTTGTGTGCAACAAGGAAAAGCAAGAAGCCTAATCCGATATGGACAAGGAGTGTATGCCGACTTTACCTTAGGGTTTTCCTCTATAAATACACATATAATACAACTGAAAAGTGGTCATCAATTTTGTGAAAGCCTTAGCTAGCCAACTCTACCAAAATCCCTCAACACAGCCGAAACACAAAGCCTTGCCGCCGATCATCATCCTTGCCTTAGCCGAACCTTTTAGGTATCATTTGGTATGGATTCCCCCATGTCTTTGTGTAATTCTACTATGTTTAATTCAATGTCATATATATATTGGTATTTCGGTTTCTGGTTTTATGTTATGAACATGTTTGTTTGTTTTTCTTTGTGATCTACTTATGAATATGTTTGTTAGCATAACATTTAGGATGCATGCTAGGTTTTGGATTTAGAATAGGTTGTGTATGTTTATGTTATTACTGTTTTCTAATTGATTAATCACATACCTGAACACATAATCGAACCTAAGGGTAGTCTTGTGCACGGATGTTCCTAAGGGGGGAGTTTAATATGCCGTAGTGTTCTAAGGTTAAGTTCGCCGATCGGTTCTTGATTTTTAGGCATTGCTAATGGTTGATAGGGTAAAGTGATTTACATGCTAATAGGATGAGTGACGCCATACCTAGGATCATGTCTTCAATGACTCTCGCTCGTAAGTTTATTTTGTATTAGTGTCAGGCGATTGTAGGCACTAAATAAGATGACACATATATAAATTTAGGATCAGGCGATTGTAGGTCCTAAGTTTACATGAGAAGTCTAAATAGTTGGAATTAATTTGAATTCACGAAAACATATTTCATTGCATCTTGTTCGTGTGTAAAACTTATTTCTATTTGGTGCTAGCTATGTTTTGTGCTTAACAATTGATTGACCAATGTAAATATTAATTTAAGGTTTAGGAGTAGAAATAATTTAGAAAACAAATCTAAATCCCCATAATAAAACTTTGTAAACATGTAAATAATTTGTAAATAGTTGTTAGTTATATTTTGTATTTATTTTATACTTGTGCCGAAAATGTATGTATATGTGTATATTTATGTGATAGTATTTACTTGTGTATTATGTGACAGATAATTGTTTATACTATCTATATTTATTTTATATTTTTGTGAACATTACTAACTTATTTATAATACAGTAATAATCCTTCCCTAGTGTCCCCGGCTTGAACGATCCCTACTTACAGTTACTACAATGATAGGGTTTAAATTGCAGGTGCTTTATCAATGAACCGGTAACGGTACTCGTCAGTTTTTGGCGCCGTTGCCGGGGAACTTCGTCAATTTTTGGCACCGTTGCCAGGGATGCTAAAAAGGATTTATATGTATATTTTGTGCTAACGTTTTTCTCTTATATTTGTGTGTATTGCCGATTTGTACATTGTATATTTGTGTATGTGTCGAATTCCTTTGTGTGAAAGTTGTATATTTTGTGCCATATTTTTGACTAAAAATTTCTCTCTTATATTTTTGTGAATAGTGTCAAATTTTTGGCTGTTGATTATGTTTCAAAGTGGGTAGAAGCAAAAGCCACCAGGACTAATGATTCTAAAGTTGCAGAGTTTTTCAGAACTAACATTTATTCTAGGTATGGAGTGCCAAGAGTTCTGATAAGCGATGGTGGATCTCACTTCTGCAACCGAACTATTGAGGCTTTGCTCAAGAAATATGGAGTCACCCACAAAGTGTCAACACCATATCACCCTCAGACAAGTGGCATGGTTAAGACTTCCAACAGAGAAATCAAGCAGATACTGGAGAAGACTGTAGGACCTACAAGGAATGATTGGAGTGATCGATTAGACGATGCACTGTGGGCCTACAGAACTGCGTTCAAGACGCCAATAGGGACGTCTCCCTTTAGGCTTATGTACGGTAAAGCGTGTCATTTGCCAATTGAGTTAGAGCACAGTGCTTGGTGGGCGGTGAAGAAGTTTAACATGGACCAAGATGAGGCTGGATTGCATAGGAAGTTGCAGATTTGTGAGCTTGAAGAAATAAGGAATGACGCTTATGAATCCGCCATGATTTACAAAGCGAAAATGAAAGCATATCATGATAAGATGCTAAGAGGGAAGAACTTTCAGATAGGGCACCAAGTCCTTTTGTTCAACTCCAGACTTAAACTCTTCCCAGGTAAACTTTGTTCTCGTTGGACAGGTCCATTTGTTATTACTAATATATTTCCTTATGGTACAGTAGAGATTCAGAGCTTATCAGGAAATAGGTTTAAGGTGAATGGTCTTCGACTTAAACCTTATTACACACCATTTCAAGAGCGTGACGAGGAAGAGCAAATTTTGAATGAGCCACCACTAATGGTTCATGGATGACGCCATTATCAAGAAGAGAAGAAGTCTAGGCTGACAGACTTTAAACATTAAGCGTTGCATGAGAGGCAACTCATTTCAACCGTCGCAGTAGAGGAGCCATCAACGAGAGTTTACATATTCAATCTTTCTCCTTCACTTGTTTCGGTTTCGTTTTCAATTCAATCTTTTGTGCCGAATTTAATTTTTAGGATTAATTGTGTTTTTATTTTTATGTGCTTATTATGTGACTTAGACGCATGTTTAGGAAATTATGATATTATTTTGTGTTTACATTGAGGACAATGTAATTTTCTAAGTGTGGGGTAGAGTTACATAAGTAACATGTTTTGTTTTGTGTCTTAGGATATACCCTTAAAAGTCTATGATGATGTTATCTTTAATTGCATAATTGATAGTTTGACGTTTATTTTAAGAAATTGCAAGTTTCATAAATATGTGGATTAGTATGAATATTTGAGACTTGATTGATAATGAAGTATGCATGTTTGATTAATTTGTTTCCAAAATAACCTATGTGAGCTTTTGAGCCTAAAAAAACTTTCTTTCTTGAGTGAATTCTGTGCCGATTTTGCCTAAAAATTTTCAAAATTTTCACTACTTTTTCACTATCTTTCGAAACCTCATCATTCTTTGCATATTCAATAACTATGTGCTATAGCTTTTTAATGGACTCTAGAATTTACTAGAACTTGCTTATGTGATTTTCGAAACTTTATAATCATAACATGTCTTGATTTTGAATATGATTGAATTTAAATCTCTTTAGGATTACCACCATAGCCAAATAAAGCATATGCCTATCGTGGGACTCCATAGTTAACCCTTTTGAGCCTACATTGAGCCTTTTATTTCATCACCTTTAAACAGAATTCCTTTGCATAGAATAGCTAAACCTTTACCTTGTTATCAAGACTTGGCAAAGTACTTCTGATGGAGCTGTATTCCGTGATGCTGTGAAACAAGTGTGGGGTAAAACACCATATTGTTATAAATGTATGTGCCATGTAAGAACAAAAAGAAAGAAATATGTCCGAAACAAAAGAAAAACAAGAAAGAAAAAAAGGAAAAGAAGAAAAATTCGGATAGAATAAAAAGTTCAAGGCACAAATTCTTTCATAGTGTGTTGTAATGTTTTGTGAATTTGGAGTTAGTAATTATTTGAAGGTCTAAAAGTGTTTTATAACCTTTGTCCTGTTCACAATATGGGGAGAAATCAAGAATGATGTATGGGTCCAACATGAAGAAATTTGACCCTTGAAGTGAAGACATGAGGAGGAGCGAGATTTGCTAAGTCTTGGTAACGCCTTAAAATCACCATTTATCCAAAAACATTCCTACCTTATGAAACTTAGCCCCATTACAACCATTTTTATTGAGATTAATTCATGATTCTTAAGAGAGCTAACTTTGATTTGTGGAGATTTTCTCATAAGCTAAGCATATGGTTTTGGTCCATTATTGCACATAGTTGTTATATGAGGTTTTTTTTCAGAAAATTTTATTCACAAAGAGCTTTTATTTGTTGAAATATGCAAGTTATTTGTTATCTTATCATCTTTTCTCTTGCATATACGATTGAGTGAATACCATGGATGAGTGAAAAGAAGAGAGTATGTCATTGTGAGGTGGAACGGTTATCATACATGTTTGTGTTATATGATCTCATATCTTACTTGTTCATGCTGTGATACATGCTTATGAAGCTTTGCAATTACACTTTTCATTCAAATGTTCAAACTTGAAAGTTATGCATGCTAAAGAATCTGAGACAAATCATTTAAGGGTATTAGTTGTTTAAGTGTTAGTTGTTTTTGTGTCGTTAGTGTTAGTAGAGTCTTATAGTTAGTTTGCTAGGGACTAGCAAAGGGTAAGTGTGGGGTAGTTGATAGGAGCATTTTATGTCACGTTCTTAATATGTTTTTACCCTCATTTATGCTTTGTTTATCCATTATTAGTATAGTTTTAGTAGTTATTTAGCATAAGGGATTATTTGTAGAACATTGGCTAAAACATGTGTAAAATAGATAAATTATGCGCAATATTGTTAAAAGTTGACTTATGAAGTTATCGTGTTATTTCTTATGATTCTGTAAATTTATACATTGTCATTAATTGATTAATTTTCTTTAATGTTTAGGTGACATGTATATGGACTTAAGAAAACAAGAATCATGAGGATCAGACATATGGAAGGTAGCAAAAGAAGCATGGAAAGACAAGAGGCCGAGAGCATGAATTCGGAACAAAAACAGAGGATTTCCAGAAACCATAACTCAACTTCAAAAATTTCTCTAGGACGATCCAAGAGGAACCAGGAAACGTGTCATATATGGATGGAAAGCTGTGGATGTCTAGTTTCCAAATCTTTTGAAATCGCAGTAATCCAAGTTATGAAGGAGTTATGATGGAAACAATGGCCGGAGGTCAGTCTGCTGGAAACAGGACAGATTTTGCTGAAGTTGTCTACCGAGTTCGTGAGTGTGTTTCTTCACCAAAATCCTTCCCAAGCATGCCAAATAATTGATGAAGAGCTTAATGAATACATGGGAAGTTGTTTAGAAGAAGAAGAATCGAAGAAATCACCAAGGAGAAGCCGAAAACAACAACTAGGAAAGTTCTCCCGGTCAAAACAGGATAACTTGTTCTACCGAGACTATGGAGGGGATTCGGCTGTCCTATGGAGCCCAAAACGTGTAAGGGAGTCCTTCATTGATCCCATAACATGTAAGGGAGTCCAAGAATTCAGAAAAGAAGTCTATAAATCATTATCCAAGTCAGCAAATTCAAGAAGTCAAAGTTGTGTGCAACAAGGAAAAGCAAGAAGCCTAATCCGATATGGACAAGGAGTGTATGCCGACTTTACCTTAGGGTTTTCCTCTACAAATACACATGTAATACAACTGAAAAGTGGTCATCAATTTTGTGAAAGCCTTAGCTAGCCAACTCTACCAAAATCCCTCAACACAGCCGAAACACAAAGCCTTGCCGCCGATCACCATCCTTGCCTTAGCCGAACCTTTTAGGTATCATTTGGTATGGATTCCCCCATGTCTTTGTGTAATTCTACTGTGTTTAATTCAATGTCATATATATATTGGTATTTCGGTTTCTGGTTTTATGTTATGAACATGTTTGTTTGTTTTTCTTTGTGATCTACTTATGAATATGTTTGTTAGCATAACATTTAGGATGTATGCTAGGTTTTGGATTTAGAATAGGTTGTGTATGTTTATGTTATTACTGTTTTCTAATTGATTAATCACATACCTGAACACGTAATCGAACCTAAGGGTAGTCTTGTGCACGGATGTTCCTAAGGGGGGAGTTTAATATGCCGTAGTGTTCTAAGGTTAAGTTCGCCGATTGGGTTCTTGATTTTTAGGCATTGCTAAGGGTTGATAGGGTAAAGTGATTTACATGATAATAGGATGAGTGACTTCATACCTAGGATCATGTCTCCAATTACTCTTGCTCGTAAGTTTATTTTGTATTAGTGTCAGGCGATTGTAGGCACTAAATAAGATGACACATATATAAATTTAGGATCAGACGATTGTAGGTCCTAAGTTTACATGAGAAGTCTAAATAGTTGGAATTAATTTGAATTCACGAAAACATATTTCATTGCATCTTGTTCGTGTGTAACACTTATGTGTTTTCTATTTGGTGTTAGCTATGTTTTGTGCTTAACAATTGATTGACCAATGTAAATATTAATTTAAGGTTTAGGAGTAGAAATAATTTAGAAAACAAATCTAAATCCCCATAATAAAACTTTGTAAACATGTAAATAATTTGTAAATAGTTGTTAGTTATATTTTGTATTTATTTTATACTTGTGCCGAAAATGTATGTATATGTGTATATTTATGTGATAGTATTTACTTGTGTATTATGTGACAGATAATTGTTTATACTATCTATATTTATTTTGTATTTTTGTGAACATTACTAACTTGTTTATAATATAGTAATAATCCTTCCCTAGTGTCCCCGGCTTGAACGATCCCTACTTACAATTACTACAATGATAAGATTTAAATTACAGGTGCTTTATCAATGAACCAGTAACGGCACTCGTCATTGGAGAATGTAGATCGGATACAAGTACCTGAACTGTTATCATGCATTATGATCCTTGAAGCATTCTTCTGAGCAACCTATGCATCAAAATTTACTTGCTAATTTTTTAGTCTGAATTTGAGCTCCAATTTAAACCCATTCCGGGACACATAACTTGTGCCTTTTTTGGTGAGTCATAACTTATGCTTTAGAAGTGATCGAAAATAAAGATTTCATTTTAGGTTAGGTGGTCATGTGATGAAATTTTGGCAGTAAACATAATGTGGTTGTTTGAGCTCACACTACAAGTAAATTCCAAGTTTCCATGATTTGATCGAGAGAGGAAGGCCGGAGAGAAAGATATATGGCATGCAAGTTTTACAGTTTATAATTAGTTAATTAATTGGTCACAAATTTCCCCATCTCGCAACAAAAGACTACAGCTCAATCTCTCACCCGCTGCCTACCAAACCTAATTATTTGATGGCACGTACAAGCGCTTTCTTGACAAATTTTACTGGAAAATATGAACTCCATCGACTTTGATATAATCTACTTATACACACCCATACTAATAAGTATGCGATTCATCGATCACTCATATGTCTATTTCTCATTAATTCCTTTGGATCGGTTTGACATTAACAAACACAAATTTGATCGGTACTTATTATGCTTTAATTTGGTGTTAGTTGTCTCTTGTTATAACATCAAAAAGTTTATCAAGTAGAAGTTTTACATAGACCTAAAAAAATTTGACTTCACCCAATACATGAAACACTAAGAAAACCAGCCTACCCTATATTTCAATCCTTGTTCCATCCTAGTAGCTAGATAGGCGAGTAGCTGTTTAAGTTCTTAATGCAGCAAATGGGAATGAAATTGGTTCAGTGCCATGAAAAATATCTTAGCTTGCCAACGGTTCTGGGGAGAGATAAAGGAAGAATCCTGAGAAAGGTCAGGGAAAGGGTGAAGAACAAGGTAGGATGACACAGTAATCTCCTATCAATAGCTGGGAAAGAAGTTATAGTAAAAGCAGTACTTCAAGCTATTCCAACATACTCAATAAGTGTGTTTAAACTTCCCTCTAGCCTTTGTGATGAGCTGAATGCAGTGGTGGTTAGGTTCTGATGGGGCAAGAAGGGTGGAAGGAGGATTCATTGGAAGAAATGGGAGTTTCTTTGTGAGGCTAAAGAAGCAGGAGGATTAGGCTTTAGAGAGTTTGGAAATTTCAATCAAGCTATGGTTGGAAAACAAGCCTGGAGATTGATTGAATTTCCAAACTCCTTAGCAGCTAAGGTTCTAAAACCTTGCTATTTTCCCAACTCTTCCTTCATGCAGGCAACCCTGGGAAGTAACCTTTCTTTTGTATGGAGATCAATCCTTTAGGGAAGAGAGCAAGTAGAGAAAGGGTGCATTCGACAAATTGGTAATGGGCAAACATCTATGATGATAAATGGATCCCTAGACCTTCTTTCTTCAAAATCTAGAGCCCAAAATTCCTAGACCCTGGTACTACGGTGAGTGATCTTTTCCTGCCTTCAACCCTAAATCCTACAGTAAGTTCAGGCTACAAACTCACAAGGGGTAGAAAGAGGTTCCTTAAATGTGGGTGAAGGATCATGCATTGGAGCTAGTAAGAAGTTTTGGGGAGTGATTTGGGGCCTTAGAGTTCCCAACAAGGTCAAGTTTTTCCTATTGAGAGCAATTCATGATATCCTCCTAAATTCCTTTAATCTTCATCGAAAAAAGACTTCCCTTCATGCTTTATGGGAGTGCGAGCGGAGCAGGAGAGTTTGGAATAGGAGTCCTGATGGAAAAAAGGTGAAAAAAATCACCCAAACCTAGCTAGCTGGTGTGAGGCCATGGCGTCCCAAGCCCCTAAGGAGGAGATGAAATTTTTTGTGTATGTGTTGTGGTATCTCTAGAAGCTGAGAAATGACCACCTTCATGGAAACACTAATTACCCTAGCCCGACCAGTATCCTCTCTAAGGCAAACATTTATAAGGGACCGCAAAGAGTGAGCAAAGATGTTAAGTGGCAGCCCTCAGGGGAAGGATTGTTCAAAATGAACACTGATGGAGCAGTAGATCATAAAAATGGAAGAGGAGGCCTTGGTGCTGTGATCAGAAACGAGAAGGGTGAGCTTATAGGAGTTGCTGCTCAACACATTTATTGCACCTTTTTGCCATTGACCATAGAGCTTATGGCTTTGAGAGCGGGGCTGCGCTTGGCTATTGACTTGAGAACCCTCCCGGTATTGATCGATTTGGATTGCACAGAAACTGTGCTTCTCGTTAATGCTACTGATCGCTATTTCGCTGAGGAAGGGTTCCTAGTGGAGGAGATAAAATCCCTATTAAATGTTTGCAGCACATGTGGTTTTAACTTTGCCCCTAGGGAATGCAACAAGACAACTCATGGTTTAGCAAAATTTAGTCTATTTGAAAGTGAGGATTTGTTCTGGATTGAGCATGAGCCGGAATGGCTTTTGGAATTGGTGAATGCCGAATCCGATGTAACGTAATCTTCTCTTCTTTTCTTTTATTGAATGAGTTCTCTTTTATCGATCAAAAAATGCAGCTGATCCTACATTATTGTATGTATGCTACTACTACTGTAGTTTGAGTACACAAATGCACACGTTTACATGATAGAATTTTACAGTACTACATGCAGGCCCGGGTACACAAACTCAGCTCATCGATTGCTTGTGCGAAGAGAGCCTCGGATGATTGCAAGGAGAGGGGACAAAGTTGGTGAAATTATGTAATGCTATTCCTACAACTTTATATACGCAGCGCGCAGCTGCAGCTGCAGCTGTGCATATATCTGACCCAGACAAAATAAAGTTTCTTCTAATTTGACCGAAGATTATCCCAGTCTCCAATACATATATGCATGTAACTCCATCTCCTCCTGTTGATAATCAAGCACTGATCATTGGTTAAACGAAGATTTTCGATCTCATGATTATCACTAGCTACACATTATTATAAATCGTCTATTCTTTAAATCCTTGACAGAAAACTCTAACTAATTTCATGATTTTGTTCATATGATTTATTAAACAGTATATGTTCAAAACTAAAGCGTTGAACTCATCATGATGATATATATATGTGACTGAGAATTTCGATCACAATATGGTCTATAATGTTGAGATCGACTTGGAATTTTCGATCTAATTAACATATACTTAGCATTCAGCTAGAATAAGTAGTACGTACAGAGTTAGCTAGAGAGTCTCTCCATGCCAGATCGAGTACTCTCATCCATATAATTATATCGATGAAGACGAGAGACAGATGAATTGATGAAATGGGCGGGAGTAGTCTGAGCTCTTGCATTGTCCACACAATGTCGAAACTAACACAAAGTCGTGAAATTGCAAAGATTCCATTTTCAATTGTTTGATCTTTTGTTTTTGTCTTTGCTGATCATTCCTTTCTGTTTATGATGCATCGTCTTCGTGCCTTGTTTAAGTACCTTCTAGCCTCCCCAATTATTATGATTCATGGAGGATTGACATGAACGCATGCACCTTGTCGGAGAAGGAATAGTTTCCTCTGCCCATTATACTACGTACTCTTTTGTTTCTTTCTAGCAACTTCCATCAACAATAATTTATATAGATAGATATATTCATTATCTGATCTGCTTCCGGTGAATTCCATCACATCTATACCTCCAGAAACAGGAAAAGAAAATCTTGAAATTAATAGTTTTGCAAGGCCTCCTATATATGCTCAGGGTACGAAGATGCAAGTCTCAGAAGACTGATCATCATTGTTCTTGATAAAAGCACTTAAACGTAAAATTATGACCAGAACTTGAACGCTAGCTGGGTTTCTTAAATATTAACCCCCTATGTAATTCCTAAACCTGCTATGTCCTATGGTGTCAAATGTCCAATCGACATTTTTGGAATGTTTACCATCTCATAGTTAGGTTTCCACTTGGACCAAATGGGAATCCTGCTGGATATATGAATTATTTCGAAGTTCTTTTCAAGATCAATAAGAAGGCCGGGACCCTTTTCACTCGAAAAGTATGATCGAGTTGCTGTATAGGCCTATATACATGCGATTCAAAAGATAAATCAGTTGCTGTGTATGCCTATGTATCTAATTTAAATACATAATTGCATATAACTACATCAGTCATATATGATATATACAACAACAGTCAAATATATGATATTAAACTAATAACAATAATAATAATAATAATAAATAAACAAAATACATCTTAGAGTTCTCTCCAGTAATAATTAACAAGCAGGTTCGTTAAGCCATGCCATTATATATATTGGATCTTAAATATTATTATGTAAGCAGGCTACCTAGTAGCATGCATGAGCTGGACTAAGGGGGTCTTGGTCATGAGCTACAATTTTCCCACAATGAAAATGGAGGTGCTTTTGTTTTAGAGTAAATGTTAAGAAAAGTACATGAACTTTTCTCTATTAAGAATTTTAGTGTCTTCACTTTTGAAACCATCATATAAGTACATGAATTATTGAACATGACCTAACTTATGTACAACGCCGTTAACTAATCCGTAAGATTAAATGTTATGGATCATTCTTCAGAGGCAATTTCGTCTTTCAATAATGTTGAAGAAAAAATAAAAAATAAATTGATGGGGTAAACAAAACTCGGAAAGATAGACATAATGTGCTTGAGGTCTGGTTACAAGCATTCTCATGCATGTTATGCACAGATCCGATCAAGAAGCTAGTTAGAGTGAAGAACTGTCATCATGACCAAACAATAATCCTCCACCATACGTACACAAATTTATAGTTACCCAGAGTCATCATTGGAAGAGAATAAATCACAAACATGGCTGGTTAATAAGAATTTTGTTTTCTGAATTGAAGGAATTTGGATTCTCAAAGACCAACTCAAGAATCAAACAATCATCTATGGGGTGGTGTGATGATATGATATAATCGAAAGTCAAAGAGCAAATTAATCACATAAAAGGAAATCAAATAAATCACAATTAAAACAAGGAGACCAATTTCTGTATTCAAGTGCAGATCAACACACCTACAAAAAGGTACTCGATGAAGATACCCAACAAAATAAAAGAAGAAGAAGAAGCCTCAAGCTTAAGCTCAATCAACCCAACACGCTTAATTACCATTAGTGGCCGCTACGTCTAAGGGTAGTATCTCTAGCCACGTCCTCATCGAATGAGTGTTACCGACCACCTCACCTGGCCTCTAATCGCTCTCTCTAATGCACGAGAAAACTTTTGCTGACCGGCGACGATGGCGAGAAGGATCTGAGCAGTGAACAGGTGAGAGAGAACCATCGTAAACCGTCGAGTCGAACTCAGATCTATTCGGGATCAGGATCGGGATCAAAGCAGCAACCTACTCCATTTCGATAGAGATGTCAGTTTCTATGTCGAGAATCATGAATTTTGGATGGTTCAACCATGACAGACAAAGAGAAAAGGTTTGAGGGAAGAGAGAAAAGCAATAACGCAGAGGAATGAGATGAGATAATACATTTATACCCTTTTATTCATTTGATAATGGCATGCTCCGTTACCTAGTAGTTAACGACATGTATATAAGTTAAATCAAGTTCAATAGTTCTGGTACTTAAGTGATAGTTTCAAAAATTAAGACATTATAATTCACAGTGGACAAAAATTCATGTACTGTTATTGAAATTTTCCCTTTGTTTTAAAAGCTGCACCCTTGTTTCATTTTTCCTCTTCCTTTTTTATTTCTAATTATCATGGTTGTTATTCCATACTAATTCCAAAGTTAAAAATATCATTTCATGTGAAGAAAATATACTAGTAGAAATAATATGAGTAATTACTATCTTCATTGTAACTTGCTTTATGATACATTTGTCAATCATAATTTAGATCTGGCTACATGTTTAATCCTAAATAATATTGATGGTACGACACACGAATAATTTATTTTTTGAGATGTTATACTTGACATAATTAACCTGTGACAAGAACGCGTTTTGTCGGATCTAAGCTTTCAACGTGAAAAATCAAGATAGAATCTTACTCGAGCAGTTGATTATTTTGCAAAAACTTTCTAGAGCCAATCAAAATATCATCCCTTAGCGTTACGACAACCAAGAGTTTTTATTCTTTAATTAACAATGCAGTAAGACAAGAATCATGTTTAAGAAAAGTCTTACTGATGGCTAGCTAGCAACCTAGATGTGGATTAATTAGGTGATGTAGTTTGAATATATGACTAATAAGAGAGGTAGAAAACATAAATATCGATCAACTTTACTATGCTTAGTTTGCATTTAGCAATCTATATATCAAACGGCACCCGACTTACAAGAGTAGCTAACAGCCTAAATAGGATCTCTATGATTCAATACATGAAATGAGTGAATGATGTCAGACATGTTTGTCGTTAGGCGACACAAAACGAGTGCAAGTTCACATGCAGAACTTTGAAGCAAAAAAAAAATTCAAACGCTCTTTCTGGGTTACCTTGCGTATGTTGTCAAATTCGACGAACACATACAGAGAAAGAATCATATCTTCAATACCAAATTCAACAGATACGTAAATTTTTCGAATGTGCTTTCTTCAATACATGAGCTGAAGTGTAAATAATTTCTGACAGATACACATATGTTTACGTATTTATACATCGATTTATAAGACACTACTGCTTATGTACTTGATTATGATGAACGTTTGAGCTTTGAATAGTAAAGGGTATGTAGATATATACAAGGTAGTGGTCATGCTTTGAAGAGATTGACGGAATGTCTGCAGTGGTTGTGTTTGTTACATCTATTATGTTTAACTATGTGTAACAAAAATACGACCGTCAGTATCATTATTATGTTGAACTATGTGTATGAGTTAATTTTCATCAATATCTGACAACGTTAAGGACTTGATCTGGACGGTCAATCTTGTATGTCAAACCCCTAAACGCAAAGAAACGGTAATTTGACTGTCTAAATTACTTATTTTGCCCGGACCTTCAACTAAAATAGTTTCAAATCGATGAGATGCAACCAGTTGTATAAAATTATTATTTTATTTATTTAACTATAGCCGGCGAAACATTGGGGTATTCGTCGGCTATATTATAGGGTTTAGGGTTTAACCGACGAAACATTAGGGTATTCGTCGGTCAAGATAGTTTTAACTGACGAAATAGAATGTAATTCGTCGGGTAAAACTATCTTACCCGATGAAATATGACCTATTTCGTTGGCTAAAACTGAAAAATGCATAAAAAAACAGGTTGTATAATGTGTTAGATCTAAAAGTAAAAAGCCCATTTATGGAAAAGCCAGTGGACTGATACCTGCGGTCAAGAAGGTCAGAGGACGCTTAGAAAGTCAAATGCGCTCGCGAGAAGCATAGTAATCGGAAAACGTTCGCGAAGGGAGATAGTTGGCTTGTTGAGGGAAACGCGCTCGCAGAGGGGGCTGTGTATTAATGAAACACGTTCGCGGGAGGAAAAAGCGTTCGCGAGAGTGTTATAAGAGACGAAGCACGTGATCACAAGAGATTAAGTTACCAACAGAAGAGTGTTGGGCTTAAAGGATTGGGCTTTAAGAGGTTGCCTTGTATTATAAGAAGGATTCTTAACCCTAGCAGCATGGTGCCATGCCTTGATTCACAAGTAAATATCTACCCTAGTGTTCACTATATAAAGGGGTTAAGATGCAAGAAAAAAAAGGACATCTATCAACAAACAGACAACAACTTCGCCACGCGAAAGTCTTCAAGCCTCTCCGGAGCAACCAAGCCTGATCCGTCAGCAACCGTAGTCTGATCCGTCAGCTGCACAAGGGACTTAACCCGTTAAGTCTGACAGGTTTCAATCCGTTGAAATCTCTCTACTCCCCTGTTCAATCCGTTGAACAGTTTTACTCCCGCAACCAGTTCTGGAGAATCCGTTCGCCAGTCCATATCCTACATATCTTGATACCCGCTGCTTAGTTTCATTGCATTCTAAGTAAGATTCGGCCATCCGCAAAGGTTGGAGAAAAATCCTAGAGGGACTTTTCCCTTGTAGGTCTGAAAAGAGAACCTAGCACAGAGGAAGAAGATCGGCGTCTGTCACGGTCGCTGTGAGAAGAAGTCAGAAGGGGGACGCAGGCAGCATCCAACTTCAAGGTTGTACCTGACCTAAAGGTACTGGCACGCCTAGCACAAATTTACAAGCCGGTTGTTTGAAGGACTGCAAATTCTACACCAAACATCTGGCACGCCCAGTGGGACAGTGTCAAGATTACAGGCTTCGGCGAGTATCAAAAGGAATATCCTTCGTGTTCCAAACAGGAACGCGTAATCGCAAAGCCGCACAACTCGGTTTTTTGTAGGAGGCTATCTACAGAACAAGCCATTAGCAAGTTTGGTGCCATGACTAAAGAAGGTCAGTCACAAAACCTTGCTGAGCAAGTAGGAGCATTGAGCTCATCATTGGATAACCTGACAAAAGGTTTCCAGGAGGTCCGCGATCGAGCCCGACAGCAGGACAAGAAGGCCGAGATTCAGGACCTAAGGTATACAGATCTAGCAACTAAGATGGACGAAAATCAGCAAGCGGTGAACAAGAGGATGGATATGTTCATGGAGACTTTAAATGCCATGAGAACTGAACAGCTTATCCACCAACATCCTCCAGAAAAAGAGTTGCTAGAAGAGGTAGATCACCAGGTGGAAAGAAGAACTGTGCACCGAGAGGGGTTTGGCCCACTTCGTGTGGGTGAGGACCAGTTAGCGGTGCATAATAACCAGAACCCTGGAGGACCTAGAGGAAGACAGAGGGCTCCAAGGCAACAACCACGTCGTTCGCCTACGCCTATTCAGAGGAGACCTCAGCTGGACTGGGATGCAGTTCAGAATATGATACAAGAAGCAATAAGGGCAACTCCCATTGTTGCTGCTGTGAACACTGCATACGCGCATCCGTATCCAGAATGGGTGGCGGAGAGCCCATGGCCGGAGCATTATCGACAGATAAGATTCACCTCATTCTCAGGAGAGGGATCTGAAGACGCTGCCACCCACATCTCAAGGTTTACAGGCGAGTGTGGACCATATGGGGCGGATACTGTTTTTAAGTTACGCACATTCGGGGCTTCATTGTCAGGGTCAGCACTAACGTGGTATACCAAATTGATACCAAGATCAGTGCCTGACTGGAACGTGATGGAGACCATGTTTGGAACCACATTTGGAACAGTGGAGCCAGAGGTTGACTTGTCTTCTTTGACAGCCATGTATCAGCAACCTATGGAATCATCTGTAGAGTTCCTCAAGAGGTTCAAGGTTCAGCAAGCCAAGTGCAAGACTCCAATCCCAGAACCTGACCTGATATAAATTGCAATACGGGGGTTGGAGAAGAGGCAGAGAGCAAAACACCACGATGGAGTGTTCTCTAGCATGGCTGACCTAATGAACAGGGTTGGCAGTTACCAGTACTTCCTGAATGAGCTAGACGAGGAAGCCAACAATTCCAGGAACAATTTGGCTCTCATCCCAGGAACGTTGAGACCCAGAATGCCTCCAGCAAGGCATAAGACAGTAGGGGCGATATATTCCCACATGGATCCTTACTACTCGGCTCCACAAGCCATGCCCTATACAGACCCATACATGATGGGATATGAGGAAGAAGTGGCAGCAGTGGAGTTAGCAGGTAGGCAGCCTATCAAGTCCCAGGTGATAAAGATGTCCAAGGAGCCAGTAAAGATTTCGTTCGCTGCTTTTGCCAAGCCGGAGTACGAATCTTATACGTATAATGCACACAAGGCCCCGGAGATTCTGGAAGATTTGACAGCATTGGGGAAAGTAAGTAATGATTTTGGACCTCCCCCTACCCAGGAGCAGCTCAAGGGAAAGAAGTACTGCAGGTTCCATAATCTTTGGAACCATAATACATCAGAGTGCATTCGCTTGAAGGACACTATCCAGACGTGGATCAACGAAGGAAAACTTGGAGCGAATGAAGAAAAGACTGCAGCTTGGGTGGACATCGATCCTTTTCCCACAATCAATATGGTTGACTTAGTGCCGTGTGACGGGAAGAAGGAGAAGCCTTTGCCAGCAAGGCCAAAGTTCAAAGAGTATCCCTACGATGCTAGTAGGGCTCATGTTATTCTGGACAAGTTGATTGCAGCCAACGAGGTGGCCATTCCATGGGGAGTCTACCCCCCAGAAGAAGCAATAGCTGGTAAGATCTATTGTAAATATCATAATCTGTGGACTCACAAGACTTCTCGGTGCATGCAGCTCAAAGACCAAATACAACAGTGGGTCAATGAGGGGTCAATTACCTTTTGTGATCCAGCAGTAGCAGATATTGCGGTAGTCGACCTGGTGCGGGGTGGTAGAAAGCTGACTCTTGACCTGAGTTCTGGTAATGAAGAAGTTGTTAAGCAGAAAGAGTCAAGAGAAGGTGCATCAGCGGTCATGTTGTGTGCCAGGTGCAAAACTGAGTGCGGCATTGTTAAAGAGCCACAACAGGAGCAGAGGAGTGCTGTTATTACACCCCCCGAAGCGTATCAGCCATACAGTCCAAAGCGGGTGAGAAGATCAGCAAGTCCTAGTCAGAGGGATTCCAACCTCTACCTTCGATTACGCCAGGCGAGAATGGAGGGGAAGAAGCCAATGGTCAGCCCACAGGACGAAGTGACCAAACCTTACATACCACCAGCTTCCCGGAATATACTCAAGGACAACGTCTGGATGGTCAGAGAAAGAGAAAAAGTGGTAGAGGCTACGCCTACTCAGACTAGGAATGTGCAGCGAAGGTACGGCAAGACCAAGAGGCTTTTGGAAGCGTTGGATAAAGGTCTGGTCAGCCCAGACCAAATCAGAGAGACTCCAGAACAGCTAAGGCGAAAGCTGGATTTATTGTCAGCTAGACCTTATTGTCCTGTCAAGAACGTTTGCGATATCCCCGAGACTCCTACCACAAAGCATAGCGGACAGAAAAGAGTCTCACGAGAAGAAAATAGCGGCGAACGAAAGTCTGTATGGTCAAGGGTTGGCGTCGACAAAAGTCAACACACGCGGGGATCAGTCTGGTCGCGTGTAGGTCAAAAGGTGGTGGGTAAAACATCTACTTCCACATTTAATAAGACACCTGAGACGTCTCCAGCAAAAAGGGTTAGGATCTCAGAAGGTCCTAAGAACGAAGACAAGAGGGAGATGTTGAAAACGAGGTTGGAGTGGAGACCAAAAACAGTTCAGCATCAAGAACAAGGGTCTCGAGAAAAAAGCAAAGCTGAACCTATAACTGAGGTTGTACAGCAGAAACCTGCTCCAGAGGCTTCATTAGTAGAGCAGATGGCTGAAGCGTTTGCTCGTACAGAAGAGGAATCAGAAGTTGGTGCACTCCGCGTTACGGAAGACGAGATGGAGGAAGACGAAGGAGAAATCAGGGGCATGGATGAAATTTTGTCATGCAGCATGCTTTACGTAGAAGACGAGCATGGTGAGATGATCGCAGACCAATCTGAATCTGCTCAGGTTTACGTGACAACTGAAGTTGCGATACCAGCCCCAAAGACAAACACTTATTGTAATATGGTGTATGTCTTGCCTTCTATGTACGCATTGGATGAGCCAATTTCATCTGAGGTTTTCCTCAACATGTCAGAAGGTGAGACTAGAGCGGAGTCATCTGTTCGCGGAGAGAAGCTTGCCGCGAGTGAAGATAAAGAAGACATGGGCTCTAAGTTACGAAAGAAATATGTTTTGTTTTCCAAGCCCACCTTCGCCATGAGGCAACATTTGCGACTATTGTACGTGTCTGCTGACATGATGGACAAAAGGGTCAGTAAGATATTGGTGGATACAGGGGCTGCCGTAAGTGTGCTCACCGTGCAGACTATGAATTACCTTCAGATCCCAAAGGAGAAGATTCTAGAAAGTAAGATGAAGGTAAAAAGTTTCGCTGGTAACATAGCCCAAACACTAGGAGTGGTGATACTGTAAATTAAGGTTGGTCCATCAGAGATGTATCAGACCTTTTTCGTGGCTGAGTGCACAGCTCCTTATACTATGATCCTGGGTAGAGATTGGCTTCACCAAGCCGGGTGTGTCCCATCGTCTCTCCATCAAGAATTTGCCATCTGAAACCCGGAGACTGACGAGTCTGAAATAATCAAGGTTGATCCTAGACCATTCTCAGTAGCAGCTTGCTTTGTTGATGCAAGTTATTACAGTGAAGATATGAGGCCTTTGAAAATCAGTGGTGTTACAAAGAAAGGACATCCATATGGGGTGACCTCCACTGAACTTACACAATGGGGATTGGCGCAGCTCCAAGCAGACGCCAGTAGACCAATCTCCATGGTTTTAACCCAAAACAATCGATGAAACCACAACTCAGCAAGGAGGAATTGGAAGCCTACGCTTCCCTGCACCAGAGATTATCTATTTTTAGGCAGGAGCAAGAGGCTTACCAACAGGTGGCAGCAGTAGAGTGCGTTAACGATGATGTTTTGGAATATGATGAAGAGGAGGAGGAGATTATCCAACCAGCGCCGGCAGCCTTGGATGATACTCCACCTAAGGTCAAGGATCCAGTAGAGAAAGTCAACCTAGGGACCCCAGAGGAACCAATGGAGGTGGGCATAAGTATGTATTTGGAACCTGAACAAAAACAGAAGCTTATTGAGCTACTAAACGAATACAAGGATTGCTTCGCGGAGAAATACGAAGACATGCCTGGATTAGCACCAGAGTTAGTTTGTCACAAACTACCAATCATGGACGGTTATAGGCCAGTCAGGCAAGAACCTAGGCGAATGCATGCCGATACAGCGGCTTCGGTAAAAGAAGAGGTGGAAAAGATGCTCAAGTCTGGGATTATTCGACCTGCCAAGTATGCCAAATGGTTATCTAACATAGTGCCAGTACGAAAGAAGAATGGTAAGATGAGGGTGTGCGTGGATTACAGAAACTTGAATACAGCCACACCTAAGGACGTGTATCCTATGCCAATGGCGGACATGTTAGTTGATGCAGTAGCAGGGCATGAGCTGTTGTCATTCATGGATGGAACCGCAGGATATCACCAGATTCCTGTGGAAGACGAAGACAAGCACAAGACGGCTTTTAGATGTCCAGGCTTTATAGGAGCATTCGAATACCAAGTCATGCCTTTTGGACTTAATAATGCTGGCGCCACATATCAAAGGGCGATGAACCTTATCTTCCATGACATACTGGGGAAGATACTGGAGGTTTACATTGATGATGTGGTAGTTAAGTCAAAGAATAAAGCAGACCACGTAGAGGATCTGAGAAAGGTCTTCATAAGAATGCGAAAACACAAACTCAGGATGAATCCAGCTAAGTGTGTCTTTGGGGTTCAGTCAGGCGATTTTCTAGGATTTGTGGTTCACCAGCGTGGTATCGAGATTCCAGCGGACAAAGTTAAGTCGGTAATAGAAGCTCCAGCTCCAACTAACAAGAAGGAATTGCAGCAGTCATTGGGTAAGATTAACTTCTTGCGCAGGTTCATCTCGAATTCAGCAGGAAAGATTCAACCTTTTACATCGCCGTTAAAGTTGAGGGCAGATACGGAATTTCGTTGGGAAGCGAGTCACCAGGAGGCGTTCGACAGGATAAAGCAGTACCTAATCTCGCCGCCAGTTCTGATGCCCCCACGGCCTGGTCACCCTTTGAAGCTCTACATTTCAGCATGTGAAACGTCCATTGCTGCGCTCTTAGCACAAGATGAGCGCCAAGATAACGATAAAGTTGTTGAGCATGCTGTGTATTACCTTAGCAGGACGTTGATCGATGCAGAAACCAGATATAGTGACATGGAACGGTTGTGACTCGCGTTGTATTTTGCTGGTTGCAAGTTACGTCATTATATGTTATCTTTTACAACCGTGGTGGTGGCACAAACAGACTTGGTGAAATATATGCTGACTCGACCTATTCTCAGGGGTCGTATTGGCAAGTGGGTGTTAGCATTGTCGGAGTTCTCGCTACAATATACACCTCTGAAGGCACAAACTGGACAGGCAGTTTCAGATTTCTTGCTTCATCATCCAGTGGAACAAGACTTACAGTACAGAGAGTTAGATGATGTAGTAGCCATTTTACTGCAGCCTTGGGAGTTATACTTTGATGGAAGCAGCACTGAGAGTTTGTCTGGCGCTGGGATATCTCTGGTAAGTCCTCTGGGGGTTCGTCATGCTTATTCTTTCCAGCTGGAGTGGAAATGTACCAACAATCAGGCTGAATACTAGCACTCATAATCGGATTGGAAATGTTGCTCGCAATGGGGGCAACAGTGGTAAGTGTGTTCGGCGACTCTTTGTTGGTGATCAATCAGCTTAAGGGATTATACAAGTGTACAACCTTCACTTTGGTTCCATTTTGGGAGAGGGCTACAGAGCTACTGGAGCAATTCAGTGATGTCACTCTAGATTACATCCCAAGGGCACACAACTTTGCAGCGAATGAGTTGGCACAAATTGCCACTGGCATAACATTGACTGATGGAGTCTGCGAGCGGATTTTGAAGGTTGAAAGGAGAACGTTACCTTCTTTCATGACTCGTAGGGTCGACGCAGATGAATGGTATGTTGCTACAGTGGAAGCTATTGATACCGATTGGCGTCAGCCACTCATTGATTACTTGGATAATCCATCTACTCCAGTGGATAGACAAGTCAGATACTTTGCCACTAACTATGTTCTAAGAGGTGGCAAACTCCTACGCAGAGGGGAGGATGGAGTCGATCTTAGATGTATCTTTGGAAAAGAAGCCAAGCGAGTGATGAGAGAGGTACATTTAGGAGTTTGTGGTTCACACCAGGCTGGACCAAAGATGAGGTGGCTTATCCGTCGTTATGGTTACTTTTGGCCTTCGATCTAAAAAGACTGCATTACATTTGCTCAAGGATGTCAGGAGTGTCAAGCGCATGGACCAGTGCGGCATGTCCCAGATTTGCCCATGCAACCCATTATTAAACCATGGCCAGCAAGAGGATGGGCGTTGGATTTCATAGGAATTATTCATCCAGCTTCGTCTCAACAGCATAAGTTCATCCTGTTGGCAACAGATTATTTCACAAAGTGGGTGGAGGCTGTACCCTTAAAGGATGCATCTGCTCGTACAGTTTGCAGCTTCATCTTCAGCAACATCATTAGCAAGTATGGCATTCCAAAGTGTTTAGTAGCAGACAGGGGGGCAGCATTCCTAGCCAAGGAAACTGAAGACTTCATTGCTGACTATGGGATTAAGTTTCTACATTCCACACCGTATTACGCTCAGGCGAATGGCCAGGCTGAGGCTAGCAACAAAGTCATAATCAATATCTTGCGAAAGATGTTGGTTGATAATCCTAGAGATTGGCATAATGAGCTTGAACATACTCTGTGGGCGTATCGAACATCTAAGCGATCACCTACAGGAACCACACCCTATGCCTTGATGTTTGGACATGATGCAGTTTTACCTATGGAGATAAGTGTCAATTCCTTAAGGGTTCGCGAGCAACATCAGTTAGTAGGTGAGGATTATGTTCAAGCCATGTTTCAAGAGCATGAACAGCTGGATACTACTCGTTTGGAAGCCTTAGATCATATAATGGTTGAGAAGCAACGAGTCGCTCGCGCGTATGATGCCAGGACACGTGGCAGGAGTTTTGGAGTTGGCGACTTGGTTTGGAAAGCAGTACTTCCCTTTGGCGAGCATGTTCGCGGCAGGGGAAAGTGGTCTCCCACGTGGCAGGGACCTTTTGTGATTGACCAGATTGTGGGTAAAGGTGCTTACTATTTGCGAGATTTGGATGGAGAAGTCCATAATAACCCTATTAATGGGAGGCATCTGAAACAGTATTTTCCCAGTGTTTGGGCTTCTGACGATCCTCTGCCTCCACAGACCACAGAACAGCATGTTTCCCAGCAAGGGGGCAGAGTTTGGGGCCTTAGGGTTCGTTCGTTTGACTTATCGCAGAACTGGGGTCTTGTCAGTTTCATTCATGTTGCTCAACGCTTAACCTGTTGGAGGTTTTGCTTTTTGTGCACCTGATAAAACTAGGGGCACCATAGTTATACAGGAACCAATTAATGTGGTTTTTTCGAAATTTTCGACATTTTTGGGAAGAACAAGTTGTGTTTTTTAAGCCCGGATTTATTTTGAACCAACACCTGTGGTTTACACATTGAACATAAACAATTTGTGTTTATTGATTCACACATACATTTCAACAAATACAGTGTTGAACAAGAACTGATTGCAACAAGTACAGTGTTGAACAAGAACAAAGCTGCTTGAAGAAAAACCTATTACAGCTCTTTTTATAGTCTCTCCTCAAACTTTTACAGTTTTGGTTTCATCCTCCACCTTGCGCGGCCAGCATGTTGAAAGTGAGCCGACGGTGGTGTAGTTTGAGCGACTTGAGCAGACCTGACACGGAAGAGGCTCGAAGGAGGAATCCTGTCGGCACAGGAGCCTTCTTCGGTCCCATATCAGAAGTCAATCCCCTCACCAAGTGGAATTTGGTTCCAATGGTGCAGTTTGAAGATACTTCTGAGACAGGCGTATCAGATCTTATGCCTGAGGTTAGGTTGTGAAGCCTACTCAGGATTTGTGGTTTGGTTGTGAAGCCTAAGGGATGGGAAGGCTGAAGAAAGAGGTCTGGAGGAACTGCTTTGAGACCTAAAAGGAGAATCCATGTTCTTGGTTGTTGAAGGTAATGGGAAGAGTTGGCCACTATTTATAGGCGAAACGCTAGGTTTTCACCGAAGGAAACTAGATGGTTTGCTGTTCATTCATTGGCCAAGCATTTATCACGCGTGTTGCGTTAGTTGAATGCGGTAAATGCGTAAGTTAATGGTGCAACGTTGCAGTTAAAATATGGGACAGTTTTCGAGAGGTCAAAGATATGGAATTATTTCGAAAAGACCTTCTGCATTCAGAGTAATATTCGCAAGCAGAGTTAATACAGATAGTCAGTTAAATAAATTTACTGATGTGTTTGATATTAGCTAAGGCAGTATCGAGGGCCTTTTGGATATTTTCTTCGCTGATCAGGGAATCTTCGATTCTGTCGTCCACTTGGTTAATCACTTGTTGAAGATTCTGGTAGGAATTCTTTTCTTGCTCCAAGACTCCTAAGTTTTGTTGGGCTTCCTCCTCCGCAACTGCTAGCTGTGCCTCAATTTCAGCTTTTCGTCGTTTAAGTTCAGCGATTCGATTAGGGAACAAATGAGTCGCGTTATGGACAAGTCCAGCAAGACTGGTAGCTTTGTTTGCCCGTTCAGTTTGGAGTTTCTCAGCTTTTTGGTGATATGGAAGGGCCTCCAATCGAGTTGCTTTGACACGCTCAGACAGAGTTGCAACACTGGTTATGAATTCCCATAGACGCCGCAATTTCTTCAAGAGCCTCTCGTCAGCCTGAACTCAAAGGATGCGAATGGCATCTTCTACTTGGATCTGAGTATGTGGGTGAAGAAGATCCTCGTGCCCTAGGTTGCGAAGGAAGTTTGTCGCATCAGCAATTGAGCGGTCTGCTTGAAAAGAATCCAGCATTTGTTGAACTTGCTCGATGATGGAAGGCGTGGCACGATCAGAAGAAAAGGAAACTGGGAGGTTCTCCGGAATCTGGCAAGTAAAGAAATAGTTAGTGTTTGTAAGGGTACAAACAAAAGCTGTGGAGTAAAGAAAAGATTTACCTTTGAGGCCATTTCAGTTGGGATCACCGATTGAAGCACTGGTTGAGCAATATCACTCGCGGCAGCAGTTTCGTTCGCGAGAAGGACTTCATTCGCGGAAAGAGGGACCTGCGCGCGACTTTCGGTCGCGGGAAAGGTTTCGCTCGCGAGAAGGGAACTGGTCGCGGAAGGAATGTTGCTCGCGGGAATATCAGCCACTATTCTCTGCGGCGAACAGGAAATCGTCTCGCGGGGGTTTGACTCGTTCGCAGCAACAGTTTGGAGAGGAACGAGCTTAGTACTTCCACTAAAGATTTCTCCCATCATAGTGTCCAGGACCGGAGAAGCAACTGTTGAGTCTGACTCGGAGGAGGAACTAACTTCAAATACGGGGATTGATCCCTGAAACATCACAAGTATAATTAAGCTCAAGTTTGCTGAGATATTTCCAATTGAGTGGATTATCGAAACAATACCTTTTGAGTTGCTTCAGCAGGAATCTCAGTGCCCAGGTTGATTAAAGGGGGAGCTGCCTCCTAGGCCACGGCAGAGGTTGCTTCAGCCAGAACAGTTAGGTTCGGAGCACCCGAGACAGCAGGACTTTGACTGCACTCTTCAGGGGATCACACGGCTTCAGGGCTAGATGGCATAGGCTGATCCACCTATAAGGCAATTATATGATTAGTTGATTTGGCCACATAAACATACGAGTTTTCAGATTAAGTGAACCCATACCTGGGGTTGAGAAGCAGTTTCTTCTGTAGGAAGACTTGGTTTGAGCCTCTTGAGAGGGCGACCTCCAATCTTGTTCGCACGCTTCTTGGTTCTTTGAGGACGCTGCAAGGAAAGAAGATGGTCAGAAAAAGGGATACAGATCAGGAAGTTGATTATTACAGTTAAGGAGATTTTAAATACCTGGGGGGCAGGGAGCACTTCTGTTCGCACCTCAGGAATCAAGGAAGGTTCAACGCTTTGGCGAGGGCCTTCGATAGTGAACACAGCCAAATCTTCAGCATAGCGGAAATGTTTCTGATATGGCTGGAAGATCTTTCTGAACGCAGACAGGTGATCTGGGTTCCATCTACCCTCGTTAATTGAAGTCCACCACCTAGTGAACTCATCATTAGCAGCAAAGCTCAGACGTACTCCACCAAGGGGATAGGTGTTAACAGGCTGTATGATGTCCTTGAAGCGGGTGGGAATGGATTCAGGATCGGTTCCAGCATTATAAGTTTCTCGCCACGAAGTGAAATGGTTGCGGCTAGCCAATGGGGGATATGGAATTCTTTGGCACATTCCAAATTGCCTGGCGAAGAAGTTGGGGGCATAGATTTCTACTCCCGCTCTGCCTGGTAATTTGAGGTCGCGAGTGGAGAGGAGGCGTAGAAAGAAAAAGAGCTGCTGGACGTTGTGGCGGTTACTAAAAATAAAACCTTCATTTACAAGTGAAGGGTATGTCCGTCTGCAAACAAGGGTAATAGAATCTGAAGGCAGGTTTTTCATACTATACAGATAGTGGAAACAACGTGAATAACTGATGGCTGGAGGATGTGAGGCAGACACGATGGTTTGGCCTAAGCCCTTATCTTTCAGAAAGCTGGTGATAGAAGAAGAACGGAAAATAGGAAAATAGGTTTGAAGCCACAAGTCTAAGATCCAAAGAGGACCACTAACAGATCTGTGTTTAAAAGGTTCTAAGGATAGGAAGTGTAACGCCCTGTATAACAATCCAGTGGCTAGCTCTAAGAGGTTGAGAGGGATACCATTGTAGAGCAGCTCAGCGGTTCTGGCCCAGGCGAAGGTTGGTTTGTTGGTGGCGCTGCATTCAACATATTTGAGGAGCCAGAATTCCAGGAACGCTAGGCCACTTAAATCATCATCAGTACTCCCATAGTGACTGACCCATGCGGTGTATGAGTTGGGGCGAGGCTGATCAGAGGGGATTTGATGTTCCAACGCGAGGTCATTAAGAGGGCTTGGTGCGTTGGAGAAAGGAAGCCCAGTAATCGTGTACACATCCAGTAGAGTGATACCCATCGGGCCTGCGGGGAGATGGAAGGTGTTTGAAGAAGTGTCTCAGAAACAGATTGTTGCTGCCAGGGGAGCTCTGTTGCAGCCAGACTTCAGGGAGAAACAGAGGTCAATAGGATCGGCAATTCCAACGGCTTGCCATCGTTCAAGGTCTTTATTGCGGCGCTGTTGGTACCATTGGATTTCGGCGTCATTAGTGTTGGGCCATTGCCCAATTCTGGTCTGGGTGTCTGACTTCTGCCAGTCGACAAAAGAAGTTTCATCCTCGCGAAAGATTAAAGGAGGAATTCGTGAGGCATGTTGACGGTAAGGCAGTTGAAATTGGTCTGGAAAAAGATCGACCCAAGGACCCAGGTCACAGGAATTGTCTGGCTTAACTTTCAACCAAGAGCATTTTGGTCTTGGAGCAGGTCGGAAATCAGCCATGGCTTGGACGAAGTCTCTAGCTTCGTGCTCAGAAGGGGTTCTGGTTGAGGTTTTCACAGCAGAAAAAGTATGTTTGGGTGCCATTGATTTGGAAGTAGTGGAGGAAAGCAGAAACGACGGCGGTTTATTTCAGAGAGGTTTGAAAAGAGTTGCAGAGGGAAATGATGGTTGAGTGTTCTGAGGAGGTTAATAATGAAAAGACGTTTGCTTTTGTTCAGATCGATGCCAAGGTATAACTCTTTTCGATTTTCACAAACGGGCTTAATCTCAAGAGCTGGGGGGCAATGTTAGATCCAAAAGTAAAAAGCCCATTTATGGAAAAGCCAGTGGACCGATACCTGCGGTCAAGAAGGTTAGAGGACGCTTAGAAAGTCAAATGCGCTCGCGAGGAGCATAGTAATCGGAAAACGTTCGCGAAGCGAGATAGTTGGCTTGTTGAGGGAAACGCGCTCGCGGAGGGGGCTGTGTATTAATGAAACACGTTCGCGGGAGGAAAAAGCGTTCGCGAGAGTGTTATAAGAGACGAAGCACGTGATCACAAGAGATTAAGTTACCAACAGAAAAGTGTTGGGCTTAAAGGATTGGGCTTTAAGAGGTTGCCTTGTATTACAAGAAGGATTCTTAACCCTAGCAGCATGGTGCCGTGCCTTGATTCACAAGTAAATATCTACCCTAGTGTTCACTATATAAAGGGGTTAAGATGCAAGAAAAAAAAAGGACATCTATCAACAAACAGACAACAACTTCGCCACGCGAAAGTCTTCATGCCTCTCCGGAGCAACCAAGCCTGATCCGTCAGCAACCGTAGTCTGATCCGTCAGCTGCACAAGGGACTTAACCCGTTAAGTCTGACAGGTTTCAATCCGTTGAAATCTCTCTACTCCCCTGTTCAATCCGTTGAACAGTTTTACTCCCGCAACCAGTTCTGGAGAATCCGTTCGCCAGTCCATATCCTGCATATCTTGATACCCTGCTCTTGACATTATCGAGTCTTCTTCTTCCTTCAACCACCACAACACATGGGAATAGCTTTGAAGGAGCTCGGGTTTCAGCAGCATCCTAAGTATTTTGGAGCTACGTTTTGGCAGAGAAGAGATGAGGCTTTGATCCATTAAGGTGAGATGGTTTCTGCATCTGGTTTTGTTACTGGTTCGTGGATGATTGAATTAGTTTATTGGTTTGATTGAGGAGCCTTGAGGGAGGACTGAGTTTTGATATGAGCAACTTGTTGTTTCACCTAAAGGCAGTAGTTATAGATTAACCAGATTTGGGCATGAAGAGTTATTCTTTCTTAAATTTAGATTATAGATTTTGTTTTTAGTTATAGTTGAAAAATGTGAACTTGTCAGTTGTTTAATGTCTCAGTTATAATTTTACAGATATTACAAAGGTGTTGTCCATTCTATCTAATTCTGTTAAAATGAAGCATGTGATGAGATGCTAGCTCTCCATGCCTCATTTTGTTTAAACTGCTGATTTTGATACCATTATATTTTCATGAGCAGGAAGCTGTTTAGGGTCATCACATGCGTCAAGTCATGATTGCTCTTTTGAATTGTAGGTGGCTATGTATTTCTTGTTTTTAGTTTTTCGTTATAATCTTACATATATTACAAAAAGTGTTTCATTTATTTAACTGCTTCTTAACCTTTTTTGTATTTTTGGATGTGAATGTTTTTAAAATTGTTCACTAATTCAGTAATACATGTATATGTTGTCGTGCATTGATGGTTATTCAATTTCACTATATAAATATAAAATAATCAAAATCCGATCGGTAGCTAACTTCAAATTTTTTATCTGCATGACTAAGCTCCTTCTCTACTCCGGGAAAGCTAAATTCACTTGTCATTTTAAAAATGGTTGAGGTACTTATATCAGCTCCTTATGTTTCCTCTTGGCTTGTATGTGTGGAAATTGGTATTGTTCTATGTCTAGAGGATGTAATATGCATTTGGGGCAGTTCCTTTATGGTTTTCTATAGAGACGTGATATTCTATATGTTTACTTAAGTATATATGACATTTTCTATGGGATGTAATAAGCATTTGGGACATTTTCTATTTACTTAAGTATTTATCAGTTGAGTTAAATAACAGAATTATGTAACCAGTAATCCTAATGCAGTTGTTATAGAGATGTATATCTCTTTGTCAAACTAGGAGTCTCATTGATTGACAACCTGTTTAATATGAAGAGTTAATGATAAGCATTAAGTCTCTAAACAGATCAACTTTAATCAGACTTTGGACTCTCTCTGGGTGAGCAGAAAGTTAGGTTTAGGCCACTATTTAAATCAAAGAAAATCCCTAATCACATAAGTTAACAAAAGTATTTGTTTTCAGCCCTATTACTGAGCTTTTCGTATTGTGTTTCAGAAGTGTTTCTCTTGTGATGCAGCTTTTGTTTTTGGTGTTTAGGATGTCAATGGAACTGGTGATGGGATCTAGACATGGTGAAGTGAAGAGGACTGACTACTTCTGGTAATTATTCTTATTCTATTAGGAATCTTATATGCTACTGGCGTATGTGTTGTGTGTTCTGTGTTATGTGATGTTGATCTTCATTGTCGTTGTTGTGTTCAGTTGATCTTCATTGATGTTGATCTTCATTCATTTTTTTCAGGTAACTATTTTATCTGTAGTTAAGGCTTGGTCATTTTATGATGTTTGAGCTTTTGATAATGATAAAAACTGGTGCTTTTTGCCGACCACTATGCAGATCAATATCGTGCTTTAGATATATTATACATGTTCTGGCTATTAGGGATTAGTGTGCTGAAATTTCTTTGGTTGGGATATATTAATCTTAAAAGGCTCGTCGTTCTTTGGCATATATTTTGTCTGTTCTAGATTCATGCATCAGCAGTTCATGCAAATAAAACCTGTACATTTTAGTTCGAAATTTACGGTTAGTATCTTCACAAAAGTTTTGGTATACTTCTTAATAATCATTTCAAAACTAGAATCTCTTGAAAATAAATTTTTTAGATTAAGATATGAATTTTTGAAGCTGAAGGTCTGCATCATCAAATTTTGCAATTTATTACTATGATATTGTTTGTTTGTTTTGATTGTAGTATAACTGTTCTTCTCTCAAAAACATGTTTAGGTTGATCATAAACCGAACTTAGACATTATCAATTTTTCAAGTTAACGATCTCTTTCATTGATCAAACTAGAAACTAATCATTATGTTATTGTTCGGTATAGGAAGTGAGTGAAGAAGATAGGAAGTTGTGGAATGACCACGCTACTGAATCCATAGAGGCTTACAAGATGAAATTGGAGGAATACAACAAGTCTAGAGGTTTTGAAGTATGTAGTTGCACTTAGTTGGTTTTTGCTTATGTTAAGGAAATATTTGGTAGAAACACTTGTAAATTACTGTTTGATATGCTTAGAATGATAGTTCTTCTGATGTAAGATTGGTATTTGAGGACTCTAATTGAATGGAACAATTTTTTTTAGTATGTTTAATTTCTTTTTGCACAGTTTTTATCCAAAAAAAATCTGGCAAGCTAATATGCTTGTTAGGTTTTTTTAAAATCCAGATTTGTCGTCGCCAATTGGTACGGTGAATTGCGACGGCGCAAACAGTCACCACTTACCGTCTCAGAAATTAGCGACGGCTCTTGTTTTCGCTATTTTTCGTCGCAAATGTGGTAGAGACAACTCATTGTCGTAGCCTAGAGCAACGACCACACCCATAACGGTGACAACAAAAATGTCGTCGTCAATCCGTCATTATTGCCCCTTGTCAATGACAAACTGACTTTTGTCGACGGAATTCATTCGTAGCTAATTGAATTAATTTTTGTGGTGTGTCAACATGACCATCGCCACTTATTGAAACCTCCGGTGACACATAGACGTCACCGAGAACTCTGGAAACTTCCTAACACGAGAACACTTCACCAAGTTTAGCTAAATTGCAGAACAAAAGAAGGAAAAAGCTTGTGCTAACAACGCCACAAATAGATTCGGTGTGTTATACAAAGACGTCACGGGTAGTGCAACCAAGAGACTTGAACAAACCAAACCCCATTCAAACTGTGATTTCCCAACCTCAAACCATACAGAACGTCATGTAACTTCATCATAACGCCTGACAAAAAATTGCAGACAGAGCTGTAACCAAAGAAAACCAAAAAGAGAAAGATGAAACAAGAGTAGTAGTTGCAGAATCGCAGACATGCCGTTATAATATATGATACAGCACCGAATGCAGACCAAATCGGTGAATTTTCGTTGAGAATACTGATTGATGAGAGAGAGGAATAAGTTATCTAACATCGAAAGATTAAGAAGAACTGGGCATCAACGATGGGAAAAAAGAACGAAAAGCTAAGGGAAATTATTGCAAGAATTAGATCACAACCCAACTTGTAGACAGTCTCCAGAACACAATGAATACGAAAAATAACAAAAACAAGATAAAAAAATCTAAAACCTTGTTGAATCTCAAGGTGAGAATAGCCATGGATTTAGGTCGTCTATGCCTCGTTGATTCCAATGGAATGACTGAGTTGAGAGAGCTGGTTTGAGAGAAAATTCTCAATTTTTTTGATATTCAGAAAATTGACTACAAACAACAAAAGAGGGTTAAATACTTTAGCAAACCCTAAAGGCCTAAACCAACTAGTAAATCCCAAACCAACAAATATGGATAAAAATCCAAAAAAAACTAGGAAAAGAAAAGAAATACTTAAAATAATAAGACATACAGCAACTATCACGTTCTAGCAACTATTAGGTTATTGTTGTAACTAGAAACTATGAAGTTGCCGCTGCATCATTGTCCCCAAGTTGGAAAGATGCACTCGAATTCAATACTTCAGCTACTGAACTATCATGATGTGGAATGAGGTTTTTGACATTAAACGTATCTGATGTATGAATATGACTGGGAAGTTACAGCTTATAGGAATTAGAATTAATCTTCCCAATAATCACCACATGACCAATCTTTCTTTCAGCCAACTTATTGTAATCACCAACAGAAAATCGATCTTTGGTGAGGATTGCCCATTATAAATCACGGACACCAAACTCTACGTGACTTCTTTACCTATCTTCTGCCACCTTGTACCTAGCATTGGATCCATGCAAATTGTTCCTTTTCAATTCATGGTCATCAGTTGTGTCATGAAGTGTTCGGCCTTGGTACGTGCCAACATTCTTAGATCAAGTACAGGAAATCATTCAACTAGGGACTGAGGATCATAGCCATAATTTATATAGAATGGGCTAACTCACATTCTACGATTAACTGATATGTTATAAGCGAACTCCACTTGACACAATTTCTGGTCCCAAGACTTCTAGTTCTTCCCCACAAAACTTCTTAGGAGATTTCCCAAAGAACGGTTGACAACCTAAGTTTGCCCATCTGTTTGAGGATGATAAACGGTGCTGAAGTTCAATTTGGTTCCAGCTAACTTCTATAAGCACCTCCAAAAATGGCTAAGATATGTGGTGTCTCTATCAGACACAATAGAAGTAGGAAATCAACCTATACACCTCTCTGAAGAAGAGCTAAGCCACACTCACGGCATTAGTATGTTATACTACAACCACAACAGTAAAATACTTAGCATAAACACATATAAACATTCAACTCATACAAGTTCATATACAACTTGTTTACCGTAGTCGTTGATGTAGACCGAGAGCTCCAAGGATAAGGGATCTTCTATGCAGCACTCAATTACCAAAGTTCTAATGGAGAGACTCGTATTTGGCGTAGCTTAGAGTGTGCATAGGGACCTCCTTATATACTGCACTTTGGATAGCTCAAACTCTATCCATCAAAGAGTTTGAGTTCCATTAGAAAACAACAATATTAGTCCATCTCTATTATCTTGTTTAATAAGATAATTCGAATGTATTTCATTATTTATCTAACCATTTCATTTAGATAAATATATCATGATAATGTGCTTTTAATCCCACAATGTTTATTCTATATATATTATGGAAGTTGTCATGTCTTAGGATCCAAATGCTAAGTCCATTCCAACATTCTCCCACTTGGACTAGCATTAGAGTCTGTAACAAGAATCCATATTGAGTTTAGATATAACACTATTCCTTTGCGCACTTGGGATTAAAATTTCACATATTTGATACAAACATCATTAGTCTGTCATCACAAAAGAGAAATATCGGATCTCTAGAAAATTGCATTCATTGAACACAGTAACTTAAAGACCACAAACACAACTCTAAATGTAATACATGACCAATCAAAGATGATAGAATTGCATAAGTGTTTCCTGATGAAATGGTGATAATCAAACACTTAAGTAAAGCAGTCCATTCCTTGGTTCTGTATGCAAGAACCTCAACACAAACTTTCAAAGAAAGTTTTCCTCTGTCCCTTTAACATGCGTAATGATGCAACATATATATATATATACATAATTTCTTTATAAGATAAACCACATATCATAACATTAATTTCATAATGCAACAACCTTGCTGTAATCAAAAATCTGAATTTATGCATTTCAACAATCAAAGATTTTAAGCTCAAGACATTTAGTCCAGAAAACTGATAAACTATATATAGACAGTGTAAACAATGCTCCCACTATTTTCTTGATATCTGAAAAATTCAGTGGACTACAGTGTAAATAATCAAGCGATTCATGAATATGCTCATTTCCAAAAAAATGCTCTTAAAATAGATGACATGCATTTGAATTGTCAAATATTCTCCCCCTATATATTATATATATACATATAAAATATTCTCGTCCCATATATAATATATATATATATATATAGAAAATATTTGACTAAAGTTTACCACTATATAACAAATCCAGAATCACAAACAAGGCTATAATCCATATCAATTCATAATAGTTCATATACATTCAATCATATAAAACAATGCAGAATGTATACCAATTCAGATGATATATATTTTCTTTATACATACTTTCCTTTTCAATAACCTTTTACTTATGTTATCTTTAGACATAAATTTTTCAACCAAGGAGAAATTATTTCAGTCATTTTATTTCCAAGAACCACATAAGCAATTACATGTTATCAAACACCATATAGTAAGTAAAGGCACACCAAAGACAATTTCATAAGAGTTCAGTAGCAGGCATAGACCACAAACATATTTCACTCAATTCAGAATCATCAACCTCCTAGCAATGCATAATAAGTATCAATGCGACACATATCATATAGAAAATGGACAAGAGTGCTAAGAGAGTCAACACATGTATAGTAACAAGAAAAGATCCATACCAAATGTATTTTATAAATTTTGTGATGTGTTGTAGCCTGTTTGAGCAAATTAAATCCATGTAAAGTTTAAACCTCATGTGGGAGATAAAGTCATGAAATTACTTTGCACAACACAAGTTTCTTGATGTTATAACCTTTATAATCAATGAGAAATCCTAGTGACGGTTTGCTATGTGCAACATGTACCACTAAGACACCTCAAGGATCCAAGACCAAAGTTGGTTCTTGTATTTCATCGAGCACATGGCTTGAAGAAACACACTAACTATGCTTAAAGTAAAATTTAAAGAGAATCCAACAAGCCTTATTTGGGGATATATCTTCTAGCTTGTTAACAAAGTTTTACATAAGCAAATTAGAATAATAAGTAACCACTAGTTATCAATATATTGAAGACATTCCAGGTCATACAAAAATAATTGAGGTAACATATCACTAGCTATTGGCATGTGATCATCATAGAATATCCTTATGTAAAATACCAAAGCAGCATGCTTTAATGAAATCATGTACATCCCAAATACATTTTAAGCATCACCTGATTACCAATTGTAAACATTTTCAAGAGTTCTTGAAAACATACCTTACTTCTGTTGTATCAAGTCAACAGTAGATGCTAGATACATATAATATCGAAGCAGTTTCTTGAGACTGATTTTAGATGAAGCTCTATTCATGTCTCTTTACTGTGTTCTCTATAGTATTTCACACAAGCAGCCTTAACTCTTCACTTCATTATCCTTGCAATCACATATTCATAAAGCTGGATTAGGTAAGCAGATTGCCATCTAAATATAGTAATGTCATTTGATGTTTGAAGTCCAAAACAACGTTTGTACATATTTAGATGAGCATGATACTTGTTCCAATATCCAAAATGAAAGTCAGAATCATGTTTAAGTAGGAACAATAATAGGCTGTATCAAATATGTATTTGCATAAACAGATGCTAGCTACTAGCTAGAAATTTAGTTTTATTGTCCAATCTCCATGAACCTGCATGTTTATATCTACTAAGAATCAAGCAAGTATATTTCAACTTATTTACATTCAATAGGTTTACCATATGAATATCATTCTGTATATCAACATGCAAATCACACATGAAGCAAGTGATTTCTCTATAATTATGCAGCTCAAATAAATCTATATCTATCAACAATCCGTATAAACTAGCAGAAGTGATCTAAAACATCTCAATGTAGTTTCCTGCAATTCAATACAGTATAAGCAATTTATAGCTTTTCTGTTACCGGCCAGTGTATTCCTAGCTGCTTTTCATACCAATTTTAACCAAAAACAGGGTATTAACCTGTTATGATGATCTGCAGCTCAAAAAACCAATAAGATACAATTTAAAGTGGATGATAAAATCTACTCAAAAAACAAGATCAATTCTCATTTTTCAGAAAGAAGATCTTGATCAGCAGTACCAAAATGGAACATTCATAGAACGAACTAATTGAAACCTGATGTTACACACAAATCCAAAAGAGATACAAAACAAAGTTTTGGTGTGCTAGGCAACAGCCATGTAAAGTCTAGTGGCTATACATCAGCTTCATCCAAGCCGAAGCTATTTTATTATCCTCTTGAACAATAAATAACACGGTCATGGTAGATACATACCTGCACACACACATATATAATGACACATGATTTATCACCTCTTGAACCGTATCAAGACATCAGATGATGATCACATATATAAGAGAGACAATATTTAAAGTCCTGTAGACAATTACAATCACCTAGGCATCCTCATATTCGGCAAAGTTGGTTCTTGCCTACTGTCCACAATAGGCAGGAGTTGTTATGGCACAAGAAGACACATATACATATTTAATACACTGAAAACAATAGAAAAAGTTCTCAAGCTATCAAAATATTTTGTAATCTGCAACTTCACATTTTCTGGATGATGGCATATATACTCATGCAGGTAATAAAACAGCTTACTAATAAGGAGAACTACCAAAAATGATGGTCAAGATACTATAAAGGAGAGCAAGAGAGACCTAAATTTCCATATATATCTTGAAATGAAAGTTTGAGAAACAAATTTTATCATGACACTGATTCATATATATATATATATATATATATAAGAATAAAGAACAGTGATCCAGAGGGTGTACTGTGATTCCAGAAATACAAGGATCCACATGCATATCAACCACACTAAATTCTTGACACCAGTATACATATACGTTCATAAATCCAATGGAAGTTTAAAGTCTTAAACCAATATCTTTAACTGGATTCACCGTAAAATAAAACAAGAAAAATTCAGCAATATTTAAACCAAAACATCAAAAAATTCAGCAATATTTATCAAGATGTTCATGAGTTCATACAAATCGTCATATATAATTTGCAATTATACCAAAACATCAATAGAGAGCATGTCAACAAATACAAAACAAGTCATTGACCAATAGCTATTTATTGGATAAAAAGTATATGCAAGCACAATGACTAAAAACCACAGTAATAAGAAAATCACTGCTTATCATTCCATAAACCAAATTTTTTTAATTGCACAAAGTAGGGCTACTACTGATCACTCATATGATAGGATCCCATATGATCCCTCATTCAAGGTTATACAATTGAGTACTACTTTGCTCAAAGTCTGACATGTTCTGAACCAAAGATCATATTTCAAAATTACAGTTCAATAGCAATAACAATACCACTTCAGTAAAACATAAATTCCCAGAACTTTTCTCACAAATCCTATAAGAACATCTCAGTATATATAATACTGGCCATATGGCTACATAATCATATGAACTGGATTCCTTGAAACAAGAACAAAGTCAATCATGATTTCACAAAGCAACCATCGATATGCATAAATCAGAGTTCCTCTAAATACCAAACCTGTGGTTCCTCTACTATCCTTGCTCACTGGAAATCAGAGTTTCAAATTCCTCACACAGATATAATAATAGGTGTGCACATAGAATTGAACAGAAATAATTTCAATATATGATGCTTATCTGTCGTTTAACAACTTGCTGAAAATTGAGATTTGGTTTCCTCGCATCAGAAGAAACACTGTCCATTAACAGAATGATCGACGATGAACCACACTGTAACTATCAATTTGAACAGAGTACCTAGAAATCAACAAAACTATTAACAGAATAGAAGCCCCAGTAGGGTCGCGAATTCGGCTTTAAAGAGACCCGCGTGTTTTGTTAAAACGGGTCGGATACATGCTATTCGGCTGGGTACATGTATATGGGTTTGGGAGACATGCTTTCGGGTCACTTTCAACAACCCTAATTTAGTTTATTTCAAAAATTTGCGGAAGAAAAAAATTGAAGAAAAATTTTGTAAAATTTTCGATCATGCAAAATGGTTTCTGAAAGCGTTTTGGTGGCTCTGATACCACATGTTATACTACAACCACAACAGTAAGGATAATTCAAACTTTATGCAGCAGTTAACAAAGTTCTAATGGAGAGAGACTCGTATTTGGCGTAGTAGAGTGTGCATAGAGACCTTCTTATATACTGCATTTTGGATAGCTCAAACTCTATCCATCAAAAAGTTTGAGTTCCATTAGAAAACAACAATATTAGTCCATCTCTGTTATATTGTTTAATAAGATAATTCGAATGTATTTCATTATTTATCTAACCATTTCATTTAGATTTCATTTAGATAAATATATCATGATAATGTGTTTTTAATCTCACAATTTTTATTCTGCATATATTATGAAAGTTGTTATGCCTTAAGACTCAAATGCTAAGTTCATTCCAACATAGTAGTCTCCGTACAAGGAATAACGTGAGCCATTTTGGAGAACCTATCAACCACCACATAAATAGAATCTGAGCCTCGCTGCGTTCGTGGAAGGTCTAGCACAAAATCCACGCTAATATCAACCCAAGGTTGTTCAAGGATAGACAATGTTATATACAAACCAGCATTTGTAGCTTGACCCTTAGAAATCTGGCATATGTGACAACCTCTCACATACTCATGAATTGTAGGCCAATAATATGAACCAAGACTAATTGTATGGTCTTGTTGCGCGCCATATGCTCTTCATTATGCAACTCCATTATAATCTTAAGACGTAGGCTACAATCTGGGATACACAATTTGTGAGACCAACTACCATAACAACTACTTTAGCTGACAATAATTTTTTGTCGGCTAAGTAAAAAATTTCGTCGGCTAGTCTTAATCGACAAAACGTCATCAGCCAAGACTTTAGCCAATTAAATTATTGTTTATCATCGGCTAAAGTTATTTATTTATTCGACAAAAATTTTTTCGTCGCTTAAAGTCTGGACTTTAGCCAACGAATTTTTGGACCATAGTGACGAGGCCGTCGCTTAACAACCTGCAATTTAAAACCCTATCATTGTAGTAACTGTAAGTAGGGATCGTTCAAGCCGGGGACACTAGGGAAGGACTTATATTCTGCAAAGCAAGTCGTTAGTAATATTCACACATGTAAAATAAGCATACAAGTACAATTCTGTCACAACTATACAAGTATAAAACACATAAGTACATAATCATATACAATTCACAAAATATAGACATAACATCGAAATTTATGAACATAAAGAACTAAATTATTTACAAACTATTCACATATTTACCGAATTATAATGGGGATTTTATGGTGATTTCTAAAGTCCTAAATCTAAATTTAATATTTACATTGGTCGATCAATCTGTTAAACACAAAACATAGCTAACACCAAGTAGAACACACATAAGTTTTAAACAAGAACAAGATGCAATGAAATATGTTTTCTTGAATTCTAATTAATTCCAACTATTTAGACTTCTCATGTAAACTTAGTGCCTACAATCGCCTGACACTAAGTTTGTATATGTGTCATCCTGTTTAGTGCCTACAATCGTCTGACACTAATACAAAATACACTGATCGAACGAGAGTCATTGGAGACATGGTCCTAGGTATGGCGTCACTCATCCTATTCATCATGCAAATCACGTAACCCTAAAAACCCTTGGTAATGCCTAAGAATCAAGGCCTACAATCGCCTGACCTTAACCCTTAGAACACTACGGCATATGAAACTCCCCCCTTAGGAACATCCGTGCACAAACTACCCTTAGGTTCGATTACATGTTCAGGTATGTGATTAATCAATTGGAAAACAACAATAACATAAACATACACAACCTATTCTAAATCCAAAACCTAGCATGCATTCTAAATGTTATGCTAATGAACAAGTTCATAAGTAGATCACAAAGAAAGACAAGCAAACGTGTTCATAACACAAAACCATAAACCCAAACACCAAAATATATAAATCATCGAATAGAATACAGTAGAATTACACAAAAACTTGGAGGAATCCATACCAAATCCTACCTAAAGGGTCGGATAGGGCAAGGGTGGTTGGCGGCTGCAAAGGGTGATCGGCGGCAAGCTTTGTGCTTCGGCTGTTTTGAGGGGTTTTTGGTAGAGTTGGCTAGCTAAGGTTTTCACAAAATTGAGGACACTTTTTCTACTGTGTTACATGTGTATTTATAGAGACAAAACCCTAAAGAAACCTAATGAAAATCGGCAGCCCCTTGTGTTCCAAACCGGGTAGGTTTCTCTCCTTTCCTTGTTGGATTTGTCTTCCTTCTCTTTAATTTGCTGACTTGGAAAATAGTTTAAAAACTTCTTTTTCTGAATTCATGGACTCTTCTTCATGTGTGTGGATCGGCATTGGGCTCTCTTTCATGCTCATGGACTCCTAGGACAGCCGAAAGGCTTCCATAATCTCGGTAGACCAAGTTATCCTGTTTTGACCAGGATAACTTTCGTAGTTGTTATTTTTGGCTTCTCCTTGGTGATTTCTTCGATTCTTCTTCTTCTAAACAACTTCCCATATCATCATTAAGCTCTTCATCAATCATTTGGCATGCTTGGGAAGGATTTTGGTGAAGAAACACACTCACGAACTCGGTAGACAACTTCAGCAAATTCTGTCATGTTTCCAGCAGACTGACCTCCGGCCATTGTTTCCGGCATAACTCCTTCCTCAGACCTTGGATTGCTGCGATTCCAAAAGATTTAGAAACTAGACATCCACAGCTTTCCATCCATGTATGGCACGTTCCCTGGTTCCTCCTGGATCGTCCTAGGAAAATCTTTGAAGTTGAGTTATGGTTTCTGGAAATCCTCTGTTTCTGTTCCGAATTCATGCTTTTGGCCTCTTGTCTTTCCATGCTTCTTTTGCTACCTTCCATAAGTCCGATCCTCACGATTCTTGTTTTGTTATGTCCACATACATGTCACCTACACATTCAAAAGATATAATCAAGTAGTGACAATGTATTGGTTTACAGAAACTTAAGAAAAACATCACGAACACTTCCAATTTCAGCTTTTAACGATATTGCACATACTTTATCTATTTTACACATGTTTTAGCCAATGTTCTACAAATAATCCCTTATGCTAAATAACTACTAATACTAATCAAATGATGGATAAACAAAGCATAAATGAGGGTAAAAACATGTTAAGAACGTAGCGTAAAATGCTCCTATCACATAGCTGACAAAATTTTACTAAATTTCGTCGGCTATAGTAATTATTTAATTTATTTTTATTTATTTATTTAACTTTCGCCGATGAATTTGAACAAAAAATTCATCAGCTATAGTTATTTATTTTATTTATTTATTTAACTGTAACCGACGAATTTTAATAAAATTTGTCGGCTATAGTTATTTATTTTATTTTTTATTTATTTACTTAACTTTAGCCGACGAATTTTAATAAATTTCGTCGACTATAGTTATTTTATTTTATTTATTTATTTAACTTTAACTGATGAATTTTAATAAATTTCGTCGGCTATAGTTAGTTATTTTATTTTTATTTTTTTCTTTCTTTTTTTATTTAATTTTAGCCGACGAATTTTGTTAAAATTCGTCTATTATAGTTATTTATTATATTTATTTTCTTTTTTTATTTCTTGTATTATTGATTAATTTTTTATCTTCTTTTTTGTTTTTCCACCGGTGATGGAGGAGGAGAAGAGGAGGATGTGATGCCTAGGAGAAGGAGAAGGAGGAAGGAGGAGAATGAGAAAGAGTTAGTGGAGGAGGAGGAGGACGGGAGATAAAAAGGAGGAGGGGGAGGAGGAGAAAAATGAAAAATATAGAAAAATTTAAAATTTTCGGCTGGGATTTTGAAAATTTTGAATTTTAGCCAACAAAATACCATAATTTCATTGACTAAAGTTCAAATTTTAGTTAGAAAAATTTCAAAATTTTGAAAATCCCCCCTCCCCCCCCCCCCCCCGAAAATTTTGAATTTTGAATTAATTTAGCCGATGAATTTTAATAAATTTCATCGGCTGTACTTATTTATTTATTTAACTTTAACAGACGAATTATCCTACTTTTGTCGACTAAAACCCTAATCCCTAAACCCTATACGTAGAAGCTTCAAACGAAAAAAAGTCTTGAAATAAGATATGACTGGAATGGTGAAATACGTTTACGGTTGAAAAATCAAATAATTTCGGTAAAGTCTCGGTGCCGATATTTACGGTCAATGCAATTTTTCATTCTTTCTCCCTAGACTTACGGGGTTTGACTTACGGGATATACCGTAAGGATCGAGCCCTTAACATTGTCAGATCAAGTTGAATTTTTTTCAATAGACATATTTCAACATAATGATCACATCAGACGGTCAGATTCTTGTTTCTAAAGTTTGATCATCAGAATAACAACATGTCTACTAATGTTGTATAACTTGTTTACTAAGTTTTAAGTAAATATTCCGTTTCAAAAAAAATCTTCGTAGAACTTTCAAACACAAAAAATTGTGAAATAAGATGTAGCACCCCTGGGGGTAAACTATAGTAGCCACGAATTTAAGCCAATAAGAAGCCAACACGTCCGAAGGACGTGCCAACAACTTATTAACCTAAAGTCGTAGGCTTTTTAGTAAGTAAAATAAAATTTAAACTTCAATACTTTGAGTGGCACCACATGAAATACTTTAAACAATCATCAGAGTTTTGCTAAGTTCGCGGAAAGTGGTCAAAATAAAGGGGACAATTTAAAAACTTTAGCGACAACAATAAAAATATACAACATGGTTAACAAATCGGGATGACACCTTTACTGTTTATGAAGAAGGCTCTGGTATATGACTCGAAGGGTAAAACCGGAATAAGAGGTACACTTGGACCAAACATCGAGAAAGGAATGAAGCTCCACATACAGCTCTCTTTATCTATCCCGTCACAGTACCTGCAGACAATCTGTTGTAGGGGTGAGCGTCGTCCTCGCGTGCTCACATATAGGCCCACCAATGATAGGTTTGAAAACCAAAAACTGTATATATACATATAGATTTGAGCTCGTAATAAAACCATTTAGACAATCATTGGCACACAAAAACCATCATTTTATATCATTTAGGAAAACAGTGCAGTATGCTAAAAACATAGGGGCCTAGAGCGCTCAATGTACAAATACAGCCTGCAGGACTTTCGAATCTCAGTGACCGAATCTCGGGTTTGTCTTCACAGCAAACCGGGGCCAACTACCTAAGCGCTTGAAAACGCAGAGTAGCGAGAGTGTCCATTTACTGCAGTGCCCATAAACAATACACCGCACTTACGACTCGCTTAACTCTGTGCGAGACAAGCGTAAGCGGGAAAATAAAATAAACAAGGCACCACCCTCTGGAGGTTCACGGTCTCGACACCGCGGGAGTGCTAGATACTAGGTCCCGTCACCCTCAGGTCACGCACCGGAAATCAGGACAACGGTGCTCCACACATCTCACATTGACGTATAAAAATCATTTACGTCTAGCCTTGGGTTTTCTTGGCCCAATCATAAATCATTTATCTTATATATAAAACTTTCCCGAGACATCGACCATGAGCATACAAAATCAATGCACTTTCTCTTATATAAATCATTTATCTTATATATAAAGCTTTAATGGACGTTTCCCTCATTACCGTGCCTCGTCATAGACTCACAGCGTTACTGACTCAAACCGAACAACGTTTTATCTATGAATCAGTCATAGGCACCAGATACCTCGAAAACATACCTTCTTACCCGTGATCACTTATTGAAGTGATTAACTCAAGGGTAATTTCCACCTCGAAGTCCAACACTTGGTTGAACTGAGACTCTTTGATAATGTCCTCTGGCCACAATCTTTCTCATCTGCTTTACACTTTCACCTTTCAGTGGCCCGCTATCAACTTGCACTGAAGTGATGTTCTCTTTTGTCAATCTTAACTGCATGCATATTGCAGGGAAAATTAGTACCTACTTCCTTGTCAAGCCAACAAGTTACCACCAAAATTTAAGGTAATCACCGAATATTCTTAGGTACATTTCCTTCCTGTCTCAGACCGTTTGTTCAAATCATGAAGCTACCACTTGGTCATCAAACAAAGCTCTACACATTTCCTCACTTCAGGCTTTCCATGCATAGAGTTCTAGCTGAAAACATCACACTACCAGAATAAGTATCATAGCCGACGAAAAAAAAATTAACAGGCCGACAAATTTTTTTTCGTCGGCTAAGTTAAAATTTCGTCGGCTAAAGTGGGATTTTAGCCGACGAAAAAAAAATTCGTCGGCTAAAGTGGTTTTTTCGTCGGCTAAAGTGGGATTTTAGCCGACGAAAAAAATTTTCGTCGGCTAAAGTGCTTTTTTCGTCGGCTATAGTATGTGAACTTTAGCCGACGAAATTAGGGTATTTCGTCGGCTAAAGTAACTTTTAGTTATAAAATTGCACTACGGATATTTCAGTGTCCGATTGACTATTGTGATACCAATCTGGAAGCAGAACGGGCCCAGGAGTAAAACTCATCGCTTTGCCATGACATACAGGCTTTTTTGGGCATCCGAGTTTGTTTAAGGCTTCAAAATGATGTTTTTCTAAACGCTTAATACACGAAAATGTCCATATCTACGCCTATATAAGGTATTTTGGCCGAACCTTCAACACAACAAACACTCACCATAATGAGACGCAACTGTCCATCTAAAAATTTTGAGACATTTACCCCTCCATGATAGGCCTTCCCGTATAGATAAATAATGGTAAATAGTAGGCATGTTGTGATTCCGGTCATCAAAATTCACAAACAAAAATACGACCGTCAGATATCATCAATATGTTGAAATATATCTCTGGTAAAAAATTCAACTTTATCTGATAAATTTAAGAACTTCATCTAGACGGTCAATCTCGTAAGTCAAACCTCTATATTGTATTGACTGCAACTATCGGCACCGAGACTTTATCGGAATTACGTGATTTTTCAACCGTAGGCGTATTTCACCATTCCGGTCATATCTTATTTCACGACTTTTTTGCGTTTGAAGTTTCTACGTACAGTTTGTTTTAGAAATGAAACATTTACTTAAAGCTTAGTAAACAAGTTATACAACATTAGTACGCATGTTGTGATTCCGATGATCAAAGTTGAGAAACAAAATTCCGACCGTCAGATATGATCATTATTTTGAAATATGTATATAGGAAAAAATTTAACTTAATCTGACAACGTTAAGGGCTCGATCCTTACGGTCAATCACGTAAGTCAAACCCCTTAATGCACGGAAACGGTCATTTGACCGTCTAAATTACGTATTTTGCCCGGACCTTCAACTGAAAATAGTTTCAAATCGATGAGACGCAACCAGTGGTATAAAAATTTTATGAAAAATAACTACCGGAGATAGGGCTACCTCTAGGGAGAAAGAATGGAAAATTGAGTTAACCGCAATTATCGGTACCGAGACTTTACCGGAATTACGTGATTTTTCAAGTATAGACGTATTTCACCATTCCGGTCATATCTTATTTCACGACTTTTTTTCGTTTGAAGCTTCTACGTATAGGGTTTAGGGTTTAGGGTTTACGGTTTTAGCCGACGAAATTAGGGTATTTCGTCGGCTAAGGTTAAATTAATAAATAAAAAAAATAAATAACTAAAGCCGACGAAATTAGGGTATTTCGTCGGCTATTGTTAAATTAATAAATAAAATAAATAACTATAGCTGACGAAATTAGGGTATTTCGTCGGCTAAGTTAATTAAAAATTCAAATTTTTTGGCGGGGATTTTTAAAATTTTAAAATTTTTCGACTAAAATTTTAAACTTTAGCCGACGAAATTAGGGTATTTCGTCGGCTAAAGTTTAAAATTTTCTATATCTTCCCTCCTCCTCCTCTTCATCTTCCCTCCTCCTCCTTCCCTCCTCCTCCTCCTCCTCTTCATCTTCCCTCCTCCTCCTCTTCATCCTCCCTCTCCTAACCTTCTCCTCCTCTTCATCTTCCTTCCTCCTCCTCCCTCTCCTAACCTCCTCCTCCTTCAAATCCCTCATCCTCCTTCCTCTCTCCTCTTCTCCTCCTCCTTCCTCTCCTCTTCTCCTCCTCCTCCTTCAAATCCCTCCTCCTCCTACTTCTCTAAATTCTTCTCCTCCTCCTTCCTCTCCTCTTCTCCTCCTTCCTCTCCTACTTCTCTAAAAAAAATATGAAAAAATTAAAAAAAAAAAAAAACTATAGCCGACGAAATACCATAAATTCGTCGGCTAAAATTAAAAAAAAAGAAAAAAATTTAAAAAAAATAATAATTACATAAAAAAAATTATAAAATTATAACTTTAGCCGACGAATTTTAATAAAATTCGTCGGCTAAAATTAAAAAAAGAAATAAATTTTAAAAAAATAATAATTACATAAAAAAAAATTATAAAATTATAACTTTAGCCGACGAATTTTATTATTTAATAAAATTCGTCGGCTAAAATTTTAAAAAAAGAAAAAAAATTTAAAAAAAATAATAATTACATAAAAAAAAATATAAAATTATAACTTTAGCAGACGAATTTTAATAAAATTCGTCGGCTAAAGTCCAGAAATTAAGCGACGAAAAATTTATTCGTCGGCTAAATAAATGACTTTAGCCGACGATGAACAGTAATTTCGTCGGCTATAGTGTTGGCCGACGGATTTTACCCGACGACTTCTTAGCCGACGAAATTTAAGGTTTAGCCGACGAAAAAATTTCGTCGGCTAAAATGGTTGTTCTGGTAGTGTCTTGTCCAATTTCACCCATGGACAATCGGATAACGTTGCAAACTCTAAATGCAAATAACCAAACTGATGCACAAACTCAAGTTCGTCGTTCCAATCTTTGACAAATCGGTCGTTCAACATTTTCCTGACACTTCATCCAACATGCCAAGTCGAGGGTAAGGCATTGCATATTCTTAATTCAGGACCTCAAAAAGTCAACACAGTTTCCAAAGCTTCACCACGCATCGGAGTAACCACAAACGTCGATGGCAAGCTTTTATAATGCACCAGGAAGGATACGATACCCATCGCTTAATCCACTTCCTCGATTGTCTCTTTCACATTGCGGAGGATAATACCAATCACCTCAACGCCACATCACAACTTCCCACACTAGGGGAGAGACACCACTGATCCGTCGTAACTCATGCTAATAATCAACCAAGCACGTAAGACAAATGCAAACTCAGTCTCAAAGACTATGAGCAAACAACGGAGTCACCTAACTCCAATAAGATCTGGGATACCACCTTGGATTCCACCAATGATAACATCTCTTTTCAATCACGAACTTTCTTTACAGGATCTGCCACTACGGGATCCGCAGTCTCTTTCAAACTCCAGGATCTACCACTACGGGATCCTCAATCTGAATCTCAAACCCAAGGACCTCATCTCCAACTCACTATCTCAGCAAGGAGGGTCCGTAAACACAATCCAGATACTATGCTCATGTACATCAAATCTCATAGCCTGCGGCTCAAATAACATGCTCTGGCCCTACATGCAATCTCAAAGCATAAACAATATCCATCATCCTTAGCACATGCACAAGGTTTTCCTCCATATCATCAACAATCCAAACAGGACGTTTTCACATCCATAATCCTCAAGTATGCCAAGTTTTCAGAGCTCAAAATCTATAATTTTAATTTACTGCCACTCTTATCATATGTCGCAGCCCGTGAACTGTGAAAGAGCTAAGTGGGAAAATACTCGATGAAACAATGACCTCAGTATCAAATAGGTTTGGATTTAACAGAAGCACAAGAAATTCTTCAGTGGTCATTCGGGTACTCAAGACAAGACAATGGTCAAGATACTCAGGCAGAACATAACACAAGAATTGAATCAAGGTGACAACAAGGCTTTTTAGCTCAAGGCACAACTGTCACTGCCATAAAACAAACCTGAGTCACAAAGGGATTTCATATACTACCACAAGGCAACGAGTCGGATTTAAGGAATGACACCAAGGGTAGGAACACGACTCGTAAATGAATTTAAAGTTGTCGCTAAAATTTAAAATCGTAAATGAAAATTCCCAAGTGAGAATTTTCAAAACCCTTTTTATGCCAACTCACGAAACTCTACTAGCTCCGAAGTTTCTTAAAGACCACTTTCGGAAAAATTTTGACGCGTTAGCATAGACTTCAAGGCATCAGAGGTTTTAAAACATTTTAAAAACAAAAGTCCGGGGAACGATTGCTCTGATACCACTGCTGTAGCACCCCTGGGGGTAAACTACAGTAGCCACGAATTTAAGCCAATAAGAAGCCAACACGTCCGAAGGACGTGCCAACAACTTATTAACCTAAAGTCGTAGGCTTTTTAGTAAGTAAAATAAAATTTAAACTTCAATACTTTGAGTGGCACCACATAAAATTCTTTAAACAATCATCAGAGTTTTGCTAAGTTCGCGGAAGGTGGTCAAAATAAAGGGGACAATTTAAAAACTTTAGCGACAACAATAAAAATATACAACATGGTTAACAAATCGGGATGACACCTTTACTGTTTATGAAGAAAGCTCTGGTATATGACTCGAAGGGTAAAACTGAAATAAGGGGTACACTTGGACCAAACATTGAGAAAGGAATGAAGCTCCACATACAGCTCTCTTTATCTATCCCGTCACAGTACCTGCAGACAATCTGTTGTAGGGGTGAGCGTCGTCCTCGCGTGCTCATATATAGGCCCACCAATGATAGGTTTGAAAACCAAAAACCGTATATATACATATAGATTTGAGCTCGTAATAAAACCATTTAGAAAATCATTGGCACACAAAAACCATCATTTTATATCCTTTAGGAAAACAGTGCAGTATGCTAAAAACATAGGGGCCCAGAGCGCTCAATGTACAAATAAAGCGTGCAGGACTTTCGAATCTCAGTGACCGAATCCCGGGTTTGTCTTCACAGCAAACCGGGGCCAACTACCTAAGCGCTTGAAAACGTAGAGTAGCGAGAGTGTCCATTTACTGCAGTGCCCATAAACAACACACCGCACTTACGACTCGCTTAACTCTGTGCGAGACGAGCGTAAGCGGGAAAATAAAATAAACAAGGCACCACCCTCCGGAGGTTCACGGTCTCGACACCGCGGGAGTGCTAGATACTAGGTCACACACCAGAAATCAGGACAACAGTGCTCTAAACATCTCACATTGACGTATAAAAATCATTTACGTCAAGCCTCGGGTTTTCTTGGCCCAATCATAAATCATTTATCTTATATATAAAACTTTCCCAAGGCATCGACCATGAGCATACAAAATCAATGCACTTTCTCTTATATAAATAAAACCACTACCAAGGGGGTTCAGATTCCCTACCTGGAATTGTCGTTCAACACGTAAGCTCCAAGCTTCCAGGAACTGTCTCGGTAAACCGAGGTCACCTCGTCTAATAATCACTGCAGTATTTAAGTAGCTTAGCAACCAAGAAATAATAATAGTCAACAGACCTCAGCATTCCTAGTTTGACCAGGAATGTCCACATTGACTAAGTTGACCAACCAATTTCCTTTTATGGCACTTTAACCTTTTTGACTTTCTTTTCCAGTTATCGACTCTTTACTCATTTACCGGAAGTCCGACTAAACTTCTGAACTTTCCTTTACCACTTTAACTTGACGTTAGGGTGTCACATAATAATTCGTTGAATTACTATGGACACCCAACGTGTCACATTAATCAATTTATTTACCAAGAGTCGATTTACCGATTTACGTGAAACACCAACTTTACTTAACATAGTCAACTTGACATTTTCCAGAATTTCAGTTATCATTTTCCGATAACAATTTAACACTTTACCAATTTAACCAAAAAGTGTCAAACTTCGTTGAACTTCAATTCTTTAACCAATTTTTCTGAAAATGTAACTTTCCCTTAATGGACACTTTCCTTTAATGGAAACTTTCCCAAAATGGAAAGTTTCCCAAATCAGCAGGTTTCCAAACATGGTTAGTTTCCGTTTTTATACGTTTCCTTATACGTAAATTCCAATTACGACACTTAACCCAACTAAACGGAAACAACACAATCTTAAGAAGTCGAAGACTACCTCTCGGCATTTCAGCAGGATTTACTGTCTCGTCGGAATCGTTACCGGATTCCAGCAACTTGCCGGAATCCTCTGCCGGATTCCGGTCAACTTGCCGGAAATTCGCCATAGCTTCCCCGTTTCTCGATCACCAAGTTCTCGACAACATATAAGGAATCCAACAACAAATCAACATCAATTCCAACTCAGTAGCAGAATTACACAGTTTCAAGAGGGAAAATCCTTACCCTCCGTGTCTGCTCCAAAACCAGTACCAGCAGCCTCCCTAGCTGCCTACCTCCTCCTAGACCAAGACCTGGCCTCAGCCTGCCCTGCCGCCTCAAGTCCAGGCAGCTACTCCAGCCACCTCCCCCTCTGCCTCTACTCTGCCCCAGAACCACTGCAGCTTTTCCAGGACCTCACCAACTGCCTCCAAACTCCTCCTTGGTCTTAAACCGTTTCTCCCTGCTTCACCTAAGCTTGAGAAGCTCACCAGAACTCGAAAAGAACACGGTCGCCGAAGCCAAACCTTGAAACCCAGAAAACAGTGAAACACAGTAGTGGAAAGAGAGTTTTCAGGTAAGGCTCGAATCGAATGATCAGAAGCATGGAAAAGGAAGAGGAAGAGAAAAGAAGAAGAACCATACCGGTTGGAGGTCGAGTCGCCGCCTGGTTCGCCGGAAATCGGCCGTTGACTGCCGAGCCTTCTTCTCGGTCGCTCTCCCTCCACGGTGGAAGATACGGTGATCCAAGGACTGGGTTGGATAGAGGAGGAAGAGAGGAAGAGAAAGAAGCTGGTCTGCCGCCCTGTGGTGGCCGGAGTCACTGGCGCTGGGCGGAGAACAGGGAGGAGACGAGAGCTCGGTCGAGCTCGAGTTGACCGGTTTGGTGAGTTTTGACCGAGTCAAAACTCACCCCCTATTTATAGAGAATTGGACGGTCCAGATTCAATTTGAAATAGATCCAACGGTCCAGATTTAAAGGAGGTAAAAAGGTAAAAGGTAAAATGGTAAAACTGATTTACCGTAATGGTAATTTAAAAGTTACCAGAAACTTCAAAAATTCGTAGAAAATAAACCGAAGCTCCGAAAAATAATCCGAAAATACCGGGAGACTCGTGTCGACACGCACTATGACATCGAGTCATTAAATCAGGTATATGGAGAACTTTGAAAAACTCGAAAATGAACGTGGTAGTTAACTCGCGAAGTTACCGAATGCGACTTAAACCTCAGTAACTCGCCATTAACCACGGTTAAAACGTGCGGGGTCCTACATAAGATATGACCGGAATGGTGAAATACGTCTATGGTTGAAAAATCACCTAATTCCGGTAAAGTCTCGGTGCCGATAGTTGCGGTTAATATAATTTAGGGGTTTGACTTACGGGATTGACCGTCCGGATGAAGCCCTTAAATTTATCGGATCAAGTTGAATTTTTACCTTTGACATATTTCACCATATTGATGATATCTCACAGTTGAATTTTTGTTTGTGAATTTTGATGACCGGAATCACAACATGCCTACTATTTATTTACCATTATTTATCCCTATGGGGAGCCCTATCATCGAGGGATAAATGTCTCAAAATTTTTAGATGGGCAGTTGCATCTCATCATGGTGACAGTTTGTTGTGTTGAAGGTTCCACCAAAATACCTCATATGGATGTAGATATAGGAATTTTCATGTGTTAAGTGGTTAGAAAAACTGCATTTTCAAGCTTGGAACGAACTTGGATTGCCAAACAAACTCATATATCATGGCGTTAGCGATGAGTTTGACTCGTACGCCCGTTCGGCTTCCAAATTAGTATCACAATAGTCAATCAGACAGCGAAATATTCGTAGTACAATTTTGTAACTAAAAGGTACTTTAGCCAACAAAATACCCTAATTTCGTCAGCTAAACTTTTCAAATTTTGTACGCTAAAGTTCACAGACTATAGCAGACGAAAAAATTACTTTAGCCGACGAATTTTTTTTCGTCAGCTAAAATTCATAATATAAGAAAGCACTGAAACCCCAGTGTCCCTCTAATAACCCTAAACTAGACCTATAAATGGATCAGATATTATTCAGAACCGCTCCGGATCTGTGGTTTTTAAACAGGTTTAGATCAAAAATTTGACCCGTTGATCTGCAAATGACCCGGATCCGTTAACCCATTTACTAAACAGATTGGATCCAGATCTTAGTTGATCTGGTCCGTTAAGGACCCGGATCCGTTTAAAAATAATTAAATAATATTTTTATAAATATAATATTATTAATAAATATTAAATAATATGATAATTATTTAGATAATCTAAACATTATATATAAATTGCCTCTAAAGTATGTTTTAATGAAGTTGAAGGTTGTTAATATCTATGTATCTATGTTAAAAACATTAGAGGTCAAATATTTTAATTATATTAGTGTACCGTTAAAAAATATTTTAGGCATATAATTTAACTTTTGATGCAAACTTTTATTTTCTTATAACATTTCGTCAATGTTTTATGAAAAACTATGAAGTTATTATTAAAATTTGAAATATTTATTATTATAAACAGATCGGATTAACGGGTCGGGTATCCTGATTTTGATCGAGCTATTAAAGATCCGACGGGTAACGGGTCGGATCCGGATCTAAAGTTTCTATTACGGATCCAGATCTAGGTCGATCCGGTCCAGATCTGATCCATTTACAGGTCTATCCTAAACCCCAAGTGCAATTTTGTAACTAAAATGTACTTTAGCCGACGAAATACTCTAATTTCGTCTGCTAAAGTTCACAGACTATAGCTGACGAAAAAATTATTTTAGCCGATGAAAATTTTTTTTAGCCAACGAAATAATTTTTCGTCTGCTAAAGTCCACTTTAGCCGACGAAAAAATATTTTGTCAGCCTGTCTTTGGTCATTTCGTCGGCTAAAGTCTTTTTTCTAGTAGTGTTGCTTAGAATTAGGATATTTTGTAGTTAATTATTATTAATGTCTAATTTGTTCAATTACTTTACTTTTGGAACTTAACTAGGTGAGTAAAACTTGTTAAATATAACAATATTATCCTATATACTTTCTATATTTTGAACGTGAACCCACTGAAGATCCAAATTCTGACTCTGTCACTGGTCTCCATTGCAGAAAATACAGGCCTAGTTTTCCTACTGTCATTCTCTTAAACATAACATGGACTGGGCCTACAAAAATCAGTTGTCCAAACTACAATAATTAGTATATATATAGAAGAAATTTCAGTTTACCTCCCTAATCTTTTGTGCCTAAATCAGTTTAGTCCTATAACTTTTTTTTAAAATCTGTTTGCCCCCTTAACTTTCGTAAATACATTAGTTGGTTTCAATTTTTGAATTTTCCTAGAACGTGACGTCATCAAAGCTGACAAAAGACTTATAATTTAGTTTTATCTCTCCTCAAAAGAAAAAAATAGTCAATTTGACAAAATATTATTAAAGATAAAAAAATGCATCTATTTGGCAAAATTACATCTTCTAATCCTAACAACAAAATCGACCCTAAAATAGGTCTGTAACAACAAAAATCTCTAAAAAAAATTATGTGAAAATTCGGACAAAATCTATGACAACAACACACAAATTGTACAAAATAACTATCAATTTTTCATAAAATCTGCATACAATCATGTTCATAATTACTAAAAGTAACAACCAAATAGATGCATATTAGTGTGTTTACATCCAACTAACAAAAACCAACAGTTTGGATTCAGCTGCACAAAAAAAACTAGCTCTAATCTTCTATGCAAAAGATCAGACATTTTATTAAAAATGAGGGGTTAAAGCTGAATTATGGGTCATTCGTCAACTTTGGTGACGACACATTCGCGGAAATTCAAAAAATTGAAACCAACTGATGTATTTACGAAAGTTAAAGGAACAAACTGATTTTAAAAAAAAGTTACAGGACTGAACTGATTTTGGCACAAAAGATTAGGATGGTAAACTGAAATTTTCTCAAAGTTAAAGAAGCAATTGAGTTTAAAAATAGTTATAGAACTGAACTGATTTTGACACAAAAGATTAAGAAGGTAAACTGAAATTTTCTCGTATATATATACATCATCGTCTTTGTCATCCGTTTTTCTTAAATTTGAATAATGGCTATTCCATATGGGCAAGCAGCACAACTGCATGTACTCCTACTACTTGAACAATATAGTACTGTCACCACGCAATTAAGTTGAAGTGAGCTTTCACTGTTGTATAAGCTCTGCGTTTTCAACTGTTTATGTGAAACCCGGCCACTACTGCAAGATAGAAGACAATGTCATCCGAATTCTGCTAGCAAAACGATACGCTTAATACAAAACACCAGACCATACAATACCAATCTAGAGGGAACAAACAAAACAATTAAACAAGTAAATCAGGATAGCATGCTTGCTGTGATGCTAAATTGGTCTATATCATATCGGCTCTAAGCATCCAAATTTTAAACTTGTGATTGTTCTGTTTGATTTGATTTATCCAACTTCGATAACTGCATGCAGTAGTCCTCTCTTACTCACCGCTACCAATCCTGTGGAGAGGCTTTTTGAATCCACTCTAATACCTACAACCTTCTCTCTCGACGAAAGTCAACAGCCTCTAACACAGCCTGCAACATAACGATTTATTATGTACACACACTTTTTAAGCAAGAACATGTATGCAATATAATCCTTCTCCACGTACTGATTAATATTTGCATTGTTCCAACACTAGAGTTTACACACTGCTAATGCAATCAATAATAGTACTGCAAAACAAATTTAATGCATGATTAATCAGACTCGGAACCATCTTTTTACATGTATATGCAGCAATGAGAGGAAATTAAGACAAGCAGCAGTTGTTCTATTACTTCGATCTACAGAGATATTGACATTTCGATCTATGCAAGATGTCCAAGCTATATCTCAGAGGGAGATTTTGCTTAACTCTTTCTCATTACTCGAATAAAGAACAAGGAACGAATTGAGAAATGGAAGGGTACGTACTTATCCGTCAAATGCCTTTTAGAACATGAACTGGAGTTCGACCATGAATTCAGATTTGTGCATGCGCACTTCATTTTCACAAAGATCTCACTTGATCACATAAATCATTATATCTCTTACTTCATTTATATTTGGTCATATGCTTAGTTATTTTCCACCCCAATCGATCTTGGCAGTCCACGATGAGTTTTCCAACTATTTTTATTTTTAACCATACACTACCAGAAAAAAGACTTTGGCTAACGAAATAACCAAAAACAGGCCGACGAAAACTTATTTCGTCGGTTAAGTTATATTTTCGTCGGCTAAAGTTAACTTTAGCCGACAAAAAAAAATTTGTCGGCTATAGACTGTGAACTTTAGCCGTCGAAATTTGAAAAGTTAAACCGACGAAGTTAGGGTATTTTGTGGCTAAAATACCTTTTACTTACAAAATTTCGCTATTGACTATTGTGATACCAATCTAGAAGCGGAACGGGTGTAGAAGTCAAACTCATTGCTAATGTCATGACATATGGGCTTTTTTGGTTTGCGAATTCTTTTAAGGCTTCAAAATACAGTTTTTTTAACAACTTAACACATGAAAATGCCTATATCTGCGTCTATGTGATGTATTTTGGTGGAACCTTCAACACAACAAACAGTCACCATGATGAGACGCAACTGCCCATCTAAAAGTTTTGAGACATTTACCCCTCAATTATAGGGCTCTCCATAGGAATAAATAATGGTAAATAGTAGGTATGTTGTGATTCCGATCATCAAAATTCACAAACAAAAATACGACCGTCAGATATCATTAATATGTTGAAATATGTCTGGTAAAAAATTCAACTTGATCCGATAAATTTAAGGGCTTCATCCGGACGGTCAATCCTGTAAGTCAAACCCCTAAATTGTATTGACCGCAACTATCGGCACCGAAACTTTACCAAAATTACGTGATTTTTCAACCGTAGACATATTTCACCATTCTAGTCATATCTTATTTCACGACTTTTTTAGGTATTTCACCATTCTAGTCATATCTTATTTCACGACTTTTTTACGTTTGAAGTTTCTACATAGAGTTTGTTTTTGAAACGGAACATTTACTTAAAACTTAGTAAACAAGTGATACAACATTAGTAGGCATGTTGTGATTCTAATGATCAAAGTTGAGAAACAAAAATTCGATCGTCTGATATGATCATTATGTTGAAATATGTTTATAGAAAAAAATTCAACTTGATACGACAACGTTAAGGGCTTGATCCTTACAGTCAATCCCCTTAACGCACAGAAACTGTAATTTGACCTTCTAAATTACGTATTTTGTCTGGACCTTCAACTGAAAATAGTTTCAAATCGATGAGACGTAACCAATGGTATAAAAAAATTTATGAAAAATAACCACCGAAGGGAGAAAGGATGATAAATTTCATTGACCGCAACTATTGGCACCTAGACTTTACCAGAATTACGTGATTTCTCAACCATAGATGTATTTCACCATTCCGGTCATATCTTATTTCACAACATTTTTTCTTTTGAAGCTTCTACGTATAGGGTTTAGGGTTTTAACCGACGAATTTAGGGTAATTCATTAGCTAAAATTAAATAAATAACTATAGCCGACGAAATTAGGGTAATTCGTCGGCTAAAGTTTATTTTCAAAACCCCAATTGAAAATATTGATTTTTTTCTATATCTTTCATTTTTTCCTCTTCCTCCTCTAACTTCTTCTCCCTCTCCTAGCCTTCTCCTCCTCTCCCTCTCCTAGCTAGCCTTCTCCTCCACACCAGTGGAAAAACGAAAAAAGAAGGAAAAAATTAATAAAAAATACAAGAAATAAAAAAATAAAAAACTATATATAGTTGACGAATTTTAATAAAATCCTTCTTCTAATGTTAAATAAAAAAGAAAATAAATAAAATAACTAACTATAGCCGACGAAATTTAATAAAATTCGTCGGCTAAAGTTAAATAACAAAATATAAAAAGTAACTAACTATAGCTATATATAGTTGACGAATTTTAATAAAATCCTTCGTCTAAAGTTAAATAAAAAAGAAAGTTAATAAAATAAAATAACTAACTATAGCCGACGAAATTTAATAAAATTCGTCGGCTAAAGTTAAATAACAAAATAAAAATAAAAAACTAACTGTAGCTGACGAAATTTAATAAAATTCATCAGCTAAAGTTAAATAAATAAATAAAATAACTATAGCCGATGTATTTTAATAAAATTCGTCTGTTAAAGTTAAATAAATAAAAAAAAATTAAATAACTATAGCCGACGAATTTTATTAAATAAATAAATAAAAATTAAATACATTACTATATCCGATGAAATTTTGTTAAATTGAGCCGACGATGAACATTAATTAAATTTTATTAAAAATAAATTAAATAAATTCGTCTGTTAATGTCTAAAAATTCATTGTCTAATGTCCAAACTTGAAACGACGAAACATTTCTTCAGCTGACGATGAACAGTAATTTCGTCGGCTAAAGTCTTAGCCGACTGTTTTTTCCCGACGAATTCTTAGCCGACGACATTTCGTCGGCTAAGACTTTAGCTGACAAAATTTTTTACTTAGCCGACGAAAAAAATTCGTCGGCTAAAGTAGTTGTTCTGGTAGTGATATACCTCAAATCGTTTTCTCTCGAGCTCACATATATGACGGTCAATTTTTAGTCTGTTTTAGTTAAGGAATTGGTCGAGAAGGACCCGATCGAGATCTTGAACAAGCTAGCTAGCTTCTCTAAATTTTACATAAGGAGCTAGGTAGGGTTAGTGTTAGACAGAGTAATACAAGTTAGAGAATCAAAGGATGAGTCACAGTACATGCAACACCGAACCCTAACGATTAAAATAAGTAAACTGCATGTACGTGTTAGTTTGTAAGCATTAGCATATTCATGGATGCCCTAATAATTTACATAGCTAATAAGCTAGTTAATTAAAAGGGATCTGGAATCCTCGATCATATATATAGAAGCCCCATATATGCATATGCATGCATATGATGAACTCTGACGTTGTTGGAAGCAAAACCGCAGGCGCCCATTAGTTGGGTTACTGGGTTAAGTGAGCACTACGCACTTCGCCCGCATGCTGCATCAGACAAATATATGATTCCAATTAAGTACCTACTTGTTTACTTAATTAGTTAATTAACATAACAAGTCGTATTTCTCTACCTAATGTATTATAATTGCAATATTTGATGGATCGATTAGTAGGCTAAACGAAATGCATGGCTTTAGTTACAGTATATATATATGTATTGAATCTTCTTGTTTTTCTCAAGTACGAATGTAACAAAAATATAGAACAAAAATGCTGACTAAAACAAAGTTACAAAGATTTGAAGTAATTATCCAAAATCTAATACAACTTAAATCAAATAAACTTAAGTAAAGATCGATCAACATGAGCATGAGCAGCTGAAGTAGGTAGGTAGAACTCGATTCGAACTGGCTAGGGATATAGTTGGCAAACGTCCCAAATGAGTGATCGATCGAATCTGCTAAAAATATGGTTCCTGCTTCCGAGCTATATGCATGCAATGCTTCAAGGAAATGCATGCATGGCCTCGAAAGTCTTGGCAACGTTACAGATATCTCGAACGGCAAAAACAATACGAGTGTTTGGTATCCCATAGAGAGGATACGTGTCTACCAAAACAATTAAATATATAACACAATTATCACTCAGTCCTCCTCAAACTCAAGGGCAGACTTTTTTTAAAAGGACATGTGTCATTTCCTCGTTGAAGATCAACTCCACTTCGAAAACGAACGGCTGGCTAACATCCACCTGCATATCAGGTAAGGTTTTTTCTTTTTTTGATTGATGCGTATCAGAGAAGTTGAAATATCAACTCCACCTCGCTAGTAAGCTCCTGAGCTGGGACCCTGCTTATAGGATATTTCTGAGAGAGTTGAGAGTTCAATATATAATTCTTTTTTTCTGTTTATTATTTAGCATATCTCATTCACAAATTATATATATATATATATATATATCTTTTATAGGGATGACTAAATTACACAATGATAATCAGCCACGTCCCATATCAGTCTTATATTTATTTATGTATTTCTGTATTGTACCGCACATAATTTGGGTGCTAGAAACCATGAAACACAAGGAAACAAACCGAAATACCACCAAATTCACTTTTATGATTACATTTTAGAAAATCCAAAATTTATGAACTGACTTTTTGTACCAAGATTCTAAATAACATTTTGTTTCTACATTTTAATCGCGGTATCATAAAAAGTTTCAAAACTTAAAGATTGATCAGCTAAAAGGGCATTGCATCTTTTCATTGGAACCCAAAACTTAAAAGTTTCCCATAGAGAGACATAGCGAGTTAATGTGAATAATTTAGTAGTTGGTAATTGATACTAGCTGACTGATGATTAGTACTAGAATGGACGCTAAACTCCAGCAACACAAAAATCCTAATCCCTCCTTGCTGGTCGCGTGACTCTCTTGTCTGTATACCGTGCCACACTGCACGGTAGACAACCCCATGGATGGACACATATTATAGTAGCAATCCAAACAGTGGAAATGGAATCGTCCACTTTATGCTTTATTCCCACCAACTGGCCGAAGCAAAGCAATAATTTTGTTACACCTTGCTCAAAAGGATTTTTTCTTTCCTGATGGGATTCCGAGTAGGGGTGGCCATACGAAACCGAAAACCGAAAAAAACCGAACCGAAACCGAACCGAAAACCGAAAAAAACCGAACCGAAGACAAACCGAACCGAAAAACAAAAACCGGACCGAACCGGGTATGTATGGTCCGGTTTGCGGTTTGGGGTCCGTAGAAACCGGACCGGACCGAAAAACCGGAAAAAAATAAATAAATAAGTATATAAATAAACTCATAATTAAAAGGACTTTAATTATGTAGTAGGAAGGAAAAAGACTTTAATTATGGAAGAAAATTTATCAAAAATCTCGTAATATAAGATTTGTTAGGAATGGTGAAATAGGACTATGGTTAAAAAATCACGTAATTCGGATAACGTCTCGGTGTCGATAGTAGCGGTCAACCCTATTTACTGTTTTTATTCCCTATGGGGAGCCATATCGTCGGAAGGTAAATGTCCCAAAATTTTTATATGGACGGTTGCGTCTCATCTACGTGAGTGTTTTTCGTGTAGAAGGTTTGACAAAAATATGTAATATAGAGGTAGATATGAGCGTTTCCGTGTGATAACTAACGACGTATTAGAGTTGACTGTTTCGATCGATCCCTTAACTTTGTCGGATCTAGTTGAATTTTTTTCCACATACATATTTCTTCATAATGATCATATCTGACGGTCGAATTTTTATTTTTTACTTTTAGTCATCGGAATCACAATATGCATACTAATGTTGTATAACTTGTTTATTAGGTTTTAAGCAAATGCACAACTTTATGAACCAACTCTACATAGAAGCAAAATTATCAAAAAACTCGTGAAATAAGATGTGTTCGGAATGATGAAATACAGCTCTGTTTAAAAAATCACGTAATTCGGGTAACGTCTCGGTGCCGATTATAGCGGTCAACCCTATTTACCTTTATTATTCCCTAGGGGGAGCCCTATCGTCGGAAGGTAAATGTCCCAAATTTTTTATATGGGCGGTTGCGTCTCATCTACGTGAGTGTTTTTCGTGTACAAGGTTTGACAAAAATACGTAATATAGAGGTAGATATGAGTGTTTTCGTGTGATAAGTGACAATGGATCAAGGTTGACCGTTTCGATCGAGCCCTTAACTTTGTCGGATCCAGTTGAATTTTTTTCCACATACATATTTCTTCATAATGATCATATCTGACGGTCGAATTTTAATTTTTTTACTTTTAGTCATCGGAATCACAATATGCATACTAATGTTGTATAACTTGTTTATTAGGTTTTAAGCAAATGCACAACTTTATGAACCAACTCTACATAGAAGCAAAATTATCAAAAAACTCGTGAAATAAGATGTGTTCGGAATGATGAAATACAGCTCTGGTTAAAAAATCACGTAATTCGGGTAACGTCTCGGTGCCGATTATAGCGGTCAACCCTATTTACCTTTATTATTCCCTAGGGGGAGCCCTATCGTCGGAAGGTAAATGTCCCAAAATTTTTATATGGGCGGTTGCGTCTTATCTACATGAGTGTTTTTCGTGTACAAGGTTTGACAAAAATACGTAATATAGAGGTAGATATGAGCGTTTCCGTGTGATAAGTGACGATGGATCAGGGTTGACCGTTTCGATCGAGCCCTTAACTTTGTCGGATCCAGTTGAATTTTTTTTCACACACATATTTCTTCATAATGATCATATCTGACGGTCGAATTTTAATTTTTTACTTTTAGTCATCGGAATCACAATATGCATACTAATGTTGTATAACTTGTTTGTTAGGTTTTAAGCAAATGCACAACTTTATGAACCAACTCTACATAGAAGCAAAATTATCCAAAAACTCGTGAAATAAGATGTGTTCGGAATGATGAAATACAGCTCTGGTTAAAAAATCACGTAATTCGGGTAAGGTCTCGGTGCCGATTGTAGCGGTCAACCCTATTTACCTTTATTATTCCCTAGGGGGAGCCCTATCGTCGGAAGGTAAATGTCCCAAAATTTTTATATGGGCGGTTGCGTCTCATCTACATGAGTGTTTTTCGTGTACAAGGTTTGATAAAAATACGTAATATAGAGGTAGATATGAGTGTTTCCGTGTGATAAGTGACGATGGATCAGGGTTGACCGTTTCGATCGAGCCCTTAACTTTGTCGGATCCAGTTGAATTTTTTCCCACATACATATTTCTTCATAATGATCCTATCTGACGGTCGAATTTTAATTTTTTACTTTTAGTCATCGGAATCACAATATGCATACTAATGTTGTATAACTTGTTTATTAGGTTTTAAGCAAATGCACAACTTTATGAACCAACTCTACATAGATGCAAAATTATCAAAAAACTCGTGAAATAAGATGTGTTCGGAATGATGAAATACAGCTCTGGTTAAAAAATCACGTAATTCGGGTAACGTCTCGGTGCCGATTATAGCGGTCAACCCTATTTACCTTTATTATTCCCTAGGGGGAGCCCTATCGTCGGAAGGTAAATGTCCCAAAATTTTTATATGGGCGGTTGCGTCTTATCTACATGAGTGTTTTTCGTGTACAAGGTTTGACAAAAATACGTAATATAGAGGTAGATATGAGCGTTTCCGTGTGATAAGTGACGATGGATCAGGGTTGACCGATTCGATCGAGCCCTTAACTTTGTCGGATCCAGTTGAATTTTTTTCCACACACCTATTTCTTTATAATGATCATATCTGACGGTCGAATTTTAATTTTTTACTTTTAGTCATCGGAATCACAATATGCATACTAATGTTGTATAACTTGTTTGTTAAGTTTTAAGCAAATGCACAACTTTATGAACCAACTCTACATAGAAGCAAAATTATCAAAAAACCCGTGAAATAAGATGTGTTCGGAATGATGAAATACAGCTCTGGTTAAAAAATCACGTAATTCGGGTAACGTCTCGGTGCCGATTGTAGCGGTCAACCCTATTTACCTTTATTATTCCCTAGGGGGAGCCCTATCGTCGGAAGGTAAATGTCCCAAAATTTTTATATGGGCGGTTGCGTCTCATCTACGTGAGTGTTTTTCGTGTACAAGGTTTGACAAAAATACGTAATATAGAGGTAGATATGAGTGTTTCCGTGTGATAAGTGACGATGGATCAGGGTTGACCGTTTCGATCGAGCCCTTAACTTTGTCGGATCCAGTTGAATTTTTTCCCACATACATATTTCTTCATAATGATCCTATCTGACGGTCGAATTTTAATTTTTTACTTTTAGTCATCGGAATCACAATATGCATACTAATGTTGTATAACTTGTTTATTAGGTTTTAAGCAAATGCACAACTTTATGAACCAACTCTACATAGAAGCAAAATTATCAAAAAACTCGTGAAATAAGATATGTTCGGAATGATGAAATACAGCTCTGGTTAAAAAATCACGTAATTCGGGTAACGTCTCTGTGCCGATTGTAGCGGTCAACCCTATTTACCTTTATTATTCCCTAGGGGGAGCCCTATCGTCGGAAGGTAAATGTCTCAAAAATTTTATATGGGCGGTTGCGTCTCATCTACGTGAGTGTTTTTTGTGTAGAAGTTTTGACAAAAATACGTAATATAGAGGTAGATATGAGTGTTTCCGTGTGATAAGTGACGATGGATCAGGGTTGACCGTTTCGATCGAGCCCTTAACTTTGTCGGATCCAGTTGAATTTTTTCCCACATATATATTTCTTCATAATGATCATATCTGACGGTCGAATTTTAATTTTTTACTTTTAGTCATTGGAATCACAATATGCATACTAATGTTGTATAACTTGTTTATTAGGTTTTAAGCAAATGCACAACTTTATGAACCAACTCTACATAGAAGCAAAATTATCAAAAAACTCGTGAAATAAGATGTGTTCGGAATGATGAAATACAGCTCTGGTTAAAAAATCACGTAATTCGGGTAACGTCTCGGTGCCGATTGTAGCGGTCAACCCTATTTACCTTTATTATTCCCTAGGGGGAGCCCTATCGTCGGAAGGTAAATGTCTCAAAAATTTTATATGGGCGGTTGCGTCTCATCTACGTGAGTGTTTTTCGTGTAGAAGTTTTGACAAAAATACGTAATATAGAGGTAGATATGAATGTTTCCGTGTGATAAGTGACGATGGATCAGGGTTGACCGTTTCGATCGAGCCCTTAACTTTGTCGGATCCAGTTGAATTTTTTCCCACATACATATTTCTTCATAATGATCATATCTGACGGTCGAATTTTAATTTTTTACTTTTAGTCATCGGAATCACAATATGCATACTAATGTTGTATAACTTGTTTATTAGGTTGTAAATAAATGTGCAACTTTGTGAACTATAACCATTTTTCACTATAATGATAATAAGATGAAAAATTATGAATTTGGAAAAAAAAACCGAAAAACCGAACCGAACCGCACCGAACCGTAGGTGTGGTTTGGTTTGCGGTTTGGCCTCTTGAATAGTAAAAAACCGAACCGAACCGAACCGAAGTATAACATTGGTTTGGTTCGCGGTTTGGGGTATAAACCGAACCGAAGTGGACCGGAGCCAGCCCTAATTCCGAGTACCATCAATCATTTCCTTACATTCCAAACAAAATTAATTCCTAGTTCGCATATACTTGGCATATCCCATTTTTCCTTCCACTTCATTTCCGAGTATATAACTTCTGTTGTAAACTAGGAATGAGATAAAAAAAACGAATACAACTTTTTATTCATTTAAAATATATATATATATATATATATATATAAAGAATATAATATAGGAGGAGAAATAAGTGTGTTTCATTCTTATTAGACCCTCTTTATATAAGAGTAATGTTTATCTTGTTAGAACGTAACTAATACGTATTTGTGTGGACAACCACATACATTAGAATATTTACAATACTCCTCATTAGATGTCCACCGATGAATGATATGGTGTTGAACGCGCTTATTGTTGTCTTGTTAAAAACCTTGTTATGTAATAAAAACTCTAAGGGAAAAAACAACCCTGGTTGAAAGAGAAAAAGAGTGCAACGCATATATGTCCTAGGTAGCATACTTCTGAATGCTCTCGATGATGAAAATCTCCCAATGATTGTTGCAAGCTTTATATACCTTAAATAGTTGTTTGATTTGTCTATCACTGAAATGAGATCATGTGCGACAGTGGTTCATCATAAGATACTTGTACCTGTAAGATTAATGCAATACAAGCAGAGCTATATAATCTTAATAAATCTTACCTTATTTCGTAAAGTTAGAAACAATCACATATGATCAAATTTATACACTGTAATAGCTAAACACTAGAAACTAATTGACACATTTAACTATATTTTATGGCTCAAAATAGAGGTGGATCTTAACGGAGGACCAAAAGGAGTTGTGGCCCCCACAAACTTGCTCAGATCTAATGTGTCACAGTATGATTGGCAAAGAATTATGATAATATGCACCAAAGGTGTCTAGATTCTTAATGGACTGTCAAAATGATACCTAAACTTGTAAAGTTAGCAAGATAATACATAAACTCTTAATTTGCTATCAATAAGATACATACAAGAAATATTCCTTTAAAGAATATTCTAAAATTACCATTTTAACCTTTATTTTTGTGTGTTGTATTGTTTTCTTTTAAAAAATTGACGAAGCATGGTGGGCCTAGGTCTATGAATTTGTTTATCTAGCATACTGCAAATATAAACTCATCATCCCACTCAAAGGTAAACAGTTATTTTTCATCATCAAATAGCAAATTTAATTGCTACCCGACTTGATTTATTAGCTTATGCTAAAATTTCTCGCAAAGAATTGCAAGACGAAAAAAGAAAACTAAGAAGATTGATAAAATATAGAGATAATCTTCTTAGAAAAACAAAAAAATACTGGGATATTATCCTCAGAGTTCAGCAAAGAATCAAACGAACTGAAAAACAAATTGAAGTTCTACAAGAAGTTTTTGATTACGATCAGACTCCACTGAACGTTTTGAGTCTCGGTTAGATCCGCCATAGCTGGTATCAGAGCCTGTTTGGCTCAAAAGCAGGTTATCAAGGCTTATGCCACAAAGTTGGCTTCTCTTGACTAATAAAAGAGATTCCAAACTAAAAAATTACTAGTCCTTCTATATTACAAAATATACTGATAAGTGGCAAAAGTGCTTTCATTCAAGGCATATTCAGGAAGATCAATACTAGATAGAGTACATCTGTAGAGTATTAAACACTCTACAACGATCTTGTCTACCTCTAGAAAGAAGTCAGGGTTGAAGAGCTTGATCCTTTCAGACCAAGCTTAATTGAATACCTAGATCATCTATCTAGGAACACGACTTTAGACAAGGTTGCATTACAACTTGAGAGACTTCATCTCAAGTTCAAGCAATTTGAAGAGTTAAGTTCAACACTTGGCAAGCTTGAAGCAAGCTCGATTATCTCAAAGAATTACAATATCTATTGGATATTGAAAAGAAGCTAGTTCGCACTGAGCATTTTGCCAACAACATTTGTTGGCAAGCAATTAAGCTAAAATCTTCTCATGAATCGTTGAAAAGGCTTTTAGAAACTCTAATCACCCGATTAGGATGAATCAAAGAGTTGAACTAAAAATAAAAAATGAGGATGATAAAGCTCTAAGCTTTTTCCTTCCTACAGAAATAGTGCATGATAATATCAAAAGCCATAATTCATCAGCAGAATTACAAGATCGCTTATCTCCAAGAGATGAGTATTGATCTCAAAAACCAATTTCAAGAGATAAACAGCAGAATAGCAAGACTACAAACAAGCATAGAAAAAATGAAGATACAAGAAGGAGAAGGGATCAATGAAGATAAACTAGCTCAAAACGTAGCTAGTAAAATAATTATACCCCCTTTACCAAAAGGAGAAAGTGAGTTTAAGTTTAGTGAACCTAAACTCCGTACTTGGTCCTCGTTCAAATCTACATCTTCATCCAGAAGAGATGTGAAGATGCTGAGTAGAATACTCAGTAAAAGAAACACTATGCCTGTACAGCTGATCGATACTCAAGAATTCGAATACAATGAAATTGAATCTAGTATGCGAGAAGTATCGGTTTCTAGATTCAAGCTTAATGAGATCTATAGGAGAGGATTTTTTCTTATGGATTCTCACATGTTCAAGATTCTTGAACTAACAGTTCCTGCTACAGGAGGATAAACAGACATCAGGTTAATCACTCCAAAAGAAGTAAGTAAAGCATCTCAGAAGAAATATTCCTACATGCATATTGGGGCAGTTCAAGTAAGAATAAAGCTTTTAGCCAGAGATGGTATAGATTGTTCTGTTCTATGTGTCTTACAAGATAATAGAAAAACAAACTTTAAGAAAAGTTTGTTAGAAACAGTAAAAGCTTCTTTGTGCAACCAAGTTTCATATTTCAATGTTTGCCAAACTTCACCACACATCTCAGAGTGCACACTATCTAAGATTGCGAATCAAGACAGATGAAATTTCCATGAAGAAAGGGATGTTGGAGCTTGTGATAGATTATCGTATCTATTATAAGATAATGAGCTCGAATGTAACCCCAAACAACAGATTTCTCAACAGTCTCGGGATTACAACATCAATCCTCACCAATCCAAGAAATCATACTGAACAAACACATATCACAAAATGACATGAAGTAACATTCCCAAGAGAATGGAATCTGACACCTCCAGCTAGATAGGTAGAAAATACCAATGTTTCTATTTATGAAGATATGAGAGGAAAAATAAGCTTACAATTTCATAGGCATTCATTCGCTAGTTATGAGGAAGCTAGTACTTCTGGAACCAAGCCAACTTCTTGTTTTGAAGAATCTTTCGAGAAAGAAGATGCTAAAAGACCTATTATGATGTTAAAGTCAGAAGACACTACCAGAATCAGTACTTTAGCCGACAAAACATTTTCGTTGGCTAAGTACAAAATTTCGTCGACTAAGAAGTCGTAGGGAAAAAGCTGTCGGCCAAGACTTTAGCCGACGAAATTACTATTCATTGTCGGCTAAAGGCCGACGAAAAATTTTTCTTTGCTTAAATTCTGGACTTTAGCCGACGAATTTTTGGACTAGCCGACGAATTTTAATAAATTTTTGTCGGCTATATCTATTATTTTTATTTATTTATTTAACTTTAGCCGATGAATTTTAATAAAATTCGTCGGCTATAGTTTTTTTTAATTTATTTATTTAACTTTAGCCGACGAATTTTAATACAATTCGTCGGCTATAATTATTTTATTTTATTTCTTTTTTAACTTTAGCCAACGAATTACCTTAAAATTCGTCGGTTATAGTTATTTTAATTTTTTTATTTTCTTGTATTTGTGATTAATTTTTTTTCTTTTTCGTTTTCACACCGGTGGTGGAGGGTTGTGGAGGAGAAGGAGGAGGAGGCCGGCTATAGGAGGAGGAGAGAGGAGGGGAGGAGGAGATCGGAATAGATAGGCTAGGAGAGGGAGAGGAAAATGAGGAGGAGGAGGAGAAAGAGTTAGAGGAGGAGAAGGAGAAAGATTTAGAGGAGAAGGAGGAAGGAGGAGGAGAAAATTGAAAAATATAGAAAATTTTGAACTTTAGCCGACGAAATACCCTGATTTCGTCGGCTAAAGTTCAAAATTTTAGTCGGAAAATTTCAAAATTTTTAAATTCTCCGTCAAAAATTTTGAATTTTGAATTAACTTTAGCCGACGAATTTTAATAAATTTCGTCGACTATAGTTATTTATTTATTTATTTATTTGACTTTAGCCGACGAAATTAAGGTAATTCGTCGGCTATAGTTATTTATTTTTTATCTAAGGGTGGAGGCGAACCGAATGAGACCAGGGTGGCGGCCTCTAGTGGCCTGCCGGTGGAGCACTGATGCACGAAATCTCCGATAGAGGGAGAGAGAGAAAGTCCACGTGAAGAGAGAGAGACCCCTATATATATATATATCCAACGGTCCAGAGTTGATCTTCCATAAATCTACGGTCCAGATCAACTAACAGAAAGTTAGCGTAAACAGTAAATATATATTTTTCTATTTACTATTTAACGCGTAGTAACTATACAATATCCTGAATAACTTCTGCATACGAACTCTGATTCATTTATAGGACATACCCACAAATTCGTATTAACGTCCTCTACAACTTTCCCGAAGGAAGTTTCTCCAAATTTTTGACTTATCGCAAAGTCGCATTTGTACGGTAAAGTAAATAGCATTTATTATTTCTGTAAACTAAATAAATCCATATTAAACAGTCCGTAGCTCCGAAAATATTCCAGACATACCAGAGGACTCGTATTAATATAATATACTATCCCGGGACAATAATTCCATCTTCCCCCACAATCGAGAATATCTTGATATTAAACTCGAATATTAATTTAGAAAAAAATAACAGAGCGGCTACAACCTTCTGTAATCCGTTTGATCCCGATAAAAAGGTAAAATTTAAAACGGGGTGTTACCGTAAGTTATTCTATATTTACCTTTCCAATTAAAATAGAAGTACCCAGAACCAAATGTTCCTTTGATTACTTAAATTCCTTTGTTTGCATATTAGAAGGCAACATTACCAGAAGTGCAAAAGCAGAGACACTAAGGACAAATAAAATTATGGAATGGGGCTAAGAGGGTGCTAATACTAGGAGTAGAAAAATCACCTTTTTCGGTAACATACACAAACATTATAAGACTACGAGCAACAATCACTTGCTGCACCACTGTTCCAGGTACACAAATGTTATAAAAATATTTTTCTTTGTTTAAATATGGTGCTATTTTCATATAATCTAACCAAGAAATAGCAAAAAGTCAGAAACTATCATACTGAATATTGTACTCAGATAAAATACTCATCCTACAACTGTACGATTCGAAATTGGGCTAGCAGACTTTAGCATTCAATTCCAGACTTCAAACATTATATTTATATATGGGGAGCCTTCTAATATTTAATGAATAAGAGTCATCTGATTTTGTTCAACTCTCATCAATAGATGTTGGGGCAGTGGTCTCTACTGAGTCTACTGTCATCAATAGATGTTGGGGCAGTGGTCAAGTTGCTTCATGCAAGTTCTCATGAATCCAAATAAAGACTCGCCCTGTACCAAAAACCAGATTTAGAATAGATAACATAAAGACAAAAAGAAACTAGTAGGGTTCCATTTTCTTTATATACCATTAAGGTCTTAGCTATGCGAGTAAATGACGTGTTTGTCTTTTCAGTTTAACGATTCGTGTTTTAGGGTTTAGGGTTTGCATTGATTTTTTAGTTGGAGGCATTAAATTTCTTGATCATCATAAAACGGAACGTAAACTATGTCATCATTAAGGGTGAGTATCTTCAATCATTATATGCGAGTAAATGACGTGTTTGTCCTTTCAGTTTAACGATTCGTGTTTTAGGGTTTAGGGTTTGCGTTGATTTTTTTAGTTGGAGGCATTAAATTTCTTGATCATCATAAAACGTAACGTAAACTATGTCATCATTAAGGGTGAGTATCTTCAATCATTATAAGTTATATGTACACTAGAGGTAACTAGTGCTCGATTATCATATAACGTGTATACAGTCGAGATGATTATTGCTCGATCATCATAAACTCTAACTCGTATACACACCAGAGGTGACTATTTCTCTATCATCATAAACTTAGAATCATGCATACACGAGGGGTGACTAGTGTTCGATAACCATAAACCCCTATATCAGCTAGAGGTGAGGTGATTAATTTTCAATTATCATATACCATGTAATGGTGACTATTGCTCGACCATCATAAACCCCTATATCCATGAGGTCTTACACACTCGATCATCATAAACACTAAACTATGTATACAATAGGGTTTACTAGTGGTCGATCATCGTAAACCCTATATACACTAGAGGTGACTATTACTTGATTATCATATTTTTCCGTATACATTAGATCTGACTATTGGCCGATCGTCATAAACCATAACATATATACACAATAACTTAACAGTCTTCATAAGTCTTAAACCCTATATACACTAGAGGTGACTTGTACTCGATCATCAACTATTGGTCTAATTATAAACCACAAAGTATAAAAGTATGAGGTAACACATGTGCTTTATGACTAAAAACCGTAATTGTGAAATTCTGTAAAAATTTACTGAGTGTTTGTCAGGTTATAAAAAGTTAGTATCCACACCTGGTAATTTATGAAGTTAATTAACGTTCGTGTTTGTACTCGAGTTTTTCTTGAAATGCCCAATTCTTGGTTGAAGACCCTGGTGATGAAATATGTGTCGACACAAATTCACCGACGTCGTCATGTTATTTTTCAGAGCATCGAGCTATATTCTATGATTTATTAAAGTTTTGATAAATAAATTCAAGTTTTGAAAAATCTAGAAAATAGCTTAATTATATGGGTCGTTGATCTCTTCTCTCTTTAAATCTCAGTCATCCATTTTCTTTAAAATGGGAAGGAACTATTGACTCGGTCAAAGAGCTCAGTTGAGCGTTGACGGAACCCACCCATACTATTGAGATTTTTCTCCTTTTGTCGTCTTCTCTAACACCATCCAGCAGTGGCCAGCACCGGCCACCAATCCCCACCATCCGTCTACCGATCACCATCGTCATGCTAGTTTCGGTGACGCCAAATTGAGGTGGAGAAAATCAGGTCAAAGCACTGGGTTCTGGTTTCCAACTGTGACGATGGAGTGGCGTTGGTGGGGATGGGCGGATGCACTTGGTTGAGAGCGTGGTAGGTACAGGCTAAGCGGTGCTGATTGGGGTTAACAACTTCGATCTAGAACGTAGGAAAGATCGCATTTGCCAGATTTCCTTGTGGTCGGTTGGGTTTGTGTGCTGTTGTTGTGTTTAGGTGGCTAGAGAGAGAGCGGGAGGGGGAGAGATTCATTAGTTTATTTTACAGTTACAAAAATTAGTTATAGCAATTACAAAAAAATTCATTAAAATTTTAAGATGTTATTCTATGTGAATTTACGTGGACCAATAAGACAATAACATTTTACGATGTATAGATAGCTTAAGTCATGTAAGTCTTATCATACTTATTCTCATGTAAGTTTTGAGTTAGGAAACTATGAAAGGTAACCTTTGGATGAAAAAAAGAACACAATAATAATAGTTTGCTCTCCACACCATTAATTCCGTTCTAAAAATGTAAAATTACTAAATTTTCGGCTTCACCAAGTCCGAGTTGCCGACTCTACTTCCTCTCTCACCTCTCTCTTTCTCTCTCTATAGCCACCCACACAGACACTCCTCACTTCTGTCTTCTGTCTTCTGTCTTCTGTCTGGACCCTCCGGTGATCACAAACCCTCTGTCTCTAATCCTTTTCTCGTGCTCGGATCATAAGCAACCAGTTTCTCTTCATTTGTGTCTCACGAGTTTCGCTTTGCTTTCCCCAACTCCTTCTCCTTTTTCCTTTTCCCCATTATATATCACCCTCCTTTTCGTCACTTTGTGCTCTACTTCAATCCGGTGTTTTCCTTAAGGATTTGGGTTTTGGTTCCTTATTGATACCATGCAGTTTTGTGTTGGGTAAAAAAAGTCAAATACAGAGTAACCCAGAAAGCAGAGAGAGGCAAAGAGAGAGATGGCAACCATGGCTTCCAGAAACTTGGAGAAGATGGCTTCAATTGATGCGCAGCTGAGGCTGTTGGCACCAGGCAAGGTGTCTGAGGATGACAAACTCATCGAGTATGATGCTTTGTTGTTGGATCGCTTTCTTGATATTCTTCAGGATTTACATGGGGAGGATCTCAGAGAAACGGTACTGAATTTTAGTCCTTTTTTCTCTGTTTTGATTAGTTTTTTCATTACTTGAGTTGAATTACCATTGACTGCTTGTGGTGTTAACTTGTTGATAGTATACCATGTTAGTTTTTATCTGATTGTAGTTGTGCTTTTATGTTTTGTTTTTCTGGTAAAACTTGATGTTATCGCTTTGTTTGTTCACTAACTATAATGCTTGTTGGGATTTGCGAGTATCTAAAAATTTTGCAATTCTTTTTTATGGTACGGAAATTGAAAAGTTACTATTTTGTCTAGCAGCATGCCTTTTTGTTTGTATCCTGATGATAGAGGGGTGTTTGTCTTTTGTGATCTGATTTGCTATAGGTTCAAGATTGTTATGAGCTATCCGCTGAATATGAAGGAAAGCAGGACCCTAAAAAGTTGGAGGAACTTGGAAATGTTTTTACAAGTTTGGATCCTGGTGACTCCATTGTTGTGGCCAAGTCCTTTTCCCATATGCTTAACTTGGCCAATTTGGCTGAAGAAGTTCAGATTGCCTATCGGAGAAGGATAAAGTTGAAGAAGGGAGATTTTGTTGATGAAGCAAATGCTACAACAGAGTCAGACATTGAAGAGACATTCAAAAAGCTTGTTGGGCAACTGAAGAAGTCCCCACAAGAAGTTTTTGATGAATTGAAGAACCAGACTATAGATTTGGTTCTAACCGCACATCCTACTCAGTCTGTTCGCAGATCTCTGCTTCAAAAGCATGCAAGGTACATTCTCCATTACCCTTGTTTACTTATCTTATGTTACTGACATACTCTGATGAGTTTATGGTTGTGTTATTGATGTTGTATTTTAAATCTTTTCAGGGTAAGAAATTGTTTGACGCAGTTGTATGCCAAGGATATTACACCTGATGATAAACAAGAACTTGATGAGGCTCTACAAAGGGAGGTATGTGGAGTGACAAACTGATTGGGTTTTATACAATGCCATTTTATTGGTACTATGTAACCCAATCACTATACACTATTTCAAATATTCCAGCGCAGTTTGTATATAAACTATCCTGACATTGTCCGTAAGTTGGCTGTAATTTCCAACATCTCTAATTATAATAAGTGGTCTAGAGTACCCTGACGGGATCTGCAGTAATAAACTCTTATTCAAATTTAATGAATAACATCTATTTGTTTAAAGTAGATTCAAGCTGCATTTCGCACTGACGAAATCCGTAGGACTCCTCCAACCCCTCAAGATGAGATGAGGGCAGGAATGAGCTACTTCCATGAGACGATTTGGAAAGGTGTACCAAAATTCTTACGCCGAGTTGACACTGCCTTGAAGAACATTGGGATAAATGAACGTGTTCCTTACAGTGCCCCTCTCATTCAATTTTCTTCTTGGATGGGTGGGGATCGTGATGGTATACTAATCTTATGCCTCCTACTTTCAAAACATATTCTGTCCTTATGCAGTGCTGTTTGCATCGCTATGACATCTCTCTCATCATGTTATCTAGAAGTAAGACTACATCGTGGTGTATGTAGCTTATAATTGCTCTAATATGGACTGCAGGCAATCCCAGGGTCACTCCAGAAGTTACAAGGGATGTATGCTTATTGGCTAGAATGATGGCAGCTAACTTGTATTTCTCCCAGATAGAGGATCTTATGTTTGAGGTGTGAAATAATAATCATGATCTTTACAGTTTTAAATATATTCTTCCCTCTGCTGTGTCTTATATTGTTTTCTTTCCTGCAGTTATCTATGTGGCGTTGCAACGAAGAGCTTCTTGCTCGTGCTCATGAACTTCATAGGTCTTCAAGGAAGGATGCAAAACACTACATAGGTATGTAATGATTTCACGTTTCTGTCATTTTATGTGTGGAAGTTTTTGAACCTGCAGCAGAACTTTAAATCTTTGACACCCCCAACCCCCAAACTGACATAGACCATCATAGCATTGGTGAATAATTTCCTCTTGTGTTTTATTATACTTGCTGTGGTTATTATGTGTGTGTCCTGTCCTTGAGTTCAGCTATGGATGGCTTTTTCTAATCATTGCTAATTATTAGAGTTTTGGAAACAAATTCCTCCAAACGAGCCATATCGTGTTATTCTTGGTGGTGTGAGAGACAAGCTCTACAGTACACGTGAGCGTGCTCGTCAACTATTATCCAGTGGAGCCTCTGACATTCCTGAGGATACAACTTTTACTAGCGTTGAACAGGTATTTCCTATCATGGCTTTCATTGAAGTTCTAAAAAAAATTCCATTGCCATAGTCAATCCATTTTCAAGAAATTTTCAGTCTGCTCCCAGTTTTCAGCCTTTATATTTATATTTGATGCTTAATGCAAAATTTCTGTTGGAACATGCCCCCATCTATTCTTGTTGTACAAAACATATCTTCTGAGAGCTGATATTTTGTTTTGCTCAATTGTAGTTCCTGGAGCCTCTTGAACTGTGTTACCGGTCACTCTGTTCCTGTGGTGACAAGGCAATTGCTGACGGGAGCCTTCTTGACTTCTTACGGCAAGTTTCTACTTTCGGCCTTTCTCTTGTGAGACTAGACATACGGCAAGAATCAGACAGGCACACTGATGTCATTGATGCTATCACAAAGCACCTGGGCCTTGGGTCTTATCGAGAGTGGCCTGAGAAACAAAGGCAAGAATGGTTGTTGTCTGAGCTCAGTGGAAAGCGCCCTCTTTTTGGCCCTGATGTTCCCAAAACCGAAGAAGTTGCTGATGTATTGGAGACATTCAAAGTGATATCAGAACTGCCCTCAGACAACTTTGGTGCCTATATTATATCAATGGCAACAGCTCCATCTGATGTACTTGCTGTTGAGCTTTTACAACGTGAATGCCATGTGAAAAAGCCACTAAGGGTTGTACCGTTATTTGAGAAACTTGCTGATTTAGAGGCTGCTCCTGCTGCTGTTGCTCGCCTATTTTCTATAGATTGGTACAAAAACCGAATTAATGGGAAGCAAGAAGTCATGATTGGGTATTCAGATTCAGGAAAGGATGCTGGCCGTCTATCTGCATCATGGCAGCTATTCAAGGCTCAAGAAGATCTCATTAAGGTTGCAAAACAATATGGAGTTAAGTTGACCATGTTTCATGGCCGAGGTGGAACAGTTGGAAGAGGAGGGGGACCCACTCATCTTGCTATATTGTCTCAGCCACCTGAGACAATTCATGGTTCGCTCCGTGTGACCGTTCAAGGAGAAGTTATCGAACAATCATTTGGAGAGGAGCACTTGTGTTTTAGAACGCTACAGCGTTTCACAGCAGCTACACTAGAGCATGGCATGAATCCCCCTGTTTCACCAAAGCCAGAATGGCGTGCACTCATGGATGAGATGGCAGTTGTTGCTACAGAGGAATACCGTTCAATAGTTTTCGAGGAACCTCGTTTTGTTGAATACTTTCGCCTTGTAAGTAGCATGTTCATCAATCATGACCACCCTTTAAATAGTTACATAATAATCAATTTCATAAATGGTCCTTTTATATCTGACTTCCTCTGGGATAATGCAGGCAGCACCAGAGACGGAGTATGGGCGGATGAACATTGGGAGTCGTCCATCAAAGCGAAGGCCAAGTGGAGGCATCGAATCACTTCGAGCAATCCCATGGATCTTTGCATGGACCCAGACAAGATTTCACTTGCCAGTTTGGCTTGGTTTTGGGGCTGCATTTAGGCAAGCCATAGAGAAGGATGCAAAGAATCTTCAGATGCTTCGGGAGATGTATAATCAGTGGCCGTTCTTCAGAGTCTCCATTGATTTGATTGAGATGGTGTTTGCCAAGGGAGACCCAGGTATTGCAGCACTATATGACAAGCTTCTGGTGTCAGAAGACCTATGGTCATTTGGGGACCGACTGAGGACCAACTATGAAGACACTAAACGCCTCGTACTCCAGGTAATACTGTCACTTCATCTGTTTTTATTCAATAAAGTTCAAATACTGTTATCTTTTTATACTCATTTTTGCATGAAACTAAAGCAAATGATATGAAAATGTAAACTACTGGTACCATCAATATAAAGTATCTTTTTAACTGCTTTCTGCTTGAGTTTTCTAATAAGATGAAATATAAAAATTCGTCTCAAGTTTTCTAAGTTTCCTAAGCTTTCCCAAGTTTTTTAACTATATGATGACCAAATATAAAAATTCGTGCTATGAAAATTTAACTTCGATTTCCAATGATTAGTTTAATTTTAGGTGATGAAATGCTCTCATGAGGTTGTTACTAAATTGTATTAGGTCAAAATGTTTTTAAATGAAAAATATTTGAAGAGGCCAAATCTTATTTGTAAACTTTTCTAGGTTGCTGGGCACAAAGAGCTTCTGGAGGGAGATCCTTACTTGAGGCAGAGACTTGTTCTTCGTCACTCGTATATTACCGCACTTAATGTGTGCCAAGCCTATACACTGAAGCAGATCCGTGACCCCAACTACCTTGTTCAAGTAAGGCCGTTAAAGGAACCAGCAAGAAAGCCAGCAGCAGAGCTCGTCAATCTTAATCCAACAAGTGAATATGCTCCAGGTCTAGAGGACACACTTATTTTGACCATGAAGGGTATTGCTGCTGGAATGCAGAACACTGGTTGAAGCTCCGATAACATTTTCTTTGGTATGTTGGACATGTAAAGTCTTGTATCGGTCGCTCTCTGTTTATCACTAGTGCTTGGAACTTCCATCTAATAAAAGCTTTTGTAGCAACTTAAATGCAAATGGATTTTGTGTGCAAAGTGGTTATCACATTGCGGGAAACTGTTCATTTTTTCTCCCCAAAGGGAAACACATGCTGAAGTTTTGTCTTTTCTCGAGAGATTCTGATTCTAATTTCCAAAGCATCTGTTAGGGATTTATCGAATGTGAAAATTGAACTTAGATTTTGTAAACAGTTGAAGATTTCATGCAAACTTGGCGCGTCAGCATGGATTTTTCTCAGTGCATTGTTCCAAATAATTGCCAGTGGACTGGCAAAATATACAGATGATGATGACCAACCACAATATATGCTACAGTTTTGTCATCAGAGATACCACTTTGGCTATCCTATCATTGCTGGTGCCTAAGTATTGGGAAGTCTTTGATCTCTGTGGTCACATGTTTATGTGAGATACAAAAAAGAGGAAACATGCAATTTGGAAACTCGAATCACATAGTTTTAAATTCAATACATCCAGGATGCCTAAACATCAACCATCTAAGCTTTAATTATTGAAAACCTGCTTGGTAGACGAGAATAAGAACAAACATCTGCAAGCCGCATTATAACCTGTAGTGAATATTCTGCTGACGTATATGTGAAGGTTTATCATGAAATTGTATCTATTTTCTCAACTTGAGGAATTGCTTCCTCTATAGCTTGGATAAAGGTGGCAATTTTGTACGTGAAGAATCCCACCAACATTGGTATCAATTCCAGGTGCATGAATCCATATTGTGGAACAGCAATCCTATACAAACTCAACTTAATTAAAATTTGAAGATAGTCATAGCCTGAACTTATCATGTTTAGCCGTATGCATTTAGTCCAGGGTAAAGTACAAGCAAGGGTAATAATATAGGAAAACATTGACATATGCATCTGGACTAAAATTTTGATGATTATGAAAATTTCAGTCATTCTAAAAAAAGAAAGTTCAATGGATATATTGAGAAAATATCGAATATTGATGAAAATTTTACTAATAATTATATTAAATTGTATATTCGACTAAAAATAGACTAAATACAAAATATGAGAAAGATATGAAAATTAATATCGACACTTACAAAAAAAAATTTTAAAAAAATATCACAGATATTATAAATATTTTAGTCCTTGCATATGCATTTAAAGAAACAAAAAAATAGTGACTAAGTGGAAAATGTTGGCGCAAATATTTACCCATTCCACCGTTTAAAGATCATGACTAATACAACAGGAACCAATAACCTTGGTTGACCAATTGCTCCCCCGCATAAAAATTTCCATAGTTATATCATTTCACCTTTCATATAGTCAATACCAGAAAAGACACAGCACAACAAGTCTAGTGGAGAAATCATGAATAAATTCACCACAACCCACATTCTATTTCCCAATTGACAATCAGAAATAAATTCTTTATGAACTGCTCTGAACTAAAACACTGTTCATCATAAGAAAAAACCCAACTTTCCCAAAAGCACATTAAATCAACAGGCAGTTCGAGTCTTATACTTAAGGTTAACACAACAAAAAACAATGTTTAAGTTGGAAGCTAATACAACTCAGGTTTGTGAAACAAGATAAGGCAATATTGGAGCTACCATGCATCGTAAAGTGAAGACTCAAGATAGATGGAAAATTCGTGGAAACTTGCTAGTTTGTACAGCACTAGGTAGGATGCCCGTGTCCAACGGCGGGTTATCCAAATCAAATGAAGATTAAAAAAAAAGCCATCACCAAACCACCACAGCTCGAGCGAACGAGTGTAGCACAGATTCGGCAGAAATAAGAGCACCGATTTATAGCTAGGGTTGAAACCGAGGGTAAAATAAACAAAAGTGATTGGAGAGAGAGAACAAGAGACAACTGTGATCGAGGAAAAAGAAAGCCACAGCCCCTGAAGCATTTTATAGCTAGGGTTGAAACCTAGGGTAAAATAGACTTTCACTATGTGGTGGCTCGGCTGCAGCCAAGTTAAAAACTGGCTCCTCAGGAATAATAACAGCTTGTTCACAATTTTGGTATATAAGAAATGATATTCTAATTATCAGAATACATGTCATATGCTTTTAAAGACACTAATCGAATCGCACATTGAGTGATGTAGAACGAGATTCTAGTCGAAATCAATAAAGAAACTCTAAAAGAAAGAAACGACGTCACATTAAGAAGAATGATTTGAATATCGGAAATTGGTATTCAAATAGGCTTCTTAATGATGGAATTAATCATAAGTTACTCTTTTGGATATATCAGGATTCTCGAGCAAAAAGACACATTCTTTGTTATTCTAGGATTTCTAGTTCAGTTAGGTTTTATTATTTTAGTTCTATTCTAAATAGGATTTAGTCATGTGTTAGGGATAGATAAAGGCACCTCTATGTTGTAATTCAGGTATTCGATGAATCAATCATATTATTAACGATTAAGCGTACAACTTTCTCTTATTTTCTGGTTAATTCCAGACTTCTATCTAAGAGTTTAACGCTGGTTAACTCTTCATCTTATCTAGGGCTTAACGCTGGTTAGCCCCTGTATTGTCCCGCTGCGTTAGGTGGTATGATGTAGGACGAGATTCTAGCCGAAATCAATAAAGAATCTCGAAAAGAAAGAAACGGCGTCACATTAAGAAGAATGATATGAATATTGGAAATTGGTATTCAAATAGGCTTCTTAATGATGAAATTAATCATAAGTTACTCTTTTGGATATATCGGGATTCTCGAGCAAAAAGACACATTCTTTGTTATTCTAGGATTTCTAGTTCAGTTAGATTTTATTATTTTAGTTCTATTCTAAATAGGTTTTAGTTATGTGTTAGGGCCTATATAAAGACACCTCTATGTTTTAATTCATGTATTTGATGAATCAATCATATTATTAACGATTAAGCGTACAACTTTCTCTTATTTTCTGGTTAATTCCAGATTTCTATTTAAGAGTTTAACGCTGATTAACTCTTCATCTTATATAAGACTTAACGCTCGTTAACCCCTCTATCGTCCCGCTGCGTTATTGAGCTACTCATCTATATACAGTTACGTTATTAAATTTTGGCTTAAAATTTGAATTCACATAAGTAGTCAGTTGTCACATGCTTGAGAAGTCTTCTTGCTCCATCTGTTAGGGAATCCACGCTACTCCCTAGCATATGCATGTAAGCCAGAGAACCAAGGAACCCAACACTGTAGCTGTTTGTACAAGAAACAATAAGCAGCAATATCTAAAGAACTATAATCTATGCAAAATGTTGAGAACAGCTTCCTTAAGCAGCTACACCAAGTTCAAGATCAGTTTACATTAGTTTACTTGTGCTGCAACAAGATCAGGTTACTTCCAAAGAGGTTTACCTGCTGCACTCATAACTGACTTGCATAGCAAGTCTTCCTTTTGTTAAGTCATTCAGTTACCCTATGTATTTGCATAGATCTGGAAATTAGAGGTATAGATGTGGAAATTAGATTGTTGTTCAGTTGGTAATTAGATTGTTTCAGATAATAGTGTTTACTCTCATCTATTTTAAAGAGATGAACTCTGTAATCTGTGAATCATTGGAACAATACACTTCAAGCTCATTGCTTGTTCTTCATCTGCCTGTAATTGTTCTTCATTGTCCTTCATTGTTCTTCATTTAATCTTCATATTTCATTATGGTATCAGAGCAGTGATCCTCTTAGGACCTGCTATTGCTCCCTCCTCCACACCTTATTGTTCATAAACATCATGACATCAACTACTACCAACTCAGCAACCTCTAAGCATGAATCCATAGAGGCAAATGCAAATCAAAGTCTTACTTCTGCTCTTCTAAATGAGTTCAACTACCTACCATGGTCTAGAGCTATTACATTAGCTCTAGGATGCAAATCAAAATTAAGCTTCATCCGAGACAAGAAAATCCCAGATGTTGAAGATCCTGAATTTGAGAGTTGGTTGTGTAAAGACCAGCTTGTCATGTCATCAGTGTTCTAAAAGGCCCCGTCTAGCACCGCCTAGGCTCTAGGCTGCAACAAGCCGCCTCGCTTTTCTTCAAGGCCTTTGTGCCAGGCTGTGGGCAATTAGGCGGCCGTCTAGCCCGCTTAATCGCCACCTAGAGGCTGCCTAGCCGCCTAGGTTCTAAGCTCTCCGGCTAATTTTATTTACATTTAGTGGTGGCATTGTTACATTGTGGGGAACATACGAGTATAAGAGTAAATGATGTTTTGGACGAGGAAAAATAAACCTTTTTTCAGACTGTATAGATTCAGTTGCCTTGTTTGTTCCATCATTTACTTTTAAACTCCTGTCTGTTGGAAGAGTGACTCGATTACAAAAGTGTCTAGCTATTTTTCTCCTCACAATATCATTTTTCAGGATCAAGTCACTCAGAAGAAGATTGGTGAGGGATTCTACCTAAATGGTCTGTACTACATTTCAATATCCCCACACCGTTCAAAAAGTCTCCTAGTCAGCTCTAATCCCACAGTTCAACAACAATTGTGGCATAAACGCCTTGCTCATCCCTCATTTCCAGTTCTGTCCAAGTTATTCCCAAACTTTTGTAATATTACACATGAATGTGAAATCTGTCATATGTCTAAGCAGACTAGATTTCCTTTCCCACTTTCATGTTCAAGAACAGTCAAACCGTTTGAGCTTGTTCATTCTGATCTATGGGGCCCTGCCTCTATTGAATCATTTGATAGTTATCGTTTTTATGTCACTTTCATTGATGATTTCACTAGGTCTACCTTTGTCTATCTGTTAAAATCCAAAAGTGAGGTCTTTCAGTGTTTCCAAGACTTCCATAATTTGGTAATGAATCAGTTTTCTGCAAAAATTTATACCTTAAGAACAGATAATGGCACTGAATACATATCCAACATCATGGCTAAATACTTAAGTGAGCACGGTATAATTCACCAAACCAGTTGTGTGGGAACTCCACAACAAAATGGCATTGCAGAGCGTAAAAATAGAGATCTGTTGGAAAAAACTAGAGCTTTGATGCTTCAAGCTAATGTTCCAAAATGATTTTGGTCCCAAGGGATTCAAACTGCTGCTTATCTAATCAACAGATTACCTAACAGTGTGTTAAAATTTAAGTCTCCACTTGAGGTCCTCAAAGGAAGAAAGATATATCTCTCTCACCTTCGCATTTTTGGATGTACCTGCTTTGTACATGTTCAAGCTTCACACAAAGATAAGTTTGATCCAAGAGCAGTAAAATGTATGTTCCTAGGATATTCATCAACACAAAAGGGTTATAAGTGTTATAGTCCAGCAACTGGAAGAATAGTGGTGTCAAGGGATGTTCTTTTCCATGAAGATGAGTTGTTTTATCCATCCTCAGGAAGTAAACTTCAGAGGGAGACATGGACTGATCTATTTCCATCACATCTCCTCATTGAAAATGACTCACTCATACATTCACAATCAACTGACATGGAAAGGGAACATGAAGAAAATAATGAGCATGGAGACAACAGTGAACATGGAGAGCACAATGTTCATGCAGAAGGGGCTGACCAACATGAAGGAAATGACACCCTTGAAGAAGAGGAGGTTATCCATCAGTCTCCTTCTCCTCCTAGGAGAAACCCTCCAAGACTTCGAAAACCTCCATTAAGACTTCAAGAGTATGTGACCTACTCCACTCAATATCCATTAAAGCTTGGATTTGATGATGTTCAAGCTGCACATAGTGCTTTCTAAGCAAGCTTCTGATACAACATGAACCAAGAAGCTTTGCAGAAGCGAATAAATCCCCATAGTGGCAGAAAGCAATGCAAGATGAGTTAAGGGCTCTTGATGAAAATCATACATGGAGCATTGTTCCTCTTCCCAAAGGACAGAAAATTGTTGGAGCTTATTGGATCTACAAGCTAAAGTATCATGCTGATGGCACTCTTGAATGACATAAGGCAAGGTTAGTGGCTCGTGGCTTTACACAAACATTTGGTGTTGACTACAAGGAAACCTTTGCTCTAGTAGCTAAGATGAGTACAGTGACTGGACACTCTACCAAATGGATGTAAAAAATGCATTTCTGCATGGTGATTTGGAAGAAGATGTCTACATGAAGCTACCACCAGGACATCCTAGAGAGAATGAGGCTGGAATGGTGTGTAAGCTGCACAAGGCTTTATATGGATTGAAGCAATCACCTCGTGCATGGTATTCCAAGTTAAGCTCAGTGCTCATCACCTCAGGATTTAAAAGGAGTCATTCTGACTCTTCACTGTTTGTTCGAACCAGTAAAATGGGAAAATTGGTTGTGCTGGTATATGTAGATGATCTCATCATCACAGGAGATAATCTACATGAAATCCAAGCCTTGAAAGATGCTCTCCACAAATCCTTTGCCATAAAGGATTTAGGTCCATTAAAATATTTTCTGGGAATAGAGATTGAGATGGCTGCAGGCAGCTTGTTTCTCAACCAGCGCAAGTATATTGTCGATCTCCTAGATGAAGCAGGAATGACAGATTGCAAGCCTGCTCAGACGCCATTGCACAACAAACTCAAGCTGGATGCTCAAGATGACATCTTGACAGACATCTGTGAGTATCAGCATCTTGTTGGAAAGCTCATTTATCTCACCATCACAAGACCTGATCTCACATATGCAGTAAGCATAGTGAGCCAGTTCATGTATTCTCCTACCACATATCACCTAAGCATTGTCAAACGCATCCTGCGCTACATTAAAGGTACAATTTGTCGAGGCATTGTCATGCATAAGCATGATCATTTCAAATTGGAAGGCTATTTAGACTCAGATTGGGTAGGAAACACATTGGACAGAAAGTCCACTACAGGTTATTGTACTTTTGTTGGAGGCAATCTAGTCTCTTGGAAAAGCAAGAAACAATCAGTAGTGGCTCAAAGCAGTGCTGAGGCTGAGTATAGAGCCATGACATCCATTGCTTGTGAACTCATATGGCTAAAAGCATTGCTCAAAGACTTAGGGATTGATCATTCCACTCCTATCCTCCTTCATTGTGATAACCAGGCTGCAATGCATATTGCAGCCAACCCTGTATTTCATGAGCGCACAAAACACATTGAAGTTGACTGCCACTTCATTCGCAACCAGGTTCAATCACAGGTTATCAAAACTGTGTATACAAGATCCTGCAATCAACTTGCAGATGTGTTCACCAAAGTTCTAGCTTCCGCACAGTTTGAGGATTTGCTTTTCAAGCTTGGATCACGAAACTCCCTTGATCCAGCTTGAGGGGGAGTGTTGAGAACAACTTCCTTAAGCAGCTGCGCCAAGTTCAAGATCAGTTTACTTGTGCTGCAACAAGATCAGGTTACTTCCAAAGAGGTTTACCTGCTGCACTCATCACTGACTTGCATAGCAAGTCTTCCTTTTGTTAAGTCATTTCAGTTACCCTATGTATTTGTGTAGATCTGGAAATTAGAGGTATAGATGTGGAAATTAGATTGTTGTTCAGTTGGTAATTAGATTGTTTCGGATAATAGTGTTTACTCTCATCTCTTTTAAAGAGATGAACTCTGTAATCTGTGAATCATTGGAACAATACACTTCAAGCTCATTGCTTGTTCTTCATCTGCCTGTAATTGTTCTTCATTGTCCTTCATTGTTCTTCATTTAATCTTCATATTTCATTACAAAATCTAAATGAAACATCAAGTTCTGAGAGATTGGCAGGGAATCTAATAACATTTAGATTGCCATAGAGCTAGCAGGAAAACTAAACCATAGCAAGGCCTACACTCAGGTTAAGTGCTCATAATTGAATAACTGGGGCATAATCTAACGGTTATCTATTCACAAATAAAACTGTTGGGAGACATCTGTTCTATTGGTTGTAAAGGAGTTTTGTGGATTTTGATCTCCATCTTCATCATGCTTTGACTACAGGTAGCAAACATGCCAGCTTATTTCATTTGAATGCTAGACACCTCATAGAATCAGCTTTGAGTTCTAAAAGAAATCCTTTCCTAGAGTTTGATCACATAATGGATATTGAAGTACACTTTCCACACTAATCTGACCATATAAAACTAGCTGAAGACATCGAGTGTGAGAGCTAGATGAACAGAGTAATTAATTTGCGGTGATATGCATATGGAGTCAGTTTTATCACACTATCAGGCATACTGCGTGCATAAGCAGAAAAAGACCTGCACTAGATGCTCTTATAAACCAATAACACATATCCAACCCCCTGCACGTTTCACTGTACAATTTGTAGGCTCGCTTCATCATTTTATCCCCTCGCATTTATAACCCTACAAAAGTAGTGTTGAGAGTGTACCAACCAAGAAGGATTACTTCATTTGCTATGTTGAGGCTCAGAAGAAGCTCATGTTAGATTAGCAAGCCATGTGGCATAACCAATTAGGATTAGGGGATGGTACCTATGACTAATTTACCAAGACCCCTTCTCTCTTCTCACGGGCTTCTTCTGCTTCATTCAGAGAAGTCATCGGAATAATATTGGTGGTGCGGAACAGAAGTGCGGGTGGGACCAACTAATCGAGCGTCTCCAATGAAGGAAGCAAACGATTCACCCACTGATGATCTTCAAGTGCAGTTGCTGTTTGTTGAGCTCAAACTGTACTAGAGTGAAGCTTTTCTATGCCAAACCTAGTCTTAGTTCAGAAATGGTGGAAGGGTCCATCATAAGCCTTTTATCTCCACAATGCTGACCTGTACCTTTGCGTTAGTTCAGTACTACTGATTTGGCTTCTCTATTATACACAGGAAATTCGAAAACACTACAGGAACTGAACTCTGAATCCATAGCTATCATCTCACAATGCAATAGCTAAGTTGAAAAACTAAATTTTCTAATTTATTATCTCTGTTAGGATAAGAAAAGTCAACTGTTGCTTTGTACAATAGGGTAGGAACACTAACAGGAAAAATAGCAGCATAGAACCTATTTTAATTTTTAAGCTACATGTTTAACATATATGATACATGTAACAAATAAAATATGTGAAAAGAATCAGAACACAAGAACCAGGTAGAAAGAATATTCACAAGACATTTCCCATTCAGTACACTATTTTCTGGCAAGAAGGGCAAGTAAAAAAATGAAACTGATAGACCAAAAACTAGCGGGTGTATGATTGATACTTTTAGATTTCATATATATTAGAGAAAATACTCTGAATTGGACATACCTAGCAGCAATTTCAGGGGAATATGAAACATAGGCTGAAACCAAACCAACACCTCCTATACCCAGTGTAAGTACTTGCAATCTCTTCTTTAACTGTAATAGCGAAATCAAAAGGAAAATTACTATCATTACTCTTTTGTAAAATCAAGATGATGCCAAAGAAGAATGACAATGAGCAAGGTAAAGATGTCTTAGTAGACAGTTCTGCACATACCTACCCTCAAGTACTGCTTTCTATACTTCTCAGCTACTACTTTTGGGTCCTCCTTTGAGTGCCTTAATTCCCGAAACATCACTTCCTGCAAGTTAGATATCCAGTTTAGAAGCATAAATTTAGGAACAATTCTTCCAAGTACATGTAGTACGAGGACGTGAAAGTTCTCATTTCACTTATACGAGAAAAACCATTATTTGCCACTATAAGCTAGAACTCCATCAAAAAGATTCAAAGTGGCGAAATGGAATGGGACTTGTGGAACGTCTGACTTACACTGCCTCCAGTTGCAGCCTTAGTTGCTCTGTCTGGCCCATTTATCTTGCTCACGCCTTGTTGGTGCATGTCTCCATTCTATAGCAGTGCTTTTTAAACTCTGAGAATCATCATTTCCAAAAAGAAAGTTATAACTGGACAATAGCTATCCCGGGATTAAATTACTGAGATCACAACTGAAAGATTGTCAACAATAATCATACTTGTGTTGTAGCTTCTACTTGCTGTTGTAGCTCAGGCTGGGCAGGAGAAGCTGTGAGTTGTTTGCTCAAATCAACCTCCATACTGTATGTCCTTACTTGGGTTAGTATTTGAAAAAAAAATGCAGAAATCAATATAAAACTGAAAGTGCTTCAGGTTAGAAGTCAGGAAAAAGCCAATAGATAGATATTATGTAATTTCTGATAGTGACTTACTTCTGACTGTTACTGATTTGATTTTGAACCATGAAATTTTTAGGTCTAGATGGTAGTTGAAACAACAATGATATGTTAAATTTTATCAGTTTAAACCTGATATTATCAATTAAATGCAGAAAAGAGCATTCAGCAGTATAAACCTTAATATGTTCGGATTTTCTTCATTGAGAGTTTAATCGAAACAATATTCTGTTGAGAGTTTGACTCCCACTACAATCACTAAACGTCTAAACCTGAACTAAAGTTATGCAATGAGTAGAAATACAATGAAATTGACAACTTTATATAAGGAGTTAACAGTTAAGTAGACGAAATTTTGGATCACCTGGTCTTTTTATACGAACATGTCCACAATGTTACATGAGCCCCTCATCTTTTAAAGAACAAATATCATCAGTACCACTTGTGTCATCTCTTACATAACCTGCCTACATCGTAATTGATTTAACCTACATCCCTTGTCGATCTATACATGACTGACACGAACAGAATTATTGAAAAAAGAAGTGTTAAGAGGCCTGAAAAGAAAGGATCCGCTGTAAGATGTCTTTTTATATTGATCATGAAACCAAGGAACCAATCCAAATTTCAAGGCTAAAACTGATGACAATAGAAAGCCAATTACATGTCCACTATAGAAAACTATAATATTGCAGTTGTTCCTTTTGAAAAAGAGCGATTTATAGCACAAATGAAGGGAAAAAAAATCAAGGATTTACCACTGCCTGAGCTTTTGCTTTCTGTATGCAGTCTTTGGTGCCGAATGTTTCAATCTCAATTTTAATGAGTACCCACTCTGCCTGAAAGTGAATCAAAAAAGGAGGAAAAGAGGAGTTAGTGTGAATAAAAATAACCATCAGTAAAAGTAATTATTTCAATTTTGTAAAGAGCAGAAATTTGAACTAACCAAACTTAATTCAATGGCTTCCAATTTAGTTGAAGTTGAAACTATTCTTTTCCGGTTTCTGATCACTTTCTCACTGCAGAGAACCCAATTGAGCTGCATTGAAATATTGAGGAAGAACAAAAAACCATCGGGGTTTCCTTTCTTTCATCTCCATTCCTCTCTTCATTCCATTTAGCAAGATGACAAAATTACCCTTTAATCGAAATCTACGGATACTTGAAGAATAAAAAATTATTCTCAAAAAAGAACGGTGTTTTAGATGCGAAAAGAAAAACAAAACCGAAAAGAAAAAGGAGCGGAGTCCAGAAGTGGATCTCAAAACCGATTTCCAAGGTCAGTCTTCCATCTCTTCGAACGTGATGCTTTGTTTGTTTATTAGTCTTATTGTGTTTCTGGGCGATTATTGTGAGAATTTATTCCCAAATTTGCAAAGCTTTACAGGCTTTATTTGTTGATCTTCAACTGTGCTGAAATCGATACCTATTTAGATATGCCCACATCCAACAAACTTTCAGATCTAGTGATTGAACTATTCGTACGAAAAGAGTAGGAAAAAGAAACAGAAAAAACCCACATTTTGTTTGAATATTGTGGAGCTCTTTAGTTTGTGAATGATTCTCTTCTCTTTTCTCAATTGCTTCTGCACTGCATCCGCCGCACCTGATATGCTACCTCGACAGACACGATATCTCATTTGCACATGTTTACACTGTTGATTACATTGTGCTTTATACATCCTTTGCAGAAGACTCGTTTCATTGGTACTTCTATTAAGTTTTTTTGTTGGTTTTGTATTTATGTTCTTCTATGTACTGAGCTTGCGGTCCTGAAGGTTGCATATTATGTAGAACTTGGAAGGCGCTCTTGTATTTTATGCTTTAAGTTTAGTGTTTGTAGCAGAATCATCTTAAAGCCTTCGACGAAATTCTTTATCATAATCAAGCATGGGAAAGTACTGTATTCACAGTATTGATTGGTCCTTCCAGACACTTCATTACTATGTTATTGAGTATTTGGTGTTTGGCTTTTGCATGTGTTTGGTATGAATAGGCCTGTTTGATTATTACCGTTTATGTTACTTTGGTCTGTTTGGCTTTAGTTACAGGCACAAGTTGTTCTAGTTCAGATACCATTTCCTTTCTTGTTCCAGATACATTTTTGGCAACTATATGTTCTGTAAGCACCCTGTAATGAACTAAAGCACATAACTATTTGCCGGGGATAATTCTGAGTTTCATTGATAATCAAAGCAATTAGAACTGGCATGTAATTTCCCCAGATGAAATATAAAAATTCAGAATGTTGGACTTTGAACTTTTCCCATCAAGCTAAGGAGGCCTTTATGCTCCTTTCCTTAAAGATAAAGTGATCATCTAGAATATGAAGTACATTGAAATGGAATACCCTTACCCTTGCAGAGATACCTAGATAGATAGCTGGATGTCTTATAGTTCAAGATCTCTGTTATAGTGTAGTTGCATTTGCATGATTGTAACTCCTGATTGATCATTTTTCTTTTTAAAGAGAAAAACAACCTGATTGAAGCATTTCTAATTTACTAAAATATGTAGAATTATTGCTTTTGAGTTATTTGGCAACTGCAAGTGCACAACCACTCATCTGCATAATACCTAGCAGGTGGAAGTTATGGTAGCCAGTCGAAAATGGGCTGTTCACTTGGCAGACAACTCAATCTCTCCTTGTTTGCACGACGTCCCTGACCCTCCTGGCTTCTCTAGGGCTTTCTCTGATCAGGTACCTTCCGTCTCTCTCTCTCTCTATATATATACACATATATATACAGGGCTTCTTGGCTACAAACGTCCTCACCAATGGTTTTGGTGCGGATTTTCATTTTTTTGCACCACTGTTCGATCGAATTTCCTCATCTCCACCGTCTAGTATCTAGATAATATTGTGTATGTCATCTTTGCAAAATTTCAGCCAATTTGGTGATTGTTAAGACCCTCAAAATTGAAAAACAAATGGACGGATTGAATTCTGTCAAACATGAACCGTTCATGTTTATTACAAAAAATCGCAATTTTGAGGGCCTTAACGATTATCAAATTGGCTGAAATTTTGCAGAGATGATATACACAATATTATCTAGATACTAGATGGTGGAGATGAGGAAATTATATCGAACGTTTGTAGCCAAGAAAAAATTCCATATATATATATAGCCCTTCCAATGAGGGATCATTTTTTTGACATATATGAGGGATCAGGGTTTACACAAACTTTTTGAACACAAAATCACATCTCCACCGTTCAATATGTAGTTTTATATGAGTAGATCACTTCTGCAAAATTTCATCCAAATTGGTAATCGTTAAGGTGCTCAAAACTGCGAATTAAAAGTTAAAGCATGAACGGTTTAGGTTTGACAGATTTGATCCGTCAATTGATTTCAGTAAGTTTGATGCCTTAAAGATCACCAAATTAGATGAAATTTTGCAGAGATGATCTACATATATACATCTAAATATTGAACGGTGGAGATGTTGATATGTGATCAAAAAATTGGTGTAATCTACAATCCCTCATATATATCAAAAAAAGGGATCCCTTAGTGGGAGGGTCCTATATATATACTGGATTTTTGGTCTTGAATACGACCTAAACCCTACTTTTCTGCAGGATGATTCAACCGTGAGTCGCCAAAAAAAGGAAGCTGAATCAACATGGAAAGCTCAGGTATTCCCTAACTCAGGTCTAGTTTTGATGTAACTATGAATTTGATCAGGTTCTCTATTATGATAATCATTTTTCTGATTTCAAGGCCTATTGTAGGGGTAAGAAGTTTCACCTCACATTTTAATTCAATATTTAGTTGATTATAAACCATCACCGCATTGGGAATTAGATGTTCGTGGATTGTGAACTTGTGTCTGTGTGTTTCTGTTTTTTCTTTATATTGGATGCATGAGGCTGATGACCAAAGTTTACAGTAATATAAGATCACGGTTCTTTCTGTTTGAGCAGAAAGCTTGGGAAGTGGCACAGGCCCCTTTTAAGAATCTGTTAATGATGGGTTTCATGATGTGGATGGCTGGCAGCACAGTCCATTTGTTCAGCATTGGAATTACATTTTCTGCTCTCTGGCAGCCCATAAGTGCCTTACAAGGCGTAGGAAAGGGTAAGATGTCAGCTCTTTTCTTTTCTTGTTCAACAGTAGGTGCTTGTCCATTAGCCATCAGTCCAGATGACCATGTCTATAATTCCGTTGGGGGTAAGAAGAGTGACTATTCCATGCCTAATATGAAATCCTATACTAATATCCGCATTTCTGCATGATCGATGTGTGTATGGTGTTGGGTTACATGATGTAGTGTTTTTAATTTGGTTCTGCAGTTTTTGAGCCCTACAAGGACAGGAAAGTGGATCTTCTTGCTCCAAGGTTGCTTTTCATTGCCCTTAATTTGGGAGGTTTAGCACTTGGTGTCTGGAAGGTGAATTATGTCTCTAGCTTCAGTTTCTTTATCCCTAATGATATCTTTAAAGGAATCTAGTTTTTTAAATATTATTGTTCCTGGCACAGCTTAACACATTGGGGTTGCTTCCTACGCATGCATCCGACTGGGTTTCATCCTTACCCCCTGCACAGGTATTGCATTGTTTATCCTTCCCCCCCAGAAATTAAAATATCTGAACTGTAGTGCGTCTGTCCTCTTAAGTCTCTTTATGAAAGGGTGATGACATTATATTCTCTGCCACTAAAAGTTTCATTGAAATGTTTGTCGGCATTAGATATCTTCTGATGGCTTTCCTAGCTGTTGTATAGCTATAACATTTTTTTGTCCAATTTTCAGGAGGTTGAGTATTCTGGTGGTGGCATTTCTCTATATTGACATCCGAGTTTGTTTTGGCTTGCTGCCAAGATCGGCAAGGATAATGGGACTTGCAGAAAGTGAAACAGGAGATGTGTTGCTGTGTACTCGCTGATGGCACATAGCATGTGAGCTTAAATAATGTTTATAAGCTGTTATGTAGAATGTTTTGATGAGTACCCAATGTTCAAGGTGGTTAATGTCTCTCATTTCATGATTGAGATTTTTTACTGGTAGGATTGATAAAGGCTTCTGAAGGTGTCCATTCAGTTTAGTTTGTGGAATGTATACTATTATTACTATCTCCAGTTCTAAAATATTAATCAAGGATCGATAAATTTTAAAAATGATTCAAAAACTTTCGTTAGGAAAAGAAAGGAGTGTAATCTTCAATCTGATTTTGTCCATAAAAATCTGTCATCTTTAGTTTGGTTCCGCTGACTATATTTGGCAATTTTTTTTACTTAGCTGCCTACTCAATAAGGTCCATCAGCCTTTGTTGACTGAATTTATGAATGGAGTGCTTATCTCTGGGATTGTCGGATGGATGTGTGTCCGGTGCTTAGTTAATCTCTTTTTGTTTTTGTTTCCCCTTCTGTTTCTTGTTTCCTGGCTTTGGTTGAAGCCTGGGTTTGTTCTTTATTTTCATTCATTTACCCAAAGAAAAGTTGTGGTGAAAGGAAATATTCAGCTACAAGTACTGTGGCGATAGTGAAGAAATGAAGATGGAGAGAGGAAGAACAAAGGAAAGATGAGTCAGTGGTCCATCAAAATAGTTCACAAATGGTGGTAAGAACTTGGAAGGGTAGAGCCGTTGAGTTATGTATCCAAGGCAAAGTGAATGGTTTTTAGGATTCTTCATTATTTTTAACACAGCGGAAAAAATGTCTGGTCTGGCGTATCACTTGGACACTTGCCATGGATTTATGGAAGATTGAAAAATTGGTTTGAGAAGTGTCGAGAACAGCTAAAATAATTAAGATGCAAACCGGGCGATCTGTGAGGTGAAGTACATCTGGTGCATATTCAGCGTGTCATCGACGGCTCTTTTAATAAGGTTACAAGTTTTGGTAAGAGACAAAAGAAGGAAAGAGGTCCTCAGATCAAACTAAACTAAATGAAAATAAAAAAGAATAAAATAAAAATCTAAATGCATAAAAAATATTGCTTGTGGTTCGTATGCACTAGGTGCAACCTAGAATTTTCATTGTGAGGAGCCGACAGTAAGCATTAGCTAAACATGATCCGTTTAGGTCGCTATACTATGTGTAACTATACATGTGCATATTCTCCGTTACTGCTCACATCTCCAACAGTCGAATATGCACATGTATAGTTACACATGTATAGTTAACGGAGAATATGCACATGTATAGTTACTAACTTGGTAGTAACAGTCAAACAAACGTTTATGACACGTTTATTAATTTGGAATGAAAAATATTATGAATTGGTATCGACTTGAATCGGTATGAGAATATATCATTTTGCATTCAATTGTTTACTTTCCAGAAGGAATTACTATAAGAATCGGTATTAAAACTAGTTTGATTACTAAAATACTCCTACAAAAAATGAAACTATAATATTACAATTTTATTGTTACTTTTTTATTGATGAGGTTCTCAACAATATTAGCAATCTACAGACAATGATGATCATATACATATGATGTCGTAGTTGATATATCTGATGTTGAGTAATTGAGAAATATTAAAATTATGTGAGGGTATTTTGGGAAGAAAACTTGATTCCATGGGTTTGATTCAATACCCACCTCCCCCCTTAGGTATCGAATTAGAGATTTTATTAGGAATCGATTCCTGATGAGCATGTGAGACTCACACTCATTCCAATACCTTGATATGTTAGTAAACGCTAAAATTTTCTCATAATTAATTCCGCCAATATCAATTTCATTCCATGTTAGTAAACATACAAGATAAAGTAACCTCTTGCTTAAGGCACCCATCCGTAACATGCAAGCTAGTTTAGAAAACAATTGAAGGTCGATGTTGTTTGAGCCTAATTAACATTGGGTCCAAAGCTAATTAATTAAGAGTTTTGGGCAGTGTTTGGACCAATACCAGTGGCCCAAAAAATAAACCTTTTTGGGTTTCGACCTGAGGTAATAGAAGTAGGCGAGACGATGTCCTATGTGGACAATGTCGACTTGCGTGTATCAATAGGACTCTGGTGATGGAGTTCGCGTCAAAGACTTTTCGATAAGCGACAGGTCAGTACCAGTGACTTATGCGAATTCCACTTGTGATTGGAACCGCGTCGTCTAGTTGCTTTGTTGTCAAGTAAAATGAAACCTTGTGCAACTTTAGTGGTAGAAACCTACTTAGATAGTTAGATTGGTTCGATAAGCGACCGGTCAGTACCAGTGACTTATGCGAATTCCACTTGTGATTGGAACCGCGTCGTCTAGTTGCTTTGTTGTCAAGTAAAATGAAACCTTGTGCAGCTTTAGTGGTAGAAACCTACTTAGATAGTTAGATTAGTTAGTTTGCATCCTTATCAGATTATTATTCGAGTCAGTACATAAGAGGGCTGAGGATCACACACACACAATTAATCAACAACAAATACAAACAACAACTCGACCACGTCGGTACAAGCCCAGACTTGAGGCTTCTCTAGTTTGAAGAGACGGTCCACGCTTGGCCTTAGAAGAACGTTGCGGTGAACTTTCTGTTAGGGGCAACACTCTAGATGGGGAGCCAAAGTATATCCCGCCTTATGCTCGTTCACGAGCTTATCCTAAGACAGGAGCTTAGAAGTCCTCGTAATTCAGCATGATCCCCAATGGAACGAAAGGGCTTTTGTCTACACCCCCAGTAGGGGTCCGCAGCTCGAACACAGTCCAAAAAGGAACTACTAGCCTCTTCCCTGGTGCTGGGACACAGGATGACCCAGTTCTAATCTTGACTAGTTCGCATCCCCAAAACAGGATCGTGATGGGAAGCTCTCCACATTGGCTTGATGACAGTGCATATTTGTCTCTAGTAACAGCGACAGATTTACGCAAACTCATATCTAGAATAGTGAATGAGCAGACCAAATAAGGCGACACGAACCTACACTATCACGCCCTTACCAGATAATGTAGAGAAATACCCTTTCCCATAAGGGTTAAAAATATCGTCTTTAAGACCTTATATGGGGAAACAAGGGAGGATACGGTGACGCATATGACCTTGTTCAAGGTCTAGTGTGGTGAATACAGGAACAACGACATCCTAAAGTTGAAGCTCTTTGAGACGTCCCAATCTAGAGCAGCTTTCAACTGGTATTCAAGGCTAAAACCTGGCTCGGCGGCTGAGTGGCCAACCATGGAGAGGTTGTTCTGAGAAACTTATGGCACCATCTAACCTGAAGTAGACATGGATTCCTTCACTCAAATGCTCTAATAGTGCATGGAGATAGGCATTGCTTTCTTGCAGCGGTTTAAGATCCAGCAGGCGTAGTGTGATTATATCTTGCCTGAGCAGGAGTCTATTAAGCTCGCCATTAAGGGACTTGACCATCGTCAACTTATGAAACACCATGGAGAATGCTTCACCTCCATGGGAGTTGTTATCAATAAGGTTGGAAGTTATGAGATGATCTTGAGCGAAGTGGACGAGAAGAGTAATGCTTCTAAAGGCACCTACGTCCCTGGGAAAAACCGAACAGTTGGGGCGCTGGCGTTGCAAGGTCCAGCGTACGATCACTATTACCAAGGGTATGACGACGCGCTCACCAACCTAGAATAGGGCGAAATAGGCTCAGTCGAACTCATAGGCAAGCCGACTGCTCATAAGCTCAAAAATTTGAGTCAATCATAGTCCAGTCTTTTGCATGGACAAAGCCCGAGCACGAGGCTTATACATACGATGCCAAGAATGCCCATCTAGTCTTAAATGACTTGATGGAAACCAAATACATCAAGTTTGATCATAAGATCCACACCAAGGAAGAGCTGAAGGACAGAAAGTACTACGCCTTTCATGATGTCTACAACCATGACACTGATGATTGTGTCTAGCTCCGGGATCAGACACAAACTTGGCTAAATGCCAGTGAGCTCCATCTTAAGACACCTAGTGGTGTCATCTCGCTCGTAGATGTTGAACGTCTGATCGACCAGGTTCTAGGTGGTCAGACTTCACGTCCTGACTGGAGCAGTTTAAAATAGAAGGGCAAGGCTTCTGCCTCGCTTGAGCAACTTGAAGACGCCAGTGAAACGCTAGTCGTCTCACTCGGCTAGAAGCCTTTGTTCAGCAGCATTGGTCAGGGGTAAACTCTCTTGCACCTCCACGAACCAGTGATGAAGGCACTAGCTCTGGTGTTAGATAACTGTGTGGTACATGAGTGGAACCCTAGGAGGGCGTCTTAAATGACCCATATGTGCCGACCAACTCCAAGTCTTTGATTCGTAGTAGGGTGTTTTTCAGATTCATGCTTTAACGTCGTCTATATATCTATGTCATGCTTTTGGAGCTAATTCCATGACATTTGAAAAACGCTATGATATTTTATTCCATGACATTTGAAAAACGCCATGAAATTTTATTCCATGGCGTTTATAAAACGCCATCAATTCAACGACGTTTGTCAAATGCCATGAAAGGTATATTCAATGACGTTCGTCAAACGCCAAGAAAGGTTTTCCAGTTTTTTTTAAAAAATTAATTGATTTTCTTAAATTTAGAAAATCAATTATCTTTTTGGCTATTGATAAAAAAAATATTACACACAACAAAGAGAAAACTTTCATCAATGTAATTTTTATTGCTTTTCCACAAATTGAGTACATATAAGCTAAGAGAAAGAAGAAGTTAAAATTAACAACACACGCTGTTTCAGGCTAGCTACTAATGTCGAACTACTGCTACCTTCAGGTTCAATATCATGTTCATGAGCAGCTTCTAGTATAGACATTCCAACAGGAACCTTAACATGCTTCTCCCTAATGTTATCAACAAATATTACAGATTTTGCAAAATCAAAAGGGAGCCTTCAGTCACACAGTAATGGTGCATGACAACAACTTGCTCTTCTACTGCTTGACTGTTCCCTTCCTCATGCGCAGTTGTTGTAGAGAAAGTATGAGAGGCTTCTGAAATGGAATGTGACTCGGAAAATTTAGAGTCAAGAAGCTAATCGAAGTACAGGAAAAATAATTGTAACTTGAATGCACCTTCCCTGTCTATAATGAGAATGTCATGGACTGCAAGAAAGTATGCCAATTGGTTCACAATCAGTTTTACTATTTTCAACTTCAACTACTACTTCAAAGTAAACAAAAGGGTAAAATTAAGTTGCCTAAATCTGACACAAAATAAACCAATTCAAGGTTCTAACTTCTAGGTTCTAACCATTTGTCAAGAAGTGGCATTATATTGAACTTTACTAGTCATGAACCTGCAATCTAACCATTTCCTATATTTCTTCAGGCCACTTGTATCTGATTCATTTCCTATTTTTCTTCAGGCCACTTGTATGAGATAGTCGGCTTAAGATCCTGAAAATAAATCATAAAACAGAAGATGTATAAGTCAAACGATATCAAAGTTTGCAGGACTCAAATAAAATGGACAACTGATCAATAATGCTTTAAGTATATAAGATCATAAGATGCAGTCTTACATCAGAAACTTGAATAAAAACTTAACTAGCACTATTCTCATAAACAATTAACATACTTATGCTCCTACAACTCCCTGTGTTTAAAGAAAATAGAGAACTAAAGAAAGTGGATACATGAATCATGACTGAATCAACTAACAACCCTTTGGAACAACAAATCTAGACTTGCTAGAACACCACCATTACCTTACCAAAATACAACCTCTATTGATTAACTAACAGACTCGTCTAACTGCACCTTCTCCTTGAATGTTCCCACTTCTCCCTCTGTAAAAACAAGAAAAAATCACTAGCTACTTTTCCAACTAGCTGACAGATCAAACCAACTAACAGGTGTTTCATACTTGTAAATTCACCAGACTCTCAACTAGTGTTTGACCTCATCAACCGAATCCCTAACACCGAACCTCATCAACTCTTCACAGCCAATTTTCACAAAGAATATGAATAAAAAACAACACAAGGTCCTACAAAATCACTAACTCCTAACAATTTGAAGTGACCTTACTCTATTCCGATGGTTTACAACCTATGATATAAACCTGAAAATAGATAAAACAAACAACTGTTAGTCAAAATTAACTATGTAAAAATAACTAAACAAAATTAACATGGCAAATTATAAACAAGAGACTTTATATTCCCCGACAACGGCGTCAAAAACTAACGTGCCCGTTACCGGACACGTTTTGACAATCGTAGTATAAGGCAAATAAGGTTTGATCAATCCGGGGACTAAGGGTGCTCTTGTCACAATGGTTAAACAAGTTAGTAAATAACAAAATAAGTATGTACAAGTATTATTTACAAAATACAAATATTTACAGGTATTTATTTACAAATTTACACATGGTACAAGGTTATAAAGGGGGGGTTTGGTTTCTAACATCCTAAACAGAAAATAAAAACTAACTAATATGTACAAGTGATCGATTCATTCAACACATCAATTAGAGAGGAACTCAAATTCTGACCACACATCAAAGATCATGTTTCAACCTTAACAATCTGATAACATGCGAATTCAAAGAACTAAAAACAATCTCAAGAATACAAGCCTACGAGGTCATGCACCTTATTGTTCCACTTATTTTATTCCTAGCATAGAACGTCTAGAACTAGGGCATTGTACATGTCGATGCTATCAATACTAAAAGTATATGTCTTCAAACATGCAAATCATTAAGCTTCATGGAACGAGATTGAATGCAACTTTATATCATGAACGTCATAACAAAAATCACAAAGTGTACGAATTCAGCCATTGTTACACAGCTTCTACCACTGGAGATCTACACTTACATATGAGGCTTAGCATAAATCATGACACTAGTTAGTATGCATTCTAATATATGGTATATCAAACAACATCGCACACTTTTTAATCTTATGAATATGCAGAATCAGATTATTAAAATATCATGAACAAAACTTTAACATGCTTTACTAAAATATGAATCCACTAATACCATAACAAGCGAAACAAACATCCAAATCCAAGGTTGAAATCTGAATTCATGCTTTCAAATTTGTAAAGAAAACTAAACAAAAGTAAAGGCACAGTTTACACATTAGCGGTCTTCAAGAAGCTTGATGATGTCTAAGAGGTGCACACGGCTTCAAGGCTTCTACACTCCAAGGATGCTGCTCATTGACGCATCTGACAAGGCTCTAGCAATGGAGGAAAGCTCACAATGGAGGAGGAGAGTGCTCGGCAGAGTTCTAGTATTTCTCTAACTTTTTGCGTGAATGAATGACAATTTTTCTGATGTAGAGAGCCTCCTTATATAGTGGTCGAATCTTCCTCTCCACCATTGATTTAAATCTGATCCAATGACCACAAATAATAGCACAATTTAATCAAATAATATTCCATATATGTCTTGTGCATAAAGTCTTCGAATTTGGCTTGAAATGTGACCGGATACATTGCTTGTTCTTCAAATGGAATCGGCTGATTATTGCTTGATTGTTGCCGATTTTATGATGATAATTCCTTCCTTGTTTCTTGCCGATTTGGTGATGTTAATTCCCATATATATGCTCCAATTAATGTTCATGAAAAGGAAGAAAAAAAATCAGATTTAATCTCTAGAAATATTAGAAATTGATATGGAGAAATAAAAGGTAAGAATCTCCCTTAATTTTCTTGATTACAAATCAGCCATTATCTTTGATTTGAGGAAGATTCCTATCAAAATTTGCTGCCATAATCTTCACATAATTTCGGCCAAATCCCTTGGAAATTTTTGATTTCCATATGTGCATCATCTTCTCCATTTAATCTTCATTCATTCTTTGGCAATTTTCTGAATTTAAGAATAGAAGGTTTCTCAAAATGGATTAGGAAAGTCAGAATATGAAAGTTTCACAAGTAGTAAGTTTCCTAAATCAAAATAAGAAAGTTTCTTAAAATGAAATAGGCAACTTTCCCAATTTGAAACAGGAAGTTTCCTAAACGACTTATCCTTCTTAATTTGTCGGTTTTAGCTTCCATTTCCGCTTTTCCGCTCTTTTACCTATACAAGCACAAAACAAGTTAGAAATTACATTGTTAAGAGAATAACATAGCTAAATAAGGTTGGAAATACGTTAATAACATAGCATAAAATGCGTCTATCAAATTATCCCACACTTAACTTTTGCTAGTCCCTTAGCAAAACCAAACTAACAAAAGGACAACAACTAGAAACAAACAAAACAAAACTAATGCCCTCAATATTATTCTCATTATCTCCAAACATATGATCTTGAAATTAGCAATGATCAAGAACAAATCCATGAAGCTTCCAAAGTTAATTCACACGCATGAATCACATAGAACCTGTAGGACACAATAGATCAATGGTGATGTTATGCTCGACATAGTTAAGATAAGTATGAATTCAAACTCACAAGGTATGCACTTGTTTCTTTCCACTCGAATTTCTGGTTCACTCAAAAGTATGCAAGCCATAAGAATCAAAACAAGTAAAAAGCTTGCATTTATATGAACAAAATATGCACTTGTTTCTTTCCACTCGAATTTCTGGTTCACTCAAAAGTATGCAAGCCATAAAAATCAAAACAAGTAAAAAGCTTGCATTTATATGAACAAAAGACACATTTGAAATAAAAAAAAAATTCTCACAATGGATAACCAATAATCACACAAATGAGCCAAAGCCATAAGCTCTCCTTTTTGAATTTTCTCCACAGACAAAGTCTGCCAATTTTTCAGATATAAATGAATTTTAGGGTTTAAATGTAGGCAAGGTTAGGGGTATGAATTTAAGGATAGTGAGTTACAAAAACTCCTAAGGACCTAGCAGAGCATCTTCAATACCTTTGTGTCGCTAAAAACAAGGACCATGATCATTGGACCTCCAAAACGTCACTGCACTTCCCTTACACAAACATGAAATAGAACGAAGGCCAAGTATTTCGATTTAGACCATCCATTTACATCCGAACTCCTATTTCACAAAACAAATAATGTCCAATTTTTTATGCCGAATTTGATTTCTTTCTTTCTTTTTACTTTTCATGGAATTTTTTATTACATGACATTTGACAAACAAATGAACTTCAATTCCCCCACACTAGCACTTCATCGTCACACCAAGTAGTCTTCACAAAATGCTCCACTAGGTCCAAAGGACAAAGGTAGAGATATGCTATACTATGCTCAAGATAAAAATTACATGGTGATGAAAGAAAGGCTTAACATGGGTTCAAACTAAGGGGTGTGCAGCGCACACAAATAGGGACACAAGCTTATTTGGCATTGGTGTTAATCCTAAAAAGTTCAATTTATCCCTTCTAAAATCAAGGTATGTTATACTTTAAGTTTCGAAAATCAAAAAGTGTGAGTTCTAGCATTCTAGAGCTCATTAAATCTATGATGAAAATTAGTTGTATTAAGAACGAACAATGCGAATTCAATGATTATAACAAGAAAACGAATTAAGATTTTCAATAAGCACTCAGAAACAAAGGCACAATAGGCTCAATATCTCATATTAGGTTCAATTGAATCATAACATGCTCATTTCTGTACCAATGATTCAGATTACATCCACTACAAATTCATGATCTTTTATTAACCATAATTTCAGAGATATTATTCTTCATTGATTATTAAGGTCTCCTAAGACACAAAAACAAAACAAAATTTTTAAAAGCAACAAAAACTGTTTTTGGATTTTAAAATTTTCTGATTTTTTTGGATTTTTCAATAAAGATTCAACAAACATGTAAGTCCCTCCCCCACACTTAAATTTTACATTGTCCTCAATGTCCACAAAATAATGTGTAGAATCGAAGTGTAAAGTAGGAAACAAACAAAACAAACAAAACAAACAAAAAGTAAATGAGAAGAAGGGAGGGGAAAACAAATCTGCGTTGATGGCTCCTTCACAGCTTCGGTTGAATTGAGTTGCCTCCCAAGCAGCGCTTAATGTTTAGAGTCTTTTAGCCTAGACTTTGTACCTCAATTTTAATTCTATGTGAGTGGCGCCTCTTGGAGGGGTACTTCCTCAGCTGATTTGTTCCTCTAAGCTGTAGAGGACAGTCTCATTCGTCCCTTCTAGCTGAAAAAAACTTCACAGCAGATGCGCAGGGAGGCAGAAGGCATGTGCACACTGATACAAGTGGCACTAGGATATAATTACCGCCAAGGCGAAGCTACTAAGAAGGCAGAGCCTGGGTACATTGTCGGTTTCAAGTGCCTCCAAAGCCTGACCCAATATTATCACCCAAGGTTTGCCCTAGCAAGATAGAAAATCGCTTCATTCCAATGATCCCTCGGGTCTCAGCTTTGGAAAGGCCAGAGGTAAGGGGCCCTCTGAGTGGCCTTCTAAACAAAGAGCCATTGGAACGGACGAACAAACGCCCTCTTCCTAAAAGGTCTGTCGTCCTTGACAAATCAAGGTTGATACTACCCTTACTACACCTAGTGATGGCAAGATTCGGAAACTTTAATATTTTCCGGCGACGAAGACATGTCTGATGTCAGGAAGATGACCAGGACAAGTATCAGGAAGACGACCATGAAGCCCAGGACTATGCTGAAGCCTTTCATTGCAACATGGTCATTGTAACGGACTGGCCGGCGGAGTTTGATCTCAGAGGTGATAGAGTCCTTAATTACGCTTGACATAATTGGCAATACCCAAGTGCAGGGCTTGTTCTCTTTCGAGTGCGTCACAGTTTTCTACATTTCTGAGAAGTATGCGCTGTCATATAGGAGAACTGAACCATTGATTAGCCAAACGATATACCCGTCCCTGCCGACTCCATAGGTTGAGGTGTCTCGCACCATCAAGCATAAACAGACATTGACATTCATCAAACGTACCCTTGATACGTTCATCCACATGTGGCCGCTTTACCTTACGGCTAATGTTGAAGGGATCTCGGTCATCAAGGTTTTGATTGATATAGGGGCTACAGTCAATGTGGTTACAATGAGAACGATGAGATTACTAGGGATCCACAGGACTATGATTTAGGTCATTTCCCTTACAGTAAAGAACTGCACTGGTTCAGTAACCAGGACTTTGGGATTGTTGTTCCTACGAGTCAAAGTGGGTCATTCTTCTCGGGTGTACAACTTTTTTGCTACGGAATGTAATGCCTCGTACAACATGATATTGAGTCACGACTTGATCCATCAAAGTTTTTGTGTGCCTTCTTCCATGTACCATGAGCTAATGATTTAGGAGTCCGAGCAGGACACGACGGTCCCCTAGACTTCCCATGAGTAGATCAATACGGGTTCCCCTTTTAGGTGACGACCTCTAATCTGGAATTATGGGGCCTCACGCAGGCTAAGGATAATCTTCAACATCCTTACACTATCGAGCCTACTCCAAAAACCATCCATGAATAGTGTCTCCTTAGCAGAGGCACAAGAGGCCGATGAGTCCTTGTGCGAGAGGTTACTTTCGTATTGGGTAGAACGCATGGCCTACGACAAAGTGGCTACAATGGAATATATAGACGAAATCTTAGACTATGATGAAACCACTGATAAAGCTATCCAGTTAGCTCCCGCCGCTTTGGATGATACACCATCTCATGTGCGCGACCCTATAGAGAAGATCAATATTGGGACAGAAGAGAAACTCCTAATAATCTCTATTAGCGCCAAGTTAAAGGCAGAGGAACGCGCATCGCTCCTTTCTCTGTTAAAGGAATACAAAGACTGGTTTTTCAAGAAATTCGAGGACATGCTAGGGCTCGCTCCGGAGTTAGTCTGCCATAGACTGCCAACGTATCCCGACCGACGCCCAGTTCAACAGGGCAAACATTTCATGTGGACTAACACATAAATAGCCATCAAAGAAGAAATAGATGGCATGTATATTTCTGACATTATCCGGGTCACCAAGTACAATGAATGACTATTCAATGTAGTCCCGGTGAGTAAGAAGAACGATAAGATGCGAGTCTGCGTCGACTATCATGACCTGAATAACACTACACCAAGACATATACTTCATGCTGGTGGCAGATCTTTTAATTGATGAAGTGGGGGGAAGGGGTACGAAGTGTTGTCGTTCATTGATGGCACGACAGGCTATCATCAGATACTCGTAGCTTTGGAGAACCACCATAAGACGACGTTCTGTTGTCCGAGCTTCGTCTGCACTTTTGTGTACGTTGTCATGCCATTTGGGTTGAAAAATGTCGGTGCTACTTATCAGCGAGCTATGAACTTGATATTCCATAATATGTTGGGCAAACATGTTAAGGTGTACATAGACGATGTGGCTGTCAAAACCAAAAAATGGAGTGATCATGTCGAGGAACTACATTAGGTGTTTGCTTGGATGAGTGTGCATAATCTACGGATGAACCCTTCCAAATGCGTCTTATTTTTTGAGGTCGAAGACTTCTTAGGCTTCACCGTTCATGAAAGGGGAATCAAGGTTCCTAAAGATAAAGTTGAAGTTGTCATAATGCTTCCTCGCCAACAACAAAGGAGAAGTTGCAATAGCTGTTAGGGAAAATCAATTTTCTCTGCCGATTTATCTCTAATACAGCTGGTAAAATGTAACCTTTCTCCTCTTTACTCAAGATCTAGGGGAAGCCGAATTCGTGTGGGAAGCACAACATCAACAAGCCTTTGATCGTATTAAGGAATAGCTCACTAACCTACCAATACTCATGCCCTATGAGAGGGTCTGCCTTTGAAGCTATACGTCGCAATTGCAGACCTTTCGATTGGCGGACTTTTTCCCCAAGATGAAGAAAATGTGGTAGAACATGCAATGTAGTACCTCATCTGTTTGCTTACTAATTGCGAGACACGCTACTCTCCCATAAGAAACTTTATCTTACACTTTAATTCACATGGTGCAAGCTGCGCCACTACATGTTGGCATTTACCACAATGGTTATAGCTCAGTCAGATATAGTCAAGATATGCTGTCTTGCCCCATCCTTAGAGGGTGCATTGGCAAATGGATCCTAGCCCTGTCAGAATTCTCCTTTCAGTATGTCCCTCAAAAGGCTGTTAAGGGCCAAGCCATCCCATATTTTCTAGCCCATCACTCACCCTCAAAGCTATATCAGCTCTAGGAGATAGAGCTCACGACTGTCTCGCTTACCCCTTGAGTTCTGTACTTTAATGGTTCACGCACAAATGTAGCCTCTGGTGCCAGGATTGCAATCGAGAACCTGACTGGTGATCGTTTCTCGTATCCTTTTCACCTGAACTTCAAATGTACCAACAACCAAGTGGAGTACGAGGCTCTCATTATTGGATTAGAGATCTTGCTGGACTTAGAAGTCTGTGGGGTCCACACCACGAGAGATTCCTTGTTGGTTATTAACCAGATCATTGAGCGGTTCAAATGCCTTAGTCTTTCAATCGAGCATACCTACGAAGGCTTTATCCTTGCTAGATAAATTTGACGATGTCTTTATGGAATAAATTTCCTGGGAATTCAGCTTCGCGGCCAATGAACTAGCACAAATAGCGTCAGAGTTAGTCTTCGGGACAGTAGAACGTCAGATTCTTCCTTCCTTTCTAGCTAAGGGCAAGTCGCTGATGACTCAGTCTTATCAGTTATTGATCTCATTGATGAAGTTTGGCGTCTTCCGATTATCGCTTACTTGCACAACCCCTATGATGTTGCGCATTCAAGATAGATACTGTTTCTCGCCCTCAACTATGTCCTCCGCAATGTTGAACTACATCAGTGGAGTGAGGATGGCATTGACTTCCATTGTGTCTATGGCCATGAGGAAAAACAGTTAATGTGTAACGTTCACCAAGGCCTTTGCGGATCGCACCAAGTAGGACCAAACATGTGTTGGTTGATATGGTGACACAAGTTCTATTAGCCCACTATACTTAAGGACTACATCACTTTCGTTAAAGGATGTCAGGACTGTCAGGCTCATGGTCCAGTGCAACATATACCTTACATCCCCATGCAGCCTATTATTAAACCATAGCCGATTAGCAGCATAAGTTTATCATAGTCGCCATTGACTTTTTCAACAACTGGGTGGGGCGGAGCCGTTTTAAGATGGTTTCATCCAATGTAGTATGCAGCTTCATCTTTCGTAAAATTATCTAGCGCATTGGTATACCTGAGTGTCATGTTACGGACCGAGGGCAGCCATTACATTATCTCCCTCCTCCATTCAACTTCTTATTATTCCCAGTCCAATAGGCTCGCGGAGGCTAACAACAAAGTCATTTTGTGTATCCTACGTAAAATTCTGGAGATCAATCCGCGTGTCTGGCATGAGGAATTGAATCATACTTTATGGGCGTATTGGACTTCTAAACGTGGCCCTACCGACAACACTCCATATGCATTAATGTATGACCATGAGACGGTCTTGCCCTTTGAAATCAATCGAGCTGGGCACTTTGTATCGCAATCTCGATCCGTCCCGATCCGGTACCAAAAATTGGTGGGACGAGACGAGACAAAATTTTAGAATGGCGGTACTGTACCGTCCCATCTTGATATTTTAGAAACGGGATGGGATCAGAACTGGACGAGACCGTCCTGAAAGTATAAATGTACTTGTATCCGATCATAACCGTCTGATTTTTAGGGTGTATAATTTTACAATTAACTCAAACACGCTCAATGAGACGCCCAAAACCTAAGCATAAATTCATAGTACTTGTTTCACATATCAAGAGTTATAATTCATTCCAATTTGGTGATGATGATCATATGAAAGATATCGACCACCACAACGAAGCTATGTAGCGATAACTAGAGCTCATTTAATTTTTCAAGCTAGGAAGTTTTTCCGAGATCTTAATTAATCAGTTAGATGCAAATTGCAAGTATTTAATTAATTGGTTATTGATTCCCTTTTCATTTTTATAATTTTTATTCGTCTTCTACTTATATGGAGTTAGTATTTTAGAACTAGGGCAATTATACCATGAAAACAAATTAACACCATAGAATATATATATATATATATATATATATATATGGGAATATTATACACAATAAAACCCTTATCAATATTGGATGGGTTCACATTGACTTATAAAAAATAGATATAAAATTTCTTCAACAATTTAGGATCAATTTTTCTCTTCTATGTTTTTTATTTTTATTTTTTCTATCGTTGCGGGATCCCGATCCCGTCCCGGTACCGAACGGGATCGTCCTGTATGGAATACATTTCTAAAAATGCAATCCCAACCTGTCCCATCCCGATAATATATTTTCAGGACAGGACGGAATTCGGTGAATCCCGTTCCATGTCTAGCCCTAGAATTCAACATCGCCTCCTTGTGGATTCAAGAACAGCACCAGTTCCTGGGCGATGATTACATCCAAGAAATGTGGCAGGAAAATGAGGACCATGATGAACAACGCATGGTGGCCCTTAACAAGATGGTGTTAGTGAAGCAACGGATCTCGCGTTCTTATAATAAGCTTACTAAGGGCTGTAGTTTCGTAGATGGTCAAGCAGTATGGCGCGCAGTCTTACCATTTGACGACAATGTAGATGGGTGTGGAAAGTGGTCCCCACAATGGGAATGACCATTTGTTATCCACCGTATCCTTCCTAAGGGTTCTTATCACCTGCGGGACTTCGACAGCGAGCTGCACTGCAACTCCATCAATGGGTGCTATTTGAAAAACCATATCCCAAGTGTGTGGGAACAGGTGGATCCGCCACCTCCCCCGCCTCCACCAGCAGACACCTCTATTAGTACTCGACGGTCGCACAATACTTCGTCGCCTTGCACTAGGGGGAAACACAGAACAAACGTTTGAAATGCACATAGTAAAAGTGTTCAAGATATTTAGGGTTAGAATGCTGATAGTTGTGTATACATACTCAACTATAGAGTTTGGAGCTAGATTTTAGCCTATACCAGGGACCTAAAAAATAAAAACACAAAACCTGTTACAAGATACAAGATCTTAATAATGATTAGTATATTCAAAAATATGGTTTACATATTCAAAGTTCACATATCTTCTCTTCTATTTTCCTATATTTCGAATACAAGTACGGCTATGTGGCCGGGAACAAAAGAAATAGAGAAAAACAAACAATAGTTTCTTGGTTTCATCCGGAGCCGGTGTTTCGAAGAACTGGAAAAAAGAGAACAAATGGCGGTCCCAACAACTATCTTAAGTTGGTTCTGTTCCGCACCAAGGCCGAGTCGTTACACTGCTCCTAAGAAAAAGTGTTGTCTAGACATAGTGCGTTCCTTAGGTGACAGAGGTAGTTGGCTCCAAGATTGCTTACCTTTGGACGATGTTACCAAGTCCATGACGAGTGTTCCACCAGCCTGATCCGGGAACTTAACACTGGTTTTAAGCAACCCCGAATGCTGGCTCTCGAATACCTCGCAGTTGAACAAGACAAACAAGGGAAGCGGTTAGACCTTTGCCCAAATATCTGTTCAAGTGCGAGGGACGCCTAAGGTTAGGTTTTGCGACCCACCTTCGGTGTAAGGGTAGTTTTTGAGACTTAGGGGTCATGAGACATAAGGACCAAGCTGCGAACATGCTTGAAGAGAAGAAAAGAAGATGAACAGAAGAAGGAAATAACTCATGGCTAGGGTAAAGAAGTCTTCAAAGTGCCTTTGCCTATTCCCAGCTTACGCTTTATAAAGGGAAAAGGCGAGAACTGCTTTCTACGCGTCCCGGTGGTTTGCTCAATCGGCTCTAGGCGTGATCGGGTGTGGCGCGGGTGAATCTGGGAATCATAAGTAAGCAGAAGAAACAAGTTGGAAAAACAGGAGATGACAAGAGGCTTACTAGTCCAAACTATTGTTGAAGGCGTGTTCTTCTGTCGCCTTTGCTTCATCCTCGTTAGGAAGGTGCGCTTGTGAGAGCTTTCTCTGCTTGAGGACTGGAAAGAACTTGGGTAAGGACAGAGTGAACATATTGAAGGATAAGTACTTTCGAAATCTGGAAAGGAGGTGTCTCTTCGTCATCGGAGTTCTCAGCCGGTAGATCAGAAACTAGACCTTTCCCTCTTAGTTGATTCGCCGGTGGGAGGCTTCTTGTTGACCGTGGGGGGGGGGGGTTCCGGTGAGGTGCGGCCTACCGACAAATGTTAACAAGAGTTAGTAAGTATGCGGGCTGGAAGGAAGCAGTGTGACTTAAATTCAGAAAGGCATACCTCTTGAGAGCCACCTTCTGGAATGGTGATGTCGGTTGAGTGGCGATGCTGGTCTAACCGAGGAGCGGTAGCGGTAGCTGCGCCTCCTTGTTGGCTTTGGAGTCTAATGATGATACCCCACTTAGCTTCACTTAATGTGGGGAAGAGAGAGCAGAAGACATAGGTGAAAACTATATCGTTGGGGCTTTCCCAAGTGTTGTTAGAAATCGACCGCCACCAAGCAAGGTAGGCCGGGTCAGTGCCGAAAGAGGGCTCAATTTCTAGATGGGCTGAGGAGACCAGAAAGCTGTAATCCAGTGGGATAAGGAGGTACATGTCACCGATCCACTGCCATGAGGTGTACTTAATAATCGAATAGAACAAGGGATATGAAATTACCGAAACCCCCTTGAAATGGACAACCCTTCCTACAAACTAACTCAGCACTTTCATGAATAATTTAAATCAACCCCCCAACTCCTGGAGTCATCATGCTCCCCAAATCACAACTATGCTTTGTCAACCTACTCAACTATCTAAGTTGGGGTAATCAGAGCAATCTACATGGAAGTGATACCTAAATAAACTGGCAGCGATAGCGGATTAATTGACTATGTCTCGACTTCTGTACACACGACCTCCTCCCAACAACCCTGCAACACTGGACATTTGAAAACGAAGGTCCTAGAGGAAAACATTTAAAAATATTATAGTGAGTGGACAAAAATCAAATATGAAAAGATAAATTTCTTTTAATACTCTCCCTTTGATTTATCAGAAATCCACATGCACGTAACCCATAGAAAATGATTAAATAAAATATATAACAATTCTCATTGCTCAAATCCATAATTTAAAAGTGGGAAATTAGTTTCATCATGACCACAAGAAAAATAATTGACCAGCTCTAATCCACGAGAGAGTCTATTGATCAGCTCTATCGAGAGAGGGTCCCTTGTCCCGCTCTATTCGGGAGGGTCCTTCTGACCAGCTACCACCGAAGAGGGTTCTGTCCGGCTCTATCCAGGAGGGTTGACAAGGTCTGCTAAACAACCTGCAATTTAAAACCCTATCATTGTAGTAACTGTACGTAGAGATCGTTCTAGCCGGGGACACTAGGGAAGGCTTATATCTACATTAAAACAAGTTAGTAAAATTCACAAATATAAACAAACAAGTACAAATCTGTCACATAATATATAAGTATACACAAATGCATAAGTATAAACATACATACAAATTCAGCAAAAACACAATATTCACAAAATATTAATTAAAATCATTTGCAAAATATATACATAAGTACCGAATTATAATGAGGGGTTTTAGTGTTTTCTAACATCTTAAGTTTTAAACCTAATATTTACAAGGTTGTTCAATCAGTTTTAAGCACATAATCATAACAAGCACCAAATAGACAAACATGCAAAACCTAAGCAAGATTAAGATGCAACATTTATGTTATCATAGACTCTAATTAATTGCAACTATTAGACTTCTCATGTAAACTTAAGACCTACAATCGCATGATCTTAACCTTATATATGCGTCATCTTGCTTAGTGCCTACAATCGCATAACAGTAAGACAAAATACACTGATCGAACAAGAGTCATTAGAGACATGATCCTAGGTATGGCGTCACTCATCCTAATAGCATGTAAATTGCTTACCCTAACAACCCTTGATAGTTCCTAACAATCAAGACCTACAATCGCATGACCTTAATCTTAGAACACCACGACATGTTAAACTCCCCCCTTAGGAACATCTAGTACCTAGACTACCCTCAGGATCGATTACATGATCACGTAAACAATACATCAATTAGACATTTATTACACACATAAATATAAATAACTTAAACTATGCAAAGTCCTAACATCCATACTATTCGTTACACAATCAACAAGTTCATGAAATAATCACAAAGAAGAAACATAAACATGTAAATCGTATAAAACCATAAAAATCCAGAAATAATATATATAAATAAAGTACTGTTCACAGAGTAAAAATACAAGAAAATTGAGGTTTTCCATACCTAAAACCTACCTAAAGGTTCGGCCTAGGGTATGGAAGGGATCGGCGGTGATAGCGGTGGTATGGTGATCGGCGGCGGCTTAATCTTTCTCTGTGTTTAGAAGGGTTTTTAGGTAGAGCTTGGCTATACTATGGCTTAAAAAAAGATTGAATTTTAAAACTCAACTATTACAAGTGTATTTATAGGGAGAAACCCTAGAAAATTCGGTAGCCCCTTGTCCAAATTGGATTGGGCTTCTTGCTTTTCCTTGTTGCATTAGACTTTGACTTCTTCAATGATTGACTTGGATAATACTCCATGGATTTATTTCTGAATTTTGGACTCCCCTACATGTTAAGGGATCAATGAAGGACTCCCGTACACATTTTGGGCTTCATAGGACAGCCAAATCCTATCCATTGGCTCGGTAGAACAAGTTATCCATTGACTTTTAAAACTCAACTATTACAATTGTATTTATAGGGAGAAACCCTAAAAAATTCGGTAGCCCCTTGTCCAAATTGGATTGGGCTTCTTGCTTTTCCTTGTTGCATTAGACTTTGACTTCTTCAATGATTGACTTGGATAATACTCCATGGATTTATTTCTGAATTTTGGACTCCCCTACATGTTAAGGGATCAATGAAGGACTCCCGTACACGTTTTGGGCTTCATAGGACAGCCAAATCCTATCCATTGGCTCGGTAGAACAACTTATCCTGTTTTGACAGGGATAACTTTCCTAGTTGCTGTTTTCGGCTTCTCCTTGGTGATTTCTTCAATTCTTCTTCTCTAAACAACATCCCATATCATCATTAAGCACCTCATCAATCATTTGGCATGCTTGGGAAGGGTTTTGGTGAAGAAACACACTCACGAACTCGGTAGACAACTTCAGCAAAATCTGTCCTGTTTCCAACAGGCTGACCTCCGGCCATTGTTTCCATCATAACCCCTTCCTCTGAAATTGGATTGCTGCGATTCTAAAAGATTTCGAAACTAGACATTCACAGCTTTCGATCCATATATGGCATATCACCTGGTTCCTCCTATATCGTCCTAGGAAAATTTTTGAAGTTGAGTTATGGTTTTTGAAAAATATCTGTTTTTGTTTCGATTTCATGCTTTTGGCCTCTTATCTTTCCATGCTTCTTTTGCTGCCTTCCATAAGTTCGATCTTCATGATTCTTGTTTCGTTAAGTCCATATACATTTCATCTAAAAATTAAAGAAAATTAATCAAGTAATGACAATGTATAAATTCACAGAATCATAAGAAATATCACAATAACTTCATAAGTCAGCTTTTAACAATTTAGTGCACATTTTCTCTACTTTAGGAACATTTTAGCCATTGCTCTACAGAAAAACCCTTATGATAAATACATACAAATACTATACTAATGATGGATAAACAAAGTATAAATGGGGATAAAAACATATTAAGAACGTAGCATAAAATGCTTCTATCAAGGGTCTTTCCGACCAGCTACAATCCAGAGATGGTACCATCTCCATCCAGAAATGGTCCATGCTAGCTAGCAATCTATATATATATATATATATTTGAAAATCCTCATGGTGAATTAAATCAAAATCCAAGTCAAAACACCCATGACTTTCCCCAAATACATTGGATTTAAAACATTCCCAGACATCCGAAACCAGTTCCCTGACTTTAACTTTAAATCATTAAAATCCAAGAGCCAAGTTTATCCATTTTAAAATATCATCCCCTTCCATAACCCAAAATGGTGATAACAATTTAAAATCATATTCCGGAAAAATTATTTCCCGGCTCACTTTAAAAAATATTAAATTTCCAATGATTCTCAAAATCACCATAAAATCAACATGGAAAAAATTCTCATAAATAAAACAGAAACTCAATAAAACCTCATTGCATGCAATGCATTTAAAATCAAAGTCTACTCACATACTTAGGCCTTAGCTTGATGAAAACCCGAGTTTCTTCCAAGCGAAGTCTTCACAATACGAGCCTCTTCGCATCCTATTCCACAATTATTATTAATTTTTCGGTTGCTAGAATAATAATTAAATAATTTAGGCGTAAACATTTATGAGCGTATAACTCGCTCATCCTCTCCATACATCTCAAATTATCAACGAAAAATCTTCGACCTTCCTCAATAACTTAGAAAGCCTTAAAATATTTCTTAAATCTTAATTGGTGAAAATTGATGGTCGGAATAAAATTTTATTATACGCCAATAATATTAACTTCAAAAATTCCACAATGTAACCACAACCTCTCCGAAAATTATAATCTTCATACTAATAAATTCCTCTTATTTAAAACTATTTTTCTGTAGAAAAATCTGCCTGAAAAGTGACGACTCCAGCGGCGACGGCCGACCGGCAGGAATTCTGACCACCTCCAATCGCTACCAAATTTTAAAAGCAGCTTCGTCTCCTCATTTGAATATCTTTCTAGTTCAACTTGAAGGCCAATTCGGCTTCTAACTAGGAATCCTGACCACCTCCAATCGCTACCAAATTTTAAAAGCAGCTTCATCTCCTCATTTTGAATAACTTTCTAGTTCAACTTAAAGGCCAATTCGGCTTCTAACTAGGTCAATGGAACAAAATTATAAAAACCTGAAAGATTTAAACTTCAACACTTCAAATATTTGATTCTCCCTCCACACTCCAAATCAATACACCAAACTTTAGGGGTGAATAGTACTCCTAAAATCCATTCTAACCATATATAGAACTCACAATTTGGTGGCCTGAGGACGGTGAATTTTATTCTAAACTGAACACTGTACACTAGGACAAACAAATCAACATTTCTCTTAAACCATGACGAAATAGGTCGAAAGACTTACTTAGAAATGAAGTAGATTCAGAGACGATCATTTTGAAATTGGTGCGGCGGCTGGAAGATCATACAAGGAGAGAGAGAGAGCTCGGGGAAAGAGAGTGACCGGGTGAAAAATCTGATTTTCACCCCGGTAACTCCTATTTATAGCTATTTTACCGCATAGTAACTTTACATTTTTGCTTATAACTTTTACAGACTAACTCTAATTTGAGCGTGCTACATTTCCACATTCTCATATCGATGTCCTCTACAACTTTCATAAAGAAAGCTTTCCCAAATTATCGACTTAACAAAAAGTGAACTTTACAGTCATTATACAGTCAAACAGTTACTTTAAATGGTAAAAGATAAAACTTACCAACCGTAAAAGAATTCTAGGCTTGGGATGTGACAATTCTCCCCACCTTATAAAAATTTTATCCTCGAAATTTCTATTGTCACACCCCGAATCTTTCGAAGTTAATAAAAGTTACATTTCACGGAGGTTCACGAGTTACCGAGGACTTTTAATTACGATCGGTAATTCGATAAGTTATCGCTCGAGGTAATTTTTGAGTTTTTAAAAGTACTCCAAATACCTGAATTGATGACTCGATGTTGTAGTACGTGTCGACACGAGTCTCCCGGTATTTTCGGAATATTTTTCGGAGCTTCCGGCTAATTTCTGTGAATTTCTGAAGTTTATGGTAACTTTTAATTATCCATCCGGTAAAAAGGAGAATTACCATTTAACCTTTTCTCTTTTTACCTTCTTTAAATCTGGACCGTCAGATCGTTAGAGTTTTAATCTCGGCCGTCCGTGCACTCTATATAAAGGGGAGACCGGTCAACCCGGTCAAAGAAAACCAAACTCGGGTCAACCGAGTCTCTTTCTCCCCCCGATCCCCCCTCGTCTGCTCCTCTCGCCGGCGCTGCGTCCGACCACCCCACGCCGGCGCACCACCTGCAAAATACTCCCCTCACTCTTCTCTTCACAACCCCTCAATCAATTTCCGTCAGCGTCCGCCGTGGAAGGAGATCCGCCGAGTTAGGGTGCGCCGGTCAACGACCGAAATCCGGCGATCCAGGCGGAGCCAAGACGCGTGACCTGTACGGTTGTGTTCCTCTCTTCTTCTTCTTCTTCTTCTTCTTCTTCTTCTTCCTTTCCCTGTCCTTGGATGATTGATTCGAGCCCGGTTGCAAACTCTCACTCTCACTGTGTTTTTCTAGTGTTTCGGCAGTTAGGAGTTTCTGAGTTGGTGTTCTGGTTTTGTTGTTGTTATGGTGACTTTAGAGTTGAAGGAGGAGGAAAAGTGGTGAAGAGAGGATCGAAGGGTCTATTGTGACTCCCTGTGGTGGTACAAAAGTTACCCTCGGCAGAGGGTGGGAGTTTAGAGCAGGCAAGGATCTTGGGTTTAGATTCTGTAATTTTCTGTTGTTCTTGTTGGACTGTATCTAATCCGTGGTTTTTGTGTGTTTTGTCGAGAACTTGGTGATCGAGAAAAGGGGAGGTTATGGCGAAATTCCGGCGAGATGCCGGAATTTGGTAACGATTCCGACGGCAGTAAATCCGGCTGAAATGCCGAGGTAGTCTTCGATCCCTTAAAATGTGTTGGTTCCGTTTAATAGAGTTAAAGTGTCGTAAGTCGGAATTTACGTAAGGAAACGTGAAAAAAAAACGGAAACTAACCGTAAATTGGGAACCTTCCATTTTAGGAAACCTTCTATGTTTAGAAACCTGCTAAATTGGGAAACCTTCCATTTTGGGAAAGTTTCCATTAAGGGAACGTTTCCATTTTGGGAAGTTACTTTTCCAGAAAGATGGTTAAGGAATTGGAGTTCAATGAAGTTGGATGATAGGAGCCTAAAAGGTGACGTTATTATGTGCTAAACACTCTTGTTTATGCTTTGTTGAGTCTATTTAGGTTAAGATTGAGTCATAATATAGTTTAATGTTGTTTTGGAAGAGTTTTTGGTAAAATGTGCTAAAGTGTTGAAAAAATTGGCTAAGTGTTAAAAGTGTGATTTCAAGGATTTTGTAAGAGCGTTCGCAGTGACTTAAACATGGTGGAAGTGCATGAAAAATTGGGAATATAATCTTTGGTTGCTGAAATACATTGTGTTAAAATTTCAGGTCAATTGGAGCACGGGAAGACCTTGCAAACGATGCCGGAGTTGGCAGCCCGAGAAGAGAATGTTCCAGGGACTGAAGAAGTTTCGCTGCTACTATGTCTGATCTTTCGGGGGCTGTATCTGATGCAATACTTGGAACTGGAAAACGTGCCATATACCATTTGAAAGGTCTTCGAGTCTAGTTTCGCTGGGACTTGGAATCACGGCAATTGAAGCACTACAGAAGGAGATATGCCGGAATTACTAAGGCAAGGTCATGCTGTCGAAAACTGCAGTATTTTCCTGGATGCATCAGGAAAGTTCTTTGGACTTTTTAAATTACAATTTCGACAATCATGGACCTTGGGGCTTGATGGACATGTCTATATGTGTTTAATGAAGAACTTCAAGCTAAATATTCATCAAAGTGGCTGGCGAAGAGAAGGGAGAAAAGAGAAGCACATGACTTGCACATGGGAATAACCAAAACCATCTTGGTTTGGGATTGCTTTAGTGCCGACCAAACCCTAGTATTTTTCCCTATAAAAAGCCTTGTAATCACATGAGAAAAGGTATCATCAACATTGCAAAACTCAGCCGAAGCCAAAGCAGCTGCCGAAAATTCCATCACCATTCAAGACCCCAATTCCGATTTCCATACTCCATCCTTTGATCCGAAGCACGTAGTCGAGGATCTCCGTGCACTTGAAGAATAGACCACGTAGGAATATTTTAAAGTGTATTCATCTGCTATTTTCGAATTGGTATGTCTTTGTTATGGTTGATATTTAGGTTTTTGTTTAAGTACGATTTAATTCTTGTCTATGAGATATTAAGTACTTTTGAATGATGTAAGAATTATGGTTTTTAGTTTTTAATCAATGATTTGAAGTTTATGCCGATAATTCCTAGTGTTTGGTTTTATTAATTTTCGATTTGCTTCATAATATTAACGTGTGATTAAGACAAGTAGTTGATGTTGCATTAGTTAATCCTTCAAAGAATTACATGACTTTGATACACGTAGTGGATAGGTTGATGTGTTCTTTGTTGTGTTCGAAAATTACATGCTAGAATTGGATTTAGATGGTGCTAATGAACATGTTAGTTTATTTGTGTGATACGTAATTGCATAAGTGAATTAGTATGTTAGATTTCGTGTTTGATACGTTGAGCATGGATGTGTGAAAGTTTTCGAATGAAACAAGTAGTCGATTTCGAATGCATCTAATGGCTTAGGAACCACGTAGGAACCTAATGTGCATGTTTCGATTCTAGTATGATTTAGGTATTTCGGCATAGATTGATATGAGATTAGAAATTGTTTTCCATATTCTTGCATTGTTGTTTGGTGTTGGTGTCAGGACCCACCCCGAGTTAAATCCCTTTAACTCGAAGTAAATCCTGCGGGGACCACCCCAAGGAAACTTCTTACCGAAACCCCCTTGAAATGGCCAACCCTTCCTATAATCCAACTCAGCACTTCCATGAGTATCTACAACAAACCCTAACTCATGAAGGCATCCTGCTCCCTAACCTACTTAACTAGCTATACTGGGTTAGTCAGAGCAGTCTACTAGGATGATTACCCTAAAGAATTTCAACGGCAACGGATTGATCGACTATGCCTCGACTCTTGTACGCGCACGACCTCCGCTCGAGAATCCTGCACCACTGGGCATTTGAAAACGAAGGGCCCAGGGGAGAAACATTGAAAAACGACGTTAGAGTGAGTGGACGAAAAATAACAAATAAAAACTCTACTTTCCTCTAATGTTCTCCCTCTACCTTTTCTAAGGAAAACCGCATGCAAGTAAATCATCAATGATGCCTTGGCTCACACATAAATAATTAAAATGTGGGGTGTTAACCTCATCCACGAGAAATCCGACCTGCTCTATCCGGGAGGGTCCATTGACCAGCTCCACCGAAGAGGGTCCCGACCTGCTACTATCCGGGAGGGTCCAATGACCAGCTTCTACCGGAGAGGGTCCCGACCTGCTACTATTCGGGAGGGTCCATTGACCAGCTACTACCGAAGAGGGTCCCGACCTGCTACTATCCGGGAGGGTCTATTGACCAGCTCCACCGGAGAGGGTCATGCTAGCATACAATCCTTTTTCTTTTCCCTTTTTAACATTCCTTTAAAACCAGTAAAACCTGTAAAACCTCGTGGGAAAATAATAATAATTGAAAACCCCTTAAAATCCGTGAGCCAAGTTTCTCCTTTTAAAATCATCCCCCTCCAAATCCCAAAACGGTGATAATCATTAAACCATAACCCGGGAAAATCCTTTAAAAATCACGGGAAGGGTTTGAACCCCTTTCCCGGCTTGTTTGCCTTTGGAATCCGTAAATCTCATTTTCCCAAATCACCGTAAAACATATAAATGGAGGAAATCATATATGCAGGAGAAATCAAATAAAGTATATGGCATGCAATTTAATTTAAAACAAAGGTCCACTCACAGTACTAATGCGACCTTTCCGCTCGGAAAGCTCCTCGAGCGACACCCTCGAATTACCCGCGTAGTCGAGCCCGTCTCACGTCCGACCAGAGACTGTACAACAAACCATTATATTAGTCATTCACAGTTGACTTGGTCTTTTCCTAGTTTGACCAGGAACTCCTATTTGACCACAAGTTGACCGAGTTCCTTTTTATGCCATTTTAACCTTTTTGTCTTTCTTTCCCGGTTATCGACTCTTAACTCAATTTACCGGAAGTCCGACTCAGTTTCCGAACTTTCCTTTATTACTTTAACTTGACGTTAGGGTGTCACGTATTAATCAATATATTTAACCTTGAGTCGATTTACCGATTAAACCTTTTCTCATAAATTCCAGTTATCAATTCCCGATAACAATTTAACTCTTTACCCATTTAACCAAAAATTGTCACATTCATTGAGCTTCAGTTCTTAAACCATTCTTCTGAAAATGCAACTTTCCCAAAGTGGAAACTTTCCCTTAATGGAAAGTTTCCCAATTTGGCAGGTTTCCAAACATAGAAGGTTTCCCAAAATGGAAACTTCCTACTTACGTCCAAACTTTTCGTAATTACTCAACTTAGGAATTATCAGTACTTCCCGACTAAAAGCTTAACAGGAATTCAATTCCTACCTCTTCGGCATTCAGCCGGTTTTACCGTATCACCGGAATCTTCGCCGGATTCCGATGACTTGCTGGAATTTCGCCAGAGTTTCCCCGTTTCTCGATCACCAAGTTCTCGACATGAAACCACGTAAACAACACTAGATCAGCAACCCAACAATAATTCAAATAACACCAAACAATAAAATGCAGCATTCAAACTTCCTTTGCCCAATCTACAACTTCACCAATTCCAAAACCATTGAAATCATCAACACTGTAATTCAAGTTTCCCACAACCTGTTCTACAATTTCAACACTTCCCAAAAACAAGACAATCAACAAATCGACTAAAGTGGTTCCATAACACTGATGACCCGGGACAGCCAAAACCACAGCCACTTATGCCGCCTAACACAGTAGCTACTCACACTCCAAAATCCCAATTTCATCGAAACTCCACTAACTCGAATTCAATTAACCAAATAGCTAGAACTCAACAGGTATAACAAGTTTCATACCTCAATTGCCTTTGCCGGTGGCCAGAGAACACAGAACCCTGGCCCATAACGGAAATCACTCCTCTCCTCTTTTATTTCTAACCGGAGCTCCTCTAAACCGCTGCCTCACTCCCGAGCTCCACCGATTGCTTCCTCTCCTTGACTTTCGAAGTTCCACCTCTGTCTACAGACGCCATGGCGACCCAGAAAAGAAAAGGACTTGGAGAACCGATCGTTTGGCCGGAGGTGTGGCCAATGCCACCTTCACAGTGAAACCCAGAAAATAGAGGAAGGAGGGATTAGGTTCCAGGCTAAAATCCAAGCTTATGGGGGTTCGAAATCGAGTGTAAGGAGTCGGGTTTACCTTGAAGAAGCTCGAGCTTGCCGGAGAACAAAGAACACAGTCGAGTTCCTCCCCCGGTCGATCTCCGTCGACGGTCGATGAATCTCGGGTTGAGTGGCTAGGTTTTGTAGAGGAGAGTGAGAGGAAGATATTGGTGATGGTGCGCCGGTGTGGGTTGGCCGGACGCGCCGGTGGTGTCGAACGGAACGAAGAAGGCGCCGGTGGTGTCGAAGGGAGAAGGAAAACTCGGTTTGACCCGAGTTTCTGGTTTGACCAAGTCAACCAACTCACTTCTTATTTATACTTGAATGGGAGGTCCAGATTCATTCTCCAAATGATCTGACGGTCCAGATTTAAAGAAGGTAAAAAGTGAAAAGATTAAATGGTAATTCTCCCTTTTTACCGGATGGATAATTAAAAATTACCATCAACTTCTGAAATTCACAGAAATTAGCCGGAAGCTCCGAAAAATATTCCGGAAATACCGGGAGACTCGTGTTGACACGTACTACAACATCGAGTCATCAATTCAGGTATTTGGAATACTTTTAAAAACTCGAAAATTAACTCAAGCAATAACTTAACGAATTACCGATCGCAATTAAAAGTCCTCGGTAACTCGTAAACCTCTGTGAAAAGGTAACTTTTATTAACTCTAAAAGATTCGGGGTGTGACAGTTGGTTTGTGTAATTGTTGATCGATCACATGTATATATGTATAAAAGTAATATAGGACTTTATTTCATTGCATCTTTCCGAAAATATAAACTCCAAATCTTTAAAACTCTATGTTTATTTCGACAACTTTGATTAGATTAGATGGATCTACCCTGTGGTTGGATCCCCGGTTTAGAACGATACCCTTACTTGCTTTATACGATGACAATGACTGTGTACAGGGTTAATTGATGCGTGTGCAAATACGACATATCAAATGGCGCCGTTGCCGGGGATCCTTCGGGATCCTCAATCTTTTTAATTGTCGAAATTTACATTGTATATATGTCTATATGTGAATATTTGTATAGTTGGTTCGAATGTATATATTTGTGTGCTTTTGTAATTATAAAAAATTGGTGCCATGTATGATTGTTGAAATGCTGTTGAAATTAATTTTCATGTTTAATTTTGTTTTGTTTGATTTTTGGAACCCTCATGTATTCTAACTTGATCTTGGCCAATTGGTTTTTCAGGTGCTAGACGTGCATGCTACCCCGCGCTACTCGTTCATCTTCACAAGGAGATCTTGTTCCTTTGAATCCGGAGATTAACCGTGTTTGCAGAAAACAAAAGAAGACACAAAAGGCAGCAAGTAGTAGCACGGCATCACCTCGAGAACTTGCAGATCAAGAACCACCATCTCCATTCCGAATTCAGTCTGAGGACTCTTCATCCGGATCCGAGGCCGAGACCGAGCCAACTTTTGAGAAAAAGCAGTCCGATTTTGTCATGGCCAACATGCCACTCAAAGATGCTTTCAATCCCACTACTCCAGCTTCACCATCATGCATTTCTGTTACAGTGCCGGATCAAGCTCACTTCTCTATTCCAGTTCAGCTACTTGGGCAACTGCCGAAGTACTCAGGCTCGGCCATGGAGGATCCGAATGTGCACTTGAGGGAGTTTCTTGACATCTGTCAACTCCAAGCTATCACCCATCTGCCTTCAGACACTTTGAGGTTACTTTTGTTTCCATTCACCTTGAAGGATGACGCCAAGCGTTGGTTGTACTCTTTGCCTTCAGGGGTGGTTACAACTTGGGATGACATGACCAAGAGGTTCTTGAAGCAATTCTTCCCCGCTCAACTCACTAAGAAACTTAGGAGGGAGATTCAGAACTTCACTCAGAAGGATGGAGATACGTTTTATGAGGCTTGGGAGGAGTTTCAGGAGCTTCAGCGCAAGTGTCCACACCATGGAATCAGTTTAGATGAGTTGGTTCAGTTTTTCTATGAAGGATTGGACAATGCCAACAGAGGTATGATCGATTCTGCTAGTGGATGCACATTTATGAACAAGACCGGAACTCAAGCTTATGCTTTAATTGAGGACTTGGCGGATAACAATCGTCAATTTAGTACCAAGAACTCAAGGAAGACAGCAGGAGGCCGAAGTGGAGGCGTGTATGACGTGGGAGCTCGGAACCAAATGATCACCATGGAGAGGAAGCTCGATGTCTTGGTCAAGGCCATGGCCGGTTCGACTATTGGTCCACAAACATGTGGAATTTGTTCAATGACAGATCATAATTCGGATACATGTCCGAATGGTGCATTGAGCGAGGAGGAGTTGAATTTCATGGGACAACAGAGGCAGAAGTATGACCCTTACTCGAACACCTACAATCCTGGAATCAGAGATCATCCCAACTTTCGTTGGAGTAATGGTGTTCAACCGAATAATGCTCAAGCTCAAGGACCTCGTCCTTCAGGTTTGTTTGTGAGGCCTCAGGTACCTCAAGGTTTTGTTCCCAACTCTTCTAATTTTGTGCCTAATAATGCTAGTTTTTCTACTCCAAATTATGATGAACTCTTGAAGTCCCTTGCTCAAGGGCAACAGAATTTAACATCTGCAACTCAAGCTTTAGTGACAGGTCAACAAGCTAATTCTAAAGAGATCACGGAGTTAAAGAAGCAGATGGGACAAGTTATTGATTTCATGGGTAAAATTCATGAAAGTGGTAAGTTGCCGGGACAAACTTTGCCAAATCCAAATGCAGGACAATTCAAGGTAGTTGCAACTCGGAGTGGGAGAGTTTTTGAGGAGCCATTGTTGAAGAAGTTGGGGACTTCTAAAGGAGAAGATGTTGAGCTGTTGCAAGAGGAGGAAGATGAGAATGTAGAGGAGGTTTCTGTGGAGAAAATTCCGGCAGCAACCCTGCCAGGGTCCGAGCAGCAAGGCGGCGGTCCGAGGGGCAGTCCGGCAGACTTTTCTGCCGAGTCCGAGAAGATACAAGGTGGTGAGGCCGTGCCTCACCCTCATGCAGTCCCTGCTGATCCGAAAGGTGCCAAGGAAAAAGGTAAGTCTTCTAGTTCTAGTGGTTTAGTTTCATCTAACGTCCATACTCGATACCCTTTCCCAAACAGGTTTGCAAAATCAAAGCACGATGAAGCTGATCGTGCAATGATTGAGTTATTCAAGAAGGTGGAAGTGAACATGCCATTGTTGGAATGCATTCAACAAAATCCTAAGTATGCTAAGTTCTTGAAAGAGTTGTGCACTAACAAGAGGCTTCCACGAGAGAAGGATGTGGCGGTTATGAATGAAACCATCTCTACGGTTTTTCAAAGGAAACTACCACCAAAACTTAAGGATCCAGGGAGTTTTTCTATTCCTTGCACTATTGGCACTCATAGTTTTGACAAGATCATGTTAGATCTAGGTGCATCTATTAATGTCATGCCTTCTTATCTTTATGCGGACTTAGGTCTAGGTGCATTAAAAAAGGATGATATTATTATTAGACTAGCTGACCGTTCTAATACAATCCCTTTGGGATATGTTGAGGATGTTTTGGTGCAGGTTGCTAATCTAACTTTTCCTGCAGATTTCTATGTCATTGACATGGAACCCACAGATGCAGATGACAAGGAAATTCCCATTCTGCTGGGATGGCCATTCATGAGGACTGCTAGGACCAAGATTGATGTCCATTTCGGAGAGATAACGTTTGAAATTGATGGCGACATCATTAGTTATAACGTATTCGACGCTATGAGGTATCCACTTCCCGAAATTTTTCGTGATTCTTTTTCTATTGATGTGGTGGATTCTCTTGCAGAAGAACATGTTGAAATGATAACACAAGACATCTTGGCTCTCACCCTAGCTAAAGGGATCGGATATGACAAGTTTGGATCAAAAACTTGTACAATGCAGCAAGAGGGGACGGCCTCTTGCTCTCATAGAAACCGCGGCTTCTCTTGAGGTCGCTGCTGAGGTAACCTACTCTCCCTTTAGTCCAATTTTCTCTTCATCTAACAAGTTTCTACCATCCATTGTTCAAGCTCCAAATTTAGATCTCAAGGTTCTTCCGGAACACTTGAAGTATGTGTACTTGGGAGAGAATGAGACATTGCCGGTTATCATGTCATCATCATTAGAGAAGGACCAAGAGGAGAGATTGATTGCAGTATTGAAGCGACACAAGACGGCTATTGGATGGACTTTAGCCGACATCAAGGGAATCAGCCCTACTATGTGTGTCCATCGAATTCTTTTAGAGGATGGTGCGAAACCAACCAAGGAAGGACAACGTCGACTTCACCCACCTATGATGCAAGTTGTGAAGGATGAGGTGACTAAGTTACTTGATTGTGGAGTCATCTATCCTATCTCGGATTCAAGGTGGATTTCGCCGGTTCAAGTTGTGCCAAAGAAGAGTGGGATCACAGTGGTGAAGAATGCTGAAAACGAGTTGGTGCCTCAACGAACCGTGACCGGTCATAGAGTGTGTATTGATTACCGGAAGCTTAATGCTACTACGAGGAAGGACCACATGCCGCTGCCCTTTATTGATCAAATGCTTGAGAGGTTGGCCGGTCACTCGTTTTATTGTTTTCTTGATGGATATTCCAGTTACAATCAAATAAGTGTTGCGGAGGAGGACCAAGAGAAGACCACTTTTACTTGTCCATTCGGTACATTTGCATATCGACGCATGCCATTCGGACTTTGCAATGCTCCAGGTACGTTCCAAAGATGCATGTATCATATATTCTCTGAGTACATAGGTTCTAAGATAGAAGTGTTTATGGATGATTTTTCTGTCTATGGTGGAGATTTCGATTCATGTTTGCATAATGTTGAACTTGTGCTTAAGAGATGTGAGGAAACTAATCTTGTGCTTAATTGGGAAAAATGTCACTTCATGGTTACTCAGGGTATAGTGTTAGGTCATATTGTTAGCTCTAGGGGTATTGAAGTTGATAAATCAAAGATAGATCTTGTGCGTCACTTACCCATTCCCACAAGTGTGAGGGATGTTCGAAGCTTTCTTGGACATGCAGGATTTTATCGCAGGTTTATTAAAGACTTTTCGAAAATAGCAAGACCCTTGAGTTCTCTACTGCAAAAGGAGGTGCCATTCCATTTTGATGAGGAGTGCAAGGCCGCATTCGAGAAGTTGAAGGAATCATTGTGCACGGCACCGATCATGGCGCCACCGGATTGGAGTTTGCCATTTGAGCTTATGTGTGATGCTTCAAATCATGCAGTTGGGGCCGTGCTAGGACAAAGGAGAGACAAGCAGCCCTATGCCATCTATTATGCCTCAAGGACGCTCGATAATGCGCAACAAAACTACACCACCACCGAGAAAGAACTTCTCGCAGTCATCTTTGCTTTGGATAAGTTTCGTTCTTACTTACTTCAATCTAAAGTTATTGTTTATACTGATCATGCTGCTTTGAAGTATTTGTTGACAAAGAAGGATGCCAAGCCGAGATTAATTCGATGGATCCTACTCCTACAAGAGTTCGACTTGGAGATTAAGGACAAGAAAGGATGCGACAATGTGGTTGCCGATCACTTGTCACGTTTGGTGCGTGATGAAGATGCCATTGCTATCCAAGAAGGTTTTCCGGATGAGCAGCTCTTCAAGGTAAGTGAGGTAAGTGATCCTTGGTATGCAGACATTGTAAATTATTTAGTTACCAAGGATTTTCCAAACTCTATGTCATATCATGCTAGAAAAAGACTCAAGGCACTAGCTAAACATTATGTGTGGGATGAACCTTATTTGTGGAAACATTGTGTAGATCAAATTATTAGGAGGTGTGTTCCTGAAACTGAGCATAAATCTATTCTTAGCTTTTGCCATGAACAAGCATGTGGAGGTCACTTTGGTTCACGTAGAACTGCATTGAAAATTCTTAACTGTGGATTTTTCTGGCCTACTATTTTTCGAGATGCTCATATGTATTGTGCTTCATGTGATAGATGTCAAAGAACAAGGAATTTAGGACCTAGGGATGAAATGCCTATGCAACCTATTATACATGTTGAAATATTTGACTGTTGGGGTATTGATTTCATGGGACCTTTTCCAAATTCTCAGGGTTTTCTGTACATACTTGTTTGTGTTGATTATGTGTCGAAATGGGTGGAAGCCAAGGCCACCCGGACTAACGATTCTCGAGTTGTTGCAGATTTTCTACGTTCTAACATCTTCTCCAGGTTCGGCATGCCGAAGTCTATCATCAATGATGGAGGTACTCACTTTTGCAACCGGACAATTGAAGCTCTCATGAAAAAGTATGGAATAAAGCATAAGGTTGCTACACCTTATCACCCTCAAACAAGTGGACAAGTAGAGCTTAGTAACCGGGAGATTAAGCGGATTTTGGAGAAGAGTGTGAAGCCATCACGCAAAGATTGGAGCCAACGACTGGATGATGCTCTTTGGGCTTATAGGACGGCATACAAAAATCCTTTAGGCATGAGCCCTTTTCGAATGGTCTATGGTAAGGCATGTCACTTGCCTGTGGAGTTAGAGCACAAAGCTTGGTGGGCGGTGCAGCAGTTCAACATGGACATAGATGAGGCCGGATTGCATAGGAAGCTACAATTGTGTGAACTTGAGGAGATCCGGAACGAGGCCTACGATTCTGCCGTGATCTATAAAGAGAAAACCAAGGCGTTCCACGACAGGATGATTCGAAAGAAAGACTTTGTTATTGGCCAGAAAGTTCTCTTATTTAATTCTAGACTTGGATTGTTTCCGGGCAAACTACGCTCTAGGTGGATAGGACCTTTTGTTATCACTAATGTTTTTCCTTCTGGTGCAGTAATGATCAAAAGCATGGTCAAAGGATCTGAATTTCAGGTTAATGGACATCGCTTGAAACCGTATTTGGAGAGCATGGTGGATCACACCATCGAGGAGGTTCCTCTTCAGGACCTCACGGCATGAGCATGAGGATACATGAGTCTAGGCTAAAGGACTATAAACACCTAAGCGCTGCATGGGAGGCAACCCATAGAAGGAGCCGTCTACGAGCGTTTGCTTTTCTTAACCCTTATCTTCGTTCTTTCATTGTTTTAGATATTGAACATTGAGGACAATGTCAGTTTCAAGTGTGGGGTGGGGAATGGCTTATTGCAAGTTTCGGTGAATAGTGGTTTCGGTGAATAGTGATTTCGGTGAATAGTGTTTCGGTGAACAGTGATTTTTGATTTTTTGTTTTAGGTTCGGTTTTTGATTTTTAAGTTTAGGTTTGTATTTGTGATACTGTTTTAGGTGTTCTGGCAAATTTTCATGATTTTTGGAGTTTATTTTGATCTTTAAACTTGATTTTTAGTTTTTGAGTCTAGAAAGTCGCCTTTAACCGTTGATGATGAATTTTTGATCTTTGATCTCATAGTTGATTGGATTGCATGGACTTGATTTCTTGAATTACATTGTTATTGAATGGTTAATAGATGTGAAGAGATCGTGCACTTAAGTAGTAGATGAGGAACTGAAACCTAGGTACAGACAGAGCATGTTCATTACAATGTTTGATTTCATGTTTAACTTTGTGAGTTTCGAGCCATATCTGTGCCTTTTCATTGATGAGTGTTTAATCTATCGTCTCATTTGTTTTATGACCTCATATTACATTATTTGATCAATGTGCATGCCATAGAGATAAACCAATGAACTAGAGATTTACTAGAACTTGTTTGTGAAACATTCAAAGCTTTATATCATAACTTACTTTGATTTGGAAAAGGATTGTTGGATCTTTATTAGGTTATCACCACCTTATCTAAATAGCCATGAGTCCTATATGAGCCCTGTTCGGGACACCTTAGTATGAACCCCCTTGAGCCTACGTTAAGCCTTTTCTTTGATTACCAACATGTTTTTACCTTGCCTAGAATAGTTATCTCTACCTTGGTTGCAAACTTGATGGAGATGTTGTTTTGTGGTATGAATATGGAGTGATCGAAAAGATCTAAGTGTGGGGTTGGACTTGTGAATGCTATGATGCCGATTTTGGGTGAGAAACAAAAGAAAAAGAAAAGGAAAAGAAAAAAAAAAGAAAAAAATATATATGAAAAGAAAAGAAGATTTTCAAAGTGGAGATTTGATTTGAACACCCATGGCATGATTTATTTTTGTGAAATTGGAATTGTGAGATGTATTTGCTGAAGGCTCAATAAAGTTATACATAGCCTTTGTTCGATTTTACTATGTTTATATTGAAGGATGGATCCAACATGATGAAATTTGGCCTTGATGTTAATTGGTGATATAAGGAGGATATCCATGTTTTTATTAGCCTTGAGGATGACCTTTGTGATTCCTCTTTCTTTGATTATTATCCTACCTTATTCGAACCCTGAGCCATCCCTTTTCTAAAGATCCGCATGATTCTTAAGATAAGTAGCCTTTGATCTGTGGAGTTTGTTTCATGAATAAGCATATGGTTGTGGTTCATTTGTGCATGTAATTGGTATCTTTCTTGAGGTCTATTTTGAAATTCACTATCTATATAATTCTTGTGTGTGAAAAGCTTTTAAGCATATGCCATGTTCTTGAGAGAAAAGATTTGGAGTGCATATCCCTTGTGAGTTGAATGTGAACTTGTTTTGAACATGTCGAGATTAATTCACCTTTGTTTCTACCATGTCTTACTTGTTACATCGAAATCTCATGTTTATTAACCAGTGAATTCATTCTTTCGATTTCGACTCTTGTGCTATTCTTGATACTATGATGTTGAAGATCTCTGAAACAATATCGTTGAAGGCTTTAGATTGAGTCATTGTAGTATGTTTTTGTTTAGTGTTTGCTAAGGGACTAGCAAAGCTTAAGTGTGGGGTTGTTGATAGGAGCCTAAAAGGTGACGTTATTATGTGCTAAACACTCTTGTTTATGCTTTGTTGAGTCTATTTAGGTTAAGATTGAGTCATAATATAGTTTAATGTTGTTTTGGAAGAGTTTTTGGTAAAATGTGCTAAAGTGTTGAAAAAATTGGCTAAGTGTTAAAAGTGTGATTTCAAGGATTTTGTAAGAGCGTTCGCAGTGACTTAAACATGGTGGAAGTGCCTGAAAAATTGGGAATATAATCTTTGGTTGCTGAAATACATTGTGTTAAAATTTCAGGTCAATTGGAGCACGGGAAGACCTTGCAAACGATGCCGGAGTTGGCAGCCCGAGAAGAGAATGTTCCAGGGACTGAAGAAGTTTCGCTGCTACTATGTCTGATCTTTCGGGGGCTGTATCTGATGCAATACTTGGAACTGGAAAACGTGCCATATACCATTTGAAAGGTCTTCGAGTCTAGTTTCGCTGGGACTTAGAATCACGGCAATTGAAGCACTACAGAAGGAGATATGCCGGAATTACTAAGGCAAGGTCATGCTGTCGAAAACTGCAGTATTTTCCTGGATGCATCAGGAAAGTTCTTTGGACTTTTTAAATTACAATTTCGACAATCATGGACCTTGGGGCTTGATGGACATGTCTATATGTGTTTAATGAAGAACTTCAAGCTAAAGATTCATCAAAGTGGCTGGCGAAGAGAAGGGAGAAAAGAGAAGCACATGACTTGCACATGGGAATAACCAAAACCATCTTGGTTTGGGATTGCTTTAGTGCCAACCAAACCCTAGTATTTTTCCCTATAAAAAGCCTTGTAATCACATGAGAAAAGGTATCATCAACATTGCAAAACTCAGCCGAAGCCAAAGCAGCTGCCGAAAATTCCATCACCATTCAAGACCCCAATTCCGATTTCCATACTCCATCCTTTGATCCGAAGCACGTAGTCGAGGATCTCCGTGCACTTGAAGAATAGACCACGTAGGAATATTTTAAAGTGTATTCATCTGCTATTTTCGAATTGGTATGTCTTTGTTATGGTTGATATTTAGGTTTTTGTTTAAGTACGATTTAATTCTTGTCTATGAGATATTAAGTACTTTTGAATGATGTAAGAATTATGGTTTTTAGTTTTTAATCAATGATTTGAAGTTTATGCCGATAATTCCTAGTGTTTGGTTTTATTAATTTTCGATTTGCTTCATAATATTAACGTGTGATTAAGACAAGTAGTTGATGTTGCATTAGTTAATCCTTCAAAGAATTACATGACTTTGATACACGTAGTGGATAGGTTGATGTGTTCTTTGTTGTGTTCGAAAATTACATGCTAGAATTGGATTTAGATGGTGCTAATGAACATGTTAGTTTATTTGTGTGATACGTAATTGCATAAGTGAATTAGTATGTTAGATTTCGTGTTTGATACGTTGAGCATGGATGTGTGAAAGTTTTCGAATGAAACAAGTAGTCGATTTCGAATGCATCTAATGGCTTAGGAACCACGTAGGAACCTAATGTGCATGTTTCGATTCTAGTATGATTTAGGTATTTCGGCATAGATTGATATGAGATTAGAAATTGTTTTCCATATTCTTGCATTGTTGTTTGGTGTTGGTTTGTGTAATTGTTGATCGATCACATGTATATATGTATAAAAGTAATATAGGACTTTATTTCATTGCATCTTTCCGAAAATATAAACTCCAAATCTTTAAAACTCTATGTTTATTTCGACAACTTTGATTAGATTAGATGGATCTACCCTGTGGTTGGATCCCCGGTTTAGAACGATACCCTTACTTGCTTTATACGATGACAATGACTGTGTACAGGGTTAATTGATGCGTGTGCAAATACGACATATCATTGGACACTAGTTGGTTGATAGGAGCCTAAAAGGTGACGTTATTATGTGCTAAACACTCTTGTTTATGCTTTGTTGAGTCTATTTAGGTTAAGATTGAGTCATAATATAGTTTAATGTTGTTTTGGAAGAGTTTTTGGTAAAATGTGCTAAAGTGTGAGAAAAATTGGCTAAGTGTTAAAAGTGTGATTTCAAGGATTTTGTAAGAGCATTCGCAGTGACTTAAACATGGTGGAAGTGCATGAAAATTTGGGAATATAATCTTTGGTTGCTGAAATACATTGTGTTAAAATTTCAGGTCAATTGGAGCACGGGAAGACCTTGCGAACGATGCCAGAGTTGGCAGTCCGAGAAGAGAATGTTCCAGGGACTGAAGAAGTTTCGCTGCTACTGTGTCTGATCTTTCGGGGACTGTATCTGACGCAATACTTGGAACTGGAAAACGTGCCATATACCATTTGAAAGGTCTTCGAGTCTAGTTTCGCTGGGACTTGGAATCACGGCAATTGAAGCACTACAGAAGGAGATATGCTGGAATTACTAAGGCAAGGTCATGCTGTCGAAAACTGCAGTATTTTCCTGGATGCATCAGGAAAGTTCTTAGGACTTTTTAATGACAATTTCGACAATCATGGACCTTGGGGCTTGATGGACATGTCCATATGTGTTTAATGAAGAACTTCAAGCTGAAGATTCATCAAAGTGGCTGGCGAAGAGAAGGGAGAAAAGAGGAGCACATGACTTGCACATGGGAATAACCAAAACCATCTTGGTTTGGGATTGCTTTAGTGCCGACCAAACCCTAGTATTTTTCCCTATAAAAAGCCTTGTAATCGCATGAGAAAAGGTATCATCAACATTGCAAAACTCAAGCCAAAGCAGCTGCCGAAAATTCCATCACCATTCAAAGACCCCAATTCCGATTTCCATACTCCATCCTTTGATCCGAAGCACGTAGCCGAGGATCTCCTTGCACTTGAAGAATAGACCACGTAGGAATATTTCAAAGTGTAATCATCTGCTATTTTCGAATTGGTATGTCTTTGTTATGGTTGATGTTTGTTTTAGGTTTTTGTTTAAGTACGATTCAATTCTTGTCTATGAGATATTAAGTACTTTTGAATGATGTAAGAATTATAGTTTTTAGTTTTTAATCAATGATTTGAAGTTTATGCCGAGAATTCCTAGTGTTTGGTTTTATTAATTTTCAATTTGCTTCATAATATTAACGTGTGATTAAGACAAGTAGTTGATGTCGCATTAGTTAATCCTTCAAAGACTTACATGATTTTGATACACGTAGTGGATAGGTTGATGTGTTCTTTGTTGTGTTCGAAAATTACATGCTAGAATTGGATTTAGATGGTGCTAATGAACATGTTAGTTTATTTGTGTGATACGTAATTGCATAAGTGAATTAGTATGTTAGATTTCGTGTTTGATACGTTGAGCATGGATGTGTGAAAGTTTTCGAATGAAACAAGTAGTCGATTTCGAATGCATCTAATGGCTTAGGAACCACGTAGGAACCTAATGTGCATGTTTCGATTCTAGCATGATTTAGGTATTTCGGCATAGATTGATATGAGATTAGAAATTGTTTTCCATATTCTTGCATTGTTGTTTGGTGTTGGTTTGTGTAATTGTTGATCGATCACATGTATATATGTATAAAAGTAATATAGGACTTTATTTCATTGCATCTTTCCGAAAATATAAAACTCCAAATCTTTAAAATTCTATGTTTATTTCGACAACTTTGATTAGATTAGATGGATCTACCCTGTGGTTGGATCCCCGGTTTAGAACGATACCCTTACTTGCTTTATACGATGACAATGACTGTGTACAGGGTTAATTGATGCGTGTGCAAATACGAACTATCAAATGGCGCCGTTGCCGGGGATCCTTCGGGATCCTCAATCTTTTTAATTGTTGAAATTTACATTGTATATATGTCTATATGTGAATATTTGTATAGTTGGTTCGAATGTATATATTTGTGTGCTTTTGTAATTATAAAAAAATTGGTGCCATGTATGATTGTTGAAATGCTTTTGAAATTAATTTTCATGTTTAATTTTGTTTTGTTTGATTTTTGGAACCCTCATGTATTCTAACTTGATCTTGGCCAATTGGTTTTTCAGGTGCTAGACGTGCATGCTACCCCGCGCTACTCGTTCATCTTCACAAGGAGATCTTGTTCCTTTGAATCCGGAGATTAACCGTGTTTGCAGAAAACAAAAGAAGACACAAAAGGCAGCAAGTAGTAGCACGGCATCACCTCGAAGACTTGCAGATCAAGAACCACCATCTCCATTCCGAATTCAGTCCGAGGACTCTTCATCCGGATCCGAGGCCGAGACCGAGCCAACTTTTGAGAAAAAGCAGTCCGATTTTGTCATGGCCAACATGCCACTCAAAGATGCTTTCAATCCCACTACTCCAGCTTCACCATCATGCATTTCTGTTACAGTGCGGGATCAAGCTCACTTCAAGCTATCACCCATCTGCCTTCAGACACTTTGAGGTTACTTTTGTTTCCATTCACCTTGAAGGATGACGCCAAGCGTTGGTTGTACTCTTTGCCTTCAGGGGTGGTTACAACTTGGGATGACATGACCAAGAGGTTCTTGAAGCAATTCTTCCCCGCTCAACTCACTAAGAAACTTAGGAGGGAGATTCAGAACTTCACTCAGAAGGATGGAGATACTTTTTATGAGGCTTGGGAGGAGTTTCAGGAGCTTCAGCGCAAGTGTCCACACCATGGAATCAGTTTAGATGAGTTGGTTCAGTTTTTCTATGAAGGATTGGACAATGCCAACAGAGGTATGATCGATTCTGCTAGTGGATGCACATTTATGAACAAGACCGGAACTCAAGCTTATGCTTTGATTGAGGACTTGGCGGATAACAATCGTCAATTTAGTACCAAGAACTCAAGGAAAACAGCAGGAGGCCGAAGTGGAGGCGTGTATGACGTGGGAGCTCGGAACCAAATGATCACCATGGAGAGGAAGCTCGATGTCTTGGTCAAGGCCATGGCCGGTTCGACTATTGGTCCACAAACATGTGGAATTTGTTCAATGACAGATCATAATTCGGATACATGTCCGAATGGTGCATTGAGCGAGGAGGAGTTGAATTTCATGGGACAACAGAGGCAGAAGTATGACCCTTACTCGAACACCTACAATCCTGGAATCAGAGATCATCCCAACTTTCGTTGGAGTAATGGTGTTCAACCGAATAATGCTCAAGCTCAAGGACCTCGTCCTTCAGGTTTGTTTGTGAGGCCTCAGGTACCTCAAGGTTTTGTTCCCAACTCTTCTAATTTTGTGCCTAATAATGCTAGTTTTTCTACTCCAAATTATGATGAACTCTTGAAGTCCCTTGCTCAAGGGCAACAGAATTTAACATCTGCAACTCAAGCTTTAGTGACAGGTCAACAAGCTAATTCTAAAGAGATCACGGAGTTAAAGAAGCAGATGGGACAAGTTATTGATTTCATGGGTAAAATTCATGAAAGTGGTAAGTTGCCGGGACAAACTTTGCCAAATCCAAATGCAGGACAATTCAAGGTAGTTGCAACTCGGAGTGGGAGAGTTTTTGAGGAGCCATTGTTGAAGAAGTTGGGGACTTCTAAAGGAGAAGATATTGAGCTGTTGCAAGAGGAGGAAGATGAGAATGTAGAGGAGGTTTTTGTGGAGCAAAATCCGGCAGCAACCCTGCCAGGGTCCGAGCAGCAAGGCGGCGGTCCGAGGGGCAGTCCGGCAGACTTTTCTGCCGAGTCCGAGAAGATACAAGGTGGTGAGGCCGTGCCTCACCCTCATGCAGCCCCTACTGATCCGAAAGGTGCCAAGGAAAAAGGTAAGTCTTCTAGTTCTAGTGGTTTAGTTTCATCTAACGTCCATACTCGATACCCTTTCCCAAACAGGTTTGCAAAATCAAAGCACGATGAAGCTGATCGTGCAATGATTGAGTTATTCAAGAAGGTGGAAGTGAACATGCCATTGTTGGAATGCATTCAACAAAATCCTAAGTATGCTAAGTTCTTGAAAGAGTTGTGCACTAACAAGAGGCTTCCACGAGAGAAGGATGTGGCGGTTATGAATGAAACCATCTCTACGGTTTTTCAAAGGAAACTACCACCAAAACTTAAGGATCCAGGGAGTTTTTCTATTCCTTGCACTATTGGCACTCATAGTTTTGACAAGATCATGTTAGATCTAGGTGCATCTATTAATGTCATGCCTTCTTATCTTTATGCGGACTTAGGTCTAGGTGCATTAAAAAAGGATGATATTATTATTAGACTAGCTGACCGTTCTAATACAATCCCTTTGGGATATGTTGAGGATGTTTTGGTGCAGGTTGCTAATCTAACTTTTCCTGCAGATTTCTATGTCATTGACATGGAACCCACAGATGCAGATGACAAGGAAATTCCCATTCTGCTGGGATGGCCATTCATGAGGACTGCTAGGACCAAGATTGATGTCCATTTCGGAGAGATAACGTTTGAAATTGATGGCGACATCATTAGTTATAACGTATTCGACGCTATGAGGTATCCACTTCCCGAAATTTTTCGTGATTCTTTTTCTATTGATGTGGTGGATTCTCTTGCAGAAGAACATGTTGAAATGATAACACAAGACATCTTGGCTCTCACCCTAGCTAAAGGGATCGGATATGACAAGTTTGGATCAAAAACTTGTACAATGCAGCAAGAGGGGACGGCCTCTTGCTCTCATAGAAACCGCGGCTTCTCTTGAGGTCGCTGCTGAGGTAACCTACTCTCCCTTTAGTCCAATTTTCTCTTCATCTAACAAGTTTCTACCATCCATTGTTCAAGCTCCAAATTTAGATCTCAAGGTTCTTCCGGAACACTTGAAGTATGTGTACTTGGGAGAGAATGAGACATTGCCGGTTATCATGTCATCATCATTAGAGAAGGACCAAGAGGAGAGATTGATTGCAGTATTGAAGCGACACAAGACGGCTATTGGATGGACTTTAGCCGACATCAAGGGAATCAGCCCTACTATGTGTGTCCATCGAATTCTTTTAGAGGATGGTGCGAAACCAACCAAGGAAGGACAACGTCGACTTCACCCACCTATGATGCAAGTTGTGAAGGATGAGGTGACTAAGTTACTTGATTGTGGAGTCATCTATCCTATCTCGGATTCAAGGTGGATTTCGCCGGTTCAAGTTGTGCCAAAGAAGAGTGGGATCACAGTGGTGAAGAATGCTGAAAACGAGTTGGTGCCTCAACGAACCGTGACCGGTCATAGAGTGTGTATTGATTACCGGAAGCTTAATGCTACTACGAGGAAGGACCACATGCCGCTGCCCTTTATTGATCAAATGCTTGAGAGGTTGGCCGGTCACTCGTTTTATTGTTTTCTTGATGGATATTCCAGTTACAATCAAATAAGTGTTGCGGAGGAGGACCAAGAGAAGACCACTTTTACTTGTCCATTCGGTACATTTGCATATCGACGCATGCCATTCGGACTTTGCAATGCTCCAGGTACGTTCCAAAGATGCATGTATCATATATTCTCTGAGTACATAGGTTCTAAGATAGAAGTGTTTATGGATGATTTTTCTGTCTATGGTGGAGATTTCGATTCATGTTTGCATAATGTTGAACTTGTGCTTAAGAGATGTGAGGAAACTAATCTTGTGCTTAATTGGGAAAAATGTCACTTCATGGTTACTCAGGGTATAGTGTTAGGTCATATTGTTAGCTCTAGGGGTATTGAAGTTGATAAATCAAAGATAGATCTTGTGCGTCACTTACCCATTCCCACAAGTGTGAGGGATGTTCGAAGCTTTCTTGGACATGCAGGATTTTATCGCAGGTTTATTAAAGACTTTTCGAAAATAGCAAGACCCTTGAGTTCTCTACTGCAAAAGGAGGTGCCATTCCATTTTGATGAGGAGTGCAAGGCCGCATTCGAGAAGTTGAAGGAATCATTATGCACGGCACCGATCATGGCGCCACCGGATTGGAGTTTGCCATTTGAGCTTATGTGTGATACTTCAAATCATGCAGTTGGGGCCGTGCTAGGACAAAGGAGAGACAAGCAGCCCTATGCCATCTATTATGCCTCAAGGACGCTCGATAATGCGCAACAAAACTACACCACCACCGAGAAAGAACTTCTCGCAGTCATCTTTGCTTTGGATAAGTTTCGTTCTTACTTACTTCAATCTAAAGTTATTGTTTATACTGATCATGCTGCTTTGAAGTATTTGTTGACAAAGAAGGATGCCAAGCCGAGATTAATTCAATGGATCCTGCTCCTACAAGAGTTCGACTTGGAGATTAAGGACAAGAAAGGATGCGACAATGTGGTTGCCGACCACTTGTCACGTTTGGTGCGTGATGAAGATGCCATTGCTATCCAAGAATGTTTTCCGGATGAGCAGCTCTTCAAGGTAAGTGAGGTAAGTGATCCTTGGTATGCAGACATTGTAAATTATTTAGTTACCAAGGATTTTCCAAACTCTATGTCATATCATGCTAGAAAAAGACTCAAGGCACTAGCTAAACATTATGTGTGGGATGAACCTTATTTGTGGAAACATTGTGTAGATCAAATTATTAGGAGGTGTGTTCCTGAAACTGAGCATAAATCTATTCTTAGCTTTTGCCATGAACAAGCATGTGGAGGTCACTTTGGTTCACGTAGGACTGCATTGAAAATTCTTAACTGTGGATTTTTCTGGCCTACTATTTTTCGAGATGCTCATATGTATTGTGCTTCATGTGATAGATGTCAAAGAACAAGGAATTTAGGACCTAGGGATGAAATGCCTATGCAACCTATTATACATGTTGAAATATTTGACTGTTGGGGTATTGATTTCATGGGACCTTTTCCAAATTCTCAGGGTTTTCTGTACATACTCGTTTGTGTTGATTATGTGTCGAAATGGGTGGAAGCCAAGGCCACCCGGACTAACGATTCTCGAGTTGTTGCAGATTTTTTACGTTCTAACATCTTCTCCAGGTTCGGCATGCCGAAATCTATCATCAGTGATGGAGGTTCTCACTTTTGCAACCGGACAATTGAAGCTCTCATGAAAAAGTATGGAATAAGGCATAAGGTTGCTACACCTTATCACCCCCAAACAAATGGACAAGTAGAGCTTAATAACCGTGAGATCAAGCGGATTTTGGAGAAGAGTGTGAAGCCATCACGCAAAGATTGGAGCCAACGACTGGATGATGCTCTTTGGGCTTATAGGACGGCATACAAAAATCCTTTAGGCATGAGCCCTTTTCGAATGGTCTATGGTAAGGCATGTCACTTGCCTGTGGAGTTAGAGCACAAAGCTTGGTGGGCGGTGCAACAGTTCAACATGGACATAGATGAAGCCGGATTGCATAGGAAGCTACAACTGTGTGAACTTGAGGAGATCCGGAACGAGGCCTACGATTCTGCCGTGATCTATAAAGAGAAAACCAAGGCGTTCCACGACAGGATGATTCGAAAGAAAGACTTTGTTATTGGCCAGAAAGTTCTCTTATTTAATTCTAGACTTAGATTGTTTCCGGGTAAACTACGCTCTAGGTGGATAGGACCTTTTGTTATCACTAATGTTTTTCCTTCTGGTGCAGTAATGATCAAAAGCATGGTCAAGGGATCTGAATTTCAAGTTAATGGTCATCGCTTCAAACCGTATTTGGAGAGCATGGTGGATCACACCATCGAGGAGGTTCCTCTTCAGGACCTCACGACATGAGCATGAGGATGCATGAGTTTAGGCTAAAGGACTATAAACACCTAAGCGCTGCATGGGAGGCAACCCATAGAAGGAGCCGTCTACGAGCGTTTGCTTTTCTTAACCCTTATTCTCGTTCTTTCATTGTTTTAGATATTGAACATTGAGGACAATATAATTTTCAAGTGTGGGGTGGGGAATGGCTTAATATAAGTCTCTGTGAACAGTAGGGAATGGCTTAATATAAGTCTCTGTGAACAGTAATTTTGATTTTTTGTTCTAGGTTCGGTTTTTGATTTTTTAGTTTAGGTTTGTATTTGTGATACTGTTTTAGGTGTTCTGGCAAATTTTCATGATTTTTGGAGTTTATTTTGATCTTTAAACTTGATTTTTAGTTTTTGAGTCTAGAAAGTCGCCTTTAACCGTTGATGATGAATTTTTGATCTTTGATCTCATAGTTGATTGGATTGCATGGACTTGATTTCTTGAATTACATTGCTATTGAATGGTTAATAGATGTGAAGAGATCGTGCACTTAAGTAGTAGATGAGGAACTGAAACCTAGGTACAGACAGAGCATGTTCATTACAATGTTTGATTTCATGTTTAACTTTGTGAGTTTCGAGCCATATATGTGCCTTTTCATTGATGAGTGTTTAATCTATCGTTTTATTGGTTTTATGACCTCATATTACATTATTTGATCAATGTGCATGCCATAGAGATAAACCAATGAACTAGAGATTTACTAGAACTTGTTTGTGAAACATTCAAAGCTTTATATCATAACTTACTTTGATTTGGAAAAGGATTGTTGGATCTTTATTAGGTTATCACCACTTTATCTAAATAGCCATGAGTCCTATATGAGCCCTGTTCGGGACACCTTAGTATGAACCCCCTAGAGCCTACGTTAAGCCTTTTCTTTGATTACCAACATGTTTTTACCTTGCCTAGAATAGTTATCTCTACCTTGGTTGCAAACTTGTTGGAGATGTTGTTTTGTGGTATGAATATGGAGTGATCGAAGAATCTAAGTGTGGGGTTGGACTTGTGAATGCTATGATGCCGATTTTGGGTGAAAAAGAAAAAGAAAAAAGAAAAAAAAAGAATAAAAGAAAAATAAAAATGAAGGAAAGAAAAGAAGATTTTCGATGTGGAGATTTGATTTGGACACCCATGGCATGATTTATTTTTGTGGAATTGGAATTATGATATGTATTTGCTGAAGGCTCAATAAAGTTATACATAGCCTTTGTTCGATTTTACTATGTTTATAGTGAAGGATGGGTCCAACATGATGAAATTTGGCCTTGATGTTAGTTGGTGATATAAGGAGGATATCCATGTTTTTATTAGCCTTGAGGATGACCTTTGTGATTCCTCTTTCTTTGATTATATCCTACCTTATTCGAACCCTGAGCCATACCTTTTCTAAAGATCCGCATGATTCTTAAGATAAGTAGCCTTTGATCTGTGGAGTTTGTTTCATGAATAAGCATATGGTTGTGGTTCATTTGTGCATGTAATTGGTATCTTTCTTGAGGTCTATTTTGAAATTCACTATCTATATAATTCTTGTGTGTGAAAAGCTTTTAAGCATATGCCATGTTCTTGAGAGAAAAGATTTGGAGTGCATATCCCTTGTGAGTTGAATTTGAACTTGTTTTGAACATGTCGAGATTAATTCACCTTTGTTTCTACCATGTCTTACTTGTTACATCGAAATCTCATGTTTATTAACCAGTGAATTCATTCCTTCGATTTCGACTCTTGTGCTATTCTTGATACTATGATGTTGAAGATCTCTGAAACAATTTCGTTGAAGGCTTTAGATTGAGTCATTGTAGTATGTTTTTGTTTAGTGTTTGCTAAGGGACTAGCAAAGCTTAAGTGTGGGGTTGTTGATAGGAGCCTAAAAGGTGACGTTATTATGTGCTAAACACTCTTGTTTATGCTTTGTTGAGTCTATTTAGGTTAAGATTGAGTCATAATATAGTTTAATGTTGTTTTGGAAGAGTTTTTGGTTAAATGTGCTAAAGTGTGAGAAAAATTGGCTAAGTGTTAAAAGTGTGATTTCAAGGATTTTGTAAGAGCATTCGCAGTGACTTAAACATGGTGGAAGTGCATGAAAATTTGGGAATATAATCTTTGGTTGCTGAAATACATTGTGTTAAAATTTCAGGTCAATTGGAGCACGGGAAGACCTTGCGAACGATGCCAGAGTTGGCAGTCCGAGAAGAGAATGTTCCAGGGACTGAAGAAGTTTCGCTGCTACTGTGTCTGATCTTTCGGGGACTGTATCTGACGCAATACTTGGAACTGGAAAACGTGCCATATACCATTTGAAAGGTCTTCGAGTCTAGTTTCGCTGGGACTTGGAATCACGGCAATTGAAGCACTACAGAAGGAGATATGCTGGAATTACTAAGGCAAGGTCATGCTGTCGAAAACTGCAGTATTTTCCTGGATGCATCAGGAAAGTTCTTTGGACTTTTTAATGACAATTTCGACAATCATGGACCTTGGGGCTTGATGGACATGTCCATATGTGTTTAATGAAGAACTTCAAGCTGAAGATTCATCAAAGTGGCTGGCGAAGAGAAGGGAGAAAAGAGGAGCACATGACTTGCACATGGGAATAACCAAAACCATCTTGGTTTGGGATTGCTTTAGTGCCGACCAAACCCTAGTATTTTTCCCTATAAAAAGCCTTGTAATCGCATGAGAAAAGGTATCATCAACATTGCAAAACTCAAGCCAAAGCAGCTGCCGAAAATTCCATCACCATTCAAAGACCCCAATTCCGATTTCCATACTCCATCCTTTGATCCGAAGCACGTAGCCGAGGATCTCCTTGCACTTGAAGAATAGACCACGTAGGAATATTTCAAAGTGTAATCATCTGCTATTTTCGAATTGGTATGTCTTTGTTATGGTTGATGTTTGTTTTAGGTTTTTGTTTAAGTACGATTCAATTCTTGTCTATGAGATATTAAGTACTTTTGAATGATGTAAGAATTATAGTTTTTAGTTTTTAATCAATGATTTGAAGTTTATGCCGAGAATTCCTAGTGTTTGGTTTTATTAATTTTCAATTTGCTTCATAATATTAACGTGTGATTAAGACAAGTAGTTGATGTCGCATTAGTTAATCCTTCAAAGACTTACATGATTTTGATACACGTAGTGGATAGGTTGATGTGTTCTTTGTTGTGTTCGAAAATTACATGCTAGAATTGGATTTAGATGGTGCTAATGAACATGTTAGTTTATTTGTGTGATACGTAATTGCATAAGTGAATTAGTATGTTAGATTTCGTGTTTGATACGTTGAGCATGGATGTGTGAAAGTTTTCGAATGAAACAAGTAGTCGATTTCGAATGCATCTAATGGCTTAGGAACCACGTAGGAACCTAATGTGCATGTTTCGATTCTAGCATGATTTAGGTATTTCGGCATAGATTGATATGAGATTAGAAATTGTTTTCCATATTCTTGCATTGTTGTTTGGTGTTGGTTTGTGTAATTGTTGATCGATCACATGTATATATGTATAAAAGTAATATAGGACTTTATTTCATTGCATCTTTCCGAAAATATAAAACTCCGAATCTTTAAAATTCTATGTTTATTTCGACAACTTTGATTAGATTAGATGGATCTACCCTGTGGTTGGATCCCCGGTTTAGAACGATACCCTTACTTGCTTTATACGATGACAATGACTGTGTACAGGGTTAATTGATGCGTGTGCAAATACGAACTATCATTGGTTAATTTGGTAAAGTGTTAAATTGTTATTGGAAAATGATAACTGGAATTTCTAAGGAATTGTCAAGTTGACCATATTAAGTGAAGTTGGTATTTCACGTAAATCGGTAAATCGACTTAAAGTTAAATACATTGATTAATGTGACACGTTGGGCGTCCATAGTAATTCGACGAATTATTATGTGACACCCTAACGTCAAGTTAAGTGGTAAAGGAAAGTTCGGAAGCTAAGACGGACTTCCGGTAAATTGAGTTAAAAGTCGGTAACCGGGAAAGAAAGTCAAAAAGGTTAAAGTGCTATAAGAAAGTAACTTGGTCAACTTGTGGTCAAATAGGATTTCCTGGTCAAACTAGGAAAAGACCAAGTCAATGATGAAATGACTAACGTATTGGTTTGTTGGTACAGTCTCTGATTGAACGTGAGACGGGCTCGACTACGCGGTTAGTTCGAGGGTTTCGCTCGAGGAGCTTTCCGAGCGGGAAGGTCGCAATAGTACTGTGAGTGGACCTTTGTTTTAAATTAAATTGCATGCTGTATATTTTAATTGGTTTCTCCTGCATATATGATTTCCTCCATTTATATGTTTTACGGTGATTTGGGAAAATGAGATTTAAGGATTTCAAAGGCAAACAAACCGGGAAAGAGGTTCATACCCTTCCCGTGATTTTAAAGGATTTTCCCGGGATATGGTTTTAATGTTTATCACCGTTTTGGGATTATGGAGGGGGATGAATTTAAAAGGAGAAATTTGGCTCACGGATTTAAAGGGGTTTTCGATTTATTATTCCCACGAGGTTTTACAGGTTTTAAAGGGATTTGAAAAGGGAAAAGGATATAAGGATTGTATGCTAGCATGGCCCTCTCCGGTGGAGCTGGTCAGTAGACCTTCCTGGATAGAGCAGGTCGGGGACCCTCTTCGGTTGAGCTGGTCATTAGACCTTCCCGAATAGAGCAGGTCGGGGACCCTCTCTGGTGGAGCTGGTCACTAGACCTTCCCAGATAGAGCAGGTCGGGGACCCTCTCCGGTGGAGCTGGTCATTAGACCTTCCCGGATAGAGCAGATCGAGATTTCTCGTGGATGAGGTTAACACCCCACATAATTGTTTATATTTGAGCCAAGGCATTGTTTATGTTTTACTTGCATGCGGATTTTCTTAGAAAGACTTAGAGGGAGAGCATTAAAGGAATTAGAGCTTTTATATTTTATTTTTGTCCACTCACCCTGACAGTTTTTAAATGTTTCTCCCCTGGGCCCTTCGTTTTCAAATGCCCAGTGGTGCAGGGTTCTTGAGCGGAGGTCGTGCGCGTACAAGGGTCGAGGCATAGTCAATCAATCTGTCGCTGCTACAAATTCATTAGGGTAACTTCTGCGTAGACTGCTCTGACTAACCCAGTTTAGCTAGTTAAGTAGGTTAGGGAGCAGGAGGCCTCCATGAGTTAGGGTTTGTTTTTAAATACTCATGGATGAGCGGAGTTGGTATAGGAAGGGTTGTCCATTTCAAGGGGGTTTCGGTAAGAAATTTCCTTGAGGTGGTCCCCGCAGGATTTACTTCGGGTTAAAGGGTTTTAATCCGGGGTGGGTCCTGACATCTATACTCGAAGTCCAACACAGTGAGGAATACTACCACTTAAAATAATATCATTGTTCTCAAATATCAAGTCTTTTCTGAGAACTCTTCTAAATCGCCTCACAAATAGAATTGTCATAACCCTGCAAACTTTCTCTTTACGATCAACATCCTTACTGATTATCTTTATAAGCCAAATTTTCAGTACTAGCCGAAAGGCTATTAACCTAGGATGTATGAAAATAGACTTATTCACGTAACATGAACATATGTGACACTAGACATCCAATGTAATCCCAAGGATGTCCAACATATTCCCCAAACTCATGTAACCTTGTCACATGTCACCTTTATTCAACGTAGCACTCCTTTCTACATGGATAACATCCAATACTCCATTTTCTGATGCTCGACCACTCTTCTCGGGTCAACACTAAAGCGTCTGAAATTTTACATCTGATCAGAATAATCTTCTCTTAATTCATTGATCATACTGAATTACCAAATTCTTACTATACTCTAACCCATTTATGAGGTGGAATATGACACCGCCTACACTTATCCACCAACTGTAATCCTCATGAAAATCTATTTTTACGAAAAGATTACAAACTCTGTCATCTACTGAAAACATCATTTGGCAACAACTCCTTGTTGCCTAAGCCAGATCATAATCACCCATAGGCTTGTCCACGTCTTGCCACTCGCTAGAAACAACTCGTTAACAAACTACTTAATAACTCGGTGTCAAAACCAATCATTAACACGTTATAGCTCCAGCATTCACACATGCTTATAACGATCAGCAAACCTTCCAATTGAACCGATTGAGAATTCTTGCCCCGCAAAACTGCCAAAAGCCCAAAACTCTAAATGGCCAAATACTTCGCATGCAGAATCAAGACTCACGCTAATCCACGAAGAGAACCATAGCCAAATCGAAATACGTGAACTCTTTCTCCTTTAAAATTAATCACATGATCTGATTCACGTTTCTAAGAATTTTCCGTTATACGAGTCTGATGAAGAATAATTTTCTTTCTGCACATGACCGCTACAATGTTCTCACTCAAAAACTCCAAACGGTATCCTAAAGATACGAAGCATAAATCAGTGTTGCACCTACTAAATTCAAAATATCCGATTCTGTAAACTTAGGGACCTAAAAGAGTTACTCCTCAAGGAAAGTTTAACGCAAAATTACATTAAACTCTTTTTAAACGTCCACTCTAATAAAACAAGTTCAGATCCCTCACTTCTCAAATAACACCACATCTCGTAAGACTCAGTTAGCGTCTTAAATATAAGGACAATCAACTTATAAAGTCTCGAGAAGTTGATAATACTCTCTGTCACTACGCTACTCTTGCCCATCACGTAAATGAGTTATATTAAACTTAAATAGGGCAATAGCTAGACATCAATCCACTTGATGAGACGTCACGAGTCTCGTCGTTCTTTATGCTGAGCCTAGGGTGATGCACAACTGCGAAACCCAACTCAATCTGAGATCTCGAACCAAAGCAAATGTCATCAAAGCTATAATTCCAACGTGATCATCAACTTTACCAGTATCACTAAGCCTGGCCAACCACCATCTTTCGTTTACTTCAAGTCACACTTTCAAGAATCTCCGACGTCGTATCACTGACCGAAAGTCACACCACTCATGCTACCTCCGTTACTATTAATAAGTCTGCCAACTGATTAAGATTCGACGACATATACTCGAATCATATACACCTCCCAGGTCCCTATACTTCCCGCAATAAAATTCTAGCCTGAAAACCCTACAACACTACGCGTGCGATGAACACCTACTCACTTTTCATTTAACAAAATAGTTTGCATTTGGGAACTATCATCACCAACTAGGTTTTGCCATCTTGCAAAATTGATACCTCGAAAAAAGTCAAATTGTACGTCCATTCTCGGCTCCAGCTCGAGGGAACATCAAATTCTAACTTTAAACTCGAAAGTCTTGTACCTTACCAACATTTATTAATAGTCCAATTAGGACAGTAACTAGGACCATACGTCAACATTATGATTCGTCCAATTGTCGTAACCCTGATTGATGACCAACACCGCAAACAACAATGACCTCACAGGTCAATCCTAGATCATTATGAGATTCCACCACAGTACGATCCCTAGAAAGATCTTTGCTCTACTAAACATTAAATCTACCATCTTCAATAATAAACCTCTTTATAACCTTTGACTCATAATACTTCTTGAATCAATAAAAAGCAAACAATTAATAAACTGAACCTCGCACTCCCTTGCTGCATTAAAACTCTTGTGGCTCCAAGTTTTGTTACTCAATAAGACCTCAATTCACATAGAGTTATGACGTGCCAAAAGTTGACCTGTGCAATTTAAAAAACCCTATCATTGTAGTAACTGTAAGTAGGGATCGTTCAAGCCGGGGACACTAGGGAAGGATTATATCTGCAAAACAAATCGTTAGTAACATTCACAAATATAATATAAACATACAAGTACAATTCTGTCACAACTATACAAGTATAAACATATACACAAAATATTATGGGGGATTTAAAGGTGGTTCGAAACATATAAAGAAAATAAAGACACTTATTTACAAAACATGGTCAATCAATACTCAAGCATAAAACAACTTAGCACCGTGAAGAAAGACATGTCACAAATTTCGCAAGTTTAAGAAGTCGTATTTACGTTTTCACAACTTGTAATTAATTCCAACTATTTAGACTTCTCATGTAAACTTAGTGCCTACAATCGCCTGACACTAAGTTTGTATATGTGTCATCCTGTTCAATGCCTACTGTTGAGCAAAAATGGTAAATTAATATACTCAACATAATCTCGTTCTATCTCATTGAGGGAGGTAGAACTTTTATTATGTTAAGTTCGAACTATTCAAGATAAGAATATCTCTTAATTACATCCCCTTATTTCAAGAGGAAAACCCTTTGATTCCGAATGAATATACCAACTAGAGGGGTGTTTGGGTTTTGTTTGTTTTTGTGGCTGCACCAGGAATTTTGAATGGGTTGCCTACGTACCCTCGGGAAAGGGATCAAGCCATTCGTAGTTCATGATCCCCAACAAGTGAATGACTCGTTAGAGGGCTTTGACTTTGGAAATGAGAGTAGTGTTTGGATTTGTCTCTGAAAGCATATGAGCTATGGAGCGAGGCTTCAGAAGATCCGAGAATTTATTTGGAGTTGTGGTTGCATCCAGATTTAAATCTAGACTGCCTACATATCCTGTGAAGGGATCAAACCGATGTAGTTCAAATTTGATTTTTCTGGTGATTTGAGAATTTGACTAAAGTCATTTGGACTGGCCGTATTTGACTGGTGGTGTCAGGGATTCTGTTTAGAATGGTGGTTGTATCTAGTGGGTCGCTAGATTGCCTACGTACCCCTTTTGAGGGGATCAAACCGACCGTAGTTCATTCGTTTTGAATTTGCGGTTTTGTACCGACTTTTGAGATTTGACAGATGTACACATATTTTTGAATCCGTCAACTGTATTTCATATCGACACCAAATTTGGTAGGGTGTCTGCTGATTTGATTTGGGCACCCGTCATGTCGAGCTTTGGAGCTGGGCCTTAAGATTTGGAGTGGCCCTTTTTACACTGCTGTATTTGGACTTGCATTGTCTTTTGTGGGCTTGTTTCCCTTTCATTTGTGAGAGGCCCATAGATTTTCTTTGGAGGCATTTTATTTGATTTGGGCACCCGTCGTGCCAAATTTTACAGTGGGCCTTAACATTTTGAGATTGGCTTTTGCACTGTTGTATTTTAGCTTGTACTCGACAGGTAATTTGATGGAACCTCAACTTGTATCGACAAAGGGTGTTTGTTGAGTGGGCTTGTTTCCATTTGATTTGTAGGAGGCCCGAAACTTTCCTTTGAGACATTTTATTTGATTTGGGCACCCGTCGTGCCTAGCTTTATAGTGGGCCTTGAGATTTGGGAAGGGCTTTTGCACTGCTGCATTTTGTCTTATAATCGACAGGTAATTTGGTGTGACCGAACTTGTATCGACAATAAATTTTGTGGGCTTGTTTCCGTTTCATTTGCAGAGGCCCAATGTCAGTGTCCAGTTTAGGTCCAATTGCTTTAAGTGGAGTGGGCTTTTGGTTGCCAGACCCGGTCTGCCAGGCCTATTTTTTTGCAGGCCCATTTTTTCTTCGGCAGGCCCAAGATCTTTGAGAGGCAAGCTTTTTAATTGGGCACCCGGTATAGGCCCAATTTGGAGGCCCAATTTGGAGGCCCAATTCTGATATCCGGCCCAAGTTTTCGGAAGCCCAGCCCATTTACTTCCTTCTTCTTCTTTTTTCGCCATTCCTTCTTTCCTTCTTCTTCAGTTTCTTCTTTCTTCTGTTCCTCAGCTTCTTCTTCTTCTTCTTCTTCTCGGTTTCTTATTCTTCTCGGAACCCAGGCGAGAGCGAGAGAGAGCAAGAGAGGTCAAACCCAGTAATTCCTTCTCCATTCTCGTCTTCTCCATTTCTTCCTTTTCTTCTACGTTTGCTCCTCTCCTTTTCGCTTTTCTCTGCTCCCCAGATCTGGCGTGTAAACCGGATCGGAGACAGAGTTGGCGTTCGGGCTTCCCTCCTCTTCATCTCTTCACCTCTTCACCCTCTGCTGCTGTGGCGATTGAAGCCCAGAAGGGAGATCCGAGAATCGGAGCTCTGTGGGGAGAAGAGCCTCGGGTGTTCGATTGGGAGAAGGGGTCCGGATCGGAGCTTGCAAATTAGGTGAGGACAATAATCTTCATTTCACTCCTAAATTTGTCGAGAGTTTCTTCTTCTTCTTTTTTTTTTGACTGATTCCATTTTTTGTTTCGACTTCTCCTTCTTACTGTCGAAGTCAATTTTGGGGAATGGAAATCGAGTTGGGAATGGTTTCACATAACAAGGCCATGCCGGATTCGGATTTAGATTCACAGGCCAAGCAGGAGTTGGATTCGATGTTGGGGAAAGATATGCAGACCCAGTCCAGGCCGAATTCGAGTGGATTAGAGCCTGCTCTGAGGTTTCGAATGCGCCAAGCAGGTGAGAACTCCCTTTCTTCTGTTCTTTTTTGTTTTGTGAGGAAAAAATTGAGGACTTGTGCTTTCTGTCAACGTATCAATTTTTCTTTGAGATTGGTTCCCACTTGATTGAGACTTCCTGCGTTTACTCCTTCTACTTTGCAGATCCTCTAGTGCAGATTTTGCAGTTCAATTTCATGATTTGCATGCATGGCACTTGAATCGGTGGAGTAACTGACAAGAAATGGAAGAACCATATATGCACCCGTATGTATAACTTGATGCAGCTCCGTGTAGAATTAACAAAGAGTTGGGGTCTGCCTTCTCCACATGTTTGCTGACTTCTCCTTATGCTCGAGGTGATCTTGCTTTCCTCTGCTTTTGTTTACCCAGCAAAGAGTTGGTTGTATTACAGAGACGTCCACCAAGAGGCTGTTTGACATGATAAAGTCATTACCAAAATTTGTCTTCCTCGGTATTTAATGAAGTCTCTGCGCTTATATAGATCATCATGTTGCTCGACTTGTTTACAAGCCACTCTAGTAGATCACCATCTCGGCTGTGAACAAGGGTTTGGTACAAACTTCATGTTTTTACCCAAAAGCCGTTGATCATTTGCTTGGTGTCGATGCAGCAGTTCTTCAGGGTGATATCTTTCAAGGCCTACTCCCGCCCCTAATACGTTGGTAGCCACCGTGTATAGACATTGGGAGTGAGTCAAGATAGTATCCCGTAACGAACCCGAAGGAAGAGACTCTGCATCCTGCTTGGTCATTTGAAACTGATCACGAGATGGTGAGTGTTTCAGATTTTGAGACTTTTGAGAATACAGAGGGCTCTTTTCTGGTGATATGGGAAAGGTGAAAACTGCAGAGCCCGACTTTATGTATGTACTGCACTCATGGAGACATCAGCAATGATAAAGGAAAAATGATGAGCAACCTCATAGAGAAGGATACGGGATACCTGAACTTGAAGCTTCTGTGTTTGTCGGCTAATATCTCAAGGTAACTCTATAACTCCTCTATCTTGTTGCTCTTCCTCTTTTCACTCTCCTTCGGTGCTGAAATTGAACTTTGCTCTTCTTTTACTATCTCTCCCTGTGTCCTTCTTGTTTGTAGAATTGTGTTCTTTATATAGAGGACGTTGAACTGATTGGATGAGCATGAGTTCGAATTTCGAACGTCCACGGAGTTGGCGGAGATGAACCGGTCAATACTTATCTGACATGTTGAAAAATTCCTTCTCTTTGTTTCTGTTATTTTTTCTTCTTTGTTTCGGAGGTTGGTTTGTGGAACGAGTCAGTTTTGGACTCTGTATTTGAATGAGATAATTTGTAATTATACTTATGCTATTATCTCCTTTTTTGTTCTGATAATTACTGATAATCATCTGCAGCTCACAACCTCCTTTTTTTTATCGTTCAACACCTACAATCGCCTGACATTGAGACAAAATACACTTATCGAACGAGAGTCATTGGAAACATGGTCCTAGGTATGGCGTCACTCATCCTATTCAACATGCAAATCTCTCACCCTAGCAACCCTTGGTAGTGACTAAGAATCAAGACCTACAATCGCCTGATCTCAACCCTTAGAACACTACGGCATATGAAACTCCCCCCTAATAGCTAACTTGTCCGGATTCAAGCTAACCTAGAGTTCGATTACGTGTTCAGGTGAGGATTAATCAATTCAAGTTATTAATTACGTGAACACAAACAACTTAATCTAAATCGTCATCCTAACATGCAATTCTACACGTTACAATTATAAACACAATCATATGAAAATCACAAAGAAGAACATGAAAACATGCTTATAACGTTAAACCGAAAACCAATTCAAACATATATATAAAGAACCATCATCCATACAGTAGATACACACATAAACCTTGATTGTATTCATACCTAAACCTACCCTAAGAGTCGGCAAGGATTGAAGAAGGGATTGGTGGCGGCAAGGCTATGCAGTCGGCAGCAGAAGATGCAGTCGGCAGCAAGGTTGGCGGCGGCGGCAAGGCTATGGTGTTTCTGTGTAGGGAGGGGTTTTAAGTAGAGCTAGGCTATTCTAAGGCTTAGAGCAATTGAGAGACCCTTTTTCTACTGTGTTACATGTGTATTTATAGAGACAAAACCCTAAAGAAACCTAATGAAAATCGGCAGCCCCTTGTGTTCCAAACCGGGTAGGTTTCTCTCCTTTCCTTGTTGGATTTGTCTTCCTTCTCTTTAATTTGCTGACTTGGAAAATAGTTTAAAAACTTCTTTTTCTGAATTCATGGACTCTTCTTCATGTGTGTGGATCGGCATTGGGCTCTCTTTCATGCTCATGGACTCCTAGGACAGCCGAAAGGCTTCCATAATCTCGGTAGACCAAGTTATCCTGTTTTGACCGGGATAACTTTCGTAGTTGTTATTTTCGGCTTCTCCTTGGTGATTTCTTCGATTCTTCTTCTTCTAAACAACTTCCCATATCATCATTAAGCTCTTCATCAATCATTTGGCATGCTTGGGAAGGATTTTGGTGAAGAAACACACTCACGAACTCGGTAGACAACTTCAGCAAATTCTGTCATGTTTCCAGCAGACTGACCTCCGGCCATTGTTTCCGACATAACTCCTTCCTCAGACCTTGGATTTCTACGATTCCAAAAGATTTAGAAACTAGACATCCACAGCTTTCCATCCATATATGGCACGTTTCCTAGTTCCTCCTGGATCGTCCTAGGGAAATCTTTGAAGTTGAGTTATGGTTTCTGGAAATCCTCTGTTTCTGTTCCGAATTCATGCTTTTGGCCTCTTGTCTTTCCATGCTTCTTTTGCTACCTTCCATAAGTCCGATCCTCACGATTCTTGTTTTGTTATGTCCACATACATGTCACCTACACATTCAAAAGATATAATCAAGTAGTGACAATGTATCGGTTTACAGAAACTTAAGAAAATCACGAACACTTCCAATTTCAGCTTTTAACGATATTGCACATACTTTATCTATTTTACACATGCTTTAGCCAATGTTCTACAAATAACCCCTTATGCTAAATAACTACTAATACTAACCTAATAATGGATAAACAAAGCATAAATGAGGGTAAAAACATATTAAGAACGTAGCATAAAATGCTCCTATCAAGTTACCACTTAATTAACCACAACCTCTGACTTGCACTCTGCAGTCAAGTCCGCACTCTCTCCGGGCACACAACAAACCATCTAGAAACTTAATCTAACCTATGGCCAATACCATATGTTCATAGAATAGTTTCAGCCAATTACCTGAATATTGGCTGATGGACACATACTCAACATGTGATGACCTCTCAGGTCATATAGAGTTTAGTATGTGGTCTCACCACACAATGAAATTTATCTGGGAACGTCGCCCTTTTTTGGCAATCTGCTCACCAAACACTAACCCTAACGAAGAAATATTCTCTGAATCAACCGGGAATTTTCTTTCCCAAAATCATAGCAAGACATTCCCACCGTAATGCCATCAATAAATAAACCACTCCTCGCGACTCTCTTGTCATCCATCAAAACATGAGGCTCTAATGTCAGTACTCCACAGACTCGAAATTCGAAACCCAGATCACATATGGTCACTATTTAATTGACCCCTGACTACACATTACTATCGATTCTTCATTCCTCTTAGGATTCCGATAAACTTATATTAGGACCTTATTCTCTAGACATTAATGTCAGTACTCCACAGACTCGAAATTCGAGGATACTACCCGTTACTACAGTGAGGACAACTTATATATCTTTAAACACGCCACATTGCAATACTTCGATCAAAGAATATAATCCATTAGTCATTTCCTAAACCTGTCAAACCAACCTGAAATTTATGCTTTCAAATTATAGAGTTTACACTCCATATCTTCAATAACTGCAAAGACTTTCACATACTCCAAAAAAAGTCCATCAAGGACTTTAGTCCAACTTGCCTAACAACAATAAGGTGGGTGGATAAATCTTAATCTTAACACATTACAGCTAGTCATCCATTACGAAAGAAATGATATCCATAATCCACTTCCACCACAAATTCAGGGCTTATGAAAATAATCCCTCAGCAATACCGCCTGAAATAAATATGGCATACTACTAATCCATGATATAGTGGGCTTTGTTCCCTCGTTTTCTATTCCTCGAATTCCATGCATCTATCTCAACACGCACTAGATCAGTCGCTATCGACTTTTGTTAAGGTCTCTTAACTTCGTCATAAGTTGGAATGACCACTACCGTCTAACTTCCGACCTATCACAAAAATCAGGCTTTACTAAAAATATCCAACATAATAGAAGTCTGACCTATGATTCCAAGTATCATGAAGATCTTACCATGGCCTCATAATTAAATTGCTTATCTGACCAATGTCACTCTCGTCAATCAAAGATTGACTGAAAGGCAACACATGAGTGACACTTTGCAATTTTTGAAATTTCTCGATAGTGACTAAGCAATCAGCTCGTCACAATACTCCTTTTCACGAATACTTTCACTATGCAATTTTTCACTCTCATTTTTCATCAATAACCACAACTAAATCAAAATCATTCAGCTCTTCACCACCAAAGAGCAACATAGATTGATACCCAGACGTAATATCATATTTACAAAATTTTCTTCTTTGATCAATCTATCTGACACCTCCACGACATGATCCAATAATTCAATTACAAAAAATACACATCATGCCCAACCTTGAACTTAAATAAAAATCCAATCAAACAAAGGATTCATGAGTCCTCAACTTATATCCTTTATCTTGACTCAAATTTCCGGTCAGAGTTCAACAACTCATAAGAAAAGATAGAGTATATGATTTGCCTTTTTCTTACGGGTACTCTGAGAGATCTGTGAACTGAGGCATAGTTTTGCAAATTCAAATATTTATGGAACCACCCGGTCCATAAATCAACCAAGAAGTACTAACTCATATCCTTAATAAACACTAAGCGTCCAAAGGATAAAATGCTGATAGATCCATCGTTGTCAGACCATCACTCTATAGACACTAAGTGCTATCAAGTACATGAGGTATTAACATGAAACAATAACCTAATGCTCTGATACCAACTGTCAGGACCCACCCTGAGTTAAACCCTTTTAACCTGAAGTAAATCATGTGAGGACCACCTCAAGCGAACTTCTTACCGAAACCCCTTTGAAATGGACAACCCCTTCCTACAACCAACTCAGCACTTCCATGAATAATTTAAATCAACCCCCAACTCCTGGAATCATCCTGCTCCCCAAATCATAACTACACTTCGTCAACCTATATTCAAGTATCTAAGTTGGGCTAATCAGAGCAATCTACATGGAAATGATTCCTAAATAAACGGGCGACGACATCAGATTAATTGACTATGCTTCGACATCTGTATGTGTGACCTCATCTTAGCAACCCTGCAACACTGAGCATTTGAAAACGAATAGCCCAGGGGAAAACATTTAAAAATATTAGTGTGAGTGGACAAAAATCAAATATGAAAACATAAATTTCTTTTAATACTCTCCCTTTTTGATTTACTAGAAATCCACATGCACGTAACTCATAGAAGACGATTAAAACATTCTCAGACATCTGAAACTGGTTCCCTGACTTTAACTTTAAATCATTAAAATGCTAGAGCCAAGTTTATCCATTTTAAAATATCATCCCCCTCCGTAACCCAAAATGGTGATAACAATTTAAAATCATATTCCAGAAAAAATATTTAAAACCCACAGGAAAGGTAGGAACATCTTTCCCGGCTCACTTACATTTAAAAAATATTAAATTCCCAAAGATTCTCAAAATCACCATAAAATCAACATGGAGGAAATTCTCATAAATAAAAGAGAAACTCAATAAAACCTTGTTGCATGCAATGTATTTAAAATAAAAGTCGACTCACAGACTTAGACCTTAACCTCACGAAAACCTGAATTCCGTCCAAGTGAAGTCTCCATAATACGAGCCTCTTCGCGTCCTGTTCCATAATTATTATTAATTTTCTGGACGCTAGAATAATAATTAAATACTTTAGGCGTAAACATTTATGAGCACACAACTCGCTCATCCTCTCCATACTTCTCAAATTGCCAACCAAAAATCTCCGACCTTCCTCAATTACTTAGAAAGCCTTAAAATATTTCTTAAATCTTAATCGACAAAAATCGATGGTCAAAATAATATTTTATTATCTGCCAATAATATTAAACTTCAAAAATTTCACAACCTAACCAAAACCCCTTTGAAAATTATAATCTTCATACCAATAAATTTCTCTTATTTAATACTATTTTTCTGTAGAAAAATATGCCTGAAAAGTGGCAGCTCCGAATCGCTACCAAATTTTAACAGCAGCTTCATCTCCTCATTTTAAACTTCAAAACTCCAAATCTTCGATTCTCTCTCCACACTCCAAATTAATCCACCAAACTTTAGGGGTGTGTAGTACTCCTAAAACACATTTTAAGTTTCGAACCATATATAGAACTCACCAATTGTTGGTCTGAGGAGGGAAAATTTCGTTCTAAACTCAACATTGTACACTAGGCAAACAAATCGATTTTTCTTCTAAACCGTGGTGAGATAGGTCGAAAGGCATACCTAGAATTGAAGTAGACTCAAAGGTAGTCATTTTGAGACTGGTGCGGTGGCCTGAGGTGGCTCGATGGCGGTGCTGTGGTGACGAAGGCCGTTGGACAACCTGCAATTTAAAACCCTATCATTGTAGTAACTGTAAGTAGAGATCGTTCTAGCCGGGGACACTAGGGAAGGATTATATCTGCATTTAAAAACATTAGTGATATTCACAAATACAAATATACAAGTATAAATCTTTCACATAATATACAAGTATACAACACATAAGTATAAACATATATACATATTCGGCAAAAATACAATAATCATAAAATATTAACTAAAATCATTTACAAAATATATATACATATGTACCGAATTATTATCGGGGCTTTAGTGTTTTCTAACATCCTAAGTTCTAAATCTAATATTTAGAACAAACAATATTAAGCAATAATTAAGCACATAATCATAACAAGCACCGAATAGATAAACATACAAAACTTAAGCAAGATTAGATGCAAAATTTATGTTATCATACTCTAATTAATTCCAACTATTAGACTCCTCATGTAAACTTAAGACCTAAAATCGCATGATCTTAAGCCTATATATGTGTCATCTTGTTCAGTGCCTACAATCACATGACACTAAGACAAAATACACTAACCGAACAAGAGTCATTGGAGACATGATCCTAGGTATGGCGTCACTCATCCTAATAGCATGTAAATTACTTACCCTAACAACCCTTGGCAGTGCCTAACAATCAAGACCTACAATCGCATGATCTTAACCTTAGAACACTACGACTTGTTAAACTCCTCTCTTAGGAACATCTGGTACCTAGACTACCCTCAGGATCGATTACATGATCAGGTAAGCAATAAATCAATTAGACATCTATTACACACAAAAATATAAATAACTTAAACTATGCAAAGTCCTAACATGCATACTATTCGTTACACAATCAACAAGTTCATGAAATAATCACAAAGAAGAAACATACACATGTAAATCGTATAAAACCATAAAAATCTAGAAAAAATATGTATAAATAAAGTACTTTATACAGAGTAAAAATACAAGCAAATTGAGGTTTTCCATACCTAAAACCTACCTAAGTGGTTCGGCTAAGGTGTGGAGGTGATCGGCGGCAGTTTGGTATGATTGGTGGCGGTATGGTGATCGGCGGCAGCTTGGTCTTTCTCTATGATTGGGAGGGTTTTTAGGTAGAGCTTGACTATACTATGGTTTAAACAAAGATTGACACCTAAAACTCAACAATTACATGTGTATTTATAGAGAAATATTAAGGCCAAGTCGGCAGCCCCCCAATCCTCACCCAAATAGGTTTAGGTTTTCCTTCTTGAACTTGGTTTGCTTGGCCAACAAGACTTGGAGATTCTAGAGGCTTCTTTTTGTGGTTTCTTCGATTCTTCTTATTCTTCTAAACAGCTTCCCATATCTTCATTAAGCTCCTCATCAATTATTTGGCATGCTTGGGAAGGATTTTGGTGAAAAACACACTCACGAACTCGGTAGACAACTTCAGCAAAATCTGTCCTGTTTTGGCAAACTGACCTCCGGCCATTGATTCTATCATAACTCCTTTCTCAGAACTTGGATTGCTGCGATTCCAAAATATTTAGAAACGAGACATCCATAGATTTTCATCCATATATGGCACATCTCCTGGTTCCACCTGGATCGTCCTAGAGAAATTTTTGAAGTTGAGTTATGGTTTCTGGAAATCCTCTTTGTTCCGATTTCATGCTTTTGGCCTCTTATGTTTCCATGCTTCTTTTGCTGCCTTCCATAAGTCCGATTCTCATTATTCTTGTTCCGTTAAGTCCATATACATGTCATCTATACATTAAAGAAAATTAATCAAGTAATGATAATGTATAAATTCACAGAATCGTAAGAAATATCACGATAACTACATAAGTCAGCTTTTAACAATTTAGTTCATAATTTCTCTACTTTATGCACATTTTAGCCATTGCTCTACAGAAAAACTCTTATGATAAATACATACAAATACTATACTAATAATGGATAAACAAAGCATAAATGAGGATAAAAACATATTAAGAACGTAGCAAAAAATGCTTCTATCATGTGGCGGCTGGAAGATCCGGCAGGGAGAGAGAGCGCGGGGAGAGAGAGTGACCGGGTGAAAAATCTGATTTTTCACCACGGTAACTAGACCTATAAATGGACCGGATCTTATCCAGACCCGTTCTGGATCCATGGTTTTTAAACGGGTTTGGATCGAAAATTTGATCCGTTGATCTATTAAAGATCCTGATCCGTTAACCCATTTACTAAACGGACCCGATCCGGATCTTGGTTAATCCGATCCGTTAAGGACCCGGATCCATTTAAAAATAATTAAATAATATTTGTATAAATATAATATTATTAATAAATATTAAATAATATGAAAATTATATAAATAATCTAAACATTCATATCTAAATTGTCTCTAAAGTATGATTTGATGAAGTTGTCTAATGCCTGTATGCTAAAAAACATTAGAGGTTAAATATTTTAATTATATGAGCGTACCATTAAGAAGTATTTTAGGCATGTTCTTCAACTTTTGATGTAAATATTTATTTTCTTATAAAATTTCATCAATGTTTTATAATAAAACTATGAAATTATTATTAAAATTTGAAATATTTATTATCATAAACGGATCGGATAAACGGGTCGGGTATCCGTTAACCCGTCGGATCCGGATTTGGATCGAGCTATTAAAGATCCAGCGGGTAACGGGTCGGATCCGGATCTAAAATTTCTATTACGGATCCAGATCTAGGTAGATCTGGTCCAGATCCGATCCATTTACAGGTCTACCGGTAACTCCTATTTATAGCCCTTTAACCGCACAATAACTTTGCATTTTCACTTATACCTTTTACATACGAACTCCAATTTGACCGTGCTATTTGTCTACGCACTCGTATCGACGTCCTCTACGACTTTCATGAAGAAAGTTTTCCCAAATTCTCAACTTAACAAAAAGTCAACTTTACGGTCATTATACGGTCAAACAGTTACTTTAAATGGTAAAAGATAAAAGTAACCAGCCATAAAATAATTCTAGGATTAAGATGTGACATGAAATACCTTGGGGAAATCCAAACTGGCATGTAAAATGGTTCAGCGCATAAAGCTCATACCCTTCATCTGCTTCCGGATGGCACAAGTCAGCGCAGGAGTTGGCCCTAGTGAAGTTGGCCGGTGAGTCTTGGCTGTAGTCGCTGCGAGGAAGTGATTCAGGATCAAACCATTGACGGCATCACCGTTCTCTAGAAAGAGAATATAGCTTGGGTGGATTGGGTTGTCGGCCAGGAGACGGTCGAACCTAGTGGACTAGTCGATGGCGGTGATATGGTTGATGTTGGGATCCCAGACCGGAGTCTTTGGGGCCATGGCACATGATTCTAGGTTTCTGGGGAGGTTTCTAGGGATTGAGAAAGGGAAGAGAAGGATGAAGTTGATGTTGACAGGATCAGACCTTACCTCCCTTTTTATAAAGTGTGAAAGTGAATGCCTTTTTGGAATGGAAACGCTATCTCGTTAAAAGGTAGGATTATGACAATTGAAACGTTAGTTCGTTCACTTGGCCGTTGTCGATTGGGCCGTGTTCAAGGCCTAGGGGCAATTTGAGCCAAATTAATATTGGGTGCAGAGCTAATTAATTAAGTGTTTTGGGTAGTGTTCAGGTCAATACCAGTGACCCAAAAAATAAACCTTTTTAGGTTTCGGCCAGGGCTGTAGAAGTAGGCGAGACGATGTCCTACGTGGACAATGTCGTCTCGCGTGTGATTGAGTCCGCTTCGAAGACTAGTAATTTTTCGATAAATGACAAGTCAGTACCAGTGACATATGCAAATTCAACTTGTGACTGGAATCGCGTCGTCCAGTTGTTATGTTGCAAAAACGAAACCTTGTGTAGTTATAGTGGTAGAAACCTACTAGATTGGTTAGTTTGCATTCTTATCGGATTATTATTAGAGTCAATATATAAGAGGGCTTGGGGATCACACACACACAATAAACCAACAACAAATACAAACAACAACTCGACCTCATCGATACAAGCCCAGACGTTAAAGCCTTACGCAATAGCAAGATCAAATCAGTTCTCCGGAACAATCCTCGGTGCGCGGCCCTAACCAGTGTTCCACTCCTCTTCCTAGTGAAAGCTCAGCTCACCTGACGTGAATATCGATATAAAGTAGATGGCTACTTGTAAATTATTCCTTCCGAGGTGACGCCTGAAACCCAGATGGCTCGACGTGAAGCCATGTGGTGTGCATCCGTTCTTTTTCGTATCTGTGCGGTGGCACACTCGGTAATTTCTTTAATTTTAGTGTAATTTACTTTCTTCACTTTGATTTCCACATTTTTACTATCTTCCCTCTACCTGGAAGCGAAGCCAAAACATGTGGGATCTCACGTAACAATATGTATTATATATTCTAGAGAGATACTTGAGGCACTTAATGTAAATAAGGGATAATATGTGCTCTTCCAGAGCCATGCAATCGAAGCTTCAAGTTCAATTTTATAATGTTAGAACTACATGTTTTCAGATTGTGTATGTTGAACAACGGTTCAAATAAAAGTGGTGCTCGAATCTTCAGGGTTGAGGCGACTAAAAATGAAACTTTAATTTTACCTTATAGTTTATATTGTAGACTCAAAACTTTATGTTTGAGCCTCTACTGTAAGAACATTAGGTTTTGTAAAAGTTTTTGAACTTATGGTACAACAACATAACATTCAAGGTTCATATGATCGGGGGTGGAGCCCAAAATGAATAACAATAAAAGTAATATAGTGAAAATAAATGATAAAATAATAATATTTTAAAGAATACGAAAAACAAATTTCACATTGAAAACTTCTGGTTCCATTGGTAAAGAAAATACAAAAAGCTTTTGGTCTAGCAAACTTCCTCAATATAATAATGTTGTGTAAACTAAGGAACTTCAGCCCCTTATATGATTGAAGATCATAACATGAGGCTTCAATCACTGTGTAACTTGAGGAACTTCTAGGACCCGATAATTGCATATGTTTGGAAAAATCTAGGGCTGGGCACGTCGTACCGTAATCCCGATCCTGTATCAAAAATTGGCGGGATGAGACGGGACAGAGTTTTAAATTGGCGGTACCATACCGTCCCATCCTGCTAGTTTAAAAACCAAACGGGACAGGATGGGATCGAGACAAGACGGGACAAGACCGTCCTGAAAGTATAAGTGTACTTGTATCTGATCGTAACCATCCGATTGTTAGGGTGTATACTCTTACAATGAACTCAAATACGCTCAATGAGACGCCCAAAATCTAAACCTAAATTCAAAGTATTAGTTTCAGATAACAAGAGTTAGATAATTCATTCCCATTTGGTGTTGATGATCATATGAAAGATATCGACTGCCACAATGAATATAAGTAGTGATAGCTAGTGCTCCTTTGATTTTTCAAGCTTAAGAGTTTTTTCAAGATGTTAATTAATTATTTAGATATAAATTACAAGCATTTTATCATTTTTACAATTTTTGTTCGGTTTCTACTTATATAGAGTTAGAAGTTTGGAACTAGGACAATTATACCATAGAAAAAATAACACCATGGAATATATACATAGGAATACACAATAAAACTCTTATCAATATTAGATTAGAACACATTGACTTTATAAAAAATAAATATAAAATTTCTTCAAGATTTAGGATCAATTTCTCTCTTCTAGGTTTTATATTTTTATTTTTTTCTTTCGTTGCGGGATCTTGATCCCGTCCCGGTACCGAACAGGATCGTCTCGTGTGAGATAGATTTCTAAAACTATAATCCCGTCCTGTCCCGTCTTGATAATATATTTTCGGGACGAGGCGAGATACGCCATCTCGCTCCCGTCCTGACAATCTCGATCCCGTCTCATGCCCAGCCCTAGAAAAATTCGTAAACATCATTGCACTATATTGTTAACATAACATCTCTATTTATATTTGCCTCAGAATTTAGAATCGAACTTGATCTTCTAAATTTGTATAAGCTGATGCGAGAAACAAATCACTCAAAACTGTAGGTTTGAGGATGAAGCATACTAGAACCCTTTTATTTAAGATCTACTAGAATTTTCTTGTTCGAGTTTACACAATTAGAAGCTTCGAGTTCTAGGAGGGAGTGAACTTCATGTGAGATCATATGCTCATTTTCGTGAAATACCATGTTGAGGAACTTCTGGCCCTCTTATGTTTGGAAAATATTAGGTTTTCATCGAACATTTACTTGTAACATGTGGTTTGAGTTTTATAATTTCGAGCTGCAAACTCAAAATATGCTCTTTACAAGTGACCATCTTGCAGTACCATTAATCAAGACCATAATAAGTTATGGCCTTATGATGAACTTTTCTCGCGAGCACGCTGTGCAAAGAATTATACTTACCAAAATAATATTCGCAGTCCACAAATGCATTGTCAGGACCCACCCCGAGTTAAACCCCTTTTAACCCGAAGTAAGTCCTGTGGGGACCACCTCCCAAAGAAGATTCTGCCGAAAATTCGACATAGTCTCCCTTGAAAAGTGGACAACCCTTAACCTGCAATAACCCACAATACACTTCTAATACCAATATCCATCTGAAATCTCCTGGAGCCATCCTGCTCCCAATAACCAACAACTCCACAAGATACACATCTAACAAATCCAACAAATAGTTCAACATCTCCAAATGTAAATGATACATAAAGTTCCAAGTCCCTAAGAGTTCACCACAAATAAAACTACCCGATGTGTATCAGAGCGTCTAGGATAAAAGCAGAAACATAGATATATTACAAGTAGGTCAACCCGGAACCTACTGTTAGTGCGGGAAGCGGCGGTAACTATGCTTGGCCTCCAAGTGGACTAGTCGGGACGAGCACTGCAATCTGGGCATTTTAAAACGAAGGGCCCAGGGGAGAAACATTGAAAACTGTCAGGGTGAGTGGACAAAAATAAAGTATAAAAGCTCTAAAATCCTTGAATGTTCTCCCTCTAGTTTTTCTAAGAAAAATCCGCATGCAAGTAAATCATAAATGATGCCTTGGCTCCAACATAAATAATTTAAATGTGGGGTGTTAACCTCATCCACGAGAAAACCGACCTGCTCTATTCGGGAGGGTCCAATGACCAGCTACCACCGAAGAGGGTCCCCGACCTGCTCTATCCGGGAGGGTCTAATGACCAGCTACCACCGGTGAGGGTCCCCGACCTGCTCTATCTGGGAGGGTCTAATGACCAGCTACCACCGTAGAGGGTCCCCGACCTGCTCTATCCGGGAGGGTCTAATGACCAGCTACCACCGGAGATGGTCCATGCTAGAATGCAATACTTATATCCTTTTCCTTTTAAAAATCCCTTTAAAACCTGTAAAACCTGTAAAACCTCGTGGGAATAATAAATCGAAAACCCCTTTTAAATCCGTGAGCCAAGTTCCTCCTTTTAAAATCCTCCCCCTCCATAATCCCAAAACGGTGATAATCAATAAACCATACCCCGGGAAAATCCTTTAAAAATCACGGGAAGGGTATGAACCTCTTTCCCGGTTTGTTTGCCTTTAAAATCCGTAAATCTCATTTTCCCAAATCACCGTAAAACATATAAATGGAGGAAATCATATATGCAGGAGAAATCAAATAAAGTATATGGCATGCAATTTAATTTAAAAACAAAGGTCCACTCACAGATGCCGCTAGGTCTGCCGGCTACTAGATGGCTGCTCAGCTCGAGCTCCCCCACGTCCTATCCAAAACACATAAACAGGTCTTAAACCCATAATCACAGTGAGGGCAATAATAACACGCTCTACCCATAGCGTTCAACCTTAACCATCTATCAAAAGTGTGGGGTGTCGGCCTCTAATACTCCAAATAGCGTACAAACTCTTAATCACGCTTTCACGCCTAGCCGGTTCTCCCTAACGACCGGTTATCCTTTAATTACACAAAAAATAACCCCAAACCTTCCAAACATACTTAACACCTCAAATAAATCCCTAAAAATTAGCAACTGCCCCTTAATGGCCTTCCCTTAATTTTCACAATTTAATGGGCAAGAAAAACTGCCCAAAAAGTGGCGGCTCCGCCGGCAGAGATTTCCGGCCAAACTCCGGCGACCTCCGATCGCCACCAAATTTTACCAGTAGCTTCGTCTCATCATTTGGGACAACTTTCTAGTTCAACTCGAAGGCCAATTCGGCCTCTAACTAGGTCAAAAACTCGATGAACAGTAAACCCAAAATAAATCCAATTTGAAACTTCAATCCTTCAATTCTTCCTACACACTTCGAATCAAGCTACAAAATTCTAGGGGATTATAGTACTCCTAAAACCCATCCTAAACATATAAAGAACTCATCAAATGGTGATCTAGGGAGGGAGAAATTCGATCCCGAAATTCTACTGTACACATGAAGAACAAGTCGGAATTTCTCCCGATTTACGGCGAGTTAGGTCGGAAAGCTTACCTAGAAATGAAGTAGACTCGGAGGCCGAACTTTTGGGACCGGTGCGGTGGCCTGAGGTGGCCGGACGGCGGCGCTGTGGTGGCCGAAAGCTCCGGCAGCGATTTTGGTCGGGAGAGGAGAGAAAATGGGCCGGGTGAAAAATCAGATTTTTCACCCCCGGTAACTCCTATATATAGTCATTTTACCGCACAGTAACTTTACATTTTTGTTTATAACTTCCTCATACGAACTCCGATTTGAGCGTGCTACATGTCCACGAACTCGTAACGACGCCCTCTACAACTTTCATGAAGAAAGTTTCCCCAAATTCCTGACCTAACGAAAAGTCAACTTTTTTGACCTTTCACGGTAAAACGCTTACTACGAAATGGTTAAAGATCAAAGTAACTTGGGTAGTAACCGACCGTAAATGGATTCTAGAACCGGGATGTGACAAATGCATGCCTATTAAAATTTGTAATAATCCCACGAAAAAAATATATAAAATAAACAAATTATCACTTAAGTATATGGCGAGGAAGTCTCAGCCTGCAAAGGACCATGAAGCATGGCCATATGGGGAAACTCGTCTTAAGCATGGCCATATGGGGGAACAATCTACAGTTTCCTTACTGCCGTAAGTGTGAATGTACCTTACATGATAAGTCTCTAGTACAATCTCTAATTTCCTTATTGCCGTAAGCGTTAGTCTACCTTACACGAAATAAGTCTCTAGTACAATCTTCAGGTTTCTGCTCGTCGTAAGAGTCAACGAATCAATCTCTAGGTCTTCTAGTCAGGGGGTTTGAGGGACTCCATGGTAAGCCACCAGCGGATTCACCACTCATGGTCGACATAAAATGATTAAACTCCCCAACCAAGAAGCCTTTCTTATTTGGGGACTTGGGGGACTTGTAGGCACGTACGCCTAATTAGCACACTTCGGTTGTACTTTAACTAACCATAACAGTCACTACCAGAATAAGTATGATAGCCGACGAAAAAAAAATTAATAGGCCGACGAAATTTTTTTCGTCGGCTAAAATCTATTTTAGCCGACGAAAAAAAATTTCGTCGCCTAAGTGAAATTTTCGTCGGCTAAAGTGGACTTTTAGCCGACGAAATGTTGTGTCGTCGGCTAAAATAGTTTTTTTCGTCGGCTATAGTCTGTGAACTATAGCCGACGAAATTTTAAAACTTTAGCCGACGATATATATAATTTCGTCAGCTAAAAGTCTTTATATTTCCAGATCTAGACAGTAGCTGATGTGAAAGAAAAAAAGGGGAGAAAAAATTTTGGGGTTGGCGAAATTGTTGGGTGTTGTCGAAATCTGTCCGAAATTAGTTTGTGGCGCTATATATAGGTACGTATATGTGTATATATCTTGTTTTTGAGTTGATTTACGAGTTTTGTTTTCGTTATGCATTGATTTCGAGTTTTAATTAGAGTTGATTATATTGTGTTTTAAGTGTGATTGAGTTGATCGATTTGGGTTTGATAATATATATGAAGTTGTTGTTATATATATATATATATTAATTTGATTATATTAATTAGTAATTATTATATATATGCATATATATATATATTAAGTGTACGTTAACTGCTGATATAATATAAATTGAATGATTCGTAAATTTAATTAATTAGCGTTTATACATTATATTATGTTATCTTCTCAGGATATGGATAAGAGTTGGATTTCGCTTCCAAAATGGGACAAAAGATATGCTAAAGGAGTTGTTAGTTTTATTGAATATGTGATGAATAATGCTAAAGGGAATACAATTTTCTATTGTCCGTGCACTAAATGTCAGTGTTGCAGCGATATGTATCGATTTCCAATTGACAAGGTTTGGCAGCACCTTAAAAGTAATGGGTTTTGGGAGAAGTACACATGTTGGATATATCACGGTGAAACATCATCAAGGGGTCCGCATGATCATGGGCAATTTTCTGAGACGGGCAGTACATCCAACGATCCAACAACGGTCTTCATCAACGATATGTTTCCTTATGAGAGGGGTGTATGCTTTGAAGGACCGTATATGTCTGAGCCGGTGCAGTTCTTCCCTAGAGTTGTCAACACTGCTGGTATTGACAGGTACAACAAACTACTTGCTTTCCAACAGACCCCTGTGTACCCCGGTTGTCAGAAAACGGTTCTTGAAAGTGTGATGGACGTTATAAAGATTAAAGTTGAGACTAAATCGACTGTGAAGGCTGTTGATGAGTATCTACAGTACACTGCTTCGATGCTGCCCCACGGTCATCGTCTTCCTACCACTCATCATAAGGTCCGATGTATACTGAAAGATCTTGGGCTTTCCTACATCAAGATCCATGCATGCAGATATGATTGTGTTCTCTTCTAGGGTAAAGATCCATAAGGAATGACCTTGGTGACCTTGACACATGTCCAGTATGTCAGAGTGACAGGTATAAGTTGACTCCTGCAGGCAATAGGAAACCTATGAAGGTACTTCGGTATTTCCCGTTGAGGGATAGGCTGGAACGGTTGTACATGTCATCACACACGGCCAAATCTATGAGATGGCACGCTGATAGGGAATTGCAAGGCGAAGATACCCTTATACACCCTGCTGACGGGGAGGCCTGGAAGCATATAGACAGGGAGTTTCCTCATTTTGCGTCAGAGGTCCGAAATGTGAGGCTCGGGCTCTCATCCGACGGGTTCAATCCTTTTGGCAACATGAGTCTTCAATACAGTGTATGGCCGGTGATTTTGGTACCATACAATCTTCCTCCATGGATGTGCATGAAGAAGGAATACAATATGTTGAGTTTGTTGATTCCGGGACCCGGTTATCCAGGGAAGTGTCTCGATGTGTATTTGAGACCCTTGATTGAAGAGCTTAAGTTTTTTTGGGACGTTTGTCATCCCACTTATGATAAGTTCATGCACGAGATGTTCCAGATGCATGCTATGGTTGTTGGTACCATTAGTGATTTTCCTGCTCGTGGGATGTTGTCGGGCAACGTTGTTAGGGGATACAAGGCTTGTCCAGAGTGCCTAAGCGATGAGGGGAGAAGTAGTCATTACAACAAGATATGTAGATTGGGTCACCGTACTCTCCTTCCGTATGATCACGAATGGCGGTTCGATGACAAGGCATTTGATGGGACTGTAGAACTTGGTGTGCCTCCTAGAAGATGGACAGGGGAAGAAATTTTAGTAGTGCTTAATGAGTATGATTTTGGGCAGCTCAGCAATCATCCCAATATAGTGGCGGCAATACCTGACAGACCCGACATGTATAAATTTTGGACACATAAGAGCATATTCTGGGAACTCCCATACTAGATTAAGTTGTTGATCAGGCACTACCTAGATGTGATGCACATAGAAAAGAATGTGTGTGACAGTGTGGTGGGAACCGTGCTGAACTTGGAGGGAAAGACGAAAGACGGTCCGAAGGCACGCATTGATCTTAAAAAAATGGAGATACGAAGACATTTGTGGTTGAAAGAAGGGAAGAAAAAAATGCCTCAAGCTCCGTACACCGTGAAGCCTGAACAGAAGAACGTAATTTTCAGGTGGTTGAGTTCTGTGAAGTATCCTTCAGGCTACGCAGGAAATATAGTCCGGTGTGTAAACATTCGGGACAATAAAATGTACGGGTTAAAGAGTCATGAATGTCATATTCTGCTACAACGTCTCTTCCCGATTTTCATTCGACCGTTCCTTCCCCGTCAGGTGGTGGAGCCGTTAGTAGCGTTGTCAAGATTCTTCCAGAAGTTATGCACAAGGGAAGTGACAAAATCTGATCTCCGGGAAATGCAACAGGACATTATTTATATCATGTGTAAAATTGAGAGAATATTTCCTCCAAATTTTTTTGACATCATGCCGCACCTGATGATCCATCTTCCCGAGCAATTGTTGCTTACCGGTCCAGTACACTATACTTGGATGTATCCTATGGAAAGGTATGTTTTTTACACCTAATGTTTTTATTGTACATGTTCATTGTATAATCGTAACATATGACAACAAATTTATTTATTTACAGACAACTTGGAGACTACAAAGCTTATGTGGCTAACAAATCCGCCCCTGAATGATGTATAGCTGAAGCATATATTGCGCACAAGTGCGTCACCTACATGAAGTTGTATCTAGGAGCATTGAAGGAAACTCCACAAACCATACCGGTTGATGAACCGAAGTTTAACCTTTCCATAGTCTGTAATGATGTTGAAGTTTATCGAATTTTACCAGAGTCCTACAAGTTGCAACCCCATGAGCTCGTCATAGCACATTGGTGGGTATTGATTAACTGTCAAGAAGTTGAATACTGGAAAAACATCCATCTATACTATCCAGACATTCAAGGTGATCTCGACTACCACAACAAGGAGTTCGCAAACTATTTTGGCGGTTGGGTATGTAATTCTTTATTTTTGTTCATGACTCATTGATTGCATAATTATTCATATTTACAATACATAGAATATTTGGTTGCAGATGAACCATATTCAATTTGATGGTCACCCAAATTAGTCTCACGAACTAAGACTTCTAGCTATGAAGCCGATAATGTCAAGAGTTTACCCGATGTGCAAGGTCAATGGCGTGCAATTTATATGTGAACAGAGAGACAACAGACGAAGAACACAGAATTCTGGGGTTATGGCGCATGGTGGCCGGAATGGAGTTGATTATTACGGTGTTCTTGATTCAGTGGTGGAACTCGTTTATGGGCAAGGCATGATCGAGCACCTGTTCAAGTGTAGATGGTTTGATACTAGAAGCTCGCAGAGCATGAAGATTGATCAGTACGAGATTTTATCGGTGAACACTGGTACAAGCTGTTACGAAGATGACCCGTTTGTTTTTGCGATATCGGTGAAACAAGTGTTTTATCTTGATGACCTTGTTAAGGGTGACGCGTGGAAAGTCGTCAATCATGTGCACCCTCGAAACATTTACCGGGCGGCTACACTTGGAGAGGCCGAAGACGAGGAAGAAGATGTTGCGTATCAAGAACACAGTGCAATAGGTATTCCTGACTCCTCTACAATTCGCCTTAATAATTTTAAAGCGGGTCGTTCGGTTCGAATTCGTGATTTAGACGCTCGCCTTATTGATGTGGATCCAAATCAAGAAACAGACAACGACTCTTGTGATGTAGAAATGCATAGATTGCCAGAAATTAATTCTGACACCAAAGAAGACTTATCGGATGATTCTGATTACGAGCCTTCTTAGTTATTTGAATTTGTAATACAATTTGATGTGTTTTATATGGTACAAGCTCTACAATTCATAATGTATCTTAATGTTGGTTATATGTGCAGGAAATTGTTATGGCTACGGTTAAACAACTGTTTTTTTAATCTATTTGACAGTTTTAGCCGACGAAATACAACATATTTCGTCGGCTAAGAAGGTTTTAGCCGACGAAATACGACATATTTTGTCAGAACCCACCCCGGGTTAAACCCCTTTAACCCGAAGTAAATCCTGCGGGGACCACCTCAAGGGAACTTTTTACCGAAACCCTTTTGAAATGGCCAACCCTTCCTACAAACTAGCTAAAACCGGGTTAGTCAGAGCAGTCTACAGAGATGATTACCCCAAAGAATTTCAAGCAGCAACGGAATGATCGACTATGCCTCGACTCTCGTACGCGCTCGACCTCCTATCAAGAACCCTGCATCACTGGGCATTTAAAAACGAAAGGCCCAGGGGAGAAACATTTAAAAACTGTTAGAGTGAGTGGACGAAAATCAAATATGAAAACTCTATTTCCTTTAATGCTCTCCCAAAACTTTAATGATTTAAATAACATTTATGCACGCCCACAGTTACCAAATTTCCACAAATGCATGATAATATAAACCAATAAGGATTATGGGAAGAGAAATATTCACAAACACAATAAGTCTGACCTCTCAGACTAGGGTCGGAGCTAAGAGCTCTAGTTGCGCCCTCACGCTATGCTAGCTATATAAAATGGTGATGGACAACCCTTATAATATCCACCTGACATCTCAGGCGTGTCTGTCCTCTCAGACCAGGGTCGGAGCTAAGAGCTCTAGGTAAAATGGTGATGGACAACCCTCATAGTATCCACCTGACATCTCAGGCGTGTCTGTCCTCTCAGACCAGGGTCGGAGCTAAGCTCTCACCATCTGCCTCCAAGCTCTCACCATCTGTACGCCTTCAGTTATAACAAGTGTCATAACGGACGACTTTGGTTGCGGGTTGAAGCTTGACCATCTACAACATTCTCTCCTACTCAATGATTCAGTAAACCTTGCCCCACTACTGTCACTTCACCATTTCCGTGCATTTATCTCATAAAACGTCTTTAATCTCCGTTCTCAATAAATGGAACTCTCATGACACATCCTCGAAACACAAGAACGTGTCACTCTGACCACACACAGCTGCACACATAATTACGCCTTGCCCGCATGTGCTACCCAGCTTTTAACTTACCACTTCCCGACAAAGGAGGGTACGCGTGCTCATGTGGGGTACACCTATGTACAACTTCAGCCGTCAAACCAGTGTCGTTTGCACAACGACCGGTTCCCACACCATAATAGTACCAAGTCAATCAAGACTCGTACCACTATCTCCAGTACCCCAAGCACTCTTGGTCCATGACCCGGTGACTTGTTGCCACTTCCATCATCTCCTTAAATTTCGAAACCATAAACCTTTAGCTACAATTCAAAACGCTCACTAGATCTGTCACCGAACTTCAACACAGCCCACCTAGAGGACTCCTTCACAGGGGCACTAATTAAAATACCTTGTCCACAGGTGGATAACTCACCTTACGGTTGACATGAGCCCCAAGATCTGGTGACACGATTTAATTTCTGCCTCCATGATAAATGGCCCAAAGACCATTGTCACCAACAATTCAAATCACGATTGGACTCACTAACAAATCAAACCTTTCTAGTACCCCAATCATGGGTGGCTGGAACGAAGAGAATTTGGTCGTAGCTGACGACAACAATGTCAGCACCAAAGGTGACCCAAGCCATTAGTTTCAGTGGTTGTCCCATAAACATCAAGTGACCAATCAAACTATCACTTAATATCTTAATTATGTCACACTCGGGACTCGTCACTAGATCCAGACCACAAAATAATAACACTCAATTCCCTCGAGTCTTTCCTCTTCATACGTCAGTTGGTTTTTCTGAAACCACACTAATGACGAACCTCAACAAAATCGTGGCAATCGTCAAATCTCAATATTCATCTTTTCTGAATAATCGCGTTAGGCGACTTCATCTCTTTTTCCATGGTAGGATGAAATCTCTTTCATTAACTCGTACGACTCTCCACTGCTAAGAGTCTCATAACTCGAACACCAAGGCCTCGCCTTAGGTTTCTACAACATCCCTGTCAACCACCATGACAGCCCTCCAGGTGTGAATCAGATGTTTCACCACCGAGCACTTACACAAATGCTCAAGCTCGTTAAATAGCGTGAGTTTCCGCTCGATCCCCAACTCAAATCTCAATAAATCCTTGGGGACTCATCAATCAATACGCAACAAGCTAACCTTGTTCCTTACAGGAGTTCATTGTGAGGTCGGCGTACTGAGGCATAGTCTTGAAGATTCGATCGTTTATAGGACCACTTGGTCCATATCTCAATCAGGAAGTACTAACTCATATCCTTAATAAACACTAAGCGTCCAAAGCATAAAATGCCGATGGATCCGCCGCGGTCGGACCATCACTCTATAGACGCTAAGTGATACCAAGTATATGAGGTAGTAACAGGAAACGATAACCTAATGCTCTGATACCAATGTCAGAACCCACCCCGGGTTAAACCCCTTTAACCCGAAGTAAATCCTGCGGGGACCACCTCAAGGGAACTTTTTACCGAAACCCCTTTGAAATGGCCAACCCTTCCTACAAACTAGCTAAAACCGGGTTAGTCAGAGCAGTCTACAGAGATGATTACCCCAAAGAATTTCAAGCAGCAACGGAATGATCGACTATGCCTCGACTCTCGTACGCGCTCGACCTCCTATCAAGAACCCTGCATCACTGGGCATTTAAAAACGAAAGGCCCAGGGGAGAAACATTTAAAAACTGTTAGAGTGAGTGGACGAAAATCAAATATGAAAACTCTATTTCCTTTAATGCTCTCCCAAAACTTTAATGATTTAAATAACATTTATGCACGCCCACAGTTACCAAATTTCCACAAATGCATGATAATATAAACCAATAAGGATTATGGGAAGAGAAATATTCACAAACACAATAAGTCTGACCTCTCAGACTAGGGTCGGAGCTAAGAGCTCTAGTTGCGCCCTCACGCTATGTTAGCTATATAAAATGGTGATGGACAACCCTTATAATATCCACCTGACATCTCAGGCGTGTCTGTCCTCTCAGACCAGGGTCGGAGCTAAGAGCTCTAGGTAAAATGGTGATGGACAACCCTCATAGTATCCACCTGACATCTCAGGCGTGTCTGTCCTCTCAGACCAGGGTCGGAGCTAAGAGCTCTAGGTAAAATGGTGATGGACAACCCTTATAATATCCACCTGACATCTCAAGCGTGTCTGTCCTCTCAGACCAGGGTCGGAGCTAAGAGCTCTAGGTAAAATGGTGATGGACAACCCTCATAGTGCACTACGTAATTTGCCTGACCTCTCAGGCTAGGGTCGGAGCTAAGAGCTCTAGTAGCGCCCTCACGCTACTCTAGCTAGCATAATCATTGGACAACCCATAAAGGAAATTCACAACAATACTTTACTCAAATACTCTTCCCAAACAAATAAGTAAAACTATTCCTCGACATATAAGCATAAATCCAAATAAAATATCCAAGCACCCGAGGAACATATCATTCTCGAAACAATCATAAAAACCATGCAATCATATCAATAATTAAGGCATGCATTCATTTAAATAAAATAATCTGTCCACTCACAGTACTATTGCGACCTTCCCGCTCGGAAAGCTCCTCGAGCGAAACTCTCGAACTACCCGCGTAGTCGAGCCCGTCTCACGTCCGACCAGAGACTGTACCAACAAATCATCATATTAGTCGTTCACAGTTGACTTGGTCTTTTCCTAGTTTGACCAGGAACTCCTATTTGACCACAAGTTGACCGAGTTCCTTTTTATGACACTTTAACCTTTTTGACTTTCTTTCCCGGTTATCGACTCTTAACTCAATTTACCGGAAGTCCGACTCAGCTTCCGAACTTATGGTTATCACTTTAACTTTACGTTAGATTGTCACGTATTAATCAATATATATAACCTCGAGTCGATATACCGATTTAGCATTTTCCCATAAATTCCAGTTATCAATTTCCGATAACAATTTAACACTTTACCAATTTAACCAACTAGTGTCCAACTTCATTGAACTTCAACCCTTTAACCATTTTTCTGAAAATGCAACTTCCCCAAAGTGAAAGCTTTCCTTTAATGGAAACTTTCCCAAATCAACAGGTTTCCAAACTTAGAAGGTTTCCCAAAATGGAAACTTCCTAATTACGTCCAATTTCTCCGTAAATGTCTCAATTACGAAATAACCGTACTTTTGACTATAAGCCTAACAGGGATTCGATTTCTACCTCTTCGACATTTCAGCCGGTTTCACTGCATCACCGGAATCGTTACCGGATTCCGGTCAACTTGCCGGAAATTCGCCATAACCTCCTCGTTTCCTCGTTTACCTAGTTACGACAACACAACAAAACCATATCAGAATAATCTCCAACAAATCCAACAACACATCAACAGCAGCAACCAAATAGAATTTAGAGGGAGAAATCCTTACCCTCTGCCTGCCACTGTCCCAGACCGGGATTCCAGCAACAGCCTCCCTGCTGTCTGCCTCCACACCACCTCGGTCACCAGCTCCACCAAGCCAGCTCCTACATCTCTTTACCTCTACCTCGAACACAGTAATACCTCCCTGCCCAAACCCACTGCAGGTTCCTCCAGAACCTCACCATCTGCCTCCAAGCTCTCCCCAAGCACCACAAAGGTGTCCAAGACTCGCCAGAACACCAGGAACCGGTTGCCGGAGCTGCTAGCCTCGACACCCAGGAACCCGAATCAGTAACAGTAGTTGAGTTTTCGAGCAAGACTCGCATCGAATGATCAGAAGCAAGGAGAAGGAAGAGAAGAGAAGAAGAACAATACCTCCCACGCGCCGAACCGCCACCTGGATCGCCGGAAATCCGGCGTTGACCGTCGAGCCAGTGGGTTTCAATCTCTCTTCTCAGTGGCTGTTTAGGGATTCTGAGGGTAGGGTTAGGTAGAGGAGAAGGAGGCGAGTCGAACGACGGTGGTCCGCCGGCCTGGGGTGGCCGGAGTCGCCGGCGCCAGGCGGAGTACAGTGGAGACGAAAGCGGAGCTCGGGGAGCTCGAGAAGAGAGTTGACCGAAGTGGGATTCTTTTGACTTCGGTCAAAAGTCTCACTTCTATTTATACTGAAACGGACGGCCGAGATTTAATCTGGAAAAGATCCAACGGTCAAGATCAAAAGAAGGTGAAAAGTAAAAGGTAAACTGATTTACTGGAATGGTAATTTAAAAGTTACCGGAAACTTCGAAAATCCATAGAAAATAAACCGAAGCTCCGAAAAATAATCCGGAAATACCGAGATACTCGTGACGACACGTACTACCACATCAAGTCATCAATTCAGGTATTTGGAGTACTTTTAAAAACTCGAAAATTAACTCGAGCGATAACTTATCGAATTACCGATCGTAGTTAAGAATCCTCGGTAACTCGTAAACCTCTGTGAAAAGTAACTTTTATTAACTTCAAAAGATTCGGGGTGTGACATATTTCGTCGGCTAAAAGTATTTTAGCCGACGAAATACGTCGTATTACGTCGGCTAAGAATGTTTTAGCCGACGAAACCAACATATTTCGTCGGCTAAGACCTTCTTAGCCGACGAATACCCTGATTTTCCGTCGGCTAAACCCTAAACCTAACCCCTAAACCCTATAATATAGCCGACGAATACCCTAATTATTCGTCGGCTAAAGTTAAATGAATAAAATAATAATTTATACCCCTAGTTGCGTCTCCTCGATATGAAACTATTTGTAGTTGAAGGTCCGGACAGAATACGTAATTTAGGCGGCCAAATCACCGTTTGTTTGTGTTTAGGGGTTTGACTAACGGGATTGACCGTGCGGATCGATCCCTTAAGTTTGTCCGATGATGCTGAAAATTTACCCTCACACATGTTTCAACATAATGATGATATCTGACGGTCGGTTTTTCGTTTCACAAGATAAAACATATAAATTGTACATGAAATTACTAAATAATTATAAAATGTACGTTAGCCGACGAAATTACTAAACATTCATAGTAATTTCGTCGGCTTAAAGTGGGACTATAGCCGACGAAGTTTTTAAGTAATTTCGTCGGCTAAAAGTGGGACTCTAGCCGACGAATTTAGGGTTTTGTCGTCAGCTAAAGTGGGACTATAGCCGACGAATTTTTTATTTCGTCGGCTATACTTCTTCGTATATATTCGGACACAGTCGACAAAACCCTATTTTCTCCTCTTTTTTCTTCTCGGCCGGACGGTTTCTCCCTCTCCTCTCAATTCCGGCCTCCACTCCGCCTCCCTCATCTCCCAAAAAAATAAGGTATGCAATTTCATGTTTATATTGTATTATAGAACTAATTTCATTTGTTTTTTCAATATATTGAATTATATGATAATTAGGGTTTGTGATAATGTTGTGGTTGTGATAATGTTGAATTATATTGGGTGTATTTACTGAATTTGGGTGTATATTTGGGTGTATTTAGTGATTTGGGTGAATTTGGGTGTATTTAGTGATTTGGGTGAATTTGGGTGTATTTAGTGATTTTGGGTGAATTTGGGTGTATTTAGTGATTTTGGGTGAATTTGGGTGTATTTGGGTGTATTTACTGAATTTGATATATTTAGTAAATTGGGTGTATTTGGAATATTTAGAAAATTGGGTGTATTAAGTAAATTGGAAATTTTTAATATATTTGGGTATATTTAGTGTATTTGGTATATTTAGTAAATTAGGTGTATAAAGTAATTTGGAAATTTTTAATATATTTGGGTATATTACAATATTAATTGGTATATTAAATTAATTTGTGATAATGTTGTTCATTTTTTATAATTTTATATATTTAACAAAATATTAATTATATTATTTAGGATGAAAGGATTATTTAGTAAATCGAAGAGTTCGAAGGGCCAAAGGGGTGAATCGTCTGAGGGAACGTCTAGCAACCCTCGGGGTTAGTTTCAAGGCCAGTGACGAGGTGATGGCTGCTATAGTCAGGGAGACATGGTCTGACACGCAAGAGGAAGACATGTCCGAAGCCATGTCCCGGATCGACACTTCGGATCTCAGCGTTGGGGCCAGGATCATGGGCACAACATTCCCACCGCGAGGAAATAACTTCTACTGTCGGGGTCTGGCAAAGAAGGGCGAGGGGTGATAAGTGTGTTTTACGCTATGTTTTTAATATGTTTTTACCCTCATTTGTACCTTGTTTATTCCTTAGTAAGGTCGTTTTTACTTATTTTGAGTCAAAAGGGTTTTTCTGTAGAGCAATGGCTAAAACATGTATTTATACAGAAATTTGTGCTTAAGTGTTGTAAAAACCGATTTTGGATAAGACTTGGTTATTTCTCTTATGATTCACCGTACCTTTACATTGTCATTTTTGATGAATTTGGTTTAATGTGTAGATGACACGTAAATGAACATATGAGAACAATAATCATGAAGATTGGACTCATGGAAGACAACAAGAGAGGCCATGAAAAAGAAGACACTCCGGAACATAAGATTTTGATCCGAGCAGAAATTTCCAGAAACCCTACATCAACTTTAGAAAATCATATCTAAATATCCAGGAGGAATCTGAGGACGAGCCATATATCATTCGAAAGCTACGGAAGTCTAGTTTTCAGATCTTTTGGAATCACATCAATTGGAGTTCAGATGAAGGATTTATGATCAAAACAATGGACGGAGATCAAGCTGCAAAACTGGGCAGTTTCTGCCTAAGTTGTCACACGAGTTTGGGAGGATGTTTCTTCACCAAAATTCTTCCCAAGCATGTCAAAGGACTTAAGAAGAGCTTAATGAAGTCATGGGAAGCTGCATTGAAGAAGTAAATTCGAAGAAGTCATCATGGCAGCCGAAACAACTAAGTATGGAGCTTTCCCGGTCAAACCGGGAAAGTCTGTCCCTACCGAGTTCTTGCAATGGATTCGGCTGCCTAGAAGCCCAAAACTTGTGCAATGAGGCCTACATTGATCCATTAACATTTAGGAGAGTCCAAGAAGTCAGAAATCCAAGTCCAAAGTCGAAATCCTTGTCAAAGATGAAAGGAGGAAATCAAGTCCAAAAAGGATTACAAGTTCAACAAGGAATAGGATTCCTTGAAGTGGCCGAATTTCCCTAGGGTTTCTCTTCGAAATTTTCTGTATAAATAGACATGTATAGCTCTTAGTTTTGTGTCTTCAACCTTTGTAATATTTAGAGAGCCAAGCTCTACCCAAAAACCCTAAACACTTAAGAGATACGAAAAGCTGCCGCATCCATTGTTCACCGGAGAGTTCAACCATTCTTTCGCCAATTTCACCCTACCTTTGCCGATTTTCTCTAGGAGGTTTAGGTATGGATCTATGTAAGCTTTTGAGTACTCTATGTGTTTGTCGAAATTCATTGATAATATATATTGTTTTTGCGGTTTTATGTTTCAAGCATGATCATGTGATTCTTCTTTGTGATTTCTTATATGTGATTGTTTGAACATAACGATTAGAATGCATGTTTAGGTTGTGAATAAAAGACTTAACTTGCTGTGTTTATATGATTAGAGAACTTTAATTGATTAATCATCACCTGAGCACGTAATCGAACTCTAGGTTAGCTTGAATCTAGACAAGTTAGCTATTAGGGGGGAGTTTAATCTGCCGTGGTAATCTAGGATCAAGTTAGGCATATTTGATGGCTTGGTTTTAGTTGCTGCATAGGGTGGTAGGGTGAGAGATTTGCATGCTATTAGGATGAGTGACGCCATACCTATGACCATGTCTTCAACCGACTCGTGAACGGTAAGTGTATCTTGTTTAGATTAGGCATATTTGATGGTTTAAACAAGGTGACACATATATGTTTTAGGTTCAGGCATATTTGAAGTTCCTAAAAACACATGAGAAGTCATTAAAGGTTGAAATTAATTGAAGTGTTCGAAATTATAAATGTTGCTTGTTAATCCGATTCATAACCTTGCATGTTAACTAATCAGTGTTTTGTGCTGTTCTAAATGTTGAAAGGATTGAATGATCACTTGTATATATGTTTGTTTATGTTTGTTTATTTTTTGTTTATTTCTTTATATCGTTTCGAACCATCTTTAAATCCCCCATAATATTTTGTGTATATGTTTATACTTGTATAGTTGTGACAGAATTGTACTTGTTTGTTTATTTTATATTTGTGAATATTTCTAACGATTTGTTTTGCAGAACATAATCCTTCCCTAGTGTCCCCGGCTAGAACGATCCCTACTTACTAATGCTACAATGATAGGGTTTTAAATTGCATGTCATGTCATGACACGTCAAGGGGGTACTGAAGACCACTCCCGGGTTTCAGAAAAAAAGAGCCTCGACCAGCAGCAGAACGACTCAGCTTGAGGCGGAAGTTCAGATGTTACGGGAACAGCAAGCCGCCCAGACAGCATATACTGCCGCGATACAGGCCGCCCAGACAGCATATACTGTCGTTTTACAAGAGTATAATGCAGCAGTATATGCCACCCAGCAGGCACAGCAGCAGCAGATGTTCCAGTACATGTAAGATTTTTCAGCTGCACAGCTTCAGGGACTTCCGCTTCCGCCCATGCACACGCCTATTCCCTTACCTCAACCGCCGCAACCTCCCCAGCAACCTCATCCTGGCGCAGATATTGATTTAGACGATATCGACTTCATTTAGTTTTTAGGTTTATGAACAATTATTTATTTAGTTTTTTAGGTTTATGAACAATTATTTATTTACTTTTTAGGTTTATTATTAACAATTTATAAATTGAAAATTTAATGCAAAATGTTTATGTTACTTTTGATGGTGTGTTGTTGTTGGTTATGAAATTGTTTATGTAATTTGCAGCTTGCTTGGATGGTAATTTATAAATTTTGTTTGGGTTTATAGTATAAAAAGTACTATAGCCGACGAAATTTACCATATTTCGTCGGCTATAGTAGGTTTTTTTTTCCACAACCTTTAGCCGACGAAATATGGTAAATTTCGTCGGCTATAGTACTTTTTAAGCCGACGAAGTATACATTATTTCATCGGCTTTTCTCTATTTAATTTTTAATTTTTAAAATACTTTAGCCGACGAATGAACTATATTTCGTCGGCTTTTCTCTATTTCATTTTTAATTTTTAAAAATACTTTAGCCGACGAAATATTAATATTTCGTCGGCCAAAGTCATACGTATAAACCGATGAAATATTGATATTTCGTCGGCTAAAGTCTGATTATAGCCGACGAATTTTTTATATTATGTCGTCGGCTAAGTGTTGGATTATAGCCGACGACGAATTTTATTTCGTCGGCTATAACTTTAACCGACGAATTATGGCAGACGACTTCTTAGCCGATGACACGTCGTTGGCTATAACCTTAGCCGACGAATCTGATGAACAGGCCGACGAAAATTTTTCGTCGGCTATGATACTTATCCTGGTAGTGAGTTAAATCCGCTACAACCCAGACATTTAACAGACAGATGACAGTGTCAGTTATTATTAACTATGACCCGCCACCCAAATGGTATAGTGACGCTCCCTCACGCGCGGACCAGATATCGCCATCTGGTAACAGAATGGGCTAAAGCGTCCTACATCGAATAACATGCTAAAGTCTTCCAATTGACAGGCTATAAATAGTAACTCTCTCTTCATTTACTACGCAATTACTTTTTACATACTGTTATTATGTCAACACCATTACTGACTTACACGTTGGAGAGTCGAAGGTTGCCCTTTGACGGTCTAGATCTCTATGTGATTTGTGTTCTTATTCGTGTTAGGTTAATACCTGCTTGTTTTGACGGCTGCAATGTGATTGGCACCAAGCTGTGTTGTATTTTCTTGTCTGTTGTGATTCCTAGTTTTATTCTTTGGCTTTGGTTATTTGATTTTGTGCATTCTTGGCCGGCCTAATTGTTTCTCTGTTTTTTTTGAAATGAACTTTGTGAGAGGCGTCAAAAATGGCGCTCATTCCCTACAAAACATCAGTTGGTTTAAACCAAGCTTGATTCGTAAAAGAAACTGGTAATTGTTAGAAATACATGTCAAATTTGATATATTCAGTTCATTCAATATCCGAGTTTTGTTATGGCAAAGCTTGATATTGTCTCAAACCTTACATTTTCTCCTAGAGAATTCTTATTAATTAGATACATTATGAACAAGAGCGCATCTTATCTACATTCACAAGAATATCATTAGATACAAGAGTGCATCTAATGAAGCGTCAGATCACTCAGATGTAAGACGGATACAGGTTACAAGTTACCGATGGTACTCCTGACCATGCCTAGCTATTTCATGTGAAAACAGAAAACATATGCTAAATGGAAGGCACTCTTCCATCCATAAAACCAGTAATATGATCGACGCATATTTCACCAGACTTTGATATGAGAGAAATGCCTTATCTATCAACCTTTTGTTCCGAGAACTTAATATACCGTTAAATGGAACTTGCACAGTTTTACGAATACTCTAATGTTTAATCATTTGCTTATGCATTTCTGTTTTTTGCTTTGTTATATACTACTCGTTTGTTACATGGATACTCGCAAGGGAAGGGCTTTCTCATGCAAACGCCAAAAGATTTGAACAAGTGCCGAATGATTGCGTACATAAAAGAAGAGAGGGAGGGAATCTGTCCCTCTTCAATTTGCATATCTCCTCTCATATGTTTTCTCCCATTAAATTCTTATGCGGGAACTACCACGGCACCATTAGAACAATGCCATTCATGTCTTCCTCCTCACACCACCCGGCATGGTTTATATAATGCAATTGCACCCCACACAAATGAAAACCAGTTCCAGTTGAATCACTGGCTCTCTCTCCCCTACTCTAGGAATTAGGAGAAAACGCAGAGACGCACCCATTACCATGAGCTGCAGCGACTGCAATACAGAGACCCCAAAACCCAAGATTTTGGGCGTCATTCTCGATTTGGATGGGACCCTTTTGGACACAAGTCTCGAATTCACAATCCCCATAGCATTAAACGTTGTGGGTCATTCTCATTTCTATGTTTTTCTTGCGCTTCAGAGCGGGCTACAAAGAGCGTCTTCAAGGAGTTTTTGGCCAAGTATGGCAAGACTTTGAATAAGGAGAGGGAAGAGAAGAGGGAGATTGGCAAGACACTCAAAGACTCGTCCACCGCCACTGTCGAGGACTATGATCTTCCGTTGACTCCTGACCAGTTCATTGAAGAAATCATCCCCATGTATCAACAAAAGTAACCCCACTTTCCTCTTACTCTCTTTGTAAAACATCTATGCATACATGTTCGTTACTTGGCAAACTCAAATTCATACTTCATCAAAGTTCTGTATACGTTTGACATGCTTCAAAGGTATCTGGGGACCTTTTTCAGTGACAACCACATGTCCAAAATTATACAGTACTACCTACTACATGTCAGCACAGTGATAACTTACAAGAATTCCAATATGATTTACTTGTATGTGCATATGGCTGTGCCTTTCGTGTATAATGTATCTTGTGTGCTGTGTGTATTTTTTAGGTGGAAGCATGCGAAAGCTCTTCCTCGTGCTACTCGTCTTATCAAGCATCTCCATGAACATGGAGTACCTACTGCTCTTGCTTCAAACTCCTTGCGCGAATATATAAATGCAAAGATCTCTGTCCATCAAGGTATATATTAGAGTACATTTTTTCCTACTATTCTGTGTTATTGATATAGGTGGTAAAGAACTGTCATGTTTCTAGTATAGTTACATGGATCTCTACCACCTAAAAAATATACATGTTTCTCTTAGGCCAAAAGGAAGAATAATTCACAATGTAAGATATCACAGTTACATGGACCCCTCTCTGCACCAATGCCATTTTGTCCTAGACTACCTTTTGCCTGCCTTATTTTCATGCACATTTATTACAAGCGGGTTGACATTTGATTTCTCATGTTTTTGTGATTTATTTGTTCCTTTATATAGGTTGACAAGGATGGTTTTCAGTAATCCTTGGCAGCGACCAAGTTAAAGCGGGCAAGCCCTCTCCAGATTTGTAAGGAAGTAATTTCATAAAGCATTTCAGTTTCCTTTTAATAGATGGTAGTGAACTCACCAATTTTTTTACAGATTCGAAGAGGCAGCAAGACAGATGAATGTAGATGCAACTCACTGCCTTGTGATCGAAGACTCAATGTAAGAACAGTATGAAACATGTATTTGTGAACTGCAATTTTTTTCATTCTTTTGAATACTCCATAAATCAATAAACCAAGCAGAGCATAAAAGTATGTGAAGTGTACATTGCTGATTATTTGTGAACTTAAGTTGTCTTTTAGTAGTTACTCATGCAGTCATGCAGCTTCTGCTGTCAGCTTCACATTTTCTTTATTCAGTCATTTTAGTTCATATTAGTCAAAAGTGTTTGTTTTCTATCAACGTATTTCAACAGAGTTGGCGTCAAAGCTGCCAATGCTGCCGGAATGGAGGTAGTCGCTGTTCCACCCCATGGTGAAGCTGCAGGTTGTTCTGCGCTTGCAAACAGTGTGCTTCATTCACTTTTGGAGTTTCGACCTGATCATTGGGGTCTTCCTTCATATGAAGATTGTATATCTCTCATCAGTGTTCATACTGTTTGCATTTATTTGTCCCTGAGCCTTTCCTTCCCAGTCCAACACTTGCTTGTCATTTGGTTGCAGGGGTAGCTATACTACCAGAAAAAAGACTATAGCCGACGAAATATCTAAAAACAGGCCGACGAATTTTTTTTCGTCGGCTAAGAATTTCGTCGGCTAAAGTGAAATTTTAGCCGACGAATTTCGTCGGTTAAACTAATTTTTTCGTCGGCTATAGTTAAATTTTAGCCGACAAAAAAATTTCGTCGGCTAAAGTGCTTTTTTCGTCGGCTATAGTATGTGAACTTTAGCCGACGAAATTTGAAAAGTTTAGCCGACGAAATTAGGGTATTTCGTCGGCTAAAGTAACTTTTAGTTATAAAGTTGCACTGCGGATATTTCGGTGTCCGATTGACTATTGTGATACGAATCTGGAAGCAGAACGACCGTACGAGTAAAACTCATCGCAAATGCCATGACATATAGGCTTTTTTGGCCATCCGAGTTCGTTTAAGGCTTCAAAATGAAGTTTTTATAAACGCTTAACACACGAAAATGTCCATATCTACACCTATATGAGGTATTTTGGCCGAACCTTCAACACAACAAACACTCACCATAATGAGACGCAACTGTCCATCTAAAAATTTTGAGACATTTACCCCTCCATGATAGGCCTTCTCATATAGATAAATAATGGTAAATAGTAGGCATGTTGTGATTCCGGTCATCAAAATTCACAAACAAAAATACGACAGTCAGATATCATCAATATGTTGAAATATATCTCTGGTAAAAAATTCAACTTTATCCGATAAATTTAAGGACTTCATCTAGACGGTCAATCTCGTAAGTCAAACCTCTATATTGTATTGATTGCAACTATTGGCACCGAGACTTTACCGGAATTACGTGATTTTTCAACCATAGGCGTATTTCACCATTTCGGTCATATCTTATTTCACGACTTTTTTGCGTATGAATTTTCTACGTACAGTTTGTTTTAGAAAGGAAACATTTACTTAAAGCTTAGTAAACAAGTTATACAACATAGTACGCATGTTGTGATTCCGATGATCAAAGTTGAGAAACAAAATTCCGACCGTCAAATATGATCATTATTTGAAATATGTATATAGGAAAAAATTTAACTTAATCTGACAACGTTAAGGGCTCGATCCTTACGGTCAATCACGTAAGTCAAACCCCTTAACGCACGGAAACGGTCATTTGACCGTCTAAATTACGTATTTTGCCTGGACCTTCAACTGAAAATAGTTTCAAATCGATGAGACGCAACCAGTGGTATAAAAATTTTATGAAAAATAACTACCGGAGATAGGGCTACCTCTAGGGAGAAAGAATGAAAAATTGAGTTAACCTCAATTATCGGTACCGAGACTTTACCGGAATTACGTGATTTTTCAACCATAGACATATTTCACCATTCCGGTCATATCTTATTTCACGACTTTTTTTCGTTTGAAGCTTCTATGTATAGGGTTTAGGGTTTAGGGTTTTAGCCGACGAAATTAGGGTAATTCGTCGGCTAAAGTTAAATAAATAAATAAAATAAATAACTATAGTCGACGAAATTAGGGTATTTCGTCGGCTAAGGTTAAATAAATAAATAAAATAAATAAATAACTATAGCTAACGAATTACCTTAATTTCGTCGGCTAAGATTAAATAAATAAATAAAAAAAATAACTATAGCCGACGAATTACCCTAAATTCGTCGGTTAAAGTTAATTAAAAATTCAAATTTTTTGGCGGGGATTTTTAAAATTTTGAAATTTTTCGACTAAAATTTTGAACTTTAGCCGACGAAATTTCGTCGGCTAAAGTTCAAAATTTTCTATATCTTTCATTTTTCTCCTCCTCCTCTTCATCTTCCCTCCTCCTCCTCCTCCTCCTCCTCCTCTTCATCTTCCTTCCTCCTCCTCCTCCTCCTCTCCCTCTCCTCCTCCTTCAAATCCTCCTCCTCTTCATCTTCCCTCCTCCTCTTCATCCTCTTCATCTTCCTCCTCCTCCTCTTCATCTTCCTTCCTCCTCCTCCTCCTCCTCCTCTCCCTCTCCTCCTCCTCCTCTCCCTCTCCTCCTCCTCCTCCTCTAAATCCTTCTCCTTCCTCCTCCTTCTCTAAATTCTTCTCCTCCTCCTCTCCCTCTCCTCCTCTAAATCCTCCTCCTTCAAACTCTAAATTCTCCTCCTTCCTCCCCCTCCTCCTCCTCTTCTCCTCCTCCTCTTGTCTTTCTCCACCACCGGTGTAAAAAATAAAAAGAAGTAAAAATTTTAATCAAAAATATAAGAAATTAAAAAAGGAAAAAAATATGAAAAAATTAAAATAGCTATAGCCGACGAAATTATAATAAATTTCGTTGGCTAAAATTTAAAAAAAAAAAAAAAAAAAAAACTATAGCCGACGAATTACCCTAAAATTCGTCGGCTAAAGTTTAAAAAAATAATAATAACATAAAAAAATAATAACTTTAGCAGACGAATTACCCTAAAATTCGTCGGCTAAAGTTAAATAAATAAATAAAAATAATAGCTATAGCCGACGAAATTTAATAAAATTCGTTGGCTAAAATTTAAAAAAAAATAACTATAACCGACGAATTACCTTAAAATTCGTCGGCTAAAGTTAAATAAATAAAAATAATAGCTATAGCTGACGAAATTTTATTAAAATTCGTCGGCTAAAGTCCAGAAATTAAGTGACGAAAAATTTCTTCGTCGGCTAAATAAATGACTTTAGCCGACGATGAACAGTAATTTCGTCGGCTATAGTGTTGGCCGATGGAATTTGCCCGACGACTTCTTAGCCGAAGACGTGTCGTCGGCTAAGACTAAGCCGACGAAAAAATTTCGTCAACTAAAGTGGTTGTTCTGGTAGTGCTAATGCATTGCCAATTGAAGCAATTTATTTGAGCGGTCTGTATGATAACGGGTTTGTCATTGAAGACACAGGTTTGCGACTTTTTTTTCAGTAGCTTCATAAATTAGGTTCTAGGTCACAGTGTGCCATTTGGTAGACAAAACATGCTCCTGAATATAGTTACAGTGACATCAACCCATATTCTTGCTGACTTTACAGAATTATTTCACTTTTTCTAGGAACTTAGCTTTGATACCTTTAATTAGAGTGGGGTGTTTGTTCGTCATGGTGTTTAAAATGACTATGACTCTTGATTGTGTGCATTGTGGTGTTACGGTTAATATTTGTGGAAGTATGTATTCAATTTAGTGAGCACAATGAACTTGATCAGAGGATGGAAAATCTGCTTTGCCTGACCAAGTTTGGGGAGTTTTCTTTGGATGGGCTGTAGTGGATATGAAGAAGAGCTACAGGGTAGTGGTTGGCATTGGAATGGATCAAATTACCTGCTCTCCTAAGAAAAAGATTGTGAGTAATCAACCCTATGTTGTTGATTTGTTTTAACCATTTATAATTTTTGCAGCCGGGTTTGTTGAAACTAATTAACCAATTTGGCAATTCATTAAGTAATTAAAGAAGATAATTACTCAATTCTCAATGTTGCTCATAGTTCCGTTTGATATGCTCCATCTTAAATTTACTAGGTTCTTTGGTGCAGCAATTACATCTAGTTAACGGAGGCAATTGCTGTACATCCCAAAAGAAAGTAAAACTGTTGCTTGTTGGCTAAGAAAGAACAAGCAGGAGCTTGCAGAGAACTACCATCTAGATCTTTAGTTGGAATTGGCACTTTTATCAGGTTATCTCGGTCGGGGGTGAGATCGTATGTCTCGGTTGTCAATGTTGAGATCAGTTTCGCTTCTCATTCGCAATTGCCATGGCTGACTCTTCTGCTCCCCTCAATTCCGCTTCGGAATCTGCCGTCCATATCGTATACACCGAGAAGCCGCAGCAAAATGAGGAGCCTGAGGCCTATCACATCCGAACCCTTGCGTCCGTCTTCGGCAGGTTCTGTTTTCTATTTGCTGCAACCAATTTGATCTTGTTTTGTTTATGTATGTGAGTTTTATTTTGATTTCGATTCTGAAATATATATATATATATATATATATATATATGTATATATATATATATATATGTATATACACAGTGAGGAGGCTGCCAAGGACGCTCTGGTTTACAGTTACAAGACCGCTGCCAGTGGATTCTCTGCTAAACTTGTTAGATCCAGAAGTAAAAAGCCCATTTATAGAAAAGCAAGTGGACCGATGCCTGCTGTCAAGAAGGTCAGAGGACGCTTGGAGAGTCAAAAGCGCTCGCAAGGAGCACAGTAATAAAGCACGCTCGCGAAGGGGGATAGTTTGTTCGCTGAGGGAAACGCGCTCGCGAAGCGGGGTGTGTGTTAGCAAAATATGTTCGCGGGTGGAAAAGCGTTCGCGAGAGTATTATAAGAAACGAAACACGTGGCTACAAGATGTTAAGTTACCAACAGAATAGTGTTGGGCTTTAAGAGTTTGTCTTGCACTACAAGAAGGATTACTAAACCCTACCAGTATGATACCATGCCTTGATTCGCAAGTAAATATCTACTATATAAAGGGGTAGAGATACAAGAGAAACAACAACGACATCTACCAACAAACAGACAACAACTTTGCCACGCGAAAGTCTTCAAGCCTCTCCGGAGCAACCAAGCCTGATCCGTCAGCAACAGTAGCCTGATCCGTCAAGCTGCACAAGGGACTTAATCCGTTAAGTCTGACAGGTTTCAATCCGTTGAAATCTCACTACTCCCCTGTTCAATCCGTTGAGCAGTTTTACTCCCGCAACCAGTTCTGGAGAATCCGTTCGCCAGTTCATATCCTGCATATCTTGATACCCGCTGCTTAGTTTCGTTGCATACTAAGTAAGATTCGGCCATCCGCAAAGGTTGGAGAAAAATCCTAGAGGGACTTTTCCCTTGTAGGTCTATAAAGAGAACCCAGCACAGAGGAAGAAGATCGGCGTCTGTCACGGTCGCTGTGAGAAGAAGTCAGAAGAGGGAAGCGAGCAGCATCCAACTTCAAGGTTGTACCTGACCCAAAGGTACTGGCACGCCTAGCACAAATTTACAAGCCGGTTGTTTGAAGGACTGCAAATTCTAAACCAAACATCTGGCACGCCCAGTGGGACCGTGTCAAGATTACAGGCTTCGGCGAATATCGAAAGGAATACCCTTCGTGTTCCAAACCAGAACACGTAATCGCAAGGCCACATAACTCGGCTTATTGTAGGAAGCTATCTACAGAACAAGCCATTAGCAAGTTTGGTGCCATGGCTAACGAAGGTCAGTCACAAAACCTTGCTGAGCACGTAGGAGCATTGAGCTCATCATTGGATAACCTGACTAAAGGTTTCCAGGAGGTCCGCGATCGAGCCCGGCAGCAGGACAAAAAGGCCGAGATTCAGGACCTAAGGTATGCAGACCTAGCAACTAAGATGAACGAGAATCAGCAAGCGCTGAATAAGAGGATGGATATGTTAATGGAGACTTTAAATGCCATGAGGACTGAACAGCTTATCCGCCAACAGCCTCCAGAAGAAGAGTTGCTAGAGGAGGTCGATCACCAGGTGGATAGAAGAACCGTGCACCGAGAGGGATTTGGCCCACTTCGTGTGGGTGATGACCAATTAGCAGTGCACAATAATCAGAACCCTGGAGGGGCTAGAGGACGACAGAGAGCTCCAAGGCAGCAACCACGTCGTTCGCCTACGCCTATTCAGAGGAGGCCTCAGCTGGACTGGGATGCAGTCCAGAATATGATACAGGAAGCGATAAGGGCAACTCCCATTGTTACTGTGAACACTGCATACGCACATCCGTATCCAGAATGGGTGGCTGAAAGCCCATGGCCAGAACATTATCGACAGATAAGATTCACTTCGTTCTCAGGAGAAGGATCTGAAGACGCAGCCACCCACATCGCAAGATTCACAAGCGAATGTGGACCATATGGTGCGGACACTGTTTTTAAATTACGCACGTTCGGAGCCTCATTGTCGGGGTCAGCACTGACATGGTACACCAAGTTGATACCAAGATCAGTCCCTGATTGGAATGTGATGGAAACTATGTTTAGAACCACATTCGGAACTGTGGAACCAGAGGTTGACTTGTCTTCTTTGACAGCTATGTATCAGCAACCTATGGAGTCATCTGTAGAGTTCCTCAAGAGGTTCAAGATTCAGCAGGCCAAGTGCAAAACTCCAATCCCAGAGCCTGACCTGATCAAAATTGCAATCCGAGGATTGGAGAAGAGGCAGAGAGCAAAACACCACGATGGAGTGTTCTCTAGCATGGCTGACCTAATGAACAGGGTTGGCAGTTACCAGTACTTCCTGAATGAGCTAGACGAAGAAGCCAACAATTCTAGGAACAACTTGGCTCTCATCCCAGGAACGCTGAGGCCCAAAATGCCTCCAGCAAGGCACAAGACTGTGGGGGCAATATATTCCCACATGGATCCCTACTATTCGGCTCCACAAGCTATGCCCTATGCAGACCCATACATGATGGGTTATGAGGAAGAAGTCGCAGCGGTGGAGTTAGCAGGCAGACAGCCTATCAAGTCCCAGGTGTTAAAAATGTCTAAGGAGCCAGTAAAGATTTCGTTCGCCGCGTTTGCCAAGCCGGAGTACGAATCTTATACATATAATGCACACAAGGCACCGGAGATTTTGGAGGATTTGACGGCATTGGGGAAGGTAAGGAATGACTTTGGACCTCCCCCTACTCAGAAGCAGCTCAAGGGAAAGAAGTACTGCAGGTTCCATAATCTTTGGAACCATAACACATCAGAGTGCATTCGCTTGAAGGACACTATCCAGACTTGGATCAACGAGGGAAAGCTCGGAGTGAATGAAGAAAAGACTGCAGCTTGGGTGGACATCGATCCTTTTCCCACAATCAATATGGTTGACTTAGTGCCGTGTGAGGGAAAGAAGGAGAAGCCACTGCCAGCAAGACCAAAGTTCAAAGAGTACACTTACGATGCTAGTAGGGCTCATGTTATCCTGAACAAGTTGATCATGGCCAACGAGGTGGTCATCCCATGGGGAGTCTACCCCCTAGAAGAAGCAATAGCTGGTAAGACCTACTGTAAGTTTCATAACTTGTGGACTCACAAGACTTCTCAGTGCATGCAGCTCAAAGATCAGATACAACAATGGGTCAATGAGGGGTCAATCACCTTTTGTGATCCAGCGGTAGCAGATGTGGCTGTAGTTGATTTGGTTCGGGGTAACAGAAAAATGACGCTTGACCTGAGCACTATAGATGGAGAAACAGAAGTTGTCAAGCGGAAGGAATCAAGAGCAGGTGCATCAGCAGTCATGTTATGTGATAGGTGCAAAACTGAATGTGGCATTGCTAAAGAGCCACAACAGGAGCAGAAGAGTGCTGTTACTACACCCCCTGAAGCGTATCAGCCACACAGTCCAAAGCAGATGAGAAGATCAGCAAGTCCTAGTCAGAGGGATTCCAACCTCTACTTGCGGTTACGTCAGGCAAGAATGGAGGGGAAGAAGCCAATGGTCTACCCGCAGGATATAGTGAGCAAACCTTACATACCGCCAGCTTCCAGGAACGTACTCAAGGACAACGTCTGGATGATCAGAGAAAGAGGAAAGGTGGTAGAAGCTACGCCTACTCAGACTAGGAACGTGCAGCGAAGATACGGCAAGACCAAGAGGCTTTTGGAAGCGTTGGATAAAGGTCTAGTCAGCCCAGACCAAGTCAAAGAGACTCCAGAACAGCTAAGGCGAAAGCTGGATTTATTGTCAGCTAGACCTTATTGTCCTATCAGAAACGTTCGGGATACCCCCGAGACTTCTACCACAAAACATAGCGGACAGAAGAGAGTCTCGCGAGAAGAAAATAGCGGCGAACGAAAGTCTGTATGGTCAAGGTTTGGCGCCGACAAAAGTCAACATACGCGGGAATCAGTCTGGTCGCGTGTAGGTCAAAAGGTGGTGGGTAAAATATCTACTTCCACCTTTAATAAGACACCTGAGACGTCTCTGGCAAAAAGGGTTAGGATCTCAGAAGGTCCTAAGAACGAAGACATGAGGGAGACGTCGAGAACAAAGTTCGAATGGAGACCAAAAGCAGTTCAGCGTCAAGATCAGGGGTCTCGAGAAACAAATAAGGCTGAACCTATAACTGAGGTTGAGCAGCAGAAACCTGTCCCAGAGGTTTCTTTAGTAAAGCAGATGGCGGAAGCATTTGCCCGTGCAGAAGAGGAATCAGAAGTCGGTACACCTCGCGTTACAGAAGACGATACGGAGGAAGACGAAGAAGAAACCGGGGGCATGGACGAAAGTTTGCCATGCAGCATGCTTTACTTGGAAAACGAGCATGGTGAGATGATCATAGACCAGTCTGAGTCGGCTCAGGTTTACGTAACAACCGAAGCCGCGATAACAGCCCCAGAGACAAACACATATTGCAATATGGTGTATGTCTTACCTTCCATGTACGCATTGGACGAGCCAATTTCGTCTGAAGTTTTCCTCAACATGTCGGAAGGTGAGACTGGAGCGGAATCATCTGTTCGCAGGGAAGAGCTTGCTGCAAGCGAAGATAAAGGAGACATGGACCCTGAGTTGAGAAAGAAATATGTTTTGTTTTCCAAGCCCACATTCGCCATGAGGCAACATTTGCGACCATTGTACGTGTCTGCTGACATGATGGACAAAAGGGTCAGTAAGATATTGGTGGATACAGGGGCTGCTGTAAGTGTCCTTACCATACAGACCATGAATTACCTTCAGATTCCGAAGGAGAAAATTCTAGAAAGCAAGATGAAGGTAAAAAGTTTTGCCGGAAACATAGCTCAGACACTCGGAGTGGTGATACTGAAAATCAGGGTTGGCCCATCAGAGATGTATCAGACCTTCTTTGTGGCTGAGTGCACAACTCCTTATACTATGATCTTGGGTAGAGATTGGCTGCACCAAGCCGGTTGTGTTCCATCTTCTCTCCATCAAGAGCTTACCATCTGGAACCCAGAGACCGACGAGTCCGAAATAATCAAGGCTGACCCTAGGCCATTTTCAGTGGCAGCTTGCTTTGTTGATGCAAGTTATTACAGTGAAGATATGAGGCCTTTGAAAATCAGTGGTGTTACAAAGAAAGGACATCCATATGGGGTGACCTCCACTGAGCTTACACAATGGGGATTGGCGCAGCTTCAAGCAGACACCAGTAGACCAATCTCCATGATTTTACCCCAAAATAATCAATGAAGCCACAACTCAGCAAGGAGGAGTTGGAAGCCTACGCTTCCCTGCACCAGAGATTATCTATTTTTAGGCAAGAGCAAGAGGCTTACCAACAGGTGGCAGCAGTAGAATGCGTTAACGACGATGTTTTGGAATATGACGAAGAAGAGGAGGAGATTATCCAGGCAGCTCCGGCAGCCTTGGATGATACTCCACCTAAGGTCAAGGATCCAGTAGAGAAAGTCAACCTAGGGACCCTAGAGGAACCAATGGAGGTTGGAATAAGTATGTATTTGGAACCTGAACAAAAACAGAAGCTCATTGAGCTACTTCACGAGTACAAGGATTGCTTCGCAGAGAAATACGAAGACATGCCTGGATTAGCACCAGAGTTAGTTTGTCACAAACTACCAATCATGGACGGTTACAGGCCAGTCAGGCAAGAACCTAGGCGAATGCATGCCGATACAGCGGCTTCAGTAAAGGAAGAGGTGGAAAAGATGCTTAAGTCTGGAATTATTCGACCTGCAAAGTATGCCAAGTGGTTATCTAACATAGTACCAGTCAGAAAGAAGAATGGTAAGATGAGGGTGTGCGTTGATTATAGAAACTTAAACACAGCCACACCTAAGGACGTGTATCCTATGCCAATGGCAGACATGTTAATTGATGCAGTAGCAGGGCATGAGCTGTTGTCATTCATGGATGGGACCGCAGGATATCACCAGATTCCTGTGGAGGAAGAAGACAAGCACAAGACGGCCTTTAGATGTCCAGGTTTTACAGGAGCATTCGAATACCAAGTCATGCCTTTTGGGCTTAAGAATGCTGGTGCCACATATCAAAGAGCGATGAACCTTATCTTCCATGACATACTGGGGAAGATATTGGAGGTTTATATCGATGATGTGGTAGTGAAGTCCAAGATTAAGGCAGACCACATAGAGGATCTACGAAAGGTCTTCATAAGGATGCGAAAACATAAACTCAGGATGAACCCAGCTAAATGTGTCTTTGGGGTTCAGTCAGGCGACTTCCTAGGGTTTGTGGTTCATCAGCGTGGCATCAAGATTCCAGCGGACAAAGTCAAGTCGGTAATAGAAGCTCCAGCTCCAACTAACAAGAAGGAATTACAGCAGCTATTGGGTAAGATTAACTTCTTGCGCAGATTCATCTCGAACTCGGCATGAAAAATTCAACCCTTTACATCTCTGTTAAAGTTGAGGGCAGATACGGAATTTCGTTGGGAAGCGAGTCATCAGGAAGCGTTTGACAGGATAAAACAGTATCTAACTTCACCGCCAGTTCTGATGCCTCCGCGGCCTGGTCACCCTTTGAAGCTCTACATTTCAGCATGTGAAACATCCATTGCTGCGCTTTTAGCACAAGATGAGCGCCAAGATAATGATAAAGTGGTTGAGCATGCTGTGTATTACCTTAGCAGGACGTTGATAGATGCAGAAACCAGATATAGTGACATGGAACGGTTGTGCCTCGCGTTATATTTTGCCGGTTGCAAGTTACGTCATTATATGTTATCTTTCACAACGGTAGTGGTGGCACAGACAGACTTGGTAAAATACATGTTAACCAGACCTATTCTCAGGAGTCGTATTGGCAAATGGGTGTTAGCTTTGTCTGAGTTCTCACTACAATATACACCTCTGAAGGCACAAACCGGACAGGCGGTTTCGGATTTCTTGCTTCATCATCCAGTGGAACAAGACTTACAGTACAGAGAGTTAGACATGGTGGCTATTTTAATGCAGCCCTGGGAGCTGTACTTTGATGGAAGCAGCACTGAGAGTCTATCCGGCGCTGGGATATCTCTGGTAAGTCCTCTGGGGGTTCGTCATGCTTATTCTTTTCAACTAGAGTGAAAATGTACCAACAATCAGGCTGCATATGAGGCACTCATAATCGGGTTAGAAATGTTGCTCGCAATGGGGGCAACAGTGGTAAGTGTGTTCGGCGATTCTTTACTAGTGATCAACCAGCTTAAGGGATCATATAAGTGCACAACCTTCACTTTGGTTCCATTTTGGGAAAGGGCTATAGAGCTGCTGGAGCAATTCAGTGATGTTACTCTAGATTACATCCCAAGGGCACACAACTTTGCGGCGAATGAGTTGGCACAAATTGCCACTGGCATAACTTTGACTGATGGAGTCTGCGAGCGGGTTTTGAAGGTTGAAAGGAGAACGTTACCTTCTTTCATGGCTCGGAGGGTAGACGCGGATGAATGGTATGTTGCTACAGTAGAGGCTATCGATGCAGATTGGCGTCAACCACTCATTGATTACTTGGATAATCCATCTACTCCAGTGGATAGACAAGTCAGATACTTTGCCACTAACTATGTGTTACGAGGTGGCGAGCTCCTACGCAGAGGAGAGGATGGAGTTGATCTTAGGTGTATCTTTGGAAAGGAAGCCAAGCGAGTGATGAGGGAGGTACATTTAGGAGTTTGTGGTTCGCATCAGGCTGGACCAAAGATGAGGTGGCTTATCCGTCGTTATGGTTACTTTTGGCCTTCGATCTTAAAAGATTGCATTGCCTTTGCTCAAGGATGTCATGAGTGTCAAGCGCATGGACCAGTGCGGCATGTTCCAGATGTGCCCATGCAACCCATTATTAAACCTTGGCCAGCAAGAGGATGGGCGCTGGATTTCATAGGAATTATTCATCCAGCTTCGTCTCAACAGCATAAGTTCATCCTGTTGGCAACTGATTATTTCACAAAATGGGTGGTGGCTGTACCCTTAAAGGATGCGTCGGCTCGTACAGTTTGCAGCTTCATCTTCAGCAATATCATTAGCAGGTATGGTATTCCAGAGTGTTTAGTCGCAGATAGGGGGGCAGCATTTTTAGCAAAGGAAACTGAAGACTTCATTGCAGATTATGGGATTAAGTTTCTCCACTCTACACCATATTACGCTCAGGCGAATGGACAAGCTGAGGCTAGTAACAAAGTCATAATCAATATCTTGCGAAAGATGTTGATTGATAATCCTAGAGATTGGCATAATGAGCTTGATCATACTCTGTGGGCGTATCGAACATCTAAGCGGTCACCTACAGGAACCACACCCTATGCCTTGATGTTTGGGCATGATGCAGTTTTACCCATGGAGATAAATGTTAATTCCTTAAAGGTTCGCGAACAACATCAGTTAGTAGGGGAGGATTATGTTCAAGCCATGTTTCAAGAGCATGAACAGCTGGATACTACTCGTTTGGAAGCCTTAGATCATATAATGGTTGAGAAGAAACGAGTTGCTCACGCATATGATGCCAGGACACGTGGTAGAAGTTTTGGAGTTGGCGATTTAGTTTGGAAAGCAGTACTTCCCTTTGGCGAACATGTTCGCGGCAGGGGTAAGTGGTCTCCTACGTGGCAGGGGCCTTTTGTGATTGACCAGATCGTGGGTAAAGGTGCTTATTATTTGTGAGATTTGGATGGAGAAGTCCATAATAACCCTATTAATGGCAGGCATCTGAAACAGTATTTTCCAAGTGTTTGGGCTTCTGACGATCCTTTGCCGCCACAGACCACAGAACAGCCTGTTTCCCAGCAGGGGGGCAGAGTTTAGAACCTTAGGGTTTCGTTCGCCGAACCGGGGTTTTGTCAGTTTCATTTAGATTGCTCAACGCTTAACCTGTTTGAGGTTTCGGCTTTTTGTGCACCTGATAAAACGGGGGGGCACCATAGTTATACAAGAACCAATTAATGTGGTTTTTCGAAATTTTCGACAATTTTTGGGAAGAACAAGTTGTGTTTTTCAAGCCCTAATTTATTTTGAACCAACACCTGTGGTTTACACATTGAACATAAACAATTTGTGTTTATTGCATAATATTCATGGATATATTTCAACAAATACAGTGTTGAACAAGAACTGATTACAACCAATACAGTGTTGAACAAGAACAGAGCTGCTTGAAGAAAGATCTATTACAACTCTTTTCATAGAGTCTCTCTTCAAACTGTTACAGTTTTCGTTTCATCATCCACCTTGCGCGGCCAGCATGTTGAAAGTGAGCCGACGGGGGTGGAGTAGAAGCAACTTGATCTGACCTGGCGCGGAAGAGGCTCGACGGAGGAATCCTGTCGGCACAGAAGCCTTCTTCGGTCCAATACCAGAAGTCAATCCCCTCACCAAGTGGAATTTTGTTCCAGTGGTGCACTTTGAGGCGACTTCAGGGCTAGGCGCATCAGATCTTATTCCTGAGGTTAGGTTGTGAAGCCTACCCAGGATTTGAGGTTTGGTTGTGAAGCCTAAAGGACGGGAAGGTTGAAGAAAGAGGTCTGGAGGAACTGCTTTGAGACTGAAAGGAGAATACATGTTCTTGGTTGCTGAAGGTGACGAGAAGAGTTGATCACTATTTATAGGCGAAACGCTAGGTTTTCACCAAAGGGAACTGGATGGTTTGCTGTTCATTCATTGGCCAGGCATTTATCACGCGTGCTGCGTTAGTTGAATACGGTAAATGCGCAAGTTAATGGTGCGACGTTGCAGTTAAAGCGTGGAGCAGTTTTTGAGAAGATCAAAGATATGGAATTAATCATAAAAACTCTTTGCATTCAAAGTTGTACTCGCGAGCAAAGTGGATACAGATAGCCAGTTAAATGAATTTACTAATGTGTTTGATATTCGCTAAGGCAGTATCACGGGCGTTTTGGATATTCTCTTCGTTGATCAGGGAATCTTCGATCCGGTCGTCCACCTGGTTAATCATTTGTTGAAGAGTCTGGTAGGAATTCTTCTCTTGCTCCAAGACTTCTAAGTTGTTTTGGGCTTCCTCTTCGGTAATTGCTAGCTGGGCCTCAATTTCAGCTTTTTGACATTTGAGCTCCGCAATTCGGTTAGGAAGCAAATGGGTCGCGTTATGGACAAGTCTAGTAAGACTGGTGGCTTTGGCAACCCGTTCAGCTTGGAATTTCTCTTTTTGCTGATGATACTGAGGGGCCTCCAATCGTGTGGCTTTGGCACGCTCAGATAAGGTTGCAGCACTAGTTATGAATTCCCATAGACGCCGCAATTTCTTCAAGAGCCTTTCGTCAGCTTGAACTCGAAGGATACGAATGGCATCTTCAATTTGGATCCTAGTATGTGGGTGGAGAAGATCCTCGTGCTCCAGGTTGCGAAGGAATAATGTCGCATCAGCAATGGAGTGGTTTGCTTGAAAAGGATCCAGCATTAGTTGAACTTGCTCGATGAGGGAAGGCGTAGCATGATCAGAAGAGGAGGTCATTGGAAGGTTCTCCGGAATCTGGCAAGTAAAGAAACAATAAGTGTTTGTAAGAATACAAACAGAAGCTGTAAAGTAAAAATTGTTACCTTTGGGTCAGTTTCAGTTGGGATCACCGGTTGAAGCACTGGTTGAGCGATATCATTCGCGCGATCGTCATTCGCGGTAGCAGTTTCGTTCGCGAGAAAGACTGCATTCGCGGGAGGAATTTCGTTCGCAGGAATATCAGCCACTATTCTCTGCAGCGAACAGGAAATTGTCTCGCAGAGGTTTGGCTCGTTCGCAGCAACAGTTTGGATAGGGACGAGCGTAGCGCTTTCACTAAAGATTTCTCCCATCATAGTATCCAGGACCGGAGAAGCAACTGACTCGGAGGAAGAGCTAACTTCAAATACAGGAATTGGTCCCTGAAACGTCAGAAGCATAATTGAGCTCAAGTTCGTTGAGATATTTCCAATTGAGTGGATTATCGAAACAATACCTCTTGATTTGCTTCAGCAGGAGTCTCAGTGTCCAAGTTGGCTGAAGGAGGAGCTGTTTCCCGGGCCACGGTGGAGGTCGCTTCAGCCAGAACGGTTAGGTTAGGAGCACCAGAAACAGCAGGATGTTGACTGCATTCTTCGGGGGACCGCGCGGCTTCTGGAGTAGACTGCATAGGCTGATCCACCTATAAGGCAATTATATGATTAGTCGACTTGGTTATATAAGCACACGAGTTTTCAAATTAAATGAACCCATACCCGGGGTTGAGAAACGATCTCTTCTGTAGGAAGACTTGGTTTGAGCCTCTTAAGAGGGCGACCTCCATTCTTGTTCGCGCATTTCTTGGTTCTTTGAAGACGCTGCAAGGAAAGAAGATGGTCAGCATAAGGGAGACAGATCAGAAAGTTGATTATTGCAGTTAAGGAGTTTTAAATACCTGGGGGGCAGGGAGCACTTCTGTTCGCACCTCAGGAACCAAGGAAGGTTCAACGTTTTAGCGAGGGCCTTCGATTGCGAACACAGCCAAATCTTCAGCATGGCGGAAGTGTCTCTGATATGGCTGGAAAAACTTTCTAAACGCGGATAGGTGGTCTGGGTTCCATCTGCCCTCGTTGATTGAGGTCCACCACCTAGTAAACTCATTATTAGCCGCGAAGCTCAGACGTACTCCACCAGGGGGGTAGGTGTTAACAGGCTGAATGATGTCTTTGAAGCAGGAGGGAATGGACTCAGGATCGGTTCCAGCGTTATAGGTTTCTCGCCATGAAGTGAAATGGTTGCGGCTAGCCAATGGGGGATATGGAATTCTTTGGCACATTCCAAATTGCCTGGCGAAGAAGTTGGGAGCATAGATTTCTACTCCGGCTCTGCCTGGTAGTTTGAGGTCGCGATTGGAAAGGAGGCGTAGAAAGAAAAAGAGCTGCAGGACGTTGTGGCGATTACTAAAGATAAAACCTTCATTTACAAGAGAAGAATATGTTCGTCTGCAGACAATGGTAATAGAATCTGAAGGCAGGTTTTCCATACTGTACAGGTAGTGGAAACAATGCGAATAGCTAATGGCTGGAGGATGTGGGGCGGACACGATGGTTTGGCCTAAGACCTTATCTTTTTGAAAGTTGGTGATAGAAGAGGAACGGAAAATGGGAAAATAGGTTTGAAGCCACAAATCTAAAATCCAAAGAGGACCGCTAACAGATCTGTGTTTGAAGGGTTCTAAGGATAGAAAGTGTAGCGCCCTATATAGTAATCCAGTGGCTAGCTCTAAGAGGTTGAGAGAGATACCATTGTAAAGCAGCTCAGCCGTTCAGGCCCAGGCAAAGGTAGGTTTGTTGGTAGCGCTGCATTCGACATATTTGAGTAGCCAGAATTCCAGGAATGCTAGGCCACTCAGATCATCATCAGTGCTCCCATAGTGACTGACCCACGCGGTGTATGAGTTGGGGCGAGGCTGATCAGAGGGGATTTGATGTTCCAAAGCAAGGTCGTTGAGAGGGCTTGGTGCGTTGGAAAATGGAAACCCGGTAATTGTATACACATCCAGCAGAGTAACACCCATTGGGCCTGCGGGGAGATGGAAGGTGTTTGAAGAAGTGTCCCAGAAACAGACTGCTGCTGCCAGGGGAGCTCTGTTGCAGCCAGACTTCAGGGAGAAGCAGAGGTCAATGGGATCGGCGATTCCAACGGCTTGCCATCGTTCAAGGTCTTTACTGCGGCGTTGTTGGTACCATTGAATCTCGGCATCATTGGTGTTCAGCCATTGCCCAAATCTGGTCTGGGCGTCTGACTTCTGCCAGTCGACGAAGGAAGCGTTTTCTTTGCGGAAAACTAAAGGGGGAATTCGGGATGCATGTTGACGATAAGGTGTTTGAAATTGGCTTGGGAAGAGATCGACCCAAGGACCCAGGTCGCAGGAATTGTCAGACTTAACTTTCAACCAAGAGCCTTTTTGTTTTGGAGCAGGTCGGAAATCAGCCATGGCCTGGACGAAGTCTAGAGCTTCATGCTCAGAAGGGGTTCTGGGTGAGGTTTTCACAGTAGAGAAAGTATGTTTGGGTGCCATTGATTTGGAAGTAGGAGCGGCGGAGTTTTGTCTCAGGAAGGTTTGAAAAGAGTTGCAGAGGGAAATGATGGTTGAGTGTTCTGAGGAGTTCGATAATGAAAGGACGTTTGCTTTTGTTTAAATCAATGCCAAGGTATAACTCTTTTCAATTTTCGTAAACGGACTTAATCTCAAGAGCTGGGGGGCAATGTTAGATCCAGAAGTAAAAAGCCCATTTATAGAAAAGCAAGTGGACCGATGCCTGCGGTCAAGAAGGTCAGAGGACGCTTGGAGAGTCAAAAGCGCTCGCAAGGAGCACAGTAATAAAGCACGCTCGCGAAGGGGGATAGTTTGTTCGCTGAGGGAAATGCGCTCGCGAAGCGGGGTGTGTGTTAGCAAAATATGTTCGCGGGTGGAAAAGCGTTCGCGAGAGTATTATAAGAAACGAAACACGTGGCTACAAGATGTTAAGTTACCAACAGAATAGTGTTGGGCTTTAAGAGTTTGTCTTGCACTACAAGAAGGATTACTAAACCCTACCAGTATGATACCATGCCTTGATTCGCAAGTAAATATCTACTATATAAAGGGGTTGAGATACAAGAGAAACAACAACGACATCTACCAACAAACAGACAACAACTTCGCCACGCGAAAGTCTTCAAGCCTCTCCGGAGCAATCAAGCCTGATCCGTCAGCAACAGTAGCCTGATCCGTGAAGCTGCACAAGGGACTTAATCCGTTAAGTCTGACAGGTTTCAATCCGTTGAAATCTCACTACTCCCCTGTTCAATCCGTTGAGCAGTTTTACTCCCGCAACCAGTTCTGGAGAATCCGTTCACCAGTTCATATCCTGCATATCTTGATACCCGCTGCTTAGTTTCGTTGCATACTAAGTAAGATTCGGCCATCCGCAAAGGTTGGAGAAAAATCCTAGAGGGACTTTTCCCTTGTAGGTCTATAAAGAGAACCCAGCACAGAGGAAGAATATCGGCGTCTGTCACGGTCGCTGTGAGAAGAAGTCAGAAGAGGGAAGCGAGCAGCATCCAACTTCAAGGTTGTACCTGACCCAAAGGTACTGGCACGCCTAGCACAAATTTACAAGCCGGTTGTTTGAAGGACTGCAAATTCTAAACCAAACAAAACTCACTCCTGAACAGGTCGCCAAGATCTCCAGTAAGCCCTTCTCTCTCTTTGCCCCTTTTATCTTTTTGATTCTGATCCTTATTTGGTGAGATGGAACTGAGGTGCGTAGGACTAAGAAGCAAAATCCATAACATGAACAGTCCAGAGCATAGTCACCAAAACAAAGCAGCCATGAACACAAAAGTTGATACGGTGTTAGTTATAAGAACCATGTAATAGTTGGAAGATCCATTTAAGCCATTAGACCCAGATCAATCTAGTGCTCCGCAAGATGAATTAATTCACAATCTAAAGTGAGGTTGCTTGCTTACTCACATAAACGAACAACGAAATGTCATGAGTAACCAAATTCCGCATAACCTGTGTCCCGATCGACTTTGCTGGCTAGAAAATCAAAGGTGAGATGTGGCATGAGCGCTGAGACTCCTGAGAGAGGTTTACAAGAACGATGTTTCTGACAGGAGGGAGAGGAAGTATGAGAGTAGGAGAGAGGGAGACAGTAGGTGTTTTCTTGAGACACCAAAATGGAGTATTGTTATGACCAGCTAGGGAGGCTGAAAACCAAAAACGGTGCTGCTAGAGTCCTAGTACCATTTATTTTTGTACTGATAATTGATACTGATCAGTGTCCAAACTTACTAATACCCCTTAACTAACACAAGCCTACTTAGTCCAGTCAAACAAACATGCACTCCGTGTTTCTGTATGGTATTGGTATTAGCTGAAAATGTTTTTAAATAAGACTCAAACCTGATCAGATAGAACCGTCGAGTGATCGACTGCCAAAACTTTTGATGACTATTCTTCTGGTTTTTCTAGCAGCTGTTATCTGTTTAATGACATTTTCTGATCCTTTGGGACTCTGAGCACTATGCAGACACAAGGGTCATGATAATGTCAATTGGGATTATATGTTGCTTCTTTTAAACTTGATTTCTAGTTCCAAATGGCGCTATTATGGCTTATGTTTGTTTTGTTTTGGTTTGACTTTTGACTCTGTACCAGACCTGTTTAAACAAGTATTGTATTAACTCTCAGCCATCCTTAGAATGCTTAGACTTGTTCCTTTAAGACACCACAGTGTCACTATCCTACAGCATTCAAGGTATGTGCCTATGCAATCCATAAATGTAAAGGGTGGAATACCAAAACTAGAGAAGTTAGTAAATTAGGCTTAAATCATAGCTTTTCAGCTTGTCCTTGATTGAGGAATGTCTGTATTTTTCTTTGCCCCTTTGTTTTTGCAATGGTTCATTGTTAATCTTTGTGAAGGATAACTGCCTTTTTTTCTTTTTTTTTCTTTTTTTTTTGAATAATGGATACCGCCTTCTTGTTGGATTCACAAAGATGATGCACACTCAGCTAGTGTTGCTGAGCTCTGCAAAAACCTACAACAGTACATGCCACCATTTTCTAGAGTTGCATATCCGACATAAAAAATACAGTAAGATAATAATGTTAGTTTGGATGAGTTTCCTCTAGGATGAAAGTGGGTACTGTTGGAATAATGATTGCTATCACATTTTGGGAAAACAGGTGTTCTGCGTAGGGTTTTGTTGTTTGGGTACGAGTCTAGCACAATTATATGACCCATCAGTTGTTTCCTTTAGTTTGCAAAGCGAGAGTTTAGATGTTCCTCTCTTCCCGGAGAAAATAAAATGAACAATATATGTCTGAATGAGGTAGGATTTAACATTCTATTGCGTCTATAATGCATTTCAGATCCTGTTTAGTTTTCTCATTGCAATGAAAAAATGTGGCTATCTTATGTGATGTTGTGCATCAGATATCTTTGATTTATTCTGATTAATGATGATAATAAAAATAATAATGATCTTAATGATAATATTAATTATAATAATATTTAATTTTCTACTGGCAGAACAACCTGGGGTTCTTCAGGTCGTACCAAGCGGGAGACTCCAGCTGCATTCAGGACCTGGGATTGGGAAGCTGCATTAGATGGAACTGAATTCAATATCGTATGAAAATGTCATCAAAAACGTTATCTGTTTTATGTCTGATCATAATTTTACTCGTTTACTCTTGGCGTGCTTTGTTTTTTATGCATTAAGGGTAGTAACTTGACCCTTCAAAAGTGCCACCTTATGTAACGTTATTATATGTACAATAATACACAAGTTGAACTTTAGTTGTGAGTGTCTGGTTCATACTGTAAAATGATGTATCAGACTGTTTCCTGGTGTGGGTGGCAGGGTAAGATTCGGGTTACATTGGGGGTGAGCTTGTTGTGACGTGCTCGTTACCGACGTGCAATTTAAAAATTCTTTTGTTGTCATTTATAACATTGATAAATAAGGTTTGATCAATTCGAGGACTTCTTTAAACAAGAATATAGACAAGTATTTATGTGCAAAAAAATGAGGTAAACAAGAATATAGACAAGTATTTATTTATAAAATAATTACTTTTATATAAAGAGGGATATATGAGTTCAATTCTAAGAGTCCTACTAAACAAAATATGATAAACATATATACAAGTGATTGATCTATTTAACACATCCATCACAAAGAAACTAGAATTTCGAGCACAAATTAAAATTACGTTACAATCATAATAATTTGACAATCATGTCAGTTCAAAGAAGTAGAAATAATCTGGAAACACATCCCTACCAGGTCATGCATTCCATTTAATTCTACTCATAATAGTTAGCACATAAACTCTAGAAGTAAGATATTTCATGTAGGGTTGTTGTCAATACTACGAGTATCCATCAGCTCATAACATGAATCATTGTGATCTATTAAAATTGAGATTGAACACAACTTCTACTATGAACGTCAAAGCAACAATTGAGAAGTCAACGTTCTCAGCTAGGCGCTTCCACCACTTAGAGATTCATGCCTACGAGGTTTAGCACAAATCATGACAATAGTTAGCTAACATGGTAATCAAAATAGAAACGCAGACTTTGTAACCTATGAATCAACAAGACCAGATTATTAAGAACATCATAAACGAAACCTTAATATGCTTTACTAAAATTTTGAATTTAATAACAAAAGAACAATCGAATCAAACATCTAAATCCAATAAATAAAACCAAAATCATTTTCTGATAATTGAAAAGAACTACATAAAGCAGAGACATGGTTACACTGTCGATCTTCAAGACGCTTGAATAATGACTAGGAAGATAATGACTAGGAAGTGCTCAGCTTCAAGACTTCACTCATCCACCACTACTGCTCAAGGGAGACGCTCGCCAGGGCTTCGCCAAAGGGAGGGGGAATCAAAAAAGGATGAGGAGAGGAGAGGCTTGACTACTCTAATGTTTCTCTGACTTTTTTGAGAATGAATGATGACTTTTGTGAAGCATAGGCAGCCTATTTATAGTCCTTAGGTCGAGCTCTTTGTATCCTCTCAGCCCTTGGATTGAATTGGATCCTACGGTCACAATTTGTTGCATAAATTTCTGATATTTATCATTTAGAAATCTCTAGAATTTCTTGTGCACTTAAACTTCTGAACGTGGACCAAACAACGACCAAATGCATTTCCCTATCTCCTAAACAGCTAGCACGGATGGAGAGTCCTTCTCCACCTTTCTTAGCATTCTACTTATCCTCTAGAGACTGCTTGGCCTCTCATTTTTCTTCTCCAAGTCTGCTGCACACAGGGGACTCCTAATTGTAGGGGTGGGCGTGGTGCAGTGCAATGCGGTTTAAGGCCAAAACCGCAGTGCAGACTGCATTTTCGGTGTTCTAATTTTGCAGACTGCAATTGCTTTTAAATAATGCAAACTGCATTTTCGGTGCGGTTCGGTGCAGTTTGCTTTAAACCGCATTAAATAGTTAAGCTAACATTCAACATGAAATAAAAACTAAAAGACCAGATCATCCAAATGAGTACTTAGATTACAGACCAGATCATCCAAATCATCCAAATGATTCAACATTCTACAAACCATAAAATAAGTACTTAAATAAATAGATTACAGACCAGAATTACCAGATCATCCAAATGAAGAAAGAAAAATGAAGATAGAAATAGAAAATGACAGTTCTATCTCACCATCTTCTTAGTCCAAAACAATCTTCATTTCAAAGTTCCAGCCTTTAGTCTTCAAAAGTCACAATCTCCAAGTCACAGCAGCCTTCAATTATCTTCATCACTCACATCCCCTCCACCTTTCACCATTGTCCCAAGTAGTGTAAAACAGACAAAGGAATCATGTAAGCCAACATCCCTTAAAATTATACGCAACACTTACAAATTAATGCAACAAATCAGCAAAAAAACACAAGCAACTTACCAATTTCTAGTGTTTCCAACTCCTCATACATCTCCATCTCATCTTTGGTAGGCTCCTTATATTTTTGAAATCCTTTAGCCTTTAGCCAGTCACTCAAGCATACTAATCCTTCAACCATATTTGGCGTAAGTGAGGCTCTGAAAGGGTCTACCACCATATGATAAAGTACTATCAAATAAGCTGATTAAAATCAAAACAATCCTCATATGTAATTGCATCATTTGAATTCCAACAAGATTAACAAACCTAACACTAAAATTATAACTAGATCTAGAATCCTAAATCGGCTTAACACAGATCTCCAATCGATCAAGCTCAGCTAAACCGTAGCTGATTTCATTCACACGTATCTAATTTCCATTCGTCATCCGAGCAAATCAAGCTAGAAAATTCAAATCATTCGGATTATCACACTTAGCTAAATGAGAGAGAGAGATTACCAGGGAGCGTAGAACTCGATGAGAGCAGGGCGATCTTGACCGACCTCCTTCTCGAAGTTGTCCCCGGTGAGCACGACGACGTAAACAGAGGAAGGGACGCAAACAAAATCAATGTTCTGGTCTAGAGCTCACTTGGAAACTGAAGGGAGACTGAAGGGAGAGTCTGAGAGTGAGAGTCTGAGAAGCAGTGAAGGACTGAAGGGAGAAGAAGGATTGAAGGGAGAATGATCGATTACAATCAAGAGTGAGAGTCTGAGAGGTAGTGAAGGACTGAAGGGAGAAAAAGGGAGAAGACTCAGCAGAGGGGAGAACGAAGAGTCAAGCGGCTAGGGTAAAAGGTTGTTAAAGGCTTTATATATGTATACACTAAATGCCGTTTGGTTTGTAAACGGGTTGGTGGGTTTAAATCGGGAGGTTTTATACCCGGAACCGCAACTGCACCGTTTGAAAACGGGTCGGTGCAGTGTATGAGCAAAACGACGTCGGTTTGCCTAAATTCGGTTAAATTCAGTTAATAATTCGGTGTGATGCGGGGGGTGACTGCATTTCGGGCTCAATGTGCCCACCCCTACCTAATTGCAAGGAAAGATAAGATTTGTTAGTTAACTTATCAATAAGAACTGGGAAAATTATAGCAACAGTACACCAACTTTGCTCCACTGATAACTAAGGTGTCCAAACTTTGTTAAATAACACATTAGTACATGAATTAACAAGTTAAGCCTAATTTTCGTACATGCTGTTATAGCACAGTTAAAAGTTATTTTTTTCTGAGATATTTTTTTTCTTTTTTTATTTCTTTTAAAGAGGATCAAAGAATTTCACTCATAATTATAGTTTCGTCGGCTAAGAGAATTTTTTCAATAGTGTTGATAGCCTCAAGATCACAATGCTTAGTCATATCTGATATTCATACGTAGACACAAACTTAGGGAAATGATGATAAATTTAAGACTAATTGTAACAACATGAATCACATACTAGGATGATTTATTGCTTGTATTCTTGAAGAAAAAGGGATCGTAGCTGGCACTGGAATGGATCGATCTAATCACTTTTGACAACGATGGAGCTAGTATGAGTCTCAGTGAGAAGCAGTATGTGGAGTTTGAGGAAGAAGTCTCCTTAATCTACAGACGAAAATCAAACATAAAGCAAAAGTGCACAACGTCAATTGATTGAGAAGATTTATGCTTTTTGAACAATCTCGTCATAATTGTACTTTTAAGGACTAAATTAGGTGTCTCCTCGTCCTAAAAATTAAAGGTCATATTCTCATTTCTATTTGAGATTTCGATTAGAATTCACCTACATTCATTTTATATTACCGATAAAATTTTTAGTCTTCGTGGTAGAATGTGAGACCCCGATAATTTTATTTAATTTTCCGACACATTTAGGGTTTAATTCTGATTACTTTTCAGTATGTCGTAAATTTTTGTCCAACGTTTTTACTTTAGGACACACGTCGCCACATGCGTGAAAGTATTTACAGAATATTTTCCGACACTTCACTTATTTTTCGTACAACTTTTACGATTTAAATTTGACGTTTGGTTGTTTTTAAATAGTTTTCGAAAAAGAATTTGGATTGGTAAATTATTTTGAAAGTGGGATTAAATCGTGACCGTTGATTCGAACGTCGAATCGTGGCCATTGGTTTCTTTTTAAAAACCCTATCACCTTATATCATCTCCTTATCTCTTCTTATCCACTCCTTTTTCTCCTTTTCTTCTTTCCCCTTTCCTTTCTCCTTCACTTTCCTTTTCTGTCTCTCCCTCACCGAAACTCCTTCCCTCCTGCTCTCGACCCAGCAGCTCAGTTGCTCCCTCCATCCGCGCGCGTCGACACTCACCGCCACCACCAGTCGCCTCGCATTGCACCAGCGACCTCGCCCAGGCCACCAGCGACGCCAGCACCGCCCAACAAAGGGAGGAAAACTCGAGAACACCGTGCAGAGGAGATCGAACTGATCCAGAGCGTTTGAGGAGCAAGGAAGCTCCCAGGCGCCACCAGTAGCTGCCCAGGAGGAAGAAGGAGAAGGCCAGCGGAGCTCCGTCGGAGGGGTTCTGTCGGAAAAACAAGGGAGAAAGCTTCAAGGTGAAATCTCAATCTTTTCTTCTGTTTGAGATGTTGTTGGATAGCCTAGGTTGTGTAGAAGGAGAAAAGAGGAGCCATAAGACTCGATTTGGCCGGAAAACGGACCTTTTCCGGCGACACAGGCGATCGGAAACCGGTACAGTAAAAACCAGAGTTTTTACAGTGTCAGTTTCACTTTTACAGTTTTACCCAGGGGATAAAGTTACCAAATTACCCCTGACAGATTAAATAATTACATTTACTGTTTTACTGTTGACCTTTACTGTTTTACCATGTTTACTTTTACTGTTTTACCTTTAACTATTTACTGTTACTGTTTACTTTTTACTGTTGACTTTGACCGTTGACTTTTACTATTTCAAAGTTGACTTTTGACTTTTACCGTAGAACACCTACTTTTACGTTTTCCATCACTACGGGTAAATGTTTTAAAGGCTTCTGTTTTACAAACGTGACAAAACGACGCAAGTACTGAATAAGAAATAATTCTGAATTCTCACCGGTTCGAGAATCGGAGTGTTAAATAAGTTAAACCCTAATGTCAGAAAGATAAACAAAAAATGTTTATCAAGTCATAATCGTAGATAGAAAATCCTCGAATTGCATATACCTGACTCTCATTGTTATCTCACCCACAGACTCAGGAGCACATAGACGTTGGCTTCAGGAGGACCAGAAGTTGGAGCGCAGCCAGCTGTATCAGCATATCAGATAGTAGGGGGCACGCCCAATGGGTGAGCCGAAACCCTCCCGGGTTGGTGGCTTTTCTTTACTTATATATAAAAGTATAGCTGCATGTTTTATTATATGACCACATCATTTGGTGTGCGTGTATGCGTTTGGATCAAAAGAGTAGCACCGTTGTCCTGATTTCCGGTGCTTGGCCTGAGAGCGACGGGACCTAGCTTTTAGACTACGCTTCCCACTGTGTCGATGACCGTGAACCTCCTGAGGGGCAATGCCCTGTTTATTTTAATTATCCCACTTACGCTCGTCTCGCACAGAGTTAAGCGAGACGTAAGTGCGGTGTGCTGTTACGAGAGATTAGTTGGGCATTAGCTGTAAATTGACGCTCTCGCTACTATTCATTTATCGACGCATATGTAGTTGGCCCCGGTTTGCTGTGAAGAAAAACCCGGGATATTCGGCCATATGGATCCTGAGAGTTCTTTCTTATGTGGTCAACATGTTTTACTTGAGCTTTGCGTGCGTGGCTATTGCATATGTTTTAAATGCCATGGACGTATTACTATACGTTCTACACTTATGTAAATTATATGCCTGACAGGAATGGATTTCGCGGGGAAGGGGCAAATTTGGGGATTTTGGGTTTTCAGGTGGGTTTCGATCTGAGGAAAAAGAGGATGTTTTGTGAAATTTAGAGGCATGAATCGAGAGAGGGAAAGGGGAATCGATTGGAGGTGGTGATGTTACCAGGTGTGGCCGATCAGCGTTGCTTCGCCTTGGAGTCACCTGAGGAGACAAGAAGCGGCTGAAGGAGAAAATACGCTTGGGTTGACCGAGTTGGTAGGTTTTGACCGGATCTATTAACCTGTTTGGAATTTATATGGAAATGAACAGCCAAGATTAGATCTAAGGTTTTGATCAATGGCCCAGATTGAAAAATGGTAAAAGATAATTACTGAAGATAGAAATTTAATTACCGTGATGGGTAAAAATTTAAATACTGAAATGGTAATTGGAATTACTAGAAACTTCAAAAAATCGTAGTAAATAGCTCGATGCTCTGAAAAAATATTCTGAAGACACCAGTAAACTCGTGTCGATGCATACAACGATATCGGAGCCTTAAAAGAGAAATTTATGTTGCCTAGTTTTTATTTTTAAAGAACTTTTGCTGTGTTGTTTCATTATAATTATTCATGGATTATGAACTTATTGGTAATATTATGAACTTATTTTATATTTTAATATATATTTTTATGTTAAATATATTATTTTATTTGCCGTGTCCAAGCCGTGTCGAGAATGACATTTGTGATATTTGTCATGTCACGACGTGTCGTGTCGTGTCGTGTCGCCGTACCCGTGTCCGTGTCCATGCAACATAGACTAAAATTAACTTAAATGGATGGTTAGATTACATTTATCAGACTATTTATGTTTTTAAATAAAAACTAAGTATAAATATCAATGGTTGAGATTTGCTAATAAATGTTTGTTCATTTGTACCTTGGTGCATACGAGAATTTAGTTGGAGATGAGAGATCTCACATCAGAAACATACAAATAAAATATAAATTTTATGTGAGTGGATCATTCTTAATTATACCAAGGTTTTTTGTGATTAAAACTCAACACCTTAAATATGGTTAAGTTGTGACAGTATCGGTATAAGGATGATCAACGAGTCACACTAAACGTTGTTTGACTAATTTCAATGTGGAAGCATGTTAACATAACACTGAAACTATCTCGGCTTCACATTAACTTCATTAGCCTCTCACTCGTACCATTCTTGTAATTCAGTTTATTTAAAACTGGTTGTGCTTTTTATTTTATTTTTTCTTTGAGGGTTTAAGGAATAGTTTATTTTTGTTAATTGGTTTACAAAAAACAAAATAGAAAACCTCATGATACAACCGAAACCTAGAGTCAAATTGTCAAAATAATAGAGTAAACTGGCAGACAAAATGTAAGGTAGTGTGTCTGGCTTGAACCCAAGAGAATGTCCTATTTTGGCCTTTGGCTAAAGCATATTGCACGACGTTTGCCTCATGCTTGATATGATTGAGAGAGGTGACTTGAGTGAGACGAGCTAGATATTTGATGTCTTGAACAAGGGTAAAGATCTTTCAATATGGCCATTAACACGATTACTTGTAGTTTTGCAATTTCCTTCCATAAGAGACTGAGTAATTAACCATGAAACCAGACTGCAAGGAGACCAGCACCAAGGGTAGAAGCTTCTGTAGTGAATAAATTGAAGGAACCAAATTTTTGTTGTGCTGATACAAGTTACAAGAGAACCAACATTATTTCAGAATACAAAGCTAAGCATCAAGATGCAGAATTGTTTTGAACTAAAGCATCAAGGTTAAGTTTAAGTTGGCCTGTATTTGGGTTAAAGTGAAACAAAGCTTGTGACGACTAACACGAAGCAGATACTTCGGTTTCCACCATATACTTTGTTCCAACATTATTTCAGAATACAAAGCTAAGCATCAAGATGCAGAATTGTTTTGAACTAAAGCATCAAAGTTAAGTTTAAGTTGGCCTGTATTTGGGTTAAAGTGAAACAAAGCTTGTGACGACTAACACGAAGCAGATCGGTTTCCACAATTCCACCATATACTTTGTTCCATAAATTTTGTATTGACCGCATTCCGCATAATGAGCTATATAAATAGATTAAGCATCTCCCTCTGGAACAAGAGCTAAGCTCGAAGTTCCCATACCTAAAGTTAACCATCGCAGCAGAGAAAGTAGGAGGCATTGTGAAGAAGGGCCACGACGGCCTAAAGTTAGCCATCCCAATCCTCCAACAATTTCAACTCCCACATCTTCCTCTGGCCGATGTCATTGAAGTCGGATTCGTGGAGAGCACTGGGTTCATGTGGATCGTGCAAGAGAGGAAAGTCTGAGCATGAGTTCAGGATGATTAGCAAGCTCGTGAGCTATGACAATGAAATAACAGGATACGTCGAGAAGAGGAACAAGAAACTAAGGGAGTGAAGGCCAAGGAGCTCATGTTGTGGCCTCCAGTGAGTGAGATCACAGTTGATGAGCCACCCCCTGGCAATATCACTTAAGAGCTTTGCTGGGATCACCAAGACCTTCCCAGTTGAGGCATTTGCTTAATTTGTATATATGCATCTATGTATATCTTCACAAGTTGGGCACATACCGCTGTTCTTGTTTAATCCAACAAGATATCAATTGGAGTTATCATGTATATATCTCTGTGATACATGAAGAGAATAATACATTTTTTTATGTTCCCAACAATATATCACTCTTTTTTTAATTAAAAGTTCTAAATCTTTTGTATTCTCAAGGTAGGACCCTTGAATTACTGGTTAGATCAACTTAGGGTTAGGGTTAGGGTTAGGGTTAGGGTTAGGGTTAGGGTTAGGGTTAGGAACCAATCCCTCCCAAAAATTGGAAACTCAACAAAGCTAAGAAAAAAAAAAGAAATGTTAATACTTATAATTTTTTATGTAACATGATAAGCCTTGCAAAATATTGCCACTAACCAGCAAACATCTTACCCTTTTCTCTGTCCAAAATTCTCAGACAGAAAGACAATATAATTGCGCTGTAAACTTTCCCACCTCTTTTACTCAAAATGGACACTTAATATGAGGCTGGCAAATGAAACAAACAATGGAATCCAAAGTTCTAAGGAGATTAAACTAAAGATGAAGTTCAATGAATAATGATCATATATAAAATTCCACAAATGTGGACTAACAAGCTATTTGAATATTTCTCTCTGCAGGATTTCTCTGCCTTGAAACATTATGAAACAATTGAGTTGCTGATTATGTCACAGGTGAAAAATGGTAATCCTATTATATAATGAATGATGGTAAATACTAGGAGAATTACCATAACAATATGAGGATAGACCAGATATGGGTGCCTGCTAGAAACTGGTTCTCACACAGTCTTCCAAGAACTGGTGGCTTGGGCGGACCATCTCCTTCACCTTTTCACCATTCTTGTAAATTTTAAATGTTGGAACAGATCTTATGCTCTCAGCTTTTGCTATGGCTAAGCTCTCATCCACATCCACCTTCAAACAAAACAACATCTATTATATGAATCCGTTCTAGGATCACAGATGATGTGATTATAAAGGAGCAAAATGATATCCATCCTTTTGAAAACACAAAAGAGTGTGGGTTCATCAGGCAAGACCCTAATGTCTTTTGAAACGATTCAGAACAACAATATAAATATCAGCCAAGATTGTAGGGATGTAGTGCAATCTAAACGTGGGAGAATATAAGCAGATAAATCACATACCTTAAAAAAATTAACTGATGGATATCTAACACAAAGCATATTTATGAATGGAGATAGTTCTTCACACTGCTCGTTCGAGGCAACTTTGAAATGAATGACAGAAACACCTGAAATTTTAAATCTTCAGTTAAACGAGATACTTGGAATTGGTCGAATAACTAACCAGTAAAAATTGTTCAAACTCACCAGGTGATGATATTGCAGCTTTATATTTCGTTAAACTAGAAACTTCTTCCACTTCACAACCAGACTTTACATGATGATGCTCCTCTCCACGGAACTTCTTCAATGTTACTCGAGCCTGATTAAGAGAGTCAACAACCTCATTGTCTCCAGGAAGTTCCCTCCTCAAGACCTCATAATCTCTCACTGCCTCTGCCCATCGTTCTAACTATAAAATTCCACAATAGAGAAGCTAATGTTCATATATAAATCAACACATCACCAACAAAAAAAACGTAGTTCCCCAATCAGATGCATGTATGAAGGAAAAATTACCTTTGCATTTGACACAGCCCTTCTAAGAAGGGCTTTGGTGTAATGAGGTTGAATCTTGAGCGCTTGGTTGCAGTCTTCAACAGACTGTTCCCATTGTCCAAGCTTAGACCAGCAAACCGCTCTATTGCAGTATAGAACAGAATTGGAATTATCATACTTCAGGCCCTCTCCATAAGCAGCGCAGGCTTCAGCAAACCTTCCGGAGCTAAAAAGATCGTTACCTTGAGAACGGGCTTTTGCAACCATTTTCACATTATTTGATATCCTTGTAACCTCAACATTACTGTAATCAATTACACCAGCCTTCTCCACTGCTGCTACTGCATTCTCAAACCTGCAAGAAATCTACTATCCTTTATCACTAACTCTATACATCACAGTTGCAATGCTTTATAAGTTTCTGATATGGAGCTTACCTTCCAAACGCCATTTCAACATGGGCCCTTACATAGAGTACATAAGCTTCAACTAGCATGCCATATAACTTGGTTTGCAAGCAGGAAGAAGGGTAATTTTCAAACTTGGGCATGTTTGATAGGACGGATTCTGCATCTACAAGTTTATGAAGCTTCAATAGAGCTTCTGCCTTGGACGCCACAAGCTGTAATTTGATTTTAATCAGTTCAAATAACTTGAAAACATTGTTTACATCAATTTGGAAGATTGAGTGACCTCATATGAGGTTCTACCTGAGGGGAGGATTCAGCTCCCATTTCTATGGCTGCATCTGATTCCCTCAGCACACTCTTCCAATCACCAAGCTTACGGGCATCTGAACATTGTTTTAGATGCTTCTCCAGTGACTTTAACTTCTGCAGCTCAGACTGTTCTGGCTTTTGTCCAGGAAAAGAAAGGTGGTGGGAGGCATTTTCAGCTAGCCCAAAACTGTAAAATGTCCGAGTTAGAGATTGACTAAGATGACTGTCGTTGATCAACTGAGAGTATGAGTCAAATCAGAGAATAGAAAGACACACATACTGGAGTAAATCTATACTATTTCCGGAAGCAAAGGGAAGGACAACAAAGCTAAAAACAGTACAAACACATTACCCATGAATGTTACCGGTGAATCCATCAAGGAATAACCCTTGAAATTATCAGACTTGAAACTGAAAAGGCAACAATTAAATACAAGTTCTACAATGCAAAACAAGTATTCAAATGATCAACAATCTAGAAACACAAAGCATGATGCAATAGAACCATAAGAAGCTTTAGCCTACAACACAGCAGAACAAAAAGAAGACAAACAGTTTTCTCCACTCAAATGCTAATATCCAAGATCAACCCAAAACAATACAAAACTAAAACAACAGCCGAGAGTTATCGAAACCCAAACACACCCAGAGACAAGTTCCCAAATCCAATGCACCAACACCAATATCAAAACAAAGGCTAAGCACAAGTGAAGTATACGAAAACCAAACACCACCCGTATCACATTCACCCAAAGCATGATATAAAACAATCACATTCCCAAAAAGCTTCAACATTCAAACAATTTTTCAGATCCCAATTTCCCAGACTCACCGAAGATAAAGAGAACCAAGCCGTTGATGCGCCCTCCCATAACCAGGGTCCAACCTGACAGCCTCCTCACACTCCCTCACTGCCTCAGCCAGCCGCCCAAGCGCGGTCAATGCGGCCGCTCTGTTACTCCGGTAAGCAGCATTGTCCAGAGACAAAGACACTGCGCGATCATACATTGTCAATGCCTCAGCAAAATGTCCTTTCCTATACATCTCATTCCCAGCCTTCTTCACCTCCTCTGGATCAGAGCTCCCTACTCCCTTCTTAACTGACTCTCCAGAGTTATGTACATCCGATTTCGAAACTCCTCTAACAATGCTGCCGTGACCGTAGTTGCCGCAACCGGAACCCAACACATCAGTCTTGGAGCCGGCTCTACAAACAATTCCGGACTTGGTTATTTTCCCGGAAGGGCATATATTGCCGCTCGGGAAAACAGTGGTGGTGGCTGCACTAGAAAACGAAGACGAATTGGTTCCGCTAGCATTACTAATGCTACTACTCCCGGTGAATGTTTTACCGGAGTAGATCAACGGCGCTCCGGCGGAGGCCGATCTCCGATGCGCCGGCTTCCAATTAGGCGGCGTGCTATCGGATCGGACGCTCTCGGAAGCTCTGGGGCTCATTTCCGACGAGACAGTCAACTCCCCGGAGTGGTTGTTGGGTCTGCCGTCCGATCTTCTACCCAACTGGGTTTTGCTGGGAACCGAACCGGAAGAGCCTGAACTGGAGCTGGAAGTTGTGGCGCCGTTGTTAACGACATTCACTGAGCTTCTGGTCATTAACGGCGAGACAGGTGAGCCCAGATCGAGCTCTTTGAAATCGGGCTTGTTTTTATTAGCGTCATTGCTGTTGGTGCAACTCACCGAGTGAGTCTTGAGAGAGTCGAAACCTAGTTCATGGGTGGAGGATTTGCCAGTTTGGGGCATTGTGGTTTAAACTCTGTGTCCCAGTTTAGGCGTAGACTTTGATTCGGCTGTGTAGCCTTAGGTTTTGGTTGAATGCTGGCGTCGAGGAATGTGAGTGGCCTAGAGTAAACAAGAGCAAAGAAACGAAGGCAGAGATGGGAAAGTACGGAGACTAGTGAAGAAGAAGAAGAAGAAGAAGAAGAAGAAAGGGACGGGGATCCCGTCATGTAAAAGGAGCAAGCAAAGAATGACCGGAATGGGAGAGATTTTTTCTTTTCTTTTGTTACAAAATATTCTTTTTCTATTTTGTTATAAATTAATAATATTAGTTTTTTTTGTCTACAGGTTATACGGCTACCTACCGGCCTCTTTCTCTATAAAACATTTTATGATTAATAAAAATTATTATGAACCATGATTTCATTTTCATTTCTGATCTTCCACTCGACTCCATCACTAACTCGATCTTGTAGAATCAAAGGAAAATCTGTGGAGGATGCAGAATCGGAGAAACCACCAGCATCAAAGAGGGAGAGGTCGAAAAGGTTTTGTGGTGGGAGGTAGAGGTCGAGCTAGCTCTCGCTGGTCAGCTTCTTTCGGTTCCCTCAATCTATCTGAAATTTTGATGAATTCAAAAGCAATGATCCGTGTAAATTGGAATGTGTGGAAACCTGCACATATTTAGAGCTTTGAATAAATGAGAGAGTATTTCATGCATCGTTAAAAGACTAAAAAACAGAAAAATCAAAAGTAAACAATGCACACATCTGACGGTGAAGAGATGATCGGATGGTGTGAATTGAACGGATCACGGACAATGACGGTATACCGAATAATTTTTATGAATAAATTTCTTCTGGTGAAAGACCCCTGGTTTTCTTAATATAAACTAAAAAAAGAAGGAAACGGTTGATATTTGTTACAATTTAGGCTTTGTTGGGTGTAGTGTCGTTTATAAAGTATGTCAGAGTAGTGGTGGTTTGGTATTGTATTGGAAGAAACATTTGATAGTAAGGCCTTTGGGTTCCTCTCAAGGACACATTGATGTGGATGTGACATATGATGGGCAGATTATCAGAGTTATTGGCTATTATGGGAATCCAAAGTCTTAACCACGACATTTCTCATGGAATTTACTATGCCGTATCGCATCAACAGTTAAGGGACAATGGATCATTTTTGGAGATTTCAATGAGCTACATACTTCACAGTTCCGAGAAGAAAGTAGGTGGTTGTAGGTCTGAGGCTCAATATCAAAAGTTACTTGATGTTGTGAGTGACTGTGAATTGCAAGAGGTGGAGGTTTCAGATGCTTCATTAACTTAGAGGCAGTAGACTTATTCCCCTTCTTCCATGAAGCACATATTGATATTGGCGCATCTGATCACCTCCCATTGTTGTTATTGACGGAAGGGCTACACGGGCCAGAGAGGTATGCTCTTATCCCATTGTTGAACCCTTTTGGGATAAAGAGAATGAGAGTAGGCATGTGGTGATGCAAAAGTGGAAGATTAGTGAGTGCTTGGTGAGGTAAGGGCATCACTTGCTGGAGTAGCTAGGGGATTGAAGCAATGGAATGACACCAAATTTGGGCATATACTGTTGGAGCAGAAAACTTCCGAGTTGAGGTTGACTCTCCAACGAATGTGATCTACGGCGTGAGTCATTCCTGGATTGATCGAGAAGCCTCAGACCGGGTGAGGGTACCTGCAAAAGGCACTCTGACGCTCAAGTTAGTGTTTGCAGGAGGTATGTTTTTCTCTCATTTTCTTCCTCCCCTACCTCGATACTCCACACCTCCTTATATAGTAGTTGCACAGGTAAAACTGCCGGACATTTACTTTGCTGTTACTTTCGCATTTACTCTCCTACTAACGACAGTAATCATGTCCTTATTGAATGTCGTAACAATTGATGTACTTACACCTCATTAGTATCGCTCGCATTTACTAGTCATTCATTACCATGTTATAACAGCTGATGTACCTAATGAGCATTAAAAATGTCCCAAGAATGCCAAGGAATTATTCTTACTCTCACAATGCCCCCAATTTTTTTCTTTTGATATCTGATTCAAAAGGAAATTTCCATTTGTAGTCGTTTTCTTATTGTCACTGCACTTCACACTCATTACTTTAACCTCACGCATGCATTGTGTCTCACCCATTCCACTCGTGCACTTGCACTTGATGCGTTTATTGCGTTTGCTACAATCGTGTCATTTGCTGCATTCGTTGCGCTTGCCGTGACTGCTTTGACTCACACTGCTGCGGACTTGCCATGTGCTTTATTTTTCGCATGATTGCTTCAACACATGCTACCACAGACTTGCCTGCGCGCACATGTTGTGCCTTGCACTTTGCAACCTGCCATTCTGTGTGTCTTGCCCCTTGTGCGCTTGCCTTGTGCTTTATGCGTGCTGCTTTCTTGATTGAAGCATTTTATGTTACGTTCTAAATATGTTTTTACCCCTATTTATGCTTTGCAGCCAATCTTTTGTCAGAAGCAGCTGATTGATCTTGAATTCTGGTCTCAAGTTAGCCAATTTGAGTGGCCAAAGCTTCTATTGTTTTAGCTAAGGTTTCAAGATCCACGGCTAAATGGGGTTTCTTGGCTGGAGCTTAGACTTTTGCTGGAGCTTGTCCAGCTCTGATACCAAAACTGATGCAGCACACCTACTGCTAAAACACTAGTATCAACAAGTTCTAAAGCTTGGGGATTTAAACACACACAAAAACACTTATATATGGGAATCACTCCCTGGTTTCTCACCAAAATAAGGCTTCTCACTCTAAAACAAGTCTTCACACCAATCCTTTCACATGAAACTCAGAAACTCTGATAATTTTTATTCATAAGACATAGCATACCTAGGTAATAGGCCCTTACACTTACTTATACCTAAGCAGGGAGCTCATATTAAAAGACTCTAAGACTACTAAAACTGAAACATTAAAAAGTTATAACTCCTCTAAAACTAAAACATTTAAAACTCATACTGAAACTGATGTATTTAAGAGACTTTAAGACTTCTAAACTGAAATGGAAATACGAAAGACACACATAGAGACTAGAACCAAGATGGGAAATTATATTGAGAGCAATTAATCAAACCATATGGAAAGGGAATGATTAGATGCTCACTTTGTCACATTCCGATCCTAGAATTATTTTACGGATGGTTACTTTGGTCTTTTACCATTTAAAGTAACTGTTTAACCGTACAATGATCGTAAAGTTGACTTTTTGTTAAGTCGAGAATTTGGGAAAACTTTCTTCATGAAAGTTGTAGAGGGAGTCGTTACGAGTTCGTGGACACGTAGCACGCTCAAATCGGAGTTCGTATGGGAAAGTTATAAACAAAAATGTAAAGTTATTGTGCGATAAAATGGCTATATATAGGAGTTACCGAGGTGAAAAATCAGATTTTTCACCCGGTCCTTTCTCTCTCCCCCGACGGAAAACGTTGCCAAAACTTTCGGCCGCCACAGCGCCGCCGTCCGGCCACCAATCGCCGCCGCACCGGTCCCAAAAGCTCGGCCTCCGAGTCTACTTCATTCCTAGGTAGGTTTTCCGACCTAACTCGCCGTAAATCGGGAGAAATTCCGATTTGTTCTTCGAGTGTACAGTGTTTGTTCTTGATCGAATTTCTCCCTCCCTAGATCACCAAATGTTGAGTTCTTTATATGGATAGGATGGGTTTTAGGAGAATTGAATGATTGAAGTTTCAAATTGAATTTTTTCGGGTTCTTGGAACTTTTTGTCGATTGACCTAGTTAGATGCCGATTTGGCCTTCGAGTTGAACTAGAAAGTTGTTCCAAATGACGAGACGAAGCTACTAGTAAAATTTGGTGACGATCGGAGGTCGCCGGAATTTTGGCAGGAATTTCTGCCGGCGGCGGTGCCGTCACTTTTTGGGCAGTTTTTCATGCCCATTAAATAGTATATATTGTGAGGAGTCTATGGTTTAAATTTGGTAATTTTTGGAGGAGTTTTGTTTAGGTTTTTGAATTTTCTAGTTTAGTATTATTGGCGGATAATTAAATATTATTCCGACCATCGATATTTGTCGGATAAGGTTTAAGAATTATTTTAAGGACTCCTAAGTTATTGGTGAAGGTCGGGGATTTTTAGTTGACAATTTGAGAAATGTGGAGCCGATGAGCGAGCTGTACGCTTTTAAATGTGTACGCTTATGCTATTTAATTATTATTCTTGCGTCTAGAAAATTAATATTAATTATGGAACAGGACGCGAAGAGGCTCGTGTTGTGGAGACTTGGTTTGAGCGGAATTCGGGTTTTCGTCAAGCTAAGGCCACAGTCTGTGAGTGGACTTTTATTTTAAATTTAATGCATGCAATAGATTTTATTTAGTTTCTCCTTTATTTATGAATTTCCTCCATTTTAAGTTTATAGTGATTTTGAGAAAATGGGAATTTAATACTTTTTAAAGATAAGTGTGCCGAGGAAGTGGTTCCTACCTTTCCTGTGATTTTAAAGGATTTTTCCGGAATATGGTTTTTAATTGTTATCTTCATTTTGGGTTATGGAGGGGGATTATTTTTAAAAGGGAAAACTTGGCTCTTGGATTTAACGATTTTAAAGTAAAGTCAGAGAACCAGTTTCGGGTTCCTAGAAATGTTTTAAATCCAATGTATTTGGGGTAAAGTCATGTGAGTTTTGACTTGGTTTTCGATTTATTTTACCATGAGGTTTTTAAAGGATTTTCAAGAATATGGTTATATGTATTGCATGCTAGCATGGACCCTCTCCAGATGGAGATGGTGCCCTTTCTAGATAATAGCTGGTCTGACCATCTTCGGTGGTAGCTGGTCAGTAGGGCCCTCCCGGATAGAGCAGGTCAGGACCCTCTTCGGTGGTAGCTGGTCGGTTGAACCCTCTCGAATAGAGCGGGTCATGGGACCCTCTCCGATGAGCTGGTCAACAGACTCTCTCGTGGTAGAGCTGGTCGATTGTTTTCTCGTGGTTGTGGTTAATACCCCACATCTTTAATTATGGATTTGAGTCAAGGGATTTATTTTATGATTTATTTATTCATTTCTTATTGGTTGTGTGCATGTGAAGTTTGGAAAATCAAAGGGAAAGCATGAAAAGATTTTTACCTTTTCATATTTGATTTTCGTCCACTCACGCTAATATTGTTTTTAAATGTTTTCTCCTGGGCCCTTCGTTTTCAAATTCCCAGTGTTGCAGGGTTCCTGAGAGGAGGTCGCGCGTACCGAAGTCGAGGCATAGCTAATTAATCCGATGTTGCTCACTTAGTGCTTTAGGTATAACTTTCATGTAGACTGCTCTGATTACCCCAACCATGTTAGTGGAATAAGATAGTAAAGCGTAGTTGTGACTTGGGGAGCAGGATGACACCAGGAGTTGGGGTGAGTTTTAAATGATTCATGGAAGTGCCGAGTTGGTTTGTAGGAAGGGTTGTCAATTTCAAGGGGGTTTCGGTAAGAAGTTCCCTTGAGGTGGTCCCCGTAAGATTTACTTCAAGTTAAAGGGGTTTTAACCTAGGGTGGGTCCTGACACTCTTCTTCCATTTCTTCCTCTCATAAACCTCTAAAGGTTTAGCTGTGATGTCCTCATGAGGTGATATGTTGTGTGTTTAGTTTACAGATTTTGTAAAATTGAAAGACGTTTTCTGTAATCAAATTGTCCTAAAGGGTCATGGTATCTATTTTTACTTTTGGGCTCTTTTTACAACTTTGCAATGTTTTATTACGTCTTGTTATCCAACCTTAATAAACACATGGCTTCTGAAATGTACATAGGATTTTGTATGTCAAACACAAGTCATGATTGACTTTATGAGTTGTTACGACTACTAATCCTCAAATTTCAAAGATTTCTTGTGTTGGCATTGATATGAGGACTAATTTGAGTTCATACTTTGGACATTGCATAGAGCACAAGTGTTTTTCAAGTGCAATATGTGGAAAAAACCAGGTAATAATTGCATAACTTCCTTCCCTGGGCCGTGGGTTGTTTAATATGCTTATATAGATGTCGGATGCAGCTACCCATTTTGTGACCCTGTAATTTTATTTCTCCAAGGTTGGAGACAACAGGGGAAGGAGAAACTTGAGGCTAGAGTTTTTGCACAATAGAGTATAGAGAGATGTCTGAAAATATAGATGGGAAGAGAAAGTAGCGGATTCTTCTTAATTGTGTTGGGATTCAAAGGTGAATTCAATTCTGTTAGCTATTTATATCCTTATAGTTATGTTTAGCATAATTCTCTTCTAAGAACTTGAGTTTTTGCACAGTTATTGATTTAAATGTTTGTCAAAACTAAACTTAAGCATAGACCATCTTGAGTTCATTAGCAAACTTCATTTTCCATACATAGTGTCCTGAGTTGCTGTTTGGTTTAGGATCCTTAATCTATCTAAGACTTAGAATGAGTTAGGATCTGTATGCATAAAACGTCCATAAATCTTATTAACCTTGAACTCTGCATGAACTAATGTAACCTCAGTTGAGGATTTGTTTGGTTAACTTTGCACCCATATCTTTTTACTTAGACATCCATTTCAGATTCTGTTTTTGATAAGAGCATAAAATGCTACGTTTTTAATGTGTTTCTATCCCTATTTATACTTGTTGTGGACCTTGTTGTGGACTCACAATTATTTCTCTCTCATTTACAGAAATATTCCAACATGTCAAAGAGAGAGATTGTGTTCGAATTCCTAAAAGGAGAAGGATTGCAGCCAAAAGCCCAGCCCACAAGGGAGTTGAAGTAAACCCTACTTCCTCCCTATAAATACATTTAGCTGCTGCAAAGAGAGAGGTCGACCCCTTTACACAAAACACAGCAGCCTCTCCTCTCTCTCTCCACAAAATTTCGTCCTCCATCTCTCCTCCTATACAGCAGCTGCTCCGCCCTCCTTCCACAGCCCTTCCACAGCCAACACAGCCGCCTCCTTTCATCACCACACAGCAGCTGCTGCCTCCCTTCATATCTCCATAACCAACACAGCCGCACCTCCACAACCGCACACAGCCACCCTCTCATCCACCAATTCAGCCACTGCTCAAACCAAGCATCGATCTCCACACCTAAGTCAGTCCAAGATCCATGGTTGTCTTTGTTTATGTTTCAAATTCAGTATTTATATTCAATGTTATTTCTGAATTTTGTTACAAACTATTGATGTTCTTATGTGATATGATGAATTTCTTGGATTTCCTTATGTGTTTTGTTTGTTGTTTGGTTTAATTCTCTACATATGCATGTGATAATTTGAATTGAAGACTTAGGGCAGTAGATATTAATTGAATTTATGATCTTGTTTGATTTATTTGCAGAGTTTGTGCACACAACAAATCATATGCACAAGGGCAGCCTTGGCCATGGCTGTTCCTTGTGTATAGATTTCATATGCTAATCGAATGTAAGTTGAATCATACGCGAAGTTGGTTCAATTTGTGTTCATTATAAGAGCTAGAATAATTCTGTAAATTTACATGTCGATGTGAGATGAGGTAACGCCATACTTGCTAACATGTTTCCAATTCGACTTACTGCGTTTATGTGCTTTTTGTGTTTAATTTCTACGCAAAGTGTCTTTAAACCGATTAGTACTATGTTTAGGATTATACGCGAAGTTAATTCTGAATAATTGTGAAGTCTTGAATGATTAGAATAACCACGAAGGCTCTAATTAAATTGGAACTAAATTGGATTATGAAATCGGTTTTTAAACCTGCTGCCCTATTCCTTTATTTGAGTTGTTACATGTTTAGAGAGTTATGTGTTATGTGTGGAGTGGTTGATCAACTGTATATAATTAGTTTTAAGTTAAGTTTTAGTTTCTTTAGATGTTAAACATTTACATCCCCATATGTTTATTTGATTATGTTAACATTTTCTGTTTTCGATTACCCTTCAATATCCCCGGACTGAACGATCCCTACTTATTCGTACTAACGATGACATTTTGCAGGGTTATAAAGTTGTGAGGTTTGATTTGATCACACGTTTATACATGTGTGAGGTGAAAAACGCTCACCAATTTCTGGCACCGTTGCCGGGGATGTTGAGAAACATCGTTTATTGAAGTGTTAACTTTGTAGATTTGTGAATTGTTATGTTTCTGTTTTGTTTAAGTTGTAAAGTTTCAATTATGGTTTCTTTGTGTTTATAATTCATGTTGTAACTTAGTTTAAATTGTTAGGAAGTTAAAGATTTATTTATGCAGCCCTTATTTGTGTTTTCTAAAGCAACCGGAATAGGTAAAGTCTCTTTTGTTAATATCAGCCTAAACCCTTCATGTAATCGCATGAAGTTGAGGGCGGCTTTTATTAACACTTGAAGAACTGTCTAACACATAGCTTATTCTCAACTGAGTAAGGGGCACATTGGTGCGTGTATAACCAACTCTGGTCTAAGGTTTGTGCAATTAGATCTCAGAGGTCCACAGACTGATAACCCTTCTCGGTGAAGAGATCGATAGAGAGTTCGCTCCTCGTGGTAACCCACAAATGAGTCTTGCCTTAGATTAATTTGGAATGCACAAACTAAGCCTTCTGAAAACATGGAATAAGTTTATGTCTAGACGACCATACTTAGGCCGCACGTCTGTCATGCTTTAGAATATACAAGATAAACTTTGCATAAATAGATTTACATAACTTCAAAGGAAAACGTAATTTTTTAACTTTTGAGGTATATCGGATAAAGCAAGACCGAACCGTGTGCTGTCCATTGTACAGTTTGCTCCACTGCTCCACGTACCTTGAATGTTAAAAATGTGTGAATAAAAACAATTAGAACCTTAGGAGAAATCAGATTTCATGATTACATGTTTGTATTTCGAGTTTTAGTGTACATTTGTGTTTACTCTCATGTAAATTCGTCACATATTGCTAACATAAATTTCATGTGTGTTTCATAAGTGTTAGTTAGGAAATTTCGGTGTTTTCTGAATCAATTATGTGTAAAGTTATGAAAATGTCAACTAATTTAATTGCTAACGTAACTTGTTCTTAACATTCTAACTTAACAATATTTTCTGTATTTTTCATCATTGTTTGTTTACTAACACTTTGATCTTTGTGTTTCAGGTCAATGAATGTCCGACTTTAACTTTTGGACTCAAAATATCAAAGGACAATTCAAACGGATTATAGAAGCTGAAAATCTTGACGTGGAAATCTCAAATCCGCAAATTGACGAAGAACTTGACGTTGAATTTGCAAGTCCACCATACACAGCAAGAATTGTTACACCAAGATCATCACCATATACTCCATCATCATCAACCGCACAAGAGTTTGAAGAAACATCTCACGAGCTACATCAGCCGTTATTAGACGAACCTGAATTTGAGTTAGAAGCAAGTCCATTTTTGCGGGGTTGTTTGAATTTCGACATACCAAAGATGCCAACAATCAGAGAAGAAAACGGACATGTTACCGGATATGAAGGTGGAGCCGCACCATCCAACATTACTTTTCCTCCCACAGCTGAAGGCAAAACAAGTGAATTTGAGCTTAAAAGCAGATTTCTACATCAATTGCCGAAATTGCATGGACTCTCGGGTGAAGATCCGAATCATCATCTCCAGCAATTCCAATTTACTTGTGATTCAATGTGTCCAAGGGGAGCTGATTTGCAACATGTGAAGATGAAGGCATTTCCGTTTTCTCTTGAAGATCAAGCGAGAAGATGGTTATTTGAGCTGCCAACCAACCGCATCACCTCATGGGAAACTATGGTTCATGAATTTCTGTTAAAATATTTTCCATCATCAAAGGTGACAAATTTGAGGAAGCAAATCATCGGGATTAAACAAGGAGCGGATGAAACTTTCTGCGCATATTATGAGAGGTTTAAATCTCTTGTCGCTTCTTGTCCAGCTCATGGAATTCATGAGGGATTGTTGTTGCAATATTTCTATGAAGGTTTGCGGATTGCAGAAAGAGAATTACTTGATTCAGCCGCTGGTGGTGCATTTTTGGATAGAGAACGTGTGGACGCCAAACTACTTCTGAATACTAGAGCTCTCAATAATTAGCAATTTGGAACATCTCAAGGTTCCACAAGACATGTGAATGAGGCTAGTTCAAACTTGGCTCTTGAAGAAAAAATGGAGAAGATGTCGAACATGATGACACAGCTAATGAGATTGCAAGGAGCGCAAGTATGCGGTTTATGCGTCGAGGGACATTTCCCTTATCAATGTCCACAAATTGCTGCAAATGGAAGTCTTGAACAAGCCAACGCCATTGGATATCAAGGAGGGCAGAGATACAATCAATTCTCCAATACTTATAACTTTGGTTTTCGTAATCATCCTAACTTTCGATGGTCAAACAATGACAATGTGATTAGACCTCCTATGCCGAATGCCACACAAGCTCAGCCGAATTCCATGACATTTCCACCTCAGCCGCAAGGACAATTTATGCCAAGGCCACAAGCTCCCTACACTCCCCCAATGCCGAGCAACCAAACCGTGCCTAATCCTCTTAATTATGATGAGTTGCTGAAGTCGCTTGCTATGGGACAAAGTCAATTGAACACCGCTATTCAAGCGTTGTTAGTTGGGCAGCAAACAAACTCCAAGGACATAGCCGAGCTCAATACACAAATGGGGCAAGTTGTGGACTTCACGGGGCAATTCAGTGAACAAGGAAAACTGCCGGGTGGTGTGATCAAGAACCCAAGGAAAGAACAAGCTCAAGCCGTCACCACAAGGAGTGGAAAGATCCTACAAGAACCACCAAAAGTTTCAAAGAGGAATCTTAGCAAAGATGAAGGAGAAAAAGAAACCGAGCATGAGGATGGAAACAATGAAGAACCAGGAGTTGGAGAACGATCCAGCAACTTCTAAGAAGGAAAATGTGTCAATTCCAGAGGCACCAAAGGTATTAAATTCTAACGCTAATGATTTAGTTAATACTAACCAATCTTCGTGTTTACCTTTTCCTTCTAGATTTGCAAAGTTCAAGAAGGACAAATCAGATGAGGAAGTGCTGGAAGTTTTCAGGAAAGTTCAAGTGAATATCCCTTTGTTGGAATGCATCAAGCAAATTCCAAAATATGCCAAGTTTTTGAAAGAAATGTGCATAACACGAAAGCTTACAAGGGAAACACAAGTAATGAAGATGAGCGAAACGGTATCAGCCGTTATCAAAAGGACACTACCACCAAAGTTGAAGGATCCAGGAAGTTTTACTGTTTCATGTGTCATTGGTGATTCACTTTTCAAAAATGTCATGCTAGACTTAGGCGCTTCAATTAATGTTATGCCTTATAATGTGTATAAATCACTAAGTCTAGGACCGCTTAAGAAAGACAATGTTATTATTCAATTGGCGGATCATTCTACCAAGTATCCTGAGGGATACGTTGAAGATGTTCTTGTGCAGGTGAATCATCTAATATTTCCTGCAGATTTCTATGTGCTACAAATGGAGGAGTCGCCAATAAATTTAACTCAGTTACTTTTGGGGCGACCATTTATGCGAACAGCAAGAACAAAGATTGACGTTGCTGAAGGCAACCTCACCATGGAGTTTGATGGTGAAGTTATAAGCTTCAATGTGTTTGAAGCAATGAGGTATCCGGTTTCTGATTTAAAACCTTGCTATGATATTGATGTGATTAATTCTTGTGCACAGGTTTTATCGGAAACAAGGGATCAATAGCAATTAGCTATTGAGCAAGGGGCCGGATTTGACAAGAAAGGAGACAGAATTTCGGCAGAAGAAGAGGCTAAACTCGAATCAAAAATATTGGAAGTCATTGCAAAACTCGAGGCAGCCCCTTACCATAGGTATAATTTTCACTTGCCAATTTCCATTGCCACTAACAAGTTGTTACCATCTGTGGAACAGGCCCCAAATGTAGAGTTAAAACCTCTACCAGATCACTTGAAGTATGCATATCTTGGAGACGATGAAACTTTACCAGTTATTGTATCATCAAAGCTGAGTAAGCAGCAAGAAGAAGGATTGATCGTCGTGCTGAAAAGAAACAAGACCGCCATCGGTTGGACTTTGGCGGACATCAAGGGAATCAGCCCTACAAAATGTATTCACAGGATCTTACTTGAAGAAGGTGCAAAACCGACAAGAGAAGGGCAGCGACGTTTGCACCCACCAATGATGAAAGTTGTGAAGGATGAGGTGATTAAATTACTTGATTGTGGGGTGATTTACCCAATCTCAGATAGTCAATGGATTTCACCCGTCCAAGTTGTGCCGAAAAAGAGTGGAGTCACAGTTGTCAAGAATGACAAGAATGAACTTGTGCCGCAACGTTTGGTGACCGATTACAGGATGTGCATCGATTATAGGAAGCTCAATGCTACTACGCGCAAAGATCACATGCCTCTACCGTTCATGGATCAAATGCTTGAGAGATTAGCCGGACACGAGTTTTACTGCTTCTTAGATGGGTACAGCGGTTACAATCAGATTTGCATTCACCCGGATGACCAAGAGAAGACGACGTTCACATGTCCCTTTGGTACGTTTGTCTATCGACGCATGCCTTTTGGGTTATGCAACGCACCAGGTACATTCCAACGTTGTATGTATTCTATATTCTCAGATTTTATTGAAAATATTATTGAAGTCTTTATGGATGATTTTAGCGTTTATGGAAAAGTCTTTGATACATGTTTACAGAATTTAGAGTTAATCTTGGAAAAATGTGTAGAAACTAACCTTGTGTTAAATTGGGAAAAATGTCATTTCATGGTTAATCAAGGTATAGTTTTAGGACACATAATTTCGAAAAAGGGAATAGAAGTTGATAAGGCTACTCAGATTTTATTGAAAATATTATTGAAGTCTTTATGGATGATTTTAGCGTTTATGGAAAAGTCTTTGATACATGTTTACAGAATTTAGAGTTAATCTTGGAAAAATGTGTAGAAACTAACCTTGTGTTAAATTGGGAAAAATGTCATTTCATGGTTAATCAAGGTATAGTTTTAGGACACATAATTTCGAAAAAGGGAATAGAAGTTGATAAGGCTAAGATTGATATTGTGCAACACTTACCCTCTCCCTCAACTTTGAGAGAGGTCCGTTCGTTTCTTGGCCATGCAGGATTTTACAGGCGATTCATCAAAGACTTTTCTTTGGTGGCAAAACCATTATGTTCCCTATTGCAGAAGGATGTTCCGTTCGTTTCGGACAAGGCGTGCGAGGCAGCGTTCGTAAAGCTCAAGGAATTGTTAACAACAGCTCCCATTATGACGCCTCCGGACTGGAATTTACCCTTTGAATCGATGTGCGATGCAAGCGATTATGCCGTTGGAGCCATGCTTGGACAAAGAAAGGATAAGAAGCCTTGTGCCATTTACTATGCCTCTCGGACTCTGAATGACGCTCAACTGAATTATTCCACAACCAAAAAAGAACTCTTAGCTGTGATTTTTGCTTTAGAAAAAATTCGTTCATATGTTTTGCAATCTAAAGTAATAATTTATTCTGATCATGCAGCTTTGAGGTATTTGATGACAAAGAAGGATGCTAAGCCGAGATTGATTCGATGGATTCTCTTACTTCAAGAGTTTGACGTCGAGATCAAGGACAAGAAGGGGAGCGAGAACGTGGTAGCTGATCATTTGAGCAAAATTGTACAAAAAGAAGAGACCGTACCACTTCAAGAAACATTTTCCGATGAGTAGCTCTTTCGTTTGGACGCAGCAGAGCCTTGGTATGTCGACATTGTAAACTACTTGGTTTCTAGGACTTTTCCTAGTACCTTATCATATGCAAACAAGGCAAGGATGAAAAAGATGGCATGACACTACATATGGGATGAACCGTACTTATGGAAGCAATGTAGTGATCATGTTGTTCGACGATGCGTTCCAGAAAATGAGCACAAGTCCATCCTAGCATTTTGTCATAGTGAGGCGTGTGGAGGACATTTCGGACCGAAACGGACAGCCCTCAAGGTATTAGATTGCAGATTCTATTGGCCTACGATCTTCAAAGATGCAAACATGTTTTGTGTTTCATGTGATAGATGCCAAAGAACAGGTAACATCGGTCCAAAAGATCAAATGCCCCTTTCTCCTATTATCGTGGTAGAAATTTTTGATGTTTGGGGTATTGATTTTATGGGATCGTTTCCGTCCTCTAGAGGTTTTCTTTATATCTTGTTGGCTGTTGATTATGTGTCTAAATGGGTGGAGGCGAAAGCCACCAGGACTAATGACTCTAAAGTTGTTGCAGCGTTCTTGAGAACTAACATATTTTCTAGGTTTGGAGTTCCACGTGTTTTGATAAGCAATGGAGGTTCTCATTTTTGCAACCGTACCATAGAAGCTTTACTCAAGAAGTATGGAGTCACACACAAGGTTTCCACCCCATATCACCCTCAAACAAGTGGGATGGCTAAAGTTTCAAATCGAGAGATCAAACGCATTCTGGAGAAAACCGTCGGCCCAACAAGGAAGGATTGGAGCGACCGCCCTGATGATGCATTGTGGGCTTACCGAACTGCATACAAGACGCCTATTGGGATGTCTCCCTTTCGGCTCATTTATGGGAAAGCTTGTCACCTTCCGGTCGAACTAGAGCATAGAGCATGGTGGGCGGTGAAGAAATTCAACATGGACATAGATGTTGTCGGCCTTCATCGGAAATTGTAAATCAACGAACTTGAAGAAATAAGGAACGATGCTTATGATGTTGCATGGACGTACAAGGAGAAAACTCGAGGCAAATAGTTTCAAAAAGGGCAGAAAGTTCTTCTTTTTCATTTAAAACTTAAGCTTTTTCCTGGAAGATTACGTCTCGTTGGGTCGGTCCATTTATTGTAACTAACGTGTTTGCTCATGGTGTCATTGAAATTCAAAGTGAAACAACAGGTACAACGTTTAAGGTGAATGGACATCGCTTAAAGCCTTATTACGAGCCTTTTGAGGAGCACACGGTTGAGGAAACCCAAGTGAAGGACGCACCAAGATCCGAATGAACATGGAGAAGAGTCTAGGCTAAAGGACTATAAACAGTTAAGCACTGCATGAGAGGCAACCCATTTCAACCGTAGCTATGAAGGAGCCATCACCGAGAGTTTGCATTTTCTAAATCCTTACACTCTTATGGTTGAACTGTATATGTGTGAAACTGTAAAATTTATCATATGCTTAGGAATTACAACTCCAATTCGAGTTTACATTGAGGACAATGTAATTTTCTAAGTGTGGTGTAGGGATTACATGATTCACATGTTTTTAGTTTGTTTTGTGTATTTTTAATTTGCTTTGCTTTGTTTTGTTTCGAGTCTAAAAAAATCAAAAATTTCGTTCCAAATAAAAATGTTTTGTTTTGTGTGTTTTTGTTTTGAGTCTATGCCCCTAATGTTGATGATGAATATGTCTTTTAATGCATAGATGATGGTTTTGCATGATCATAAGAATTAAATTGTGAGTTTCATGGATAATGTGATTGGTATGAATATGTGAGATATTGATTGATATATGTAAAAACATGCATGTTTGAGTTGGTTTTAATCCATAACAACCTATGTGAGCTTTTGAGCCTATATACTTTCTTAATGAGAGACTAAATTTTCGGCAAAAACTTGCTCTTAAATCTCATTATTCTTTGCATATTCAATGACTATGTGCTATAGCTTTTTAATGGACTCTAGAATGCTAGAACTTGCTCTTGATGATTGTCGAAACTTTTATTCATGATTATGCCTTGATTTCGAAAATGATTGAACAGATCTTATTAGGAATACCACCAAAGCCAAATAAAGCATTTGCCCAATTTGTGCCCGTTGTGGGACTCCTTAGTGTTAACCCCATTTGAGCCTACATTTAGCCTTTCTTTCATCACCATCATACACATTCCCTTTGCTTAGAACAGAAATATCTTGACCCTTGTCATTGAGACTTGATAAAGCTTGATTTGGATGCAGAATTGTGTTATAAAGTGATGATGTGAAACAAGTGTGGGGTGAACTTATCCAATTGTGAATGCAAAACGTGTATGCTAAGTGAAAAAGAAAGAAAAATCGAACAAACATGTGTTTCGAACCAAAGAAAAATAAAGCACGAAATAAAGAAAAATTGTGATGATTGGATTTAGTTCTTGCTGTGAATTTGGAGTTTGTACGTGATTTGAAGGTCTATCATTGTTATATTTGACCTTTGTTCGTTTTCACAAAGTAAGGAGAAGGAAAGAATGAAGAATTGGTCCAACATGATGAAATTCGGCTTATGGAGTGAAGTCATAAGGAGAATTGAGCTTTATTAAGTCTTGGTGACGTTTTAGCCACCACTATCCTAAAATTCGAATACCTTGTGCCAAGCCCCATTATTATCCTTTCAAAAGATCTTTTCATGATTCTTAAAATGGGTGAACTTTGATCTGTGGAGATTTTCTCAAGAGTTAAGCATATGGTTTTGGTCCATTCTTGCACTTAGTTGTTAAATGAGATTATCCAAGAAAATTTTTCACAAAGTGCTTTTATCTGTTGAAATATGCAAGCTATTTGTTGCCTTACAATCTTTTCTCTTGCATTTACTTGAGTGAATATTGCCATATCATATGTGAACAGAAGAGAGTATGCTTAGTCAGGAGGATTAATTAACTTAACATGCTTGCATGCTCATTTTCTCACTTCTTACTTATTCATACCGTGAAACATGTTTATGACACTTAAAATTTGTGCGCTTACATCTGAATGCTTAAACTTGAAATCTATGTGTTTAAAGATTCTGAGACAATTAATCAGGGGCAATAGTAGAGTCTTTTAATTAGATTTGCTAAGGGACTAGCAAAGGATAAGTGTGGGGTAGTTGATAAGAGCATAAAATGTTACGTTTTTAATGTGTTTCTATCCCTATTTATACTTTGTTTAACTCTTAATTTTGCAGATTTGAGTCGTTGAATTGAACCATGATTGTTTGGTGGAGAACAAGTGAAAACGTGCTTAAATAGAAGAAAATATGGAGTTTTAGCAGAATCCTAATTGAACTAGGAATCCTAATCAAACTAGGAATCCTACTCACACTAGGAATCCTAATCACACTAGGAATGTAAAGTCAATTTCGGTGTTTTTAAGACAACGAAGATTTTCAGAAGTTCATTGAATTAGGAATCCTTATTTAACTAGGAAACCAAGTTGAGTTAGGAATCCTCATTGAATTAGGAATCCTTATTTAACAAGGAAACTAAGTTGAACTAGGAAACCTTATTGAATTAGGATTGTTAAGCTCTATATATATATATATACTCTGGTTGTGGACTCACAATTATTTCTCTCATTTACAGAAATATTCCTACATGTCAAAGAGAGAGATTGTGTTTGAATTCCTAAAAGGAGAAGGATTGCAGCCAAAAGCCCAGCCCACATGGGAGTTGAAGTAAACCCTACTTCCTCCATATAAATACATTCAGCTGCTGCAAAGAGAGAGGTCGACCCCTTTACACAAAACACAGCAGCCTCTCCTCTCTCTCCACAAAATTTCGTCCTCCATCTCTCCTCTTATACAACAGCTGCTCCGCCCTCCTTCCATAGCCCTTCCGCAGCCAACACAGCCACACAGCCGCCTCCTTTCATCACCACACAGCAGCTGCCGCCTCCCTTCATTCATTCTCCATCACCAACACAGTCGCACCTCTACAGCCGCACACAGCCGCCCTCTCCTCCACCAATTCAGCCGCTACTCAAACCAAGCATCCATCTCTACACCTAAGTCAGTCCAAGATCCATGGTTGTCTTTGTTTATGTTTCAAATTCAGTATTTATATTCAATGTTATTTCTGAATTTTGTTACAAACTATTGATGTTCTTATGTGATATGATGAATTTCTTGGATTTTCTTATGTGTTTTGTTTGTTGTTTGGTTTAATTCTCTACATATGCATGTGATAATTTGAATTGAAGACTTAGGGCAGTAGATATTAATTGAATTTATGATCTTGTTTGGTTTATTTGCAGAGTTTGTGCACACAACAAATCATATGCACAAGGGCAGCCTTGGCCATGGTTGTTCCTTGTGTATAGATTTCATATGCTAATCGAATGTAAGTTGAATCATACGCGAAGCAGGTTCAATTTGTGTTCATTATAAGAGCTAGAATAATTCTGTAAATTTACATGTCGATGTGAGATGAGGTGACGCCATACTTGCTAACATGTTTCCAATTCGACTTACTGCGTTTATGTGCTTTTTGTGTTTAATTTCTACGCGAAGTGTCTTTAAACCGATTAGTACTATGTTTAGGATTATACACGAAGTTAATTCTGAATAATTGTGAAGTCTTGAATGATTAGAATAACCGCGAAAGCTCTAATTAAATTGGAACTAAATTGGATTATGAAATCGGTTTTTAAACCTGCTGCCCTATTCCTTTATTTGAGTTGTTACATGTTTAGAGAGTTATGTGTTATGTGTGGAGTGGTTGATCAACTGTATATAATTAGTTTTAAGTTAAATTTTAGTTTCTTTAGATGTTAAACATTTACATCCCCCATATGTTTATTTGATTATGTTAACATTTTCTGTTTTCGATTACCCTTTAATATCCCCGGACTGAACGATCCCTACTTATTCGTACTAACCGTGACATTTTGCAGGGTTATAAAGTTGTGAGGTTTGATTTGATCACACTTTTATACATGTGTGAGGTGAAAAACGCTCACCAGTTTTCATGTACTGAAAGCTTATACTTTAGGTTTCATATATGTGTAGTTTCGTTCAAATTCATTTGGAATTCGTTGGACAGATTTGAGGGTGAAAACATAGCTGTTAGGATGTTGGTCACTTTTAGAATATGTAGTTACTTCACTATTGCCGAAGTGAAGTAAAAATGTTTGATGTTGGCATCTCTGTTTTTACCTACATCCACTGATATCATTATTAGTTCTTATATGGTAATATGTTGGCCATATTTGTTGTTCTAATTTACTTATTTCTAATCTATATAATCTGATATTTCTATATTCAATACAGTTTAATTTACAGCTTTTAATCATACAAACTAATTACAAGTGAAATGTTTTCTATTTTTCTTTGTAGTTTGCAAGGCAAGAGAAGTGACAAAAAAAGGTTGAAGTTAAAGGCAAAAAGACTTTGGAGACTTGGACTGATATGATTGCTTACAGGGGATGCAGTTGTTCTTGAAGCTCATCTCAGAATCTCCATTTGAATCACAATATTCAATTCTCGAACAATTTGTATTGTGTTACAATTTAGGTTTTCAATACTTTTGTTAAATTTAGTTTGTACGAACAATTTCTAATTATTATCGAATTTTAGTTTGTATGAAAATATTTAATTATTAATAGATAATTTCTCTATTACTTATGATTGTGTAAATGCATTGATGGTAACAATTATTTTATTAACAAATCTAATAATTATACTAGTCGACGGAAGTTAGGCAACATCCTTCAGTTAGGACAGAGGAGCCGAAAATCCTTGTTGGCTTTTTAGGGGTTTGAAAAAAATGGTTGGCTATTAACTCTTGGGTTAGAACCACGTCACTAATAATGTAGTATAGAATAAAGTGTAGAGACAAAGAGAAATAGTAAAGTGAACTGAAAATCAGTTGCCAAAAAAAAGTGAACCGAAAATCATATTATTCATTGATAGAAGCCTATTTATATAGAGGATTACATAGTACATATATGGTAATTACAAAGATTACATAATCTTAATCTAACTACAAATCCTATTAGCATAAGACCAAGGCACGCGCCTCCACGCTCTTGCAAAAACCCTAGCCAATTTCTTCCCATTTTCTGTCTGACAGCACGTTCGAACGACGTTGTCGTCAGAAATGACATCTACGCCTCTATTGACTACGATCATCTGGGTATCTAAAGAGGCTTTGTTCTAAAATCCAAGTCAATTATGAGAAAGGGTGGCGGTGAGGCTGGCCCGGAGCATTCTAGGTTTGGTTTGCAGACGTCTAGGCTGTCTGATTCCCACTACGGGTTGTGGAGGGATGGTTGGTGGAAAGGTTTGTGGTGGACATGGTGTTACTGGTTCGAACCTTGAAGCAGATCCATGGCTAATAGGAGATGGATCTTGTTCCGTTGGCGGCAACACTAATATCAGATCTATAGTGTCACGCCCCGAATCTTATAAATTCACTACGAGTTACTTTCCTTCCGTTATCCGTGAAATTTACGGTGTCGACATTAAAGTTTGAACAATAAAAATTAACTGTCGGAATTGTTGACGGTAATTTAAAAAAATTATCGGGGATTTTATTGGGGTTCCCCGCGTTCTAGAAAGTTTCCTTATTTGGAAACTTACTTCTTTTATTTCCCTCACTTTCCATTTTCGGTCACTTTCCTCTTTCTCTTTTCTTCTTTCTTCTTTCTCTCTCCTTCCTCGCGTCGACCCTCTCCCTGGGTTCTGGCACTGTGCACGCCGAGATCCGCCACCACCGACTGCTGTGGGGTGCGTGACCGGTCTTCCTCGACTCGGCGGAGGTCCGGCAATCCAGCTGACTATTGTTTAGGGGCAGCGCCGCCGTGTGGAGAGAGAGGGAACTCTCGAGATCCGACTGTACACTCGGGTTCCGATCGGGTCGGGCCTCTGTGCCGTCTCCTGCCGTTCGCAGCCGGTCCACAGCCAACCTCCGAGCCTCCCAAAGTCAGAGAAGTGGACGATTTCGAGCTAGGTGAGAGGATTGATCAAGATTTTCCTAGAATTGGGATTTTTATTGTTCTTCATGATTTGTGGTTGTTAGAGTTGTTTTTGGTTGTTGAGTTGTAAAGGAAAGTTGTAGGGGAGATTGAGAGGAGCAAGAAGATGGCCGGAGATCGCCGGTCGGAGGCCATTTGGCCTGCGGCCGAATTTTACTGTTCACAGGGGCATTTCAGTCATTTCACGGAAAAATTTACTTTTAACAGTTATGGTAAATGAGTTAGGGGTAAAGGTAAAAATAATTCTAAGTTAAATTTTGGAGAATTGGAAGTAAAAAGGATTAAGGGAAGTTAAGTATATAAAATCTTGTGGAGGAGGATTAATGGCCGTATCGTTTAAGTTACGGTTATTGTAAAAAATGTCGTTTTGGTGCGGAAAGAGAATTCCATGTAATCGTTGGTCGGGAGTGAGCGAGGATTGTTAAGAGAATACAAGAATTGAGCTAGTTTAATACGGAGTTTATACTAATGTCTCCGGAGACCCGACTTTACGAATTGGAAAAATTAACATATTTGTTTTATTAAACAGGACGTGAGGATTTACGTTCCGGGGAGGCACAGGATCGCTCTCAGGGCTAGTCCCTTTTCTGTGAGTGGACAGATTAATTTATTTAAATGATTGCATGCCCTAATTGTTGATATAATTGCATGGTTTTTATGATTGTTCGAGTATGATATGTTCCTCGGGTGCACGGATATTACATTTGGATTTATGCTTTTGTGTCGAGGAATAGATTTATTTAATTGTTTGGGAAGAGTATTCGAGTAAAGTATTGTTAGGATATTCTAAGGGTTGTCCATCACCATATACCCAGAGCTCTTAGCTCCGACCCTGGTCTGAGAGGACAGACACGCCTGAGATGTCAGGTGGATATTCTAAGGGTTGTCCATCACCATATACCCAGAGCTCTTAGCTCTGACCCTGGTCTGAGAGGACAGACACGCCTGAGATGTCAGGTGGATATATTAAGGGTTGTCCATTACCGTTTTATATAGCTAGCATAGCGTGAAGGCGCAACCCGAGCTCTTAGCTCCGACCCTAGTCTGAGAGGCTAGATTTATTGTGTTTGTGAATATTACTCTTCCCATAATCCTTATTGGTTTATATTTTCATGCATTTGTGGAAATTTAGAAATTTTGGGCATGCATAAATGTTATTTAAATCCATAAATCTTTGGGAGAGCATGAAGCATTGGTTTTATTTATTGTGGCAAATTTTAGTGGTTCATGGTTTATTTTTCGTCCACTCACTCTAACATTTTCCATGTTTCTCCCCTGGGCCTTTGTTTTTCTTAAAATGCCCAGACTGCAGAGTTCGGCCAGCAAATTAGGAGGCGCATAGTGGTTACCTCTCCACACAGTTTTCACTAGTAGGTTTCTGAAAACCTACAAGTGTACTTTCCTTCTTTATATTAGAGCTCTGATAACCTGGGTGTATTTTACTATGTTTCGGGATAGAGCACGGAATTTATTCGGTATTATTTTAGAAATTGCTGATTAGTATTTATGTTGAAGATTATTTAGTTTTCAAATGTTTTGTTGTTGTGGTTGTATTTGTGGAGATGGTTGTGTGTTGTTGTGAGCAGGATGGCTCAAGTATGAGAGGGGATGGAATTAGAAGTGTGTTTACTTTGTTTCTAGGTGAAGGGTTACCCGCTATTAGGGGACATTATGCCGAAATTTCGGTAACTACCCTTTTAGGTGGGTCCCGCAGGAGTCATTTTGGGATTTACTGGGAAATCTCGGGATGGGTCCTGTCATGTAGGATCTAGGGTTGAGGCTGCTTTAGGGGCTAGGGTTGAGGCTGCTTTAGGGGCCAGGGAAGAGCGAGTTTCGATGGATGTGGCGCAATTGGTGGAGCAGCGATGGTCACTCGGCGACGATAGTGGTCCTACCAGGATGGAGGCCTACGGTGGTTGACCTACGTTTGGTTAGTAGGGTGCTCACCTTCTGACTAAACATGGGTTTAGGCCTATTCTCTATAATTAGGCTTTTATGGCTTTTTTATTTTTTTTATTTATGTTTTATTATATTTAGTATTAAGCGGCATTCAACACCCAATAATTCCCTATCACTTTATGTTTGGGCATGAAGGGCCTTGTGCCGGTCTATGCAATTTGTGTGTCTTATTTGTTCTAGGTAGGTACCACATATTTTGTTTAATCAAATGGGTGCAATCTCTTAGTGACAGGATGAAACTAAGTGTCGTCAAGATTATTTTCTAACGCAAACATAATAGGAAAGCCGTGTTATTGGATATTAGGATATGTAATCTTGTTACATGTCGACGGATCTTTCCATTATGTCATCGTTGTGATAAAACAAAAAGAGTCATCATTAGAGTAATACTATTTACTAGTAAGTGCTTATTTAAATACATATATTTTATAAATTTTTTTAACAATATTACAGAACTTCTAGATATTTATTATAATCAAGAATTTAGACACTATCTTGTTACTTATATTGGACAGCTTCATTCGTAAATGTTTAAAAAACAACGGCACCGACTCCCTTACTCAAAAATTAAAAACAGACCGAGATACACATGAATTATCCTAGATAAGTTTCGGTTTTTAAAAGTTAAAAAAACACGTGTCTTTGCGTTTCTTGTGCCTCCATCTCTCCTTCTCATGTTTCTTTTGTGTTCCGTCTCTTTTGCTAGTCCTATATTGTTTCCAAACCAGTAGGACTTTTACAAGCAAACCAAAACTGGAATTGGGTTTTCATTCGAACCGTCTGGCTTCTGGGTACCAACCATCTTTCCCCTCCAAGTAAGTTCTCAAGCTTCAGTTATCATATATATATATGATCAAAGCTTCAAACTTATCATCCTCTCAAATCAATAGGGTTTTCTGTTCCCTGAACATGCATGCGTTTTTCCCATTTAATGTTTGGGTAAAGTTTCATCAGACATGTATAATCAGCTTGTTGCAAACTTCTGGTTTTGTATGATACTGGGTTTGATATGATATTGGTTTGCTCACTTTGCTGAAACAGCTATATACTCACATATATAGCTAAAATTAATCATATAAATCAGGCATATTTGAATTTCGGTAATATACTAGTTATTAATTTTTGGTTGAATTTCTGCATTATGTGAGGGAAATGGTTATCTGATCACTGAGACAAGACAACCATCTTGAATTATCCATCAGGCCACTAGAAATAATGTCCATTTATAGTCCTTGTTTGATATAGTGCCTTTTAATTAGAATTTAAAATTAAGCACGTTGAATGACTAGTGCATGATAAGTCATAAGACTTTATTGCATTGATTATGGATTGGGAAGGTGTATATGGGATGGGAATGGTTGTGAGGATGATGTGAAAGTCTCAGTTTGTTTATTACTTATAATCAATGATAAAGGCAAAATGATAATCTTATTTTGATTATTGTGTTCAGCAAGGTACAGATTTGATATTTTTCTGGTTCAATAGTAACTATATCTTAGGAAACCAAAAGTTATAAAACAAACTTTACATCTCTGTAAAACCCACTAATTAAGTGTTTCACTTTTTTCTTGGAATTGACTTATCAAACGTTACAGTTAGATGGAATTTGCAAATTAGTTTTAGAAGCTAAGATGTGGTACCGTTAAAGGATAAACCAGTAAGTGTAAGAAGAAACGTTGAATCCCTGCAGAAATCAGGTACTGCTTTTAAACAGAACTCAAGTTTACAGCATAAGAGATATTGGTGATTTTCTTTCTTATTATTTTTGAAGGTAGGATATATTTGGTGCTTGAACTACCGTGCTGTATGAGATCAGATTGCTTTTTGAACTAGAATCTGTCGGTAAAGAAAGCCTTTGCCTGATATTTCTGTCGAAACCATTTATTAAAACTGTTCTCTTTCATTCCAACACAGCAGAGGACAACAGAGTTCTATGACAGAAGCATCACTGCCAGTAGGAACCTTTACAATCCAAACACACCTATAGGAAAAAAACTTCTAAACAAAAGATCTAAAACACAGCATCACTTTGGAAGAATAGTTGTAAAAGAACTATTTACAAAACTGACCTTTCTCAAAGATGATCCACCTCTTCTTAGTCTTCTTGCCTCATACAATCAAAATCCTCCTATTTCTCAACACTCACCTGATCGTTTTTTTTAAACGGACGACCACCTGATTGTTAAATATGTATGTTTTTCGGAGATGTTTTCACATGTTTCTCTTCTAGCTTACCTGGCAGAATAGATGATAGCACTTTACCCCTTGAATAATGGATTTAACTACTTTTTGTTGAAGACATTGCAAATGATTGTTGTTCCTTCCTAGTAATTGTAGTTAAACTTATGGCACAATGTATGTAGCTAAACTTCTTTTCAGAAAGTATAAAAAGGCTGAAAATCTCTCACCATTTGATTTGATATTTGTTTTTGAATACTAATCACGCTTTACCGTATCTTATAGGTTATTGTATTTATCAAAAGCTAGAAACCTTATAACCATTAAACAGTCATGTTATGGATTTCCTTTGTTTTTCCCTCTGGATTAGAAAGACTTTTATGTGTTGTTAAGAGCTTGTTATGAATTTTATATAATCTCTAGCAGATGTGTACCAATTGATGCAGAGCTGATTATTGAAACTACAAAGTAGCAGACGACGTACACTTTTTCTGTGAAGTTAATTTATGATCACTATGGATGTCAAATGTATAACCTGGGTTGGGTGTGTGTACGAAAAATTCGAATCGATGTGCTTGGAGGTGGAAGAAAATATGTACGAGGTAAGGCCTTGGTCGATCTATTAATCTGCATAATGAAATGCGTTTGTGGATTATTAATGTTCACAGTGAAATGGTTGCCATAGATGTCCACTGTGCCCTTGTTATTTCATTTCTATGTTCATCTAGTAGTTTTGCACTTAACTTTATGTCTGCCTCTGTTGCTTTTGGACAGGATACAGTCAAATTTGTTGAAGATCATGTACAGACTGTTGGGGAGAGTGTTAAAAAGTTTTATGCAGATGTAATGCAAGATTTGCTCTGTGACTCTTCATTGGATCGAGATGACGTATCAGCCTGTGGTTTACCTGTTGAACATTATTCAGATGTTCATAATTCTAAGAAATCAATGATCGGAAATAAGAAAGAACATGTAAAGGTTGGTGTTGAAGAAGTAAAAGGGGATTCAGAGGTGATTTCTGCCGTGTTGAAGGATGTGGACCATACAGGATTGTTCCATAGACAGCATGTATATGATTCTTGCACAAAATCCTCAGGCAATTGTGCCAAATTAGCATGCTCTGACTTCTACTCTAGAGAAGACCATGGCATGAGAAGTTATAATAAGAAATTTGTTGTCAAGGAAACTCCAATCAAGGACAGACTGCCTGGGGAAAATACTGATGTTGGAAGAGATTTCAGCAGTGTATCACTATCATGCAGTGAATTTTCCAATGAAAACCGTGACACTTCATGTGACCAACTAGATGAAGTTCTAACCCCTTCTAAACCACCCGAAGGTATGAGATGTGATTCCATGAGTGAAAGTTGTGTTGTCGCAAATGCTAGCCAATGCATAGATGAAGTTATAACCCCTTCTAAACCACCCGAAGGTATGAAATGTGATTCCATGAGTGAAGGTTGTGTTGCTGCAAATGCTAGCCAATGCACAGATGATGTTTCGTTTAACTGCCAATCATCTGATATGATCGTTTTGGATAAATCTGATGGAAAAAGATGGAATGAACTATTAGAGTCATCGATTGGTGGGTTATCAGCAAAATTAAATGGTGATTTCTTCGTACTATTAAACTGCATTCTTTTTGTTCGTTCTCTATTTGTTTTTGGTTTGCTTCCTGCATACAGTTTTTTGGGGCGGTTTTTATTTGCATGTCATTGTATGCAGTGTTACTGATCGACCATTTTCAGGTGGATCTATTAAATCCAGTGCGGATGCAATTGAGAGTGATATTGGTACACATGGTACGGAAATCATTCGACAATCTGACCAGTCAAAGCTCAAGGAAACTTGTGTGATAGTGAGTGGTGATGAATTTCATTTTGTTCATCACACAGTGGCCAACTATAACCCTTACAAGGTAGTGTCTGTATTTTTTTTCCTGTATTTTTCTCTATTGCCATTGGCTTTAATTGATAAACTTTTTTTAGAAAAAAATTCCGAAGGCCTTCACTACAAGAACGAGTTCAGGAAGGAAGCAAGAATACGAGCAGCTTGCGTTATGGCATGGGCATCATACAAAGTCAATTTTGGAAGGTGGAGAAGAGTTTAAGAAATCCCTGACTCATGATTTTTGCGAATCTGAATGGGAAATTCTCTAGGTGCCCTTGTAAATTGTAAATAAGCGTCCAACTTACTGCAGCATCCCATAGCTGATCATGGTGATGTCTAAGTTGCCTACTGAATAATTTGAAAAAAATACTACTGCTAGTAAAAGATACTATCCCAACAAATAAAACTAATATATTAAGCACTAAATGCTACCACTGGTTACAAAAACTACTATCACCGGCTACAAAAGATATTACTACAAACTACAAAAGCTACTTTTGTCACCAACGGAAGATACTATTATAAAAATTATTATAACAAATACTTAAAAAATAATCTCTAAAAATAAAACTACTACTGTCAACAACAATAACTACTATGTCTATGTTGAAAACCTACTACTGTAGTTGAGAAAAGCTACTACTGTCAATTAGAAAAGCTATTACCATGAAAAACTAAAGCTACAACCGCTAACAACAAAAACTACTACCACTGTCAACAACAATTAAAAATAAAGTAAATTCTACTACAAATGGTTCAGAAAGATGCTAACATAGAAATTAAAACATACTAATATTATCAGTGTATATACAAAACTGTCATGGTGTTGAAAAAAATACTAATTCAGACATTAAAAAGTATTATCGCAATGTCACAAATATACTAACATAAAAACCGAAATTAATTGAATGAATCCTATTTTCTACAAATATTGGTCATTCACCTCCACTTCAAAGCCAGTAACACACAAGGTGCAAAACCACCATAGTTCTGATCTTTGTTGTTAACGAACCAAAGCCACTGACTGTCATGAAGATCCATGCCTCACCTTCTCTGAAGTACATCAGATCTACTATTGCGTGTCTGACGTCGACGGTGAGAGGAAGAGGAAGAGTACGAGTTGCTGGTGCAGTGGTGTTGATCTGATCTACAGAGAGAAACCTCTGTTGTCGACCATATCTGGTTCTTCTAGATCGAAATCAATAGACATGATTTTGTACTTCTCGTTCGAAGTCGGCAGTTTTTTGACATTGTAATGGTGCGACCAGGGATGAAGGGAGAATGAGGAGGCTGTGTGGAAGGTCGCAGAGGCTCAAAGACTTAGGGTTTCCGCGAGTGCTCAACTTCTGGTAGGTTCCGACGAGAGTTAGCAAAAGGTTTTTGAGGTTGTTATGGTTCGGCCAAGGATGAAGGGAGAATGAGGAGGCTGTGTGGAAGGTCGTGGAGGCTCGAAGACTTAGGGTTTCGGTGAGGGCTCAACTTCCGGTAAGTTTCGACGAGATCTGGTTGGTCATGGTGGGGATAGAGAGAGAGAGAGAGAGAGATTTTCTTTTGTTTGAAATGAAGAAAGAAGTAGATTTGTAGGGAAATGATAGTTTAGATACACCATAAAAGTACAATGACAGATTTAGCATGGACAAAAATGTTTGGGTAGACCTATATAACAGAAAATATCTCAAATTGGACTTCTATAACATTTTCTATAAAACTAATGAGGCAAAACTACGAACCAAGAAAAAATTGATTATATATATAGCCCCCTTCCAATGAGAGATCCTTTTTCTTGACATATATGAGGGATCAAGGATTACACAAACTTTTTGATCATCAAATCACATCTCTATCGTCCAATATATATATATATATATATATATATATATATAGATCATTTCTGCAAAATTTCATTCAATTTGGTGATCGATAAGGTGCTTAAATTGCGAATTAAAATTATAAGAATGAAAGGTTCATATTTGGCAGATTTGATGCGTCAATTAATTTCAGTTACTTCAAAGACTTAACTATCACTAAATTTGATGAAATTTTGCAAAATGATCTACATATATAAATCTAAGTATTGAACGGTAGAGATGTTGATATTTGATCAAAAAGTTGGTCTAATACTTAATCCCTCATATATGTCAAAATAATGAATCTCTTAATGGAAGGACACTATGTATATGTATATGTATATGTATATGTACTTATCCCGCAAATATAGAGTAGGTAATTTGGACTAGTGTACTGAAATAATTAGAGGGAACATGACTATTTAAACCAACCGTGCATACATTGTACTCTAATATTTAGCGTGTGCAATAGTTTATAAGTAATCCAATCAATATTGGTTGCTAAATAAATCTGTATATGGATCAGATCGACTTAGATTTGGATCTGTATCAGTAATAGAAACTTTAGATCAAAATCTGACATGTTACCCTTCCGATCTTTAATAGCTCGATCTAAATCCAGATTCAGCGGGCTAACGGAACCACAACCCATAAATCCAATCCGTTTATAATAATAAATATTTTAAATTTTAAATAATAATTTCATAATTTTATCATAAAACATTGATGAAATTTTATAAAAAAAATAAAGGTTTACATCAAGATGAATTACATGCCTAAAATACTCTTTAATGGTAAACTAATATAACATAATATAATTAAAATACTTAACCTCCTTTTTAGCATAAATAACGTAAGCATTAGCAACTTTCAACTTCATCAAATCATACTTTAGAGACAATTTAGATATGAATGTTTAGATTATCTAGATAATTATTATATTATTTGATATTTATTAATAATATTATATTTATAAAAATATTATTTAATTATTTTTAAACGGATCCGATTAGTTAACGGATCAGATCAACAAAAATCCGGATTCGATTCATTTAGTAAACGAGTTAACGGATCAACGGGTCAAATTTTCAATCTAAACTCGTTTTAAAACCACCAATCTGAAACGGGTGGGATAAAATTCATTTACAGGTCTACTGCTGAATACAATATACACACAGCTTCCTAGCAAAAAGCACAATTAAGTTAGCTAAATGCAGCCAATTCAAATGAACTAATCAATGACGAGGGGTATTGCCGTAATTGGATCTTTGGACATTAGTCGCATTACGTAATCTTGAATCATCAAATCCATTTAGTTCTATAAAGTTAGGTCAATTATTCTTTTGTTTGATATGAAATGAAACACACCTCAATTTGGCTTGTGCATTACTTAAAGTGGCTGTTACTACTTTTGTATCATTTTCCTCAGCTTGATCAATGCATTTTTCACATATAGTGTCCGAATAACAGTTCAGTCAAGTAATGCACCATCTTAGATACTCGCTGCAGTGGTGCTGCCATCCGTCGCGACCAGATTAGCTACTCGCCGCAATGGCGCTGCCATCCGCCACATGCATCCCCGGTCGTTTTTAGCTATGTTATTATAGCATGATGTTAGGACATAGTTAAATTCGGACTTGAATTGTCTCATGAGACAACTGGACTGAAGGCATCGATCGTTTTAAGAAGTTAACAAGATGGAGGAATAGTACGTTGTTTAATCAGAACAAATTTATGCACGTAATCTTGATGGAACCCAAAAGAGACGTCTCCCGGCCTATATAAGTTGATCGATAAGTGTCACATCCCGGTCCTAAAATTAATTTATCGTTGGTTACTTTTTGTTACTTTAGCTTTTTACCATTTTTAGTAACCGTCTTATTGTAAAGGGTCCTAAAGTTGACTTTTTTGTATGATCGTTATTTCGGAAAACTTCCGTCATAAAAGTTGTAAAGGACGTTAATACGAATTCGTGGACACGTGACACGTTTTAATCGGAGTTAGTATGAGAGAGTTATGGTCTAAAAACGAATTGAATATGTAGTAAAGAGTAGTTTGGTAAAATATATAATGACAGATGACATGCGTACATCAATTTGTCCTAAAATTTCATTAAGAGTAATTTGGTAAAATATATAGTGACAAATGGCATGTAGACATCAACTTGTCCTAATTTGTTAATTTGTGTCTTTAAAGTGTAAGATATTGTCTAAATGATGTATTTGTAAATTAAAATTTGGTTGATAACTAAATTGTAGTTTACTAAATACTCATCTCGTATGTAAAACGTCACTAAATTTGACTCATCTATTAGCTCCATATAAAAATAAAAGATACTGTTAACTGACTCGTCAATTTGAGTCACCTTATTGTCCATGTTTTGCAATTTCTTTATACCCGTGCAAACCATGTCGCCGCCACCGCGGCTCACAGTCGTCAAGGACAATGTCCGTCTATTCCACCTACATTTACTTTTTAGGTTTTTAACTTTTTAAGAATACACGCATGAATTAATGTTGTTTGGTTAGTTTGAAAAAATGACAATTTTATTTTATGTTAAAAAATATGTATTTGTGATATGAATGCGTGTGTTTAGATTAATTACATCACCTAAATTTCTTAAATATAAAATTCAATCATGTTTCGAATAAAATATTAATTTCTTAAGGTACCAAACCATCCTCTTTTAAACATCAAGTACCTAATTGTCTAAATAATCATACATCAGGTACCATATGAGGTATTTACCCAAGAAATTGTATACATGACAGTTTACTCGAAATGGCAACATTGAATATTTTACACAAGAACATTGTAACATTTCAAGATAAAAATCAAGTCATCCGAGGAAGAAACATTACATAGTATAGAGCATACTAGCTACTAGTTGCAAATCTTACTATATTGTAAATCTTAAGCTTGAGATGAGGCAATTGCATATTACGTTAGTACTAGTGGAAGTTAGAGCCCACTACAAACAAATCTACACATCTTAGCCATGCAAACGCATAAAATTCATAAGAAATAACGACTCAATGAACTTGCATTACAAACTAACCCTTGTGTAGCACTATCCCTAATCTGCCAGCACAAAACTAAAAACAAGTCGTTGAAACCTAGATGAGTAGCAGCTAGCAATATACACTGCTATCCATAGAGACCAACTGCATCTATTCAATCACCATGTCTGCCAATATTATACAAATTCTGACAAGATTAATGAGGCCATTTGGACACTGAGCAACTAACTACTGTAACACTGCAGACCCGCTACATTAGCAGGACAGTTGAAGGCCTTTAGAAATTACACTAAACAACCAAAGTCTATTCAAATCCAAGTCTAAAAGCTTCCATTGACCATGAAGAAGATCACCATCTACTCTAATTTTCTGAGATCTGCAATGTTACAAAATTGTGATTAGCAATTCTTATTGCCATCTAGTAAAAACTATTAAATTAATAGAACACGTATACGAGTATAAAAGGTTCAATGGTAGTGATAATAAAACTGATAAAAGGTCTGGAGAGAAAAATAGACAAAAAAAACAGACAATACAGAAGAAGATAGCTTGCACGTAAAAGTGAACCAACTTTCCAGCATTAACCAAACTAACTGCTTTTATTTGTAAATTACCAAAAAACGACTGAAATATACAGTGGTTTATCCAAAATTGATCTAAGCACCAGGTGAACTTTTCACATTTCGTATATCTGACAATATGTTTAACTAAGTTTTATACTTAAAACTATCCCCAAGTAAGATATAGAAAGATATAGAAATAGAATCATTTCAGCGCACTTATCAGTTCTCCCATAGTCAAAAACTCAGAATAATAAACGACTCCATACTCATAAATAACTACAACCGCCCTTCAACAACACTACAATCAAGTATTCACAGAGAAATCTCTGATGCTCCAAGTTACATCAGCAAATTTGTATATACCCTAAACTCTTTCAGGAAACTTTGTAAGAGGCATTGTTTTTTAATGACACTCGCAGAGCACGCAAAATGCACTTGGTCATATAAGCTAATTTTTGTTGTAAAAAGAGAAAGGGAACTAGATGAGAATGAAATCCTCGTATCTAAGGGACCAACATTACATAGACCAAAATCAGAAGAATAGATACGACCAGGACTTAATATTAATCTCAAAAATAAAACTTTTTCCCCAGCCATCTCTCAACTCTGAATTAAAAGCAGCAGAAAGCTCCAATATGTCGTATTGCTTTTTATTAGTGATCTTAAACCTAGTGTATGAACCCATAATGCCAAAAGACAGAGTTAGAAGTCAGAATCTAACATACAAATACAAAGAGATTACATGTGAAACAATCATCTAAAGCCAATACTGTAATGGACATTGACTCTGACTTGCTCATTCAACTGACCAAATTTGGACACTTCTCCATAAAGTGTTACTAAGAGCTTGCAGAACAGAAGAAAAAAAAGAGAGATATTAGAAACAACAAACCCATGACTTGTTCATGGAGCCCACCAATGTATATCAACTTATTTAAAATAACAATCGACTGTTAGTACAAGGCAAACAGTAGGAAACCTGCCAGGCCACAATCATTCTCTTCTACCATTAAAACGGGACAATAACGACCAACGAAGTTTTAATGGGTTTATAAAGCAAGACAACCTTAAAGAAAAAATTTTGGTTGACGCTGAGACAACACCTAGATAAAATAGACACATCTAAGGCCAAAATCAATTTTAACCAACTGACAGAGATGCAATAATTCCCTTAAAAGAACACCAAGTAATGAGCACATAATATCAAGATCATTCTAAGGAAAATGGCCACAAATCACTTCAGCTTGGTCAGAGGAAAAGCGGAGAAAGAAAAAGGGAACAGAGGGTTGAAAATTTTGCTCAAGACAACGATGCCACTGATACCAGCTTTGGTAGTTCCTGTATTATTCAGTTGTACAATCAAAAGTCAAACATCCATATTCTTAAGATGCAACTAAAGGTAACATTAGACTTGGGATGGTTATCAAACACCAATTTTTTTTATAAAAGTTGCCGTCCCAATATTATCATGTCAACATTCACACTGATATGACTGGTCCATGTAGCAAGACACATAACCTAAACCTCTGTGTATCTCATCAATCAGGCCATCACAAGTATGACCAGAATCAACTACTTTCTGTGAAGAGTTCCCGAGATATGCTATCCACAATCCACTCTATACTCTGCCATCACCTACAGATCTATTGCAACAAATTTCACCATTGCAAAGCCCTCATATGATAAAAACTACCAATATCTAAACCAGCAGAGCATTCCCTAATACATATAACCCTCCGATCCAATCCTGGTAATCTTTTAACTTAGAAAAAGAAAGAAACAGAATAAGACAAATAAAAGCTAGAAAGGTCAAATAACTTGGCTTCACAAGGCCTCACATCACCCAAATGCGAAAAACGACAATTTTTCATCTAATTCCCCCCCCACATGTCTGATTCATAAAATGTTTCAATATTAATCTATAAAATTTCATGAATAACATGACAAGTGGAGAAGTTTATGTCTATTGACAAGTACTGAATAACTAACTTCTTAAGGACAAAAGCTACATTATACTTGTAACATAAACAGGAGCGCAGGACCTTACCTTAAAAAGAAAAAGAAAAAAGTAGTCAAGTCCTAGGCGATCTGGTATCCGATCCAGAGTCTGATGAACTATCACTATCAGAGTCTGCAATAACAAAGATGTAAGATAGAGGCTACATTATACTTGTAACATAAACAGGAGCGCAGGACTTTACCTTAAAAAGAAAAAGAAAAAAGTTGTCAAGTCCTTGGCGATCTGGTATCAGATCCAGAGTCTGATGAACTATCACTATCAGAGTCTGCAATAACAAAGATGTAAGATAGAGGCTTCACATAAACTAAATAACAAATTATTGCATCATTCTATGCCCAATAATGTGTAAGAAACTTCATATTTGTAAACAGAGATGACAAGTACCACTAGAGGAAGATCCAGAATCACTGCTAGAGCTGCTTGAACTACTCAACCTACTCTTATTATCACCCTGGTTATCCCTAAGAATTGGTGTTGAAGACGAAACAATCATTGGATCTGCTTAAGAGAAGTAAGAGTTTCAGTTATAAAATTTAGTTACCACTGTTTTGAATGCCAGCCAATCCAGTCTAAAACTATACCTGTTGTGGTTTTGTTGGGAACCTCTTCTACATTGGGGGCCTGTAAGAAATAACGGAATAAAATAATTGGTTTGCAAACCACTGCCATCACACATATATATATAGGATTTTTCTCCGCTACAAACGTCCGCACCAATGGTTTTGGTGCGGATTTTCATTTTTGCACCACTTTTTGATCGAATTTCCTCATCTCCACCGTCTAGTATTGTGTAGATCTCTGCAAAATTTCTGTCAATTTGGTAACTGTTAAGACCCTCAAACTCTAAAAAAATGGACAGACTGAATTCTGTCAAACATGAACCGTTCATGTTTATAACAGAAAAAACGCAATTTTGAGGGTCTTAACGATTACCAAATTGGCAGAAATTTTGCAAAGATGATCTACACAATATTATCTAGATACTAGACGGTGAAGATGAGGAAATTCGATCGAAAAGTGGGGCAAAAACGATAATCCGCACCAAACCATTGGTGCAGACGTTTGTAGCAGAGAAGCCCTATATATATATATATATATATATATATATATATATATATATATATATATATATTAAGAGTTCAGAAGGCATGAGATAAGGCATTACGTGCGGCAGGACATTCTGCCCAGTCTCCATTCTGGCTTGCATAGCAAGTTCAGCTTTTCGCTTGTGCTTGCTCAAGCTCTTCTTGTAGTTGGTAACATACCTATCAAGCTCCCAGAGGGTCTCAGCATCCACGCTATCAATGTCCACTTCAATTTCATCATCATGCTGGAAGACAGCTGAATTCCTTTTCCTAATAATCTGTACAATGGTATCTAGCTTCTCTGAAGGTAGACCCTGGAGGCTTGTGCTAAGTTTTTGTTTCTCTTCATAAGTCATGTCCCTTTTATGAGGATCCTTTGCCTTGGGCTTCTTTGGAGCAGGGGTCCTAGGAGTGGTAGTCATGGATCTTGGCCTGGGATCACTATGATGTGTTATGGACTCAGACCTATTCAAGATCCTTCGCATATCAAGAGGAGGTGGTGGTGGAGGAGCCTTTCTCGGTATTGGTTGTGTTGGAAGATCAGTCCCATAATCATAACCGAACCTTGACTCACGATTATAATCCGACTCAATTATAGCCCACCTTTCCTCGAATATCTTGGCTAGCTGTTCTGCCATGACATGAACATCCTGGCCAGGCGGATTATAGGTCATGGCATTGTCAAAAGTAAGTCTCACATCTTCTGCATATTCTTTGGGGGACTTGTACCAATTCTTGATCAGCCTGGCTTTGATTGTACCCAAGTCCATTGGACACTTGATAATTATGTGATAATCATGCAAACCAAGCTTTTCGGCATCCACGGGTCCATTAAACACCCAACCATGCTTGTGTTTCATCAATTTCTCAAGCAAAGAACTACAACTCTTGAAAAACTTGTTGCCAATTGTATACCTGTGAACCACCTCTCCTCCACTATACTGCTTCTTCAGATTCAATTTTGTCTTGTTACTTTCAGCAGGAGGAAACTTATCCTTGGCCAGCAAAAACTCAGAACTTTGGTAGAACTGGTTTGCCTTGGGGGTCCTCTTCTCTTTCTCCACATTCTCAATCTCTCCATGACTATTCTCCAATACCGATACACTCAGCTGATGCAAAGGCCTACTAACCTCAGGAGGAACACCACCTGAAGCAACCTCCGAGTGAACCCGCCTCAGCAGTCCAATAACATTATTATTAAGGGCATCATTCGCGGAAACATGCGAGTAACTTAACCCACCAATCTGCCCCTGCTTGACCTCAATCTTCTTCACCAAACCCTGAACCATAAACAGTTCACTCTCAAGCTTCCTTCTAAGCTCATGCACCTCTTTCTTCGACCTCGAAGTCAAATTAATCTTAACTTGGCTGATATCCGACTCCGGCCTTGATAACCCATTCTCTGCAGGTGTATCTCGAGCAGCCGCAGCCTCCTCCATTGCCACTGCAGGCTCTTGCTGGTTCAAACTCAACGAATCACCCGAGGCAGCCTCAACCCACGAAACCGACTGCGGCTGTTGCGGCTGGGCAGAATTCCCATCCTCGGACCCCCAAGCCAGCTGCTGAGCTGAATTCCCGTCCTCGGAAACTGGAGCTGGAGGCTGAGCTGAGTTCCCATCCTCCAAACCAATCACCTCGGGAGCCTGAGTCGAACTCACGTTATTATCATTCCTGTTCTCCCCGTCGTTCTTTTCGCCGTTGGCGGCGGCGGCGGCGGGGGCGGTTGTGGCACTAGGGTTTGTTTTGGCGTTGTTGTTATTGATGAGAAGATTCTTCCTCGAGTTTTTGAAAGCTTTGCGAGTATAGACCTTGGGTTGCTTCTCTTCGGTTCCATCACCTTCTTCAACTATAGGCCCCGAAGCCATACATGTACCTCCCACAAAAACCCTTTCACAAAGATCCAAAATCCCCAAGGGTTTTTTCTTACCGGATAAAACCCTAATTTGTTCACCCCCAAATCTCACAAACTGCAGATTTCAAGAAAAATCAAAATTAGGGTTTCTATTCCCTACGAAAAACGACGAATCGTAGGGCTCTAAAGTAACACGTACATAGAAGAAGACGAAGAAGAGAGAGTTCAAAGGCTTACGAACAAGGCTTCGGCTTTCGCTTCTTGTTTCTCTCTTCGATTAGATCTCGTTCTCTCTCTGAAACGCATCCAGTGTCTCGCAGTTTCTCTCTCTTCGCAGTTCTCTTTCCTTATCTTACAGCTGTACGGCGATAAAGGGTCCGTGAGGACGACGAAGCGTGTGGGTGGAATAATAAAGAATCGTGCCCGGGAAGTTACCATGCCAACGGGTGGGGGGGATTGACTCACGCGCGATTACCATTGGGAGAGCCTGCGTGGGATTCACGTGGGTGAGGAGTTGGTGGGTAATGCAAATACCAAAATATACATCGGTCGTATTCAAATTCTACTGACCAAGAAAGTCATGGTCAATCACCGTTAGATTTAAATTTAACGGTGAAAAATAAAATAATTTAAAATTAAAATAACACTTTTTACCGTTGAATTTAAATCCAACGGTGATTGATCATGACTTACCTAGTCAGTAGGTGACCATTTGAACATCACCCGAATATACATAAACTCATATATAAATTAATAATTGTTTAATAAATAAATTATTCATTTATGAAGATTTCATAAAAAATAAGTTAATTATAACTTGTTTCTTCTTGAAAATTAAGGTCGCGTTGATCACTTGATCGATTTTATATTGTCTTTGGACTCACTTGCAAGTCAAACTTTTCAAAAACTCTCTATTACAAATGCTTTTAAGTGCATACTTACATTTTCTGTGTTGTATTCGCATAAAATGGTTTATTCGTTTCATCTGTTATCGTCAATTTTTTTACTCATTTGAGATGAGAAGCCATTTTTATTTTTCTAATGTGGTATGTGACTATTATTTTTGTATGTTAATTAGAGTTTTACTTATTTAATTTTCAACCAATGAACAAATATAGTACTTTGAGCTAACATAATACGTTAAAGAATATTGTACATCGAATAAAGTAGCATATTTAATGATAAATACGTAATAAATTTGTCAATATAGACATTGAATAGTGTACAACATTTTTATTTTTGTTGGAAAAATAAAATGTCATATTTGAGAAATTAAATAAATATTTTGATAAATTAATAAGTTATTAAATTATCGATAATTTAATAATGTATCGATTAATTAATAACTTACTAAATTGATCGTGGGAAGAAAAACCCTAGGAGAATCGCTTTCTCTCTCTAGGCGGCGATAGTACAAAGACGAAGAGACGGTTTTGTCCGGCGATGACCCTAGCATCTAGGATGGTCTTTTGACCTCACTAATGTTGTATGATTGTTGCCAGACGGGGATTGTTGTAATTGGTTCAGGATAGCTGTGATGTGCGGCTTATTCGAGATCCTTAAGGAATGGATGCCGAGGTTCTTTGGTTTTGCTCTGACAGGAAACGGGGTGTTCCTTCCTAATGGGCTTGACCGGGCTTCTAGTGCAACTACCTTGGGCTGGGCTAAGGTTTTATACCTTTTATTTCTTTTTTCATTTATTGTTTGGTTAGCGAATAATGTCTTACATTTGGAGGTGTAATGTGCATTTGTCTTGTGTCCCTCGTTCTTTAGTTATCACATGGTCTAACTCAATTGCACCCGTATTGATGTACACCATAATGGTCTTAGGCGAATACACTACTAGGTTAGTTTATGTGTATACTTTGTTCAAGGTGTAAGAGTCTAAGAGTCATTGTCAAATGTGCATTCGGTGCACATCACTTGAGTAACGATATGTAATTGGTGATCTTCAGATCCTTTAGATTGAGCGAGAGAGCTCGTGTATGATTTTTTCGGTCAATAGAATATATCTAACATTTTAACAAAAAATACCTCTCTAATTATTAAATTTTGCCGGTCTCGATATTAGTAATTCATAGAGGTTTAACTGTATTGAAAAATTCAATAAATGAGTTGACAAAAAAATAAAGAGAAAAATATTTTTATTCCTTATATTTCGTAATGGTACGTCCTTTATTTATAGAAATCATAGAGGAAATGTGAGACCCCGAAATTTTAATTTAATTTTCCGACACATTTAGGGTTTAATTCCGATTACTTTTCAGTACGTCGTCATTTCGTCTAACGTTTTTACGTTAAGACACGCGTCGCCACATGCGTGAAAGTATTTACGGAATATTTTCCGACACTTCACGTATTTTTCGTACGACTTTTACGTTTAAATTTGACGTTTGGTTATTTGAAACGAATTTTCGAAAATGGTTTTGGTTTTGAAATTATTTTGGGATTGGGAACGAATCGTGGCCGTTGATTCGATGGACGAATCGTGGCCATTCATTTTTCTTTAAAAACCCTTCCTCTTTTCCCTTCTCCCTCACCTTTCCTTTCTATTTCTTCACTTTCCCCTTTTCTTCCTTTCCATTTCGGTCTTCGTCCGAAAACAGGAAGTCTCGTCTCTCTCCTCTGCCCTCGACCCAGCCACCACCAGGCGCACCGCCCCGGCGCGCGTCGAGTCTCACCACCCACCCCATCAGCCTCGCCTCACCCCGGCGACCTCAACCAGACCACGGTGAAGCCAGCGCCGCCGCCAGCGCCGCCCAGCCGAGGCCGGAAGTCCAAGGTTACTGTGCAGCACAGATCGAGGCATTCCAGCCCATTCCAGGAGCTAGGACACTCCCAGGCGCCACCAGGAGCCGCCCAGGAGCAAAGAGGAGGAAGGAGAAGGCCGGTGGAGCTCCGCCGGAGGTGTTTCGCCGGAAAACACAGTGGAAGCTTCAAGGGTATGAAAACTCGATCTTTTCCTTCGATTGTGATGTTGTTGGATAGCCTAGGATGTGTAGAAGTTGTTAGGAGTACTCAGGGGACTCGATTTGGCCGAAAAAGCTTCGAAATCCGGCCAAAACAGTGGTTAGAACCGGCACGGTAAAAACCCTGGTTTTTACCGTGTCAGATTTACTTTTTACTTTAACCCAGGGGCAGAGTTACCATTTTGCCCCTAACTGTTTAAGTTATTTACGGTTACTGTTTTTACTATTTACTTTTACTGTTTACTGTTTACTTTTACTGTTACAGTTTTACTTTTAATGTTTACTTTTTACTGTTGACTTTGACCGGTTGACTGTTTGACTTTGACTTTTTGACTTTGACCGGTTGACTTTTTGACCGTTGACTTTTGACCGTTTTTTGACCGTTGACCGTTGACTTTACTGTTGACCGTTGACTTTTACTATTCCAAAGTTGACTTTTCTTTTATGCCGCAGAACACCTATTTTACGTTTTCGAACACTACGGTTAAACGTTTTAAAGGCTTTTAGCTTGTAAACGTGGCAAAAACGACGTAAGTACTGAATAAGAAACAATTCCGATTTCTCACCGGTTCGAGAATCGGAGTGTCAAACAAGTCAAACCCTAATGTCAGAGAGATAAACAAAGAGTGTTTATCGAGTCTTAGTCGTAGTTAGTAGATCCTCGAGTTACTTATACCTGACTATCACTGTTGTCTCACCCACAGACTCAGGAGCTCGTCTACGCAGACTTCAGGTGGACCAGGGATTGGAGCGCAGCCAGCTGTACCATCATACCAGGTAGGGGGAGCACGCCCATTGGGTGAGCCGAAACCCTCTTGGGTCGGCGGCTCTTTTACTTTTACGTACTAAATAAAGATGCATTGTTTTAAAGCTTGACCACATGCTTCTTATAGCACTTGGTGTGTGTGTGTGAGTTATGGATCGAAAAGTAGTACCGTCGTCCTGATTTCCGGTGCTTGGCCTGAGAGCGACGGGACCTAGTATTCTAGCACTCCTACGGTGTCGATGACCGTTAACCTCCGGAGGGGCTATGCCCTGTTTATTTTCATTCATATATCCCGCTTACGCTCGTCTCGAACAGAGTAAAACGTGACGTAAGTGTGGCCTGCTATTTGTTGGGCGTTAGCTGGAAATGGACGCTCTCGCTATTCTGCGCACTCGGGCGCTTAGATAGTTGGCCCCGGTTTGCAGTAAAGACAAACCCGGGATTCGGCCGCTCAGATCCAGAGAGTTCTTTCATATGTGGTCACATGATTTACCGAGCTTTGTGTGCGTGCCGTGCATTTACATTTCCACATGCTCTTTCGTACTTACGAGTACATATACATATATAAGAAATGTTTTCTCATGGGTTTTAAACCCCGACTTGGATGGCTTTGGCCCCATTTGGGTTAGCGAGGACGAGTTGCTCACCTCTACATCTTTTCAGGTCTACAGCACCCGACACTAGAGGAGCTGGACTAGGCCGCGGAGCGTCGGTTATCGTGCACTTCACCTTTCGAGGACTCCCATTCTGGTGTGGTTTTCATGTTTCTTGATTTCCGTATTTTCATATCTTGTAATCTGTTGGATACTCTGAGACTTTATTCGGGCCCAGTGTACCGAGACTTTTTCATGTACTATTTTAGTCTCGGGTATTTTCTATTATCTTCCGCTTGTAAAACATTTGTGTGCTACTCTGATCATTTGTAATTCAGTATTTGACATTCATATTATTATTCATTTGTTGTATGTTCCATTCATAGCCTTGTGGTTTCGGTCCGGTGAGTCATCAATACGTCGAAAGACGTATTGATTACTTGCCAGATCGGGACTACGGCGGTTACCGTCGTGTTCCGGGACCGAGAATAGTCCCCGGGATGCGACAGTAATTACTTGGTATCAGAGCCAGGTTTTGGTACCTTCCATGTCATTAGTGTACGACCAGTTTGTTTTCTTCGAGTCGTATGCTTCGAGTTATTTGTGTGCGATGCTGACGTCATTGCATGATCTCATGATGTATTCATTCATACGGAAGTCAAAAGTTCATTCATGTTCCAGTAGTTGCCATTCTCATTATCTTTAATCACTGGACATTGTTTCGATGACTAATCCTTGTTTCTTTTCAGTCAGTCACGATGCCGCCGCGCCGTGAGGTGGATGAGATCACTCGTGCTTTCCGAGCCATGGGGAACGTACCACCTCCGACTCCGCAGGACTTGGAGAGGGAGAGGAGGTCCAACTGCTTGGCGACCTTCCTGAAAGTTAGGCCACCTAACTTCACCGGTCTTACAGAGGCCGTAGATGCTGAGATCTGGCTCAAGCATATTAAGAAGCTGCAGGGGACGGTCAACACCCCTATTGAGTACCGAGTAGCTTTTGCAGTTCACTGCCTCACAGGAGAGGCTGATAGTTGGTGGGACACCGTTGCAGACCGCCATGATCCCGATCAGATTACTTGGGATCAGTTTGAGGACTTGTTCTACGAGCAGTACTTTCCTCCGGTCTTGAGAGACCAGAAGATTGGCGAGTTCTTCGGCCTTACACAGGGGAGCATGACAGTCCACGAGTATGTGGTGCGGTTTACTTCTCTGCAGAAGTATGTCCCAGGCCTCACCGAGAAGGTGAAGTCCCAGAGGTTTGAGTTTGGTCTACGGGACTCAGTTCGTCGCGAGTTGCTCTCTAATACCACTCGCACCTACAGGGAGATTGTGAGCGCAGCTTACAAGATTGAGGCTGATCAGGCGACCTTTCCTCAGGGCAGAGTTGACTATGGCGGTAGTGGCAGTAGGTCCCACTCTCGGAGCAGAGACAGGAAGATGACCAAGAGAAACAACAGGAGACCTTTCGGCGGAAACGTCAGTGCTGGCAGTAGTGGCAGTGGGTCCTCAGGAGGCCGGTCAGGGCCATATACTTGCTATGAGTGCGGTCAGGTGGGACACACCCGTTGGCGTTGTCCCAACAGAGACATGGGTACGGCTTCAGCTTCAGGTTCTTCCGGCCGTATCCAGCCTCAGGGTCAGCAGCAGTATCAGCAGGGATCGCAGCAGCAGTCTTACTCCCAGGTCCCACAGCAGCAGCAGTATCAGCAGGGCTATGCACAGCCATCTTACCCTCAGGCACCTCAGCAGCAGCCTGCCCCGAGTCAGGGCAGTCAGGCTAGTCAGAGTTCACGCACTAGAGGCCGGAGTGGACGCAGTGCTAGGGGACGTGGACAGGTCTATGCTTTTGCAGGAGGTCAGCTAGCTCTCGATGCCTCGACAGCTCTAGATGGTACGATCATTGTTTCTAATTCAGAGGCTAGAGTATTGTTTGACACAGGAGCTTCTCATTCTTTTATTGCCACGTGGTTTGCGGATTCTTTGGGATTAGAGTCCGAGCCCACGGGTAGCACGTATTGTTTCAGTTCTGCCCTTGGAATGGGGGCAGCCACAGACAGGATCTTTCGCAAGTGTCAGCTGCTGGTCAACGAAGGAAGGTTACTAGCAGATCTTTACCCGTTAGACATTGATGGGTATGATTTGATACTTGGGATGGATTGGTTGGAAAAATACCGAGCCCTCATAGACTGTGAGAAGAGGACAGTCACAGTGAGGACTCCAGGCAAGGACAAGGTGATGGTGATCAGGATGGATGAGCGACTCACACAGCCGAGTCCACTCTTGCGACCATGTTTTCGTGGGAGGAGGACTTTGACTTGCTACAGTATTGTGAGATCGTCAAAGGAGAAGGATGAATCTAGTGGGGACAGATATATTCCGGTTGTTGATGAGTATCCCGGAGTATTTCCTGAAGATTTACCAGGATTACCGCCACATCGGGAGGTAGAGTTTCAGATTGAGTTGGTTCCAGGAGCCACACCGATTTCGATTCCACCTTACCGTATGGCACCAGCTGAGTTGCAAGAGTTGAAGCTTCAGTTGGAAGATCTCATGAGCAAGGGTTTTATCAGGTATAGCTCATCACCGTGGGGAGCACCGGTGTTGTTTGCCAGAAAACATGATGGAACCCTTCGTCTCTGTATAGATTATCAGAAGTTGAACAGTGTCACTGTGAAGAACAAGTACCCACTTCCGAGGATTGATGATTTGTTTGATCAGCTTACAGGAGCTCAGTTCTTTTCCAAGATTGATCTGAGGTCCGGTTATCATCAGCTTCGGGTACGGGATAGTGACATAGAGAAGACAGCTTTCCGTACACGCTATGGGCATTTCGAGTTCCTCGTCATGTCGTTCGGGTTGACGAATGCACCCGCAGCTTTCATGGATCTCATGAACAGAGTCTTCCGACCATACCTGGATCAGTTTGTGATCGTGTTCATTGACGACATCTTGGTCTACTCCAAGACCCAAGCTGAGCATGAGTATCACCTTCGCACCATTCTCCAGACTTTGTGGAATCACCAGCTTTTCGCCAAGAAGTCAAAGTGCGAGTTTTGGCTTTCAGAGGTGCAGTTTCTTGGGCATGTAGTCTCAGGAGCAGGCTTGTCAGTGGATCCTTCCAAGATCGAGGCAGTTTTAGATTGGGAACATCCTCGAAATGTCACAGAAGTGAGGAGTTTCCTTGGTTTAGCTGGATACTACCGTCGGTTTGTGCAGGACTTCTCAAAGATTGCCACGCCACTAACCAACTTGACAAAGAAAGGGGTCAAGTTTGAGTGGAGTGACGCATGTGAAGAGGCTTTTGCAGAGTTGAAGAACCGGTTGACCACAGCCCCAGTCCTCGTTCTCCCCAACGGTGTAGATCCGTACCAAGTGTATACGGACGCTTCAGGGACTGGTCTAGGTTGTGTGCTGATGCAAAATGGTGGGGTAGTTTGTTATGGCTCTAGACAGTTGAAGCCACATGAGAAGAACTATCCTACACACGATTTGGAGTTGGCAGCTGTTGTACATGCTCTAAAGGTCTGGAGGTGTTATCTCTACGGAGCCACCTTTGAGATCTACACGGATCACAAGAGCCTACAGTACATCTTCACCCAGCGTGATCTTAATCTACGGCAACGGAGATGGATGGAGTATCTTACGGATTATGAGTTCACCCTACGATACCATCCAGGGAAGGCCAATGTTGTTGCCGATGCCTTGAGCAGGAAGCCGAGGTATGAGCTTGCGAGTATTTTCCTCTCTCGCATGGAGGCTTTGGAGACACTAGAGGATTATGATTTGGACGTACGGTTTGGGGATTCTCACGGATTCCTGGCCAGTGTGTCACTCAGGCCCCACATCCTACAGCAGGTGGGGGAGTATCAGTGGAATGATCCAGAGAGCCACTTGGTTCGAGCACAGGTCTACTCAGGTGAAGCTGACAACAAGTGGAGTGTCAGTGATGATGGGCTCATCAGGTACAAGGGACGTGCCTTTGTCCCCAGTGATGATTATATCCGGAAACTAGTGTTGGAGGAGTCACACCGGACTAGTTTCACCATGCATCCAGGAGCCACCAAGATGTATCAGGATATGAAGCGCCAGTTTTGGTGGAAGGGCATGAAGCAGAGTATCGGAGAGTATGTGTCTAGATGTGATGTGTGCAGGCAAGTGAAGGCTGAGAACAGACATCCAGCGGGACTACTTGAGCCTTTGGCAGTTCCACAGTGGAAGTGGGACCACATCACCATGGATTTCGTCACTGGCCTACCCCGTTCACGGGAAGGTCATGATGGGATTTGGGTGATAGTTGACAGGTTGACGAAATCTGCACACTTTCTACCTGTCAAGATGAGCTCTCGTACTCAGTACTTTGCAGATCTGTACATTAGTGAGGTGATCAGACTTCATGGGATACCCAAGAGCATCATCTCAGACCGTGACCCACGTTTTACCTCCAAGCTCTGGAGGTCGTTGCAGAAAGAGTTGGGTACCGAGTTGCATTTGAGTTCAGCTTATCATCCACAGACAGATGGACAGTCCGAGCGTACGATCCGTACCTTAGAGGACATGCTTCGTTCCTGCATAGTTGATTTTGGTGAAAAGTGGCATGAATGCCTATCTCTTGCAGAGTTTGCCTACAACAATAGCTACCACCGTAGCATTGGTATGGCTCCATTCGAGGCACTGTATGGACGACCATGTAGATCACCTACATGTTGGTTGGACAGAGAGGACAGAGTTCTACTTGGTCCAGATGTGATACAGGAGACTTCAGAGAAACTCCAAATTGTCCAGGAGAGGCTTAGAGCAGCCCAGAGCAGGAGCAAGTCGTATGCAGATACACGTCGGACACCCCTTGAGTTTGCAGTGGGAGACTTTGTGTACTTGAAAGTCAGTCCCCGCAAGGGAGTTAGACGATTTGGGGTTAAGGGGAAGTTGGCCCCAAGGTTTGTAGGGCCCTTCCAGATAGCCCAGAGAGTTGGATCAGTTGCATACCGGATTCACCTGCCACCACGACTGCAGCATATACATGACGTGTTCCACGTCTCACAGTTACGGAAGAGCCCACCGGGTGCCCCACAGAATGTTATTTGGACTGATGTACAGCTGCGCAGCGATGCTTCGTACGAGGAGAGACCGTACCGCATCTTGGATCGTGATGTGAGGAAGCTCAGGAACCAAGAGGTTCCAGTGGTGAAAGTACAGTGGGATCACCATAGTGAGGAAGAGGCTACTTGGGAGCTTGAGTCAGTCATGCAGCAGGCTCACCCACACCTCTTCTGATGTCAGGTAAATTTCGAGGACGAAATTCAATTTAAGGGGGGTAGAGTGTGAGACCCCGAAATTTTAATTTAATTTTCCGACACATTTAGGGTTTAATTCCGATTACTTTTCAGTACGTCGTCATTTCGTCTAACGTTTTTACGTTAAGACACGCGTCGCCACATGCGTGAAAGTATTTACGGAATATTTTCCGACACTTCACGTATTTTTCGTACGACTTTTACGTTTAAATTTGACGTTTGGTTATTTGAAACGAATTTTCGAAAATGGTTTTGGTTTTGAAATTATTTTGGGATTGGGAACGAATCGTGGCCGTTGATTCGATGGACGAATCGTGGCCATTCATTTTTCTTTAAAAACCCTACCTCTTTTCCCTTCTCCCTCACCTTTCCTTTCTATTTCTTCACTTTCCCCTTTTCTTCCTTTCCATTTCGGTCTTCGTCCGAAAACAGGAAGTCTCGTCTCTCTCCTCTGCCCTCGACCCAGCCACCACCAGGCGCACCGCCCCGGCGCGCGTCGAGTCTCACCACCCACCCCATCAGCCTCGCCTCACCCCGGCGACCTCAACCAGACCACCGGTGAAGCCAGCGCCGCCGCCAGCGCCGCCCAGCCGAGGCCGGAAGTCCAAGGTTACTGTGCAGCACAGATCGAGGCATTCCAGCCCATTCCAGGAGCTAGGACACTCCCAGGCGCCACCAGGAGCCGCCCAGGAGCAAGGAGGAGGAAGGAGAAGGCCGGTGGAGCTCCGCCGGAGGTGTTTCGCCGGAAAACACAGTGGAAGCTTCAAGGGTATGAAAACTCGATCTTTTCCTTCGATTGTGATGTTGTTGGATAGCCTAGGATGTGTAGAAGTTGTTAGGAGTACTCAGGGGACTCGATTTGGCCGGAAAAGCTTCGAAATCCGGCCAAAACAGTGGTTAGAACCGGCACGGTAAAAACCCTGGTTTTTACCGTGTCAGATTTACTTTTTACTTTAACCCAGGGGCAGAGTTACCATTTTGCCCCTAACTGTTTAAGTTATTTACGGTTACTGTTTTTACTATTTACTTTTACTGTTTACTGTTTACTTTTACTGTGTACTTTTACTGTTTTACTGTTACAGTTTTACTTTTACTGTTTACTTTTTACTGTTGACTTTGACCGGTTGACTGTTTGACTTTGACTTTTTGACTTTGACCGGTTGACTTTTGACCGTTGACTTTTTTGACCGTTGACCGTTGACTTTACTGTTGACCGTTGACTTTTACTATTCCAAAGTTGACTTTTCTTTTATGCCGTAGAACACCTATTTTACGTTTTCGAACACTACGGTTAAACGTTTTAAAGGCTTTTAGCTTGTAAACGTGGCAAAAACGACGTAAGTACTGAATAAGAAACAATTCCGATTTCTCACCGGTTCGAGAATCGGAGTGTCAAACAAGTCAAACCCTAATGTCAGAGAGATAAACAAAGAGTGTTTATCGAGTCTTAGTCGTAGTTAGTAGATCCTCGAGTTACTTATACCTGACTATCACTGTTGTCTCACCCACAGACTCAGGAGCTCGTCTACGCAGACTTCAGGTGGACCAGGGATTGGAGCGCAGCCAGCTGTACCATCATACCAGGTAGGGGGAGCACGCCCATTGGGTGAGCCGAAACCCTCTTGGGTCGGCGGCTCTTTTACTTTTACGTACTAAATAAAGATGCATTGTTTTAAAGCTTGACCACATGCTTCTTATAGCACTTGGTGTGTGTGTGTGAGTTATGGATCGAAAAGTAGTACCGTCGTCCTGATTTTCGGTGCTTGGCCTGAGAGCGACGGGACCTAGTATTCTAGCACTCCTACGGTGTCGATGACCGTTAACCTCCGGAGGGGCTATGCCCTGTTTATTTTCATTCATATATCCCGCTTACGCTCGTCTCGAACAGAGTAAAACGTGACGTAAGTGTGGCCTGCTATTTGTTGGGCGTTAGCTGGAAATGGACGCTCTCGCTATTCTGCGCACTCGGGCGCTTAGATAGTTGGCCCCGGTTTGCAGTAAAGACAAACCCGGGATTCGGCCGCTCAGATCCAGAGAGTTCTTTCATATGTGGTCACATGATTTACCGAGCTTTGTGTGCGTGCCGTGCATTTACATTTCCACATGCTCTTTCGTACTTACGAGTACATATACATATATAAGAAATGTTTTCTCATGGGTTTTAAACCCCGACTTGGATGGCTTTGGCCCCATTTGGGTTAGCGAGGACGAGTTGCTCACCTCTACATCTTTTCAGGTCTACAGCACCCGACACTAGAGGAGCTGGACTAGGCCGCGGAGCGTCGGTTATCGTGCACTTCACCTTTCGAGGACTCCCATTCTGGTGTGGTTTTCATGTTTCTTGATTTCCGTATTTTCATATCTTGTAATCTGTTGGATACTCTGAGACTTTATTCGGGCCCAGTGTACCGAGACTTTTTCATGTACTATTTTAGTCTCGGGTATTTTCTATTATCTTCCGCTTGTAAAACATTTGTGTGCTACTCTGATCATTTGTAATTCAGTATTTGACATTCATATTATTATTCATTTGTTGTATGTTCCATTCATAGCCTTGTGGTTTCGGTCCGGTGAGTCATCAATACGTCGAAAGACGTATTGATTACTTGCCAGATCGAGACTACGGCGGTTACCGTCGTGTTCTGGGACCGAGAATAGTCCCCGGGATGCGACAGGAAACTACTGCAAGGTAGTCCAGTAGTTCTTGCTTAGATGGGAGTGATCCTAAAACTAGGTTCGAACCAAGAAGGGTTGCATTGCTTTGAGCTCTTTGGTAACTGTCAAGACCCCCAACGGATTAGTCCTTAGACCTCGAAAACCTTTAGGATACCGCAATCTTGAATAATCAAGAAAGTAGAAAATATAAAGTATGACCTATGCTAGCGCATTGTCACACTCTTAAAGGAAATTTGCGGGTTCTATTTTGCCTTGACAATTCAAAATAATAAATCTTTTCATTGTTTTTTTTGTTTTATTGAAAGAATAACTAGTGCGGCTGCCTTCAAGTCTTGATTAGTGAAACAGTCGAATACAAGGAGGGACATAGAGTCTAAACCCTTGATTACAAACATGTACTCAACTGAGCACCAACTAGCAAAGAGGAATGCTCTACTGGAAACTCTGTTTGCTTTCACAAAGTGGTGACACCTTGGAAAGATATGTAACATGCTCACATATTCTAATGTCCAACATAGTTAGGCAACATAGCTTCCTAACTATGTTGCCGCAGGAAAAATGACTTCGACAACACTTAACTTCACCCTACCACTCGACGAAAATGACCATTTGACGAAGCAAGAAATTCTCAAACTATCTAGAAGATCGAGATAAGGCACGTAAGCACAAAGCTCATCTAGTCCTACAAGATACCTGCAAGGACTTACTACATGCCAAAAGCTAAACAAAACTAAACAACTAATTTACAAAAGCAAAACTAAAAAGCAAAAATAAAAAGCAAGCCCCGATCGAGCCCAAAGAACGAGCCCAAACCCAAGCCTAACTCTAGGAGACAGGAGAGACACCATTTGTCACACCCTGACCCGGATTAATCTTCTAATCTCAAGTTAAGGTGTGAATCACATCTTAATTATAGAATATAATTTCTATAACCAAAATGTTATATGAAAATAAAATAAAAGATTCCAAAATCTCACAATTTTAAACGGAAGCATATAATACATAACATTTTTACATAGCCACTAGTGCTCACTGTTTATTCCTAACAACATAAAGAAAAACCCACTTCACTCCCAATTTGACATTATTACATAAAACGAACTTCCTGCATCTAGTGACTTGCTCCAATACCTACAAAATCTGTTAAATGGTGAGCTCAACCTGCGGCTCAGTAGGGACATAAAACTTTTTCATGGATAATTGAACACACAAATACATATCAATCATAACAGGTACGTCAAACAAGGATGCAATGCAACTCCACTTATATACCAGTTAATCAATATATTTGAATACACAAGCCTACACGTCCCATACCGTATACTTTACAGTTTTTCAACTGTGACTTGAATATCCAAATATATAAACTAACTCCTAGACTTAATCAACCTACAAACCCTCCTTTTGCTAGTCATCTTGCCTAAAAACATTGATATCCAAGCCCAAAAAATACAAATATATCAACAATCATCTCGCCGATATTCTAATCCAAGTGTGTACACGGGCTTGCCTGAGCTTGATCCATACAATGCCCAGACTCAACTACACAAAAGATTACACCTAAAATCACTAAATATTCACAACTCCACCCACTTTACCCTTTAATGAATAGCATGCTATATGCACATAAGGATTCAAAACATCATCAAAGAAATCAAGACAAACGGTAACACAAATCACATATACTGTCACACCTCGACCTAAGTTTACCTTCCTAAACCTGGGTTAGGACGTGCGGGACCCAACCCAAAAGAGAGTTACTCGAAATCCCCCTTGAAAAAGGATAACCCTATTTCCAAACCAAATTCAAACAGTCCAAACGGGACCGGAATAAACCTCACCGCCGGAGGTTATCCCTATTTCCACATTTGGATCTCAAACCAATCATTTAGAGGACATAAGGATTCTAATATTATTTGTGACTGCACCCGAATCCCTGTCAGGCTGCCTACGTACCTTGCCCTCAGGGATCAAGCCACACGTAGCTCTTATACTAACGTCTTAACCGGGCAAATCCCGTTTTTCTAATTATTAGTCGATCTAATATAAAGGATAGCAAACGCTTAATGCATACCCGGAATTTAACCTCTCCGCTGAGGTAACTACCGATCAACTAATTTTTTTCAGGATTATCGCTAACATTCCACCATACATATATACGATAGGATATAACGGCAATCGCATAAATATAACAATATTCACACATAAAAACAATAGTGGCATCCATGTAAATAACAAATCCTTCAGGGGCATAACTGGAATGTCAACTGGAGGGTACCCTTGTAATTATCCTAAACTGTCAAGGGCAATAAAGTCAATTCGACCTCAATGGTAGTTTAGTAAATATGTTAAGCTGCCATGGACAGTATCATCTTTTTGGCCTCAATGACAGTTTGATAAATAATCTGAACTACCAAGGGCATTTTAGGAAATTCAGCCTAATTGGTAGCCCATGTAAATATACAAATCTGTCAGGGGTATTTATGGAATTTCCAACTCAATGGCAGCCTTGTAATTATACAAAACCACCAGGGGTATTTTTGAGAAACTCATAAAAATAAACACGTAACAAGCTTACCTTGTTCCTTACAAGAACTCTCTGTGAGGTCGGCGTACTGAGACATAGTCTTGAAGATTCAAATGTTTATAGAACCACTCGGTCCATAAATCAACCAAGAAGTACTAACTCATATCCTTAATAAATACTAAGCGTCCAAAGCATAAAATGTTGATGAATCCGTCGCGGTCGGACCACCACGTATGCCTAAGATACACAGGGCATCGGCTCCGGGCCCTACTGCATCGGAGGGTGGGTCTTCCGGGGTACAGATGCCGCCGCCTCTTCTCTACCTTCCGCGCTTGATACCGGCATTACCTGCAGTCGATGACTCAGGGGCGCCGATGACTCAGGGGCGCCGATTTATCTACTACCCCCGCAGGTGACCCCATCAGCGGTGTACCTGTTCGTGCCATTTGATACAGATTTAATTTCTGCGAGGGTATCATCATCGGCGACAGAGTCGGAGTCCGTTGCATCCGCCCCAACGCCCTCAGGTAATGATTATATAAGTAATTTGTTATGTTATAATGTTATAATAAAAATAATTTATTAATAATCAATTTATGATAGGCACCGTCGGAGCCAAGCCGACAAGGAAGAAGAGAGGTCCCGTCACAGGGAAAGCTCTCGAGAAGACAGTGAGTACCTCGGGAAGGATCGTCATTGATACTGACGGGGATGGGAACGTAGTATCGGGCGGCAAGACGAGGATGTACTCTGGCCGCGTGGGAGCGCTTATTAGGGATAGAGTCCCTATGTTGTGGTCAGACTGGGGCGAGGTCCCACAGGAGGTTAAGGACATGGTCCACAACGCAATGTTCGTAAGTATAACAAAATTCACATTTAACATTATTTATTACATTGTAGATTTATGAACGCCTAAACTAATAAATGTTTTAATGCAGGTGTGGTTTGACGTTCCCCAGTACCTGAGGAACACCTGGGCGGACGTTGTGCATGGGGGAAGGTATGTTGCAAAGTTAAGGACAAAAGTGTGAGACCCCGAAATTTTAATTTATTTTTCCGACACACTTAGGGTTTAATTCCGATTACTTTTCAGTACGTCGTCAATTTCGTCTAACGTTTTTACGCTAAGACACACGTCGCCACATGCGTGAAAGTATTTACGGAATATTTTCCGGCACTTCACGTATTTTTCGTACGACTTTTACGTTTGAATTCGATGTTTGGTGATTTGAAATGAATTTTTGAAAATGGATTTGGTTTTGAAATTGTTTTGGGAATTGGGATTAAATCGTGGCCGTTGATTCGATCGACGAATCGTGGCCACTCGTTTATCTTTAAAACCCTATCTCCTTTCTCTCTTTTCCTCACCTTTCTATTTCCCCACTTTCCTCTTTTTTCTGCTTTCCTTATCGAGAGCAACAGCTCTCTTTCTCTCTCTCCTTTCTCTTCGATCCAGCAGCCACCCAGCTCCTCTACCGGCCGCGCGTCTCCACTCACCGCCGCCCTCACTGACTTCGCCTCGCCCCGGCGACCTTTCCTAGACCACCAGTGACGCCAGCGCCGCCGCCAGCGCCGCCCAGCCGAGGAGGAAAGCTTGGAGAACACTGTGCAACACAGATCGAAGCGAACCAGAGAGTTTGAGGAGCCAGGCCACTCCCAGGCGCCACCAGAAGTTGCCCAGGAGCACGGTGGAGGAAGGAGAGAGCCAGCGGAGCTCCGCCGGAGGAGAACCGCCGGAGACACAGTGAGTTAGGCTTCAAGGGTATGGATCTCCATCTTTTCTCTCGAATCTTGGCTTGTTGTGTTGTTGGAGTAGTGTAGATGTTGTTATGCAGGCCTAGGAACTCGATCTGGCCGGAAAAGCTTGAAATCCGACGGAAAACAGTCGATTAGAACCGGCACGGTAAAAACTCTGGTTTTTACCGTGTCAGTTTTACTTTTACTATTTACCCAGGGGCAGAGTTACCAATTTGCCCCTGACTGTTTGAAATAATTACAGTTATTGTTTTACTGTTTACTTTTACTGTTACAATTTTACTTTTACTGTTTACTTTTTACTGTTGACTTTGACCGGTTGACTTTTGACTGTTGACTTTTTTGACCGTTGACTTTACTGTTGACCGTTGACTTTTACTATTTCAAAGTTGACTTTTAACTTATACCGTAGAACACCTATTTTATGTTTTCGAACACTACGGTTAAACGTTTTAAAGACTTTTAGTTTATAAACGTGGCAAAACGACGTAAGTACTGAATAAGAAATAATCCCGACTTCTCGCTGGTTCGAGAATCGGAGTGTCAAACAAGTCAAACCCTAATGTCAGAAAGATAAACAAAGAATGTTTATCAAGTCTTAGTCGTAGATAGTAGATCCTCGAATTACTTATACCTGACTATCATTGTTATCTCACCCACAGACTCAGGAGCTCGTCTACGCAGACTTCAGGAGGACCAGGAGTTGGAGCGCAGCCAGCTGTACCATCATACCAGGTAGTAGGGGGAGCACGCCCAATGGGTGAGCCGGAACCCTCTTGGGTCGGCGGCTCTTTCACTTTTACTTATAAATAATGATGCATTGTTTTAAGCTTGACCACACGCTTCTTATAGCACTTGGTGTGTGTGTGTGAGTTTTGGATCGAAAAGTAGTACCGTCGTCCTGATTTCCGGTGCTTGGCCTGAGAGCGACGGGACCTAGTATTCTAGCACTCCTGCGGTGTCGATGACCGTAAACCTCCGGAGGGGCTATGCCCTGTTTATTCTATTCATTTATCCCGCTTACGCTCGTCTCGTACAGAGTAAAACGTGACGTAAGTGTGGCCTGCTATTTGTTGGGCGTTAGCTGGAAATGGACGCTCTCGCTATTCTGCGCACTCGGGCGCTTAGATAGTTGTCCCCGGTTTGCAGTGAAGACAAACCCGGGATTTCAGCCGCTCAGATCCAGAGAGTTCTTTCATATGTGGTCACATGTTTTACCGAGCTTTGTGTGCGTGGCGTGCATTTACATTTCCACATGCTCTTTCGTACTTACGAGTACCTATATATATATATATATATATATATATATATATATATATATATATATACGAAATGTTTTCTCATGGGTTTTTAAACCCCGACTTGGATGGCTTTGGCCCCATTTGGGTTAGCGAGGACGAGTTGCTCACCTCTACATCTTTTCAGGTCTACAGCACCCGACACTAGAGGAGCTGGATTAGACCGCGGAGCGTCGACGGTCATCGTGCACTTTCGATTCCGAGGACTCCCATTCTGGTGTGGTTTCCATGTTTCTTGACTTCCGTATTTCTGATGTTGTATTCTGTTGGATACTTTGAGACGCTTTTCGGGCCCATTGATTCGGGACTTTTTCTTGTACTGTTTATGTCTCGGTGTTTTCCATTATCTTCCACTTGTAAAACATTTGTATGCTACTCTGATCATTTGTCATTCCGTATTTGACATTCATATTATCATTCATGTATTGTTTATTTCATTCATAGCCTTGTGGTTTCGGTCCGGTGGGTCATCAATACGTCGAAAGACGTATTGATCACTTGCTAGATCGGGATTACGGCGGTTACCGTCGTGTTCCGGGACCGAGAATAGTCCCCGGGATGCGACAGTAATTACTTGGTATCAGAGCATCGTTTTGGTACCTTCCATGTCATTAGTGTACGACCAGTTTGTTTTCTTCGAGTCGTATACTTCGAGTTATTTGTGTGCGATGCTGACGTCATTGCATGATCTCATGATGTATTCCTTCATACAGAAGTCAAAAGTTCATTCATGTTCCAGTAGTTGACATCCTCATTATCTTTATTCACTGGACATTGTTTCGATGACTAATCCTTGTTTCTTTTCAGTCAGTCACGATGCCGCCTCGCCGCGAGATGGATGAGGTCACGCGAGCGTTCCGAGCCATGGGGAACGTTCCACCTCCTACTCCGCAGGACTTGGAGTTGGAGAGGAGGTCCAACTGCTTGGCGACCTTCCTGAAAGTTAGGCCACCTAACTTCACCGGTCTGACAGAGGCCGTAGATGCTGAGGTCTGGCTCAAGCATATCAAGAAGCTGCAGGGGACAGTCAATACCCCTATTGAGTACCGAGTAGCTTTCGCAGTCCACTGCCTCACAGGAGAGGCTGATAGTTGGTGGGACACCGTTGCAGACCGCCATGATCCTAACCTGATGACTTGGGATCAGTTTGAGGAGTTGTTCTACGAGCAGTACTTTCCCCCGGTCTTAAGGGACCAGAAGATGGGCGAGTTCTTCAGCCTTACACAGGGGAGCATGACAGTCCACGAGTACGTGGTGCGGTTTACTTCGCTGCAGAAGTATGTCCCAGGCCTCACCGAGAAGGTTAAGGCCCAGAGGTTTGAGTTTGGTCTTCGGGATTCTGTTCGCCGCGAGTTGCTTTCCAACACCACTCGCACCTACCGGGAGATTGTGAGCGCCGCCTACAAGATTGAGGCTGATCAGGCGACCTTTCCTCAGGGCAGAGATGAGTATGGCAGTAGATCTCACTCCCGGAGCAGAGACAGGAAGATGACCAAGAGGAACAACAGGAGACCTTTTGGCGGAAACGTCAGTGCTGGCAGTAGTGGCAGTGGGTCCTCAGGAGGCCGGTCAGGGCCCTATACTTGCTATGAGTGCGGTCAGGTGGGACACACCCGTTGGCGCTGCCCCAACAGAGACCTGGGTACGGCTTCAGCTTCAGGTTCTTCCAGCCGTATCCAGCCACAGGGTCAGCAGCAGTATCAGCAGGGATCGCAGCAGCAGTCTTACTCCTAGGTTCCTTAGCAGCAGTAGTACCAGCAGGGCTATGCACAGCCGTCGTACCCTCAGGCACCTCAGCAGCAGCCTACCCCGAGTCAGGGCAGTCAGGCCAGCCATAGTTCACGTACCAGAGGCCGGAGTGGACGCAGTGCTAGGGGACGTGGACAGGTTTATGCTTTTGCAGGAGGTCAGCTAGCTTTGGATGCCTCGACAGCTTTAGATGGTACGATCATTGTTTCTAATTCAGATGCTAGAGTATTGTTTGACACAGGAGCTTCTCATTCTTTTATTGCCACGTGGTTTGCGGATGCTTTGGGACTAGAGTCTGAGTCCACGGGTAGCACATATTGTTTCAGTTCTGCCCTTGGAGTGGGGGCAGCTACAGATAGGATCTTTCGCAAGTGTCAGCTGCTTGTTAACGAAGGAAAGTTACTAGCAGATCTTTACCCGTTAGACATTGATGGGTATGATAGGAGCATTTTATGCTACGTTCTTAACATGTTTTTACCCTCATTTATGCTTTGTTTATCCATTATTTGATTAGTATTAGTAGTTATTTAGCATAAGGGGTTATTTGTAGAACATTGGCTAAAACATGTGTAAAATAGATAAAGTATGTGCAATATCGTTAAAAGCTGAAATTGGAAGTGTTCGTGATTTTCTTAAGTTTCTGTAAACCAATACATTGTCATTACTTGATTATATCTTTTGAATGTTTAGGTGACATGTATGTGGACATAACGAAACAAGAATCGTGAGGATCGGACTTATGGAAGGTAGCAAAAGAAGTATGGAAAGACAAGAGGCCAAAAGCATGAATTCGGAACAAAAACAGAGGATTTCCAGAAACCATAACTCAACTTCAAAGATTTCCCTAGGACGATCCAGGAGGAACTAGGGAACGTGCCATATATGGATGGAAAGCTGTGGATGTCTAGTTTCTAAATATTTTGGAATCGCAGCAATCCAAGTTCTGAGGAAGGAGTTATGCCGGAAACAATGGCCAGAGGTCAGTCTGCTGGAAACAGGACAGAATTTGCTGAAGTTGTCTACCGAGTTCGTGAGTGTGTTTCTTCTCCAAAATCCTTCCCAAGCATGCCAAATGATTAATGAAGAGCTTAATGATGATATGGGAAGTTGTTTAGAAGAAGAAGAATCGAAGAAATCACCAAGGAGAAGCCGAAAATAACAACTACGAAAGTTATCCCGGTCAAAACAGGATAACTCGGTCTACCGAGATTATGGAAGCTTTTCGGATGTCCTAGGAGTCCATGAGCATGAAAGAGAGCCCAATGCCGACCCACACACATGAGGAAGAGTCCATGAATTCAGAAAAAGAAGTTTTTAAACTATTTTCCAAGTCAGCAAATTAAAGAGAAGGAAGACAAATCCAACAAGGAAAGAAGAGAAACCTACCCGGTTTGGGACACAAGGGGCGGCCGATTTTCATTAGGTTTCTTTAGGGTTTTGTCTCTATAAATACACATGTAATACAGTAGAAAAAGTGTCTTTCAATTGCTCAAAACATAGTATAGCCAAACTCTACCAAAAACCCTCCTTACACAGAAAAACACCAAGCCGCCGCCGCCAACCCTTGCTGCCAACTGCCCATCTTCCGCCGATCATCTTTTCACCCTTTGCCGATCTATATAGGTAGGTTAAGGATGAATAAATCCATGGTTTGTGCATGTATTTTCTGTGTAAAAACAGTTTGTTATTATATATATGCAATTTGGTTTTCGGTTTTACATAATAAGCATGTTATGAACTCTTCTTGGTGATTTGCACATGAATATGTTTGTTGTGTAACGATTTAGATTGCATGTTAGGATTATGATTTAGTTTAAGATGTTTATGTTTGTGTGTTTAGTAGATGTTGAATTGATTAATCTTCACCCGAGCATATAATCGAACCTTAGGTTAATTTGAATGATCACAAGTTAGCTATTAGGGGGGTGTTTCATGCGCCGTAGTATTTTAGGTTGAGCTCACCGGGTCGGGCTCTCAATTCTAGTTGCTGCCAAGGGATGGTAGGGGGTGAGAGATTTGCATGTTGAATAGGATGAGTGACGACATACCTAGGACCATATCTCCAATGACTCATGAACGGTAAGTGTATTTTGTGTTAATGTGATGCGGGTCGTAAGCATTAAACAGGATGACACATAAACTTAGGATGATGCGTGTCGTAAGTTCTAAGTTACATGAGAAGTCTAAATAGTTGGAATTAATTTGCATCTATGATAACATAAACATAATAACTTAATCTTTCATAAAACTTATGTGTTCTCTAATCGGTGTTTGCTATATCTTGTGCTTGAGTATTGATTGACCAATGTATGTAAATATTTCTGTTTTATTTTCTTTATATTTCGAACCAACTTTCAACTCCCATCTAGTTCGATGTAAATATGTTTATATTTGTGAATATTATCATGTGTGTTATACTTGTATAGTTGTGACAGAATTGTACTTGTATGTTTTATTTGTGAATGCTACTAACGATTTGTTTTGCAGAATATAAATTCTTCCCTAGTGTCCCCGGCTAGAACGATCCCTACTTACTAATGCTACAATGATAGGGTTTTAAATTGCACAGGTTAACAAATGGCCTCGTCAGGGTATGATTTGATACTTGGGATGGATTGGTTGGAGAAGTATCGAGCTCTCATAGACTGTGAGAAGAGGACAGTCACAGTGAGGACTCCAGGCAAGGACAAGGTTATGGTGATCAGAATGGATGAGCGACTCACACAGCCGAGTCCACTCTTGCGACCATGTTTTCGTGGGAGGAGGACTTTGACTTGCTACAGCATTGTGAGATCGTCAAAGGAGACAGATGGATCTAGTGGGGACAGGTACATTCCGGTAGTTGATGAGTATCCCGGAGTGTTTCCTGAAGATTTACCAGGATTACCGCCACATCGGGAGGTAGAGTTTCAGATCGAGTTGGTTCCAGGAGCCACGCCGATTTCGATTCCACCTTACCGTATGGCACCAGCTGAGTTGCAAGAGTTGAAGCTTCAGTTGGAAGATCTTATGAGCAAGGATTTTATCAGGTATAGCTCATCACCGTGGGGAGCACCGGTGTTGTTTGCCAGAAAACATGATGGGACCCTTCGACTCTGTATTGATTATCGGAAGTTGAACAGTGTCACTGTAAAGAATAATTACCCACTTCCGAGGATTGATGATTTGTTCGATCAGCTTGCAGGAGCTCAGTTCTTTTCTAAGATTGATCTGAGATCAGGTTATCATCAGCTTCGGGTACGGGATAGTGACATAGAGAAGACAGCTTTCCGTACACGCTACGGGCACTTCGAGTTCCTCGTCATGTCATTCGGGTTGACGAATGCTCCCGCAGCTTTCATGGATCTCATGAACAGAGTTTTCCGACCTTACCTGGATCAGTTTGTGATCGTGTTCATCGACGACATCTTAGTCTACTCCAAGACCCAAGCAGAGCATGAGTATCATCTTCGCACCATTCTACAGACTTTGTGGAATCACCAGCTTTTCGCCAAGAAGTCAAAGTGCGAGTTTTGGCTTTCAAAGGTGCAGTTTCTTGGACATGTAGTCTCAGGTGCAGGCTTGTCAGTGGATCCTTCAAAGATCGAGGCAGTTTTAGATTGGGAACATCCTCGGAATGTTACAGAAGTGAGGAGTTTCCTTGGTTTAGCTGGATACTACCGTCGGTTTGTGCAGGACTTCTCAAAGATTGCCACGCCACTAACCAACTTGACAAAGAAAGGAGTCAAGTTTGAGTGGAGTGACGCATGTGAAGAGGCTTTTGCAGAGTTGAAGAACCGGTTGACCACAGCCCCAGTCCTCGTTCTCCCCAATGGTGTAGATCCGTACCAAGTGTATACGGACGCTTCAGGGACTGGTTTAGGTTGTGTACTGATGCAAAATGGTGGGGTAGTGTGTTATGGCTCTAGACAGTTGAAGCCACACGAGAAGAACTATCCTACACATGATTTGGAGTTGGCAGCTGTTGTACATGCTCTGAAGATCTGGAGGTGTTATCTCTACGGAGCCACCTTTGAGATCTACACGGATCACAAGAGCCTACAGTACATCTTCACCCAGCGTGATCTTAATCTACGGCAGCGGAGATGGATGGAGTATCTTACGGATTATGAATTCACCCTACGATACCATCCAGGCAAAGCAAATGTTGTTGCCGATGCCTTGAGCAGGAAGCCGAGGTATGAGCTTGCGAGTATTTTCCTCTCTCGCATGGAAGCTTTGGAAACGCTGGAGGATTATGACTTGGACGTACGGTTTGGGGATTTCGGTAGTGTGTCACTCAGGCCCCACATCCTACAGCAGGTGGGGGAGTATCAGTGGAATGATCCAGAGAGCCACTTGGTTCGAGCTCAGGTCTACTCAGGTGAAGCTGACAACAAGTGGAGTGTCAGTGATGATGGACTTATCAGGTACAAGGGACGTGCCTTTGTCCCTAGTGATGATTACATCCGGAAACTAGTGATGGAGGAGTCACACCGGACTAGTTTCACCATGCATCCAGGAGCCACAAAGATGTATCAGGATATGAAGCGCCAGTTTTGGTGGAAGGGCATGAAGCAGAGTATTGGGGAGTATGTGTCTAGATGTGACGTGTGCAGGCAAGTAAAGGCAGAAAACAGACATCCAGCAGGACTTCTTGAGCCTTTGGTAGTTCCACAGTGGGACCATATCACCATGGATTTCGTCACCGGCCTACCCCGTTCACGGGAAGGTCATGATGGGATTTGGGTGATAGTTGACAGGTTGACGAAATCTGCACACTTTCTACCTGTCAAGATGAGCTCACGTACACAGTACTTTGCAGATCTGTACATTAGTGAGGTGATCAGACTTCATGGGATACCGAAGAGCATCATCTCAGACCGTGACCCACGTTTTACTTCCAAGCTCTGGAAGTCATTGCAGAAAGAGTTGGGTACCGAGTTGCATTTGAGTTCAGCTTATCATCCTCAGACAGATGGACAGTCCGAGCGTACGATCTGTACCTTGGAGGACATGCTTCGATCCTGCATAGTTGATTTTGGTGAAAAGTGGCACTCGTGCCTGTCACTTGCAGAGTTTGCCTACAACAATAGCTACCACCGCAGCATTGGTATGGCTCCATTCGAGGCACTGTATGGTCGACCATGTAGATCCCCTACGTGTTGGTTGGACAAAGAGGACCGGGTTCTACTTGGTCCAGATGTGATACAGGAGACTTCAGAGAAACTTCAGATTGTCCAGGAGAGGCTTAGAGCAGCCCAGAGTAGGAGCAAGTCGTATGCAGATACACGTCGGACGCCCCTTGAGTTTGCAGTGGGAGACTTTGTGTACTTGAAAGTCAGTCCCCGCAAGGGAGTTAGACGATTTGGGGTTAAGGGGAAGTTAGCCCCAAGGTTTGTAGGGCCCTTCCAGATAGCCCAGAGAGTTGGATCCGTTGCATACCGGATTCACCTGCCACCACGACTGCAGCATATACATGACGTGTTCCACGTCTCACAGTTACGGAAAAGCCCACCGGGTGCCCCACAGAATGTTATTTGGACTGATGTACAGCTGCGCAGCGATGCTTCTTACGAGGAGAGACCGTACCGCATCTTGGATCGTGATGTAAGGAAGCTCAGGAACCGCGAGGTTCCAGTTGTGAAAGTGCAGTGGGATCACCATAGTGAGGAAGAGGCTACTTGGCAGCTTGAGTCAGTCATGCGGCAGGCTCACCCACACCTCTTCTGATGTCAGGTAAATTTCGAGGACGAAATTCAATTTAAGGGGGGTAGAGTGTGAGACCCCGAAATTTTAATTTATTTTTCCGACACACTTAGGGTTTAATTCCGATTACTTTTCAGTACGTCGTCAATTTCGTCTAACGTTTTTACGTTAAGACACACGTCGCCACATGCGTGAAAGTATTTACGGAATATTTTCCGGCACTTCACGTATTTTTCGTACGACTTTTACGTTTGAATTCGATGTTTGGTGATTTGAAATGAATTTTTGAAAATGGATTTGGTTTTGAAATTGTTTTGGGAATTGGGATTAAATCGTGGCCGTTGATTCGATCGACGAATCGTGGCCACTCGTTTATCTTTAAAACCCTATCTCCTTTCTCTCTTTTCCTCACCTTTCTATTTCCCCACTTTCCTCTTTTTTCTGCTTTCCTTATCGAGAGCAACAGCTCTCTTTCTCTCTCTCCTTTCTCTTCGATCCAGCAGCCACCCAGCTCCTCTACCGGCCGCGCGTCTCCACTCACCGCCGCCCTCATTGACTTCGCCTCGCCCCGGCGACCTTTCCTAGACCACCAGTGACGCCAGCGCCGCCGCCAGCGCCGCCCAGCCGAGGAGGAAAGCTTGGAGAACACTGTGCAACACAGATCGAAGCGAACCAGAGAGTTTGAGGAGCCAGGCCACTCCCAGGCGCCACCAGAAGCTGCCCAGGAGCACGGTGGAGGAAGGAGAGAGCCAGCGGAGCTCCGCCGGAGGAGAACCGCCGGAGACACAGTGAGTTAGGCTTCAAGGGTATGGATCTCCATCTTTTCTCTCGAATCTTGGCTTGTTGTGTTGTTGGAGTAGTGTAGATGTTGTTATGCAGGCCTAGGAACTCGATCTGCCGGAAAAGCTTGAAATCCGACGGAAAACAGTCGATTAGAACCCAGGGGCAGAGTTACCAATTTGCCCCTGACTGTTTGAAATAATTACAGTTACTATTTTACTGTTTACTTTTACAGTTTACTTTTTACTGTTGACTTTGACCGGTTGATTATTTGACTTTGACTGGTTGACTATTTGACTTTGACTTTTTGACTTTGACCGGTTGACTTTTTGACTTTGACCGGTTGACTTTTGACCGTTGACTTTTGACTGTTGACTTTTTGACCGTTGACCGTTGACTTTACTGTTGACCGTTGACTTTTACTATTTCAAAGTTGACTTTTAACTTATACCGTAGAACACCTATTTTACGTTTTCGAACACTACGGTTAAACGTTTTAAAGACTTTTAGTTTATAAACGTGGCAAAACGACGTAAGTACTGAATAAGAAATAATCCCGACTTCTCGCTGGTTCGAGAATCGGAGTGTCAAACAAGTCAAACCCTAATGTCAGAAAGATAAACAAAGAATGTTTATCAAGTCTTAGTCGTAGATAGTAGATCCTCGAATTACTTATACCTGACTATCATTGTTATCTCACCCACAGACTCAGGAGCTCGTCTACGCAGACTTCAGGAGGACCAGGAGTTGGAGCGCAGCCAGCTGTACCATCATACCAGGTAGTAGGGGGAGCACGCCCAATGGGTGAGCCGGAACCCTCTTGGGTCGGCGGCTCTTTCACTTTTACTTATAAATAATGATGCATTGTTTTAAGCTTGACCACACGCTTCTTATAGCACTTGGTGTGTGTGTGTGAGTTTTGGATCGAAAAGTAGTACCGTCGTCCTGATTTCCGGTGCTTGGCCTGAGAGCGACGGGACCTAGTATTCTAGCACTCCTGCGGTGTCGATGACCGTAAACCTCCGGAGGGGCTATGCCCTGTTTATTCTATTCATTTATCCCGCTTACGCTCGTCTCGTACAAAGTAAAACGTGACGTAAGTGTGGCCTGCTATTTGTTGGGCGTTAGCTGGAAATGGACGCTCTCGCTATTCTGCGCACTCGGGCGCTTAGATAGTTGGCCCCGGTTTGCAGTGAAGACAAACCCGGGATTTCGACCGCTCAGATCCAAAGAGTTCTTTCATATGTGGTCACATGTTTTACCGAGCTTTGTGTGCGTGGCGTGCATTTACATTTCCACATGCTCTTTCGTACTTACGAGTACCTACATATATATATATACGAAATGTTTTCTCATGGGTTTTTAAACCCCGACTTGGATGGCTTTGGCCCCATTTGGGTTAGCGAGGACGAGTTGCTCACCTCTACATCTTTTCAGGTCTACAGCACCCGACACTAGAGGAGCTGGATTAGACCGCGGAGCGTCGACGGTCATCGTGCACTTTCGATTCCGAGGACTCCCATTCTGGTGTGGTTTCCATGTTTCTTGACTTCCGTATTTCTGATGTTGTATTCTGTTGGATACTTTGAGACGCTTTTCGGGCCCATTGATTCGGGACTTTTTCTTGTACTGTTTATGTCTCGGTGTTTTCCATTATCTTCCGCTTGTAAAACATTTGTATGCTACTCTGATCATTTGTCATTCCGTATTTGACATTCATATTATCATTCATGTATTGTTTATTTCATTCATAGCCTTGTGGTTTCGGTCCGGTGGGTCATCAATACGTCGAAAGACGTATTGATCACTCGCTAGATCGGGATTACGGCGGTTACCGTCGTGTTCCGGGACCGAGAATAGTCCCCGGGATGCGACAAAAAGAAAATTATGTATAATTAATAATATTTATATTTTTTTGGCGTATTATAGGTGCAAGGAGTGGAAGAATGAGTTACGGACCCACTGGACTACGCATAGGAACGAACGTTCTGGCACCCCCTTGAGTTCCAGTTCAGGGAATACGAGTGGCGTTGGCTTCTGATATCGGAATTCAACAACCCACATAAACAGGTAATTAAAAATAATAATTTATTATATTAAATTATATTTAATAAGTTTTAAAATATTTTACTAATTTGATTCCTTTGTAGGCCGTTTCCCGGGTGAACGCTCAAAACCGGTAACGCAACATAAGGAACCATCATGCCTGTTATAGACCGTTCGCATCGTTGATGGAAGAGGCGGCCAGGGAACATCCAGAGGTCAACCGGTACGTCTATACGTACGAGAAGGCATATCCTGACGCCCAGGAGGATATTGTAAGTCGTTTTACGTTTTAAAATTTAGTAAATTATATTTATATATATATATTTTAAAATGTTAATTAATTTTTTTTTCCTATCAAATTAGGCGAGGGTGCGGCAGGCTAGTGACGAGGTGATGGCTGCTATAGTCAGGGAGACATGGCCTGACACGCAAGAGGAAGACATGTCCGAAGCCATGTCCCGGATCGACACTTCGGATCTCAGCGTTGGGGCGAGGATCATGGGCACAGCATTCCCACTGCGAGGTAATAACTTCTACTGTAGGGGTCTAGGAAAAAAGGGCGAGGGGGTACTGAAGACCACTCCCGGATTTCAGAAAAAAGGAGCCTCGACCAGCAGCAGAACGACTCAGCTTGATGCGGGAGTTCAGATGTTACGGGAACAGCAAGCCGCCCAGACAGCATATACTGCCGCTATACAGGCCGCCCAGACAGCATATACTGCCGCTATACAGGCCGCCCAGACAGCATATACTGCCGCTTTACAAGAGTATAATGCAGCAGTATATGCCACCCAGCAGGCACAGCAGCAGCAGATGTTCCAGTACATGCAAGATTTTTCAGCTGCACAGCTTCAGGGACTTCCGCTTCCACCCATGCCCACGCCTATTCCCTTACCTCAACCGCCGCAACCTCCCCTACAACCTCATCCTGGCGCAGATATTGATTTAGACGATATCGACTTTATTTAGTTTTTTAGGTTTATGAACAATTATTTTTTTACTTTTTTAGGTTTATGAACAATTTAAAAATTCAAAATTTAATGCAAAATGTTTATGTTACTTTTGATGGTGTTTGTTGTTGGTTATGAAATTGTTTGTGTAATTTGTAGCTTGCTTGGATGGTAATTTTGTAATTTTTTTAGTATAAAAAGTACTATAGCCGACGAAATTTACCATATTTCGTCGGCTATAGTAGTTTTTTTTCCCACAACGTTTAGCCGACGAAATATGGTAAATTTCGTCGGTTATAGTACTTTTTAAGCCGACGAAGTCTACAATATTTCGTCAGCTTTTCTCCATTTAATTTTTAATTTTTAAAAATATTTAGCCGACGAAATATAGTGTATTCGTCGGCTAAAGTATTTTAAGTTGGCCGACGAAATATTAATATTTCGTCGGCCAAAGTCTTATGTATAAACCGACGAAATATTGATATTTCGTCGGCTAAAGTAAGACTTTGGCCGACAAATATTTTTATATTATGTCGTCGGCTAAGTTTAACACTTAGCCGACGACGGATTTTATTTCGTCTGCTATAACTTTAATCGACGAGTTATAGCCGACGAATTGGTGCAACAGGCCGACGAAAATGTTTCGTCGGCTATGATACTTATCCTGGTAGTGAGTATACACTACCAGAAAAAAGACTATAGCCGACGAAATATCTAAAAACAGGCCGACGAAATTTTTTTTCGTCGGGTAAAGTCCACTTTAGCCGAAATTTTTTTTTTCGTCGGCTAAGTGGAATTTTAGCCGACGAAAAAAAATTTCGTCGGCTAAACTAATTTTTTCGTCGGCTATAGTTAAATTTTAGCCGACAAAAAAAATTTTCGTCGGCTAAAGTGCTAATTTCGTCGGCTATAGTATGTGAACTTTAGCCGACGAAATTTGAAAAGTTTAGCCGACGAAATTAGGGTATTTCGTCGGCTAAAGTAACTTTTAGTTATAAAATTGCACTACGGATATTTCGGTGTCCGATTGACTATTGTGATACCAATCTGGAAGCAGAACGGGCCCAGGAGTAAAACACATGGCTTTGCCATGATATACAGGCTTTTTTGGCCATCCGAGTTCGTTTAAGGCTTCAAAATGAAGTTTTTCTAAACGCTTAATACACGAAAATGTCCATATCTACACCTATATGAGGTATTTTGGCCGAACCTTCAACACAACAAACACTCACCATAATGAGACGCAACTGTCCATCTAAAAATTTTGAGACATTTACCCCTCCATGATAGGCATCCCCGTATAGATAAATAATGGTAAATAGTAGGCATTATGTGATTCCGGTCATCAAAATTCACAAACAAAAATACGACCGTCAGATATCATCAATATATTGAAATATATCTCTGGTAAAAAATTCAACTTTATCTGATAAATTTAAGGACTTCATCTAGACGGTCAATCTCGTAAGTCAAAACTCTATATTGTATTGACTGCAACTATCGGCACCGAGACTTTACCGGAATTACATGATTTTTCAACCGTAGGCGTATTTCACCATTCCGGTCATATCTTATTTCACGACTTTTTTGCGTTTGAAGTTTTTACGTACAGTTTGTTTTAGAAACGAAACATTTACTTAAAGCTTAGTAAACAAGTTATACAACATTAGTACGCATGTTGTGATTCCGATGATCAAAGTTGAGAAACAAAATTCCGACCGTCAGATATGATCATTATGTTGAAATATGTATATAGGAAAAAATTTAACTTAATCTGACAATGTTAAGGGCTCGATCCTTACGGTCAATCACGTAAGTCAAACCCCTTAATGCACGGAAACGGTCATTTGACCGTCTAAATTACGTATTTTGCCCGGACCTTCAACTGAAAATAGTTTCAAATCGATGAGACGCAACCAGTGGTATAAAAATTTTATGAAAAATAACTACCAGAGATAGGGCTACCTCTAGGGAGAAAGAATGGAAAATTGAGTTAACCGCAATTATCGGTACCGAGACTTTACCGGAATTACGTGATTTTTTAACTTTAAACGTATTTCACCGTTCCGGTCATATCTTATTTCACGACTTTTTTTCGTTTGAAGCATCTACGTATAGGGTTTAGGGTTTAGGGTTTTAGCCGACGAAATTAGGGTATTTCGTCGGCTAAGGTTAAATTAATAAATAAAATAAAATAAATAACTATAGCCGACGAAATTAGGGTATTTCGTCGGCTAAGGTTAAATTAATAAATAAAAAAATAAATAACTATAGCCGACGAAATTAGGGTATTTCGTCGGCTAAAGTTAATTAAAAATTCAAATTTTTTGGCGGGGATTTTTAAAATTTTAAAATTTTTCGACTAAAATTTTAAACTTTAGCCGACGAAATTTCGTCGGCTAAAGTTCAAAATTTTCTATATCTTTCATTTTTCTCCTCCTCCTCTTCATCTTCCCTCCTCGTCCTCTTCATCCTCCCTCTCCTAACCTTCTCCTCCTCCTCCTTCAAATCCCTCCTCCTCCTTCAAATCCCTCCTCCTCCTCCTCCTCTTCATCCTCCCTCTCCTAACCTTCTCCTCCTCCTCCTTCCTCTCCTCTTCTCCTCCTCCTCTCCCTCTCCTAACCTTCTCCTCCTTCTCTCCTCCTCCTCCGATCCTCCTCCTTACTCCTTTTTCGGTGTAAAAACGAAAAAGAAGTAAAAAAATTTAATCAAAAATATAATAAATTAAAAAAGAAAAAAATATGAAAGAATTAAAAAAAAAAACTATAGCCGACGAAATACCCTAAAATTCGTCGGCTAAAGTTTTTAAAAAATAATAATTACATAAAAAAAATAATAACTTTAGCCGACGAATTTTAATAAAATTCGTCGGCTAAAGTTTTTTTTTTTTTTTTAAATTAATTACATAAAAAAATAATAATAACTTTAGCCGACGAATTTTAATAAAATTCGTCGGCTAAAGTTAAATAAATAAATAAAAATAATAGCTATAGCCGACGAAATTTAATAAAATTCGTCGGCTAAAAAAAATAATAATAACTATAGCCGACGAAATACTCTAAAATTTGTCGGCTAAAGTTAAATAAATAAATAAAAATAATAGCTATAGCCGACGAATTTTAATAAATTTCGTCGGCTAAAGTCCAGAAATTAAGCGACGAAAAATTTATTTGTCGGCTAAATAAATGACTTTAGCCGACGATGAACAGTAATTTCGTCGGCTAAAGTGTTGGCCGACGGATTTTGCCCGACGACGTGTCGTCGGCTAAGACTTTAGCCGACGAAATTTAGGGTTTAGCCGACGAAAAAATTTCGTCGGCTAAAGTGGTTGTTCAGGTAGTGATATATGTTTTAACTAATGATATTTTGTTTTATTTATTTTCAGTTCCATATTTTGTATATTAAATCGACGGATAGATAAAGTCACTTTAGTTAATATTGGTCTTAACCCTTCATTTGTACCTTGTTAAGGTCACTTGAGGTTGAGGGCGGTCATATTAACTCTTGTAGAGCCGTCTAACACACTTACAGAAATTTTTATCTTAGTAAGCATGGCCTATGTAATATGTCAAGTAAGGGACAACATTGCGACATGATTTGAATTTCAGAAATGCTTTAAACGAGTCAAACTCATACTAAATGAGTTCTGCCCCTCGTGGATGACCATATTAGTAAGGTTGCCCAACGGATATGAACGAAAGTTTGTGTCTAGACGTTAATATCTAGGTCGTACTCCAATTTGATTTAATGTTCAAAATATGATTTTGAAAATTTGTAAAACCGTAGAATCAATTTTTTTAACTAACAAAGGTATTTTGGATCCAAATTTTATTTTATTGAAAAAAAAAATCATCATTTTCATCGCATTCTCAATTTTCCTGCATTATTACATTGCATCTTATCATTTTGCATCATTCTCATACATGTTGCATCATCTTCATACATTCTGCATCTTATTCATTATGCATTTATCTTACTAACTAGTTTCATGACATTAGGAATGAGGCATATATGCATGGATCTACGAAGAGAGCACTTGAGCTTTTAATGATAAAATGATCCATGGGGAACTTGTTTGTTTTAGTTGCAAGTTTAAAATTTTTCCAGGTAAACTTTGTGTTATTGGGTTAGATCGTTCATTGTCACTAATCTTCTCCCATGGTGCTTTGAAGATATGAAGAAAAATCTAGAAATGAATATATACATAAGGTGAATGACCACAAAGTGAGGCATTTGCAGAACATTTGGTGGAGGACGTACCCCTCCAAGATATGTCATTCACACATAACTAAAACGGTGGTACACATCTGGCTGAAAGATATAAAAATCAAGCTCTTTGTGGGAGGCAGCCCTTTTCCATTTGCAACTTTGATAATTTAAATTATTAGTTTTGGTTATTTTTAGTCATTTTATTGTTAGTATAGTCGAATATAATGAGTTTTTGAAAGTTTTGTTTGTGAAAGTATAGTCAGCAGACTTTGAACAAGGACAACTCTCAGCTTCATCCGAATGGTGAGACGTGCCACATATCCAAGGAAAGACCTCTGAATCTACTTTTGTAACTTTTTACGGAACCAGATTTGGAGTTCAGATGCTCTCTGAATCAACATTTGAAGGCAGCATGGTCGAATCTGAAATTTTACGTGAAAATTCCTAAGTCTTCATCAACTCTCTAGGCACTCTACATCTACTTTGAAGTATTGATTGCAAGGAACTTTCATTTGAAGGTCAAGGTCTTGTGCCTTGAACACAGTACCTAAATTTTATCTTACCCAAAGGCCGTGAGTATGGTAGTCGACAAGGGGGAGCTTTCTAAACTCATTTATCTACATTTAGATAAGCTTGTTTTTGTTCATTATTTTCATGAATTCTTCTTTATGCTTGGACTTTATATTGCATGATTATATCTTGTGCTACATTGAGGACAATGTAATTTTCTAAATGTGGGGTAAGGTTACATGTTAACATGTTGGTGTTTTGAGTCATATTTAAATTTTGTGTCATGCAAAGAAAACTAAAGAAAAAAAATTTAGAAAATCAGAAAACCGTTCCACAAAAAGATGTGTGTTTTGTTTTTGTTTTAAGTCTTAGGATGCTCTTAAAAAGTCTAGGATGATTATGTCTTTGGTGCATAGATGATGGTTTTGCATTTACTTTAAAGAAATTGTGAGTTTCATGAATAATGTGGATTGGTATGAATATTTGAGATTTGATTGATTGTGAAGTACGCATGTCTTATTTGATTTGTGTTCATAACAACATATGTGAGCTTTTGTGCCTTAATGCTTTCTTCATAAGTCATTCATTGAAAATTTTTCGATTTCTTACTCTAAAACCTCACACTACCAGGATAAACACTTTAGCCGACGAAATTTTTTCGTCAGCCTGTTTCACCAATTCGTCAGCTATAACTCGTCGGTTAAAGTTATAGCCGACGAAATAAAATCCGTCGTCGGCTAAGTTTAGCACTTAGCCGACGACATAATTTAAAATAATTCGTCGGCCAAACTCTTACTTTAGCCGACCAAATCTTAATATTTTGTCGGTATAAATATAAGACTTTGGCCGACGAAATATTAATATTTCGTCGGCCAACTTAAAATACTTTAGCCGACGAATGCACTATATTTCGTCGGCTAAATATTTTAAAAAATTAAAAATTAAATGGAGAAAAGCCGACGAAATGTACAATATTTCGTCGGCTTAACTATAACTTTAGCCGACGAAATATGGTAAAGTTCGTTGGCTAAACGTTGGAAAAAAAACTACTATAGTCGACGAATTACGGTAAATTTCGTCGGCTATAGTACTTTTTATACTAAAAAAACTACAAAATTTCTAAATTACCATCCAAGCAAGCTGCAAATTACACAAACAATTCATAACCAACAACAAACACCATCAAAAGTAACAGAAACATTTTGCATTAAATTTTGAATTTATAAATTGTTCATAAACCTAAAAAAGTAAATAAATAATTTTTCATAAACCTAAAAAACTAAATAAAGTCGACATCGTCTAAATCAATATCTGCGCCAGGATGAGGTTGTTGGGGAGGTTGCAGCGGTTGAGATAAGGGAATAGGCGTGGGCATGGGTGGAAGCGGAAGTCCCTGAAGCTGTGCAGCTGAAAAATCTTGCATGTACTGGAACATCTGCTGCTGCTGTGCCTGCTGGGTGGCATATACTGCTGCATTATATGTTGTCTGGGCGGCTTGCTGTTCCCGTAACATCTGAACTTCCGCCTCAAGCTGAGTCGTTCTCTTGCTGGTCCAGGCTCATTTTTTCTGAAATCCAGGAGTGGTCTTCAGTACCCCCTCGCCCTTCTTTTCTAGACCCCGACAGTAGAAGTTATTTCCTCGCGATGAGAATGTTGTACCCATGATCCTCGCCCCAACGCTGAGATCTGAAGTGTCGAACCGGGACATGGCTTCGGACATGTCTTCCTCTTGCGTGTCAGGCCATGTCTCCCTGACCATAGCAGCCATCACCTCATCACTAGCCTGCCTCACCCTCGCCTAATTTGATAGGAACAAATAATTAATTAACATTTTAAAATATATATATATATATATATATATATAAATATAATTTACTAAATTTTAAAACGTAAAACGACTTACAATATCCTCCTGGGCGTCAGGATATGCCTTCTCGTACGTATAGACGTACCGGTTGACCTCTGGATGTTCCATGGCCGCCTCCTCCGTCAACGATGCGAACGGTCTAAAACCGGCATGATGGTTCCTTGTGTTGCGTTGCTGGTTTTGAGCGTTCACCCGGGAAACGGCCTACAAAGGAATCAAATTAGTAAAATATTTTAAAACGTATTAAATATAATTCATTATAATAAATTATTATTTTTAATTACCTGTTTATGTGGGTTGTTGAATTCCGATATCAGAAGCCAACGCCACTCGTATTCCCTGAACTGGAACTCAAGGGGGGTGCCAGAACGTTCGTTCCCATGCGTAGTCCAGTGGGTCCGTAACTCTTTCTTCCACTCCTTGTACCTGTAATACACCAAAAAATTATAAATATTATTAATTATACATAATTTTCTTTTGTCCTTAACTTTGCAACGTACCTTCCCCCATGCACAACGTCCGCCCAGGTGTTCCTCAGGAACTGGGGAACGTCAAACCACACCTGCATTAATACATTTATTAGTTTAGGCGTTCATAAATCTACAATGTAATAAATAATGTTAAATGTGAATTTTGTTATACTTACCGACATTACGTTGTGGACCATGTCCTTAACCTCTTGTGGGACCTCGCCTCAGTCTGACCACAACATAGGGACTCTATCCCTAATAAGCGCTCCCACGCGGCCAGAGTACATCTTCGTCTTGCCGCCCGATACTACATTCCCATCCCCGTCAGTATGGGCTGGAGGAGTGAGGGGCGACTGGCTGGCTGGAGGAGCGAGCGGCATCCGGCTGCCTGGAGGAATGTGTACCCCCCAGCTGTCGCTGTGTCGGCTCTAGAAGAGACGCCCGTCGGGCCGTCATTGGGCCCTGAAACGAACCCCGAGGGTTGCTAGACGTTCCCTCAGACGATTCACCCCTTTGGCCATTCGAATTCTTTGATTTACTAAATAATCCTTTCATCCTAAATAATCCTTTCATCAATATAATTCAACATTATTACCAACAACATTATCACAAACAACATTATCACAAACCTTAATTATCATATAATTCAATATATTGAAAAAAATTTAAAATAGTTCTATAATACAATATAGAACATGAAATAGCGTACCTTATTTGTTTGGGAGATGGGAGAGGCGGAGTGGAGGCCGGAATTCGTCGAAAAAAGTGGAAGAAAATCGGGAGAACTGTGCGGCGCAGAACAGAGAAAGGAGAAGAAAATGGGGTTCTGTCGCTGGGTCCGAATATATAAGAAGAAGTATAGCCGACGAAATAAAAAATTCGTCGGCTATACTCCAACTTTAGCCGACGAAAAAACCCTAAATTCGTCGGCTATAGTCCCACTTTTAGCCGACGAAATTACTACGAATGTTTAGTAATTTCGTCGGCTAAAGTACATTTTATAATTATTTAGTAAGTTCATGTACAATTTATATGTTTTATCTTGTGAAACGAAAAACCGACCGTCAGATATCATCATTATGTTGAAACATGTGTGGGGGTAAATTTTCAGCATCATCGGACAAACTTAAGGACTTGATCCGCACGGTCAATCCTGTTAGTCAAACCCCTAAACAAAACAAACGGTGATTTGACCGCCTAAATTACGTATTCTGTCCGGACCTTCAACTACAAAAAGTTTCAAATCGAGGAGACACAACTAGTGGTATAAAAGTTATAAGAAAAATAACCGTCGGAGATAGGGCGTCCTCTATGGAGAACGAATGGAAAAAATGCAATGACGGCAAGTATTGGCACCGAAACGTATCGGAATTACGTGATTTTTCAACCGTAGACATATTTCATCGTTCCGGTCATATCTTATCTCACGACTTTTTTTCGTTTGAAGCTTCTTCGTATATTTTTTTTTTAAAACGTAACATTTATTTCACACTTGGTAAATTAGTTATACAACATTAGTATGCATATTTTGATGGTGACGAATCTTGTGAAATGAAAAACCGACAGTCAGATATCATCATTATGTTGAAACATGTGTGAGGGTAAATTTTCAGCATCATCGGACAAATTTATGAACTCGATCCGCACGGTCAATCCCTTTACCTAAACCCCTAAATACAAAAAAACGATGATTTGACTGCTTAAATTACGTATTATGTCCGGACCTTCAACTACAAATAGTTTCATATCGAGGAGACTCAACTAGCAGTATAAATTATTATTTTATTCATTTAACTTTAGCTGACGAATAATTAGGGTATTCGTCGGCTATATTATAGGGTTTAGGGTTAGGGTTTACAGTTAAGCCGACGGACAATTAGGGTATTCGTCGGCTAAAACATTTTTAGCCGACGAAACATGTTGTATTTCGTCGGCTAAAACTGTCAAATAGATAAAAAAATAGGTGGTTTAACCGTAAGCATACCAATTTCCTGCATATATAACCAACATTAAGATAAATTATGAATTCAACGGCTTGTACCATATAAAACACACATCAACTTGTATTACAAATTCAAACTAATTAAGAATGCTCGTAATCGGAATCATCCGATGAGTCTTCTTCGGTGTCAGAATTAATTTCTGGCAATCTATGCATTTCTACATGTAACACCCCGTCCCAAAATTAACATTTTTACCGGGATTAGGCGAGTTACAGAGAATGGTAACCGCATTGTTAATTTTCCCCGAATTAATATCGGGATATTCTCGGTTCTGAGGGGAAATTAGAATTAATGTCTCGAAGGATAGATATGTTATTACGAGTTTCCCGGTATGTCCGGAAGATTTTCCGGAGCTTCGAGTTGGTAGTTATGAATTATCCAATTTACGGATGTAACAAATGTTATGTTACGTTACCGTAGAAAAAGGGGACTTTGCGATAAGTCGAGAATTTGAGGAAGTTTCCTTCGGGAAAGATGTAGAGGACGTTAATACGAACTCGTGGGTATGCCCTATGAATTAAACGGAGTTCGTATGCGAAAGTCATGCGGGATAATGTGTTGTTACCGTGCGGTAAAAGTAAATAAAAAATATATCTTTTTACTATCTACGGTAACTATTTATTGGCAATTATGGACCGTTGGATTTGTGATAGCAGATCTGGGCCGTTGGATGATATATATATATATATGTGTGTGTGTTGACCGGTGGGGGGCTCTCACTCTCTCCTCCCGCTCTCTCACTCTTTTCTCTCTCTCCCCTCGGTCTCTTTCTCCTCTCGTTTCTCTCTCGGGTCGGAGCCAGGGCTCCATCAGGCCTGCTGTGGCGCACGCCGGTGGTTGTCGCGCCTCTCGTCGACCACCTCGATTGTCGAGCAAAGCGGGCAGAGGTCCAGACGTGCAGGGGAGGGGATCGAGGGCACCAGAGGCTGTGGAGGATGAAGGTGATGTGGGGAGCACCGTTGGGAGACGCCGGCACGGCTGGTGCATGTGAGTGTCCGAGTGGCACTGTGCAGTTGTTGCCGGTGGGTTCGGGGTCCCTCGGCAGGAGCTTGAGAGGTAAGAAAATTCCTCCCTCCTTATTTTTCCTTATGCTGGATGTGCAATTCATGTTGATGAATGTTGTTGTTGCTGTGAGGAGCGACTGGGGGAGGGTTGTGGCCGGATAAATGGAGTAGAAATCAGTCGGTAGGCCGACCGGAAACATTTTAAAGGAGAACGGTAAATTCCTGGATTTTTACCATGGTAGATCCGGGTTTTTACTGTTTTACCGTGATTGTAAAATGGCAAAACTGCCCCTAGCAATGTAGGTTAATTACAGGGGTGCCATCAGGGTTGAAATCTCAGAAATATCCCTGGTAGTTTGAGATAATTACCGGACTGCCATTAGAGTTGAAATTTCTAAAATATCCCCGACAGATTTGTATATTTACGGGGCTGCCATTGAGGTTAAAAAGACCAGACTACCCTGGCTAATTTGTATATTTACAGGGACTGCCACTAAGGCTTCAATTCCTAAAATGCCCCTAGTATTCAGATTAATTACAAACTGTCATTAAGTCTAAAATGACCATGTTACCCCTGACAGTTTTGGGCTATTTACAAGAGTGCCATTTGGGATTTGATTTACTTTTATATCCTTGAAGGATTTATTATTTACGTGGTTGCCACTATATTATATTTAAGTGTGAATGTTGTTTATATTTATGCGATTACCGTGAAATCCTGTTGTATATTTGTATGGTGGAATGTTAGGGATAATCCTAAAATATAGTTGGTCGGTGAATACCTTAGTGGAGAGGTTAAACTCTGGATTTGAAATAGTGTTGTTATACTTATCATTAGATCGACCGATAATTAGAAAAGCGGGATTTGGCCTGGTTAGGGTGTTAGTTACACAAGAGCTGCGTGTGGCTTGATCCCTGAGGACAGGGTACGTAGGCAGCCTGACCGGGATTCAGGTGCTGTCACAAATACTATTAGAACCCCTAGGTTCTTTAATTGGCACATTTGAGATTCAAATGTGGGAAACAGGATAATCTCCGGTTTGAGGATTATTCCGGCACCGGTTGGACGGTTTGAATTGGGTTATGAAGAAAAGGGTTATCCTGGCTCAAGGGGGATTTCGAGTAAATCTCTCTCGTGTTGGGTCCCGCACGTCTTAACCCAGGGTTAGAGAGGTAATCTTGGGTTGGGGTGTGACACTACATCACAAGAGTCGTTGTCTGTTTCTTGATTTGGATCCACATCAATAAGCTGAGCATCTAAATCACGAATTCGAACCGAACGACCCGCTTTAAAATTATTAAGGCGAATTATAGAGGAGTCAGGAATACCTATTGCACTGGGTTCTTGATACACAACATCTTCTTCCTCGTCTTCGGCCTCTCCAAGTGTAGCCGCTCGGTAAATGTTTAGAGGGTGCACAAGATTGACGACTTTCCACGCGTCACCCTTAACAAGGTCATAAAGATAAAACACTTATTTCACCGATGTCGCAAAAACAAACGGGTCATCTTCGTAACAGCTTGTAGCAGTGTTCACTGATAAAATCCCGTACTGATCAATCTTCATGCTCTGCGAGCTTCTAGTATCAAACCATCTACACTTGAACAGGTGCACGGTCATGCCTTGCCCATAAACGAGTTCCACCACTAAATCAAGAACACCGTAATAATCAACTCCATTCCGCCCACCATGCGCCATCACCCCAGAATTCTGTGTTCTTCATCTGTTGTCTCTCTGTTCACATATAAATTGCACGTCATTCACCTTGCACATCAGGTAAACTCTTGACATTATCGGCTTCATAGCTAGAAGTCTTAGTTCGTGAGACCAATTTGGGTGACCATCAAATTGAATATGGTTCATCTGCAACCAAATATTCAATGTATTGTAAATATGAATAATTATGCAATGAATGAGTCATTAACAAAAATAAAGAATTACATACCCAGCAGCCAAAATAGTTCGCGAACTCCTTGTTGTGGTACTCGAGATCACCTTGAATGTCTGGACAGTATAGATGGATGTCTTTCCAGTATTCAACTTCTGGACAGTTAATCAATACCCACCAATGGGCTATGACTAGCTTATGTGGTTGCAACTTGTAGGACTCTGGTAAAATTCCATAAACTTCAACATCATTAGAGACTATGGAAAGGTTAAACTTCGGTTTATCAACCGGTATGGTTTGTGGAGTTTTCTTCAATGCTCCTAGATACAACTTCATGTAGGTGACGCACTCGTGCGCAATATATGCTTCAGCTATACATCCTTCAGGCGCGGATTTGTTAGCCACATAAGCTTTGTAGTCTCCAAGTTGTCTACAAATAAATAAATTTGTTGTCATATGTTACGATTATACATTGAACATGTACAATAAAAACATGAGGTGTAAAAAACATACCTTTCCATAGGATACATCCAAGTATAGTGTACTGGACCGGTAAGCAACAATTGCTCGGGAAGATGGATCATCAGGTGCGGCATGATGTCAAAAAAATTTGGAGGAAATATCCTCTCAAATTTACACATGATATAAATAATGTCCTGTTGCATTTCCCGGAGATCAGATTTTGTCACTTCCCTTGTGCATAACTTCTGGAAGAATCTTGACAACGCTACTAACGGCTCCACCACTTGACGGGGAAGGAACGGTCGAATGAATATGACACCGGGTTATATTGTCTTGACAACTTCTGGAAGAGACGTTGTAGCAGAATATGACAGTCATGACTCTTTAACCCGTACATTTTATTGTCCCGAATGTTTACACACCGGGTTATATTTCCTGCGTAGCCTGAAGGATACTTCACAGAACTCAACCACCTGAAAATTACGTTCTTCTGGTCAGGCTTCACGGTGTACGGAGCTTGAGGCATTTTTTTCTTCCCTTCTTTCAACCACAAATGTCTTCGTATCTCCATTTTTTTTAGATCAATGCGTGCCTTCGGACCGTCTTTCGTCTTTCCCTCCAAGTTTAGCACGGTTCCCACCACACTGTCACACACATTCTTTTCTATGTACATCACATCTAGGTAGTGCCTGATCAACAACTTACTCCAGTATGGGAGTTTCTAGAATATGCTTTTATGTGTCCAAAATTTATACCTGTCGGGTCTGTCAGGTATTGCCGCCACTATATTGGGATGACTGCTGAGCTGCCCAAAATCATACTCATTAAGCACTGCTAAAATTTCTTCCCCGTCCATCTTCTAGGAGGCACACCAAGTTCTACAGTCCCATCAAATGCCTTGTCATCGAACCGCCATTCGTGATCATACGGAAGGAGAGTACGGTGACCCAATCTACATATCTTGTTGCAATGACTACTGCTCCCCTCATCGCTTAGGCACTCTGGACAAGCCTTGTATCCCCTAACAACGTTGCCCGACAACATCCCACGAGCAGGAAAATCACTAATGGTACCAACAACCATAGCATGCATCTGAAACATCTCGTCCATGAACTTATCATAAGTGGGATGACCAACGCCCCAAAAAAACTTAAGCTCTTCAATCAAGGGTCTCAAATACACATCGAGACATTTCCCTGGATAACCGGGTTGCGGAATCAACAAACTCAACATATTGTATTCCTTCTTCATGCACATCCATGAAGGAAGGTTGTATGGTACCACAATCATCGGCCATACACTGTATTGAAGACTCATGTTGCCAAAAGGATTGAACCCGTCGGATGAGAGCCCGAGCCTCACATTTCGGACCTCTGACGCAAAATGAGAAAACTCCCTAACTATATGCTTCCAGGCCTCCCCGTCAGTAGGGTGTATAAGGGTATCTTCGCCGTGCAATTCCCTATCAGCGTGCCATCTCATAGATTTGGTCGTGTGTGATGACATGTACAACCGTTCCAGCCTATCCCTCAATGAGAAATATCGAAGTACCTTCATAGGTTTCCTATTGCCTACAGGAGTCAGCTTATACTTGTCACTCTGACATACTGGACATGTGTCAAGGTCACCAAGGTCATTCCCTTCTGGATCTTTACCTCAGAAGAGAACACAATCATATCTGCATGCATGGATCTTGATGTAGGAAAGCCTAAGATCTTTCAGTATACATCGGACCTTATGATGAGTGGTAGGAAGACGATGACCGTGGGGCATTATCGAAGCAGTGTACTGTAGATAGTCATCAACAGCCTTCACAGTTGATTTTGTCTCAACTTTAATCTTCATAACGTCCATCACACTTTCAAGAACCGTTTTCTGACAACCGGGGTACATAGGGGTCTGTTGGAAAGCAAGTAGTTTGTTGTACCTGTCAATACCAGCAGTGTTGACAACTTTAGGGAAGGGCTGCACCGGCTCAGACATATACTGTCCTTCAGAGCATACACCCCTCTCATAAGGAAACATATCGTTGATGAAGGCCGTTGTTGGATCGTTGGATGTACTGCCCGTCTCAGAAAATTGCCCATAATCATGCGGACCCCCTTATGATGTTTCACCGTGATATATCCAACATGTGTACTTCTTCCAAAACCCATTACTTTTAAGATGCTGCCAAACCTTGTCAATTGCAAATCGATGCATATCGCTGCGACACTGACATTTAGTGCACGGACAATAGAAAATTGTATTCCCTTTAGTATTATCCATCACATATTCAATAAAACTAACAACTCCTTTAGCATATCTTTTGTCCCATTTTGGAAGCGAAATCCAACTTTTATCCATATCCTGAGAAGATAACATAATATATATGTATAAACGCTAATTAATTAATTAAATTTACAAATCATTCAATATATATTATATCTGCAGTTAACGTACAATTAATTAATATATATATATACATGCATATATATAATAATTACTAATTAATATAATCAAATTAATATATATATATATATACATATATATAACAACAACTTCATATATATTATCAAATTCTAATCGATCAACTCAATCACACTCAAAATCCAATAATTCAACTCTAATTAAAACTCAAAATCAATGTATAACGAAAATAAAACTCTTAAATCAACTCAAAACAAGATATATACACATATACGTACCTATATATAGCGCCACAAACTAATTTCGGACAGATTTCGACAACACCCAACAATTTCGCCAACCCCTAAAGTTTTTCTCCCGTTTTTCTCTCACATCAGCTGCAGTCCAGATTTGGAAATATAAGGACTTTTAGCCGACGACATTATATATCGTCGGCTAAACTTTTAAAATTTCATTGGCTATAGTTCACAGACTATAGCTGATGAAAAAAACCATTTTAGCCGACGACACAACATTTCGTCGGCTAAAAGTACACTTTAGCTGACGAAAATTTCACTTAGCCGACGATATTTTTTTTCGTCGGCTAAAGTCTATTTTAGCCGACGAAAAAAAATTTCGTCGGCCTGTTAATTTTTTTTTCGTCGGCTATGATACTTATTGTGGTAGTGATCATCATTCTTTGCATATTCAATGACTATGTGTCATAGCTTTTTAATGGACTCTGAGAATTTTCTAGAAGTTGCTCTTGTATGATTTTCGAAACTTTTATATCATAACATGCCTTGATTTTGAAAATGATTAAAAAAATCTCATTAGGATTACCACAAAAGCCAATGAAAGCATGTGTCCTATTTGTGCCTGTCGTGGGACTCCATAGCTAACCTCTTTAAGCCTACATTCAGCATTTTCTTTCATCACCTTCATAAAATTCTCTTGCTTAGAATAGTTATATCATTTACCTTGTTATCAACACTTTGCAAAGCTTACATTCACTGTGCATTCACTGTGGAGTTATGTTTGTGTGATGTTAAGAAACAAGTGTGGGTGAAACCTACATAAAAAAGAGAATGAAAATCGGATCAAAACAAAATAAAAGAAAGGGACGGCACACTACAAAAGAAAGTGTTTTGAATTTGGAGTTTGTGTGTATTTGAAGGTCAAAAATTGTAATATCTGACCTTTGTGCATGTTCATGCTGCTTTAAGGAGTTAAAAATGACGTTTAAGTCCAACAAAATGAAATTTGACCCTTTATTTTGAAGTCATAGGGAGTTTTGAGTTTGCTAAGTCTTGGTGACGTTTTTAATCTCAGAAAAATCCATAAACATCATACCTTATGTGAGACCCCGAAACTTTAATTTAATTTTCCGACACATTTAGGGTTTAATTCCGATTACTTTTCAGTACGTCGTTAATTTCGTCTAACGTTTTTACGTTAAGACACACGTCGCCACATGCGTGAAAGTATTTACGGAATATTTTCCGGCACTTCACGTATTTTTTCGTACAACTTTTACGTTTGAATTTGACGTTTGGTTATTTTAAATGAATTTTCTGAAAATGGATTTGGTTTTAAAATTATTTTGGAAGTGGGATTAAATCGTGGCCGTTGATTCGACCGACGAATCGTGGCCACTCGTTTTCCTTTAAAACCCTATCTTCTTCTCTCTTTTCTCTCCATCTCTCCTTTCCTTTTCCTCACTTTCCCTTTTTCTTCACTTTCTCTTTCTGCCTTCGCCCGAAGCTGAAAGTTGCTCTCTCTCTCTCTCCTTCCTCTTGACAGCAGCCAGCCAGTACCTCCACCAGCGCGCGTCGTGCCTCACCGCCACCTCCATCCGCTTCGCCTCGCCCCGACGACCTTGCCTAGACCACCAGTGACGCCAGCGCCGCCCAGCCGAGGACAGAAGTTCGGAAACACTGTGCAAGGCAGATCAAACCAATCCAACCCATTTGAAGAGCTAGGAAGCTCCCATGCGCCACCAGGAGCCTCCCAGGAGCAAGGAGGAAGAAGGAGAGGGCCAGTGGAGCTCCGCCGGAGGGGTTTAGCCGGAAAAACCCAGGGAGGCAGTGAGAGGTATAAATCTCGATCATTTCTTATGTTTGAAGTCTTGTTGGGTAGCTTAGGTTGTGTAGAAGGAGGTAGAGCAAGTTAGAAGACTCGATTTGGTCGGAAAACCGGCCAAATCCGGCGGCACAGTCGATCGGAGACCGGCACGGTAAAAACCAGAGTTTTTACCGTGTCAGTTTAACTTTTACCATTTACCCAGGGGTAGAGTTACCAATTTGCCCCTGACTATTTGAATAATTACAGTTACTGTTTTACTGTTTACTTTCACTGTTTTACTGTTTACTGTTACAGTTTTACTGTTTACTTTTTACTGTTGACCTTGACCGGTTGACTTTGACCGGTTGACTTTTTGATCGTTGACTTTTTGACCGGTTGACTTTTTATTATTTCAAAGTTGACTTTTAACTTATACCGTAGAACACCTATTTTACGTTTTCGAACACTACGGTTAAACGTTTTAAAGACTTTTGGTTTACAAACGTGGCAAAACGACCTAAGTACTGAATAAGAATTAATCCTGACTTCTCGTCGGTTCGAGAATCGGAGTGATAAACAAGTCAAACCCTAATGTCAGAAAGATAAACAAAGAATGTTTATCAAGTCTTAATCGTAGATAGTAGATCCTCGAATTACTTATACCTGACTATCATTGTTATCTCACCCACAGACTCAGGAGCTCGTCGACGTAGGCTTCAGGAGGACCAGGAGTTGGAGCGCAGCCAGCTGTACCGTCATACCAGGTAGTAGGGGGGCACGCCCAATGGGTGAGCCGAAACCCTCTTGGGTCGGTGGCTCTTTCACTTTACTTATATCTATAAAAGTACTGTTGCATTGTTTTAAGCTTGACCACACGCTTCTTATAGCATTTGGTGTGCGTGTGTGAGTTTGGATCGAAAAGTAGTACCGTCGTCCTGATTTCCGGTGCTTGGCCTGAGAGCGACGGGACCTAGTATCTAGCACTCCCGCGGTGTCGATGACCGTGAACCTCCGGAGGGGCAATGCCCTGTTTATTTTATTTATTTATCCCGCTTACGCTTGCCTCGTACAGAGTAAAGCGTGACGTAAGTGCGGTGTGCTGTTTGTTGGGCGTTAGCTGGAAATGGATGCTCTCGCTACTCTGCTCACTCGGGCGCTTAGGTAGTTAGCCCCGGTTTGCAGTGAAGACAAACCCGGGATTTCGGCCGCCCAGATCCAGAAAGTTCTTTCATGTGTGGTCACATGTTTTACCGAGCTTTGTGTGCGTGGCTTGCATTTACTTTTTCACATGCTCTTTTCGTATACTTACGAGTACCTACATATATAAGCTAAATGTTTTCTCATGGGTTTTAAACCCCGACTTGGTTGGCTTTGGCCCCATTTGGGTTAGCGAGGACGAGTTGCTCACCTCTACATTTTTTCAGGTCTACAACACCCATCTCTAGAGGAGCTGGACTAGGAGATCGCGGAGCGTCGACGGTTATCGTGCATTTTTCCATTTTCGAGGGCACCCATTCTGGTGTGGACTCCATGTCACTTGATTTCCGTATCTTTGATGTTTCTTATTCTGTTGGATACTTTGAGACATTTTTCGGGCTCGTTGTCCCGAGACTTTTTCTTGTATTATTTTCGTCTCGGGTATTTTTCCATTATCTTCTGCTTGTATAACATTTGTATGCTACTCTGTGTATTTGTCATTTCATATTTGACATCCATGTTGTTCATATGTTGTCTATTTTATTCATAGCCTTGTAGTTTCGGTCAGGAAGGTTATCAATACGTCAAATGACGTATTGATTACTCGCCTAATCAGGATTACAGCGGTTACCGTCGTGTTCCGGGGCCGAAAATAGTCTCCGGGATGCGACACCTTAGCCGAGCCCCATTATAACCTTTGTTGAGATCAATTCATGATTCTTAAGATGACAAACCTTGATTTGTGGAGATTTTCTCAAGAGTTGAGCATATGGTTTTGGTCCATTAGTGCATATAGTTGTTACATGAGGTTTTTCTCAAAAGTAAATTCACAAAGTACTTTTGTTTGATGAAATATGCAAGCTATTTGTAGCCTTACTATCCTTTCTCTTGCGAATATTATTCAATGAATACCATGATCTTGTGAAAAAAAAGAGTATGCCTAGTGAGGAGAATCGAATCTACTTGATGTATTTCTTGCTTATTATTCTCACTTCTTACTTATTCATAAATTGAAGCATGTTCATGACGCTTGGAATTTTTGTGCTTACATTCGAATGCCTAAACTTGAAATCTATGCAAGATAAAGATTATAAGACAAAGTGTTTTAGGAGCAGTAATAGAGTCTTGTATTTAGTTTTACTAAAGGACTAGCAAAGTCTAAGTATGGGGTAGTTTGATAGGAGCACAAAGTGCTACGTTCTTAACATGTTTATGTCTCCATTTGAAATTTGTTTAACCCTTATTTGTGTAGAATATAGTCATATTGTTGAGTCAAGAGTCTTTGGTTGTGTAAGGATGAATGTGCAAAACATAGAGGATTTATACAGAATTTGACTAAGTGCAACATGAATAACAAGAAACAGGTTCAGTTTGGGGTCTAGAGATGTTTTGATGATTCTGTAAAGCTTTTGCATTGTCATAAATTGATTTAATTTCTCTGAAACGTAGGTGATATATAGAAGAGTTCATGAGAGAAAGAATCAAGAGAATCAGAGCTATGGAAGGCAATAAAACAGGCAGCAACTTCAAGAGGCTGAAAGCATACATAATTTCCTGGGTACATCATCCAACTTCTAGAATTTTTCCAAGACGTCTCGCAAGGAATTAAATATACCATACATGCACGGAAAACGGTGTGAGTGTAGTTTCCAGAACATTTTGAATCACATCCATATCTATTTTTCTGGAAGGAGTTATGCCTGAATTAGTGCCGGAATGTCAAACTGCCAGAACAGAGTACTTATTGCTGTCGAGACAAAAGGATTCCCAATGGACCAAGGAAAGCAATTTGACTGATCTAAGTCACCATATCAATAAAGGAGAGGTCCAAACCAATTCCAATAAGGAGAAGAATATCAAAATTTGGCAGAATATCTAAGGAATATCCAAGTCTTGAAAACCCTGATTATTTTTGGGGAAATTCCTGTGCACGTCTCTCAACTTCAACGGACTCTCCAAGACAGCTCACAACGAATCAAAAAACATGTCATATATGGATAGAGAGCTACGAGAGTATAGTTTCCAAATCAATTTGAATAACCTAAATATCTATTTTTAGAGGAAGTTATAACGTAATCATTTTAGATGGAGGTCATTTCGCCGAATAGAGAAAAACTAGGAAAACCAAAACCAACTTGGTTTCAACTTTGTGGGCTGTCCCTTAGGGTTTTTCCTCTATATAAAGCATGACTTCAAGGGCAGTAAAATAATCATCTCACCACCATAGAAGCTTTGCCAAAATCCTACCCAAATACTTCCAAGAAATACATAGCCGCACCACCACCACCAAAACCCTAAAAATCTTCTTCCATCTTCCATCCAATTTCACCACCTTTGCTGAACCTCTTTCAAGGTTTTTAAAGTGTAACTCTACTATGGCTTTGTACTTCTCATATAGCTTACGATTTTGTAATGAATTATTGGTTTTATTTTGGTTTTATACAATGAACATGTTTCAGATTCAATGATGATGTTTATGTTGTGTTGTATGATCTTGTATATGTTTTGAATTTGTTTAATGATTTAGGACAGTAGGTTTCGATATTCTAATGTATTTACTTGGTTTGTTTTCATGAATTTGTGCATCAAAATCAATGCTTAGAGGCTGCCTTGGTCATAGTAGTTTTCTAGGTTGTGATTTCACGTGCTAAGGTAAATTTAGATTGATTCATTCACTAAGTTGTTTCATTCTAGATTATTTATTAGGGCTAAGCATTCATAAAACATGCATGCTAATATGATATTTGACGCTATTACATGTTACATGTCACCGATTCGGCTTATTGTGTTTTATATGTTTTTCATGTTTAATTTCTACGTTAGTGTGTCTTTAAACCAATTAGCATAATTTAAGGTAATACGCTAGAGTTGATTCTAAATATATTAGAAGTCTTAACGATTAGATGAATCGCTGGTGCTCTCTAATTAGAATTGGAATTGAGATAAGTACATGAGTATGTTGAGTCTTGCTTGTTGCCCCAAATTGTTTTGCAATTTTGTTACGTGTTCTTGATGATTTTTTTGTGCTTAGTTATGTGTGTGGTTGATGATCACATGTATATATATATATTTAATTTTCAGTCCATAGATTTTTAGATTTATCTTCAAAACCCCCTTAAAACTTTGTAAATGTGTAATTATGTTTGTTGTGTAAAATGACACCAACTCTAATTACAGGACGCCCTTAAGTCCCCGAATTGACCGAACCGTATTTACCAATGCTATAAATGACAACAAAGAGTTCTAAATTGGTTTTCTCATGTTTTCGTTATTGTGCCCCGATTTCGGACTCACGTCTTTCTCCTTCTCCTTAAACTCTTCTTCCTTCTCCTTCTCATCCTCCTTTTCCTTTTCCTTTTCCTTTTCCTTTTCCTTCTCCTTCTCCTCCACCTCTGGCGGCAACTCATCCACCTCCGACAGCAACTCCTCCTTCTCCTCCTCATCCTCCTCCTTCTCCCCTTCTCCTTCTCCTTCTCCTTCTCCTTTTCCTCCTCCTTCTCCTCGTTCTTCTCCTCCACCGCGGCTCCTTGACGAGGCCAAGAGTTTGACCTGTGCAATTTAAAAAAAGCCCTATCATGTAGTAACTGTAAGTAGAGATCGTTCAAGCCGGGGACACTAGGGAAGGATTATATCTGCATCAAAACAAATCGTTAGTAACATTCACAAATATAATATAAGCATACAAGTACAATTCTGTCACAACTATACAAGTATAAACATATATACAAAATATTATGGGGAATTTATATGAGTTGGTTCGAAATTTAAAGAAAATAAAACAGAAATATTTACATACATTGGTCAATCAATACTCAAGCACAAGATATAGCAAACACCGATTAGAGAACACATAAGTTTTATGAAAGATTAAGTTATTATGTTTATGTTATCATAGATGCAAATTAATTCCAACTTTTTATGACTTCTTAAGTAACTTAGAACTTACGACACGCATCATCCTAAGTTTATGTGTCATCCTGTTTAATGCTTACGACACGCATCACATGATAGGAGCGTTTTACGCTACGTTCTTAACATGTTTTTACCCTCATTTATGCTTTGTTTATCCATTATTTGGTTAGTATTAGTAGTTATTTAGCATAAGGGGTTATTTGTAGAACACTGGCTAAAACATGTGTAAAATAGGTAAAGTATGTGCAATATCGTTAAAAGCTGAGATTGGAAGTGTTCGTGAGTTTTCTTAAGTTTCTGTAAACCAATACATTGTCACTACTTGATTATATCTTTTGAATGTTTAGGTGACATGTATATGGACATAACAAAACAAGAATCGTGAGGATCGGACTTATGGAAGGTCGCAAAAGAAGCATGGAAAGACAAGAGGCCAAAAGCATGAATTCGGAACAAAAACAGAGGATTTCCAGAAACCATAACTCAACTTCAAAGATTTCCCTAGGACGATCCAGGAGAAACCAGGGAACGTGCCATATATGGATGGAAAGCTGTAGATGTCTAGTTTCTAAATATTTTGGAATCGCAGCAATCCAAGTTCTGAGGAAGGAGATATGCCGGAAACAATGGCCGGAGGTCAGTCTGCTGGAAACCGGACAGAATTTGCTGAAGTTGTCTACCGAGTTCGTGAGTGTGTTTCTTCACCAAAATCCTTCCCAAGTATGCCAAATGATTGATGAAGAGCTTAATGATGATATGGGAAGTTGTTTAGAAGAAGAAGAATCGAAGAAATCACCAAGGAGAAGCCGAAAATAACAACTACGAAAGTTATCCCGGTCAAAACAGGATAACTTGTTCAACCGAGATTATGGAAGCCTTTCGGCTGTCCTAGGAGTCCATGAGCATGAAAGAGAGCCCAATGCCGATCCACAACATGAAGAAGAGTCCATGAATTCAGAAAAAGAAGTTTTTAAACTATTTTCCAAGTCAGCAAATTAAAGAGAAGGAAGACAAATCCAACAAGGAAAGAAGAGAAACCTACCCGGTTTGGAACACAAGGAGGCTGCCGATTTTCATTAGGTTTCTTTAGGGTTTTTGTCTCTATAAATACACATGTAATACAGTAGAAAAAGTGTCTTTCAATTGCTCAAAACATAGTATAGCCAAACTCTACCCAAAAATCCTCAAACACAGAAAAACACAAAGTCTTGCCGCCGCCGCCAACCCTTGCTGCCAACTGCCATCCTTCCGCCGAATCACCCTTCATCTTTGCCGAACCTTATAGGTTGGTTAAGCATGAAATCCTTCATGGTTTTGTGTACTAATTTTCTGTGTAAAACAGTTTGTTATGATATATATATACGATTTGGTTTTTGGTTTTACGTTATAAACATGTTTACTTGTTCTTCTTTGTGATTTTCATGTGATTATGTTTATAATTGTAACGATTTAGATTGCATGTTAGGATTTTGATTTAGTTTAAGTTGTTTATGTTTGTGTTTAGTAGTTGTCGAATTGATTTATTGCTTACCTGAGCACGTAATCGAACCTGAGGGTAGTCTGTGCACGGATGTTCCTAAGGGGGGAGTTTAATATGCCGTAGTAATCTAGGGTTGAGTTCACCGCGTCGGGCTCTCAATTGTAGTTGCTGCATAGGGTGGTAGGGTAAGTGATTTACATGCTAATAGGATGAGTGACGACATACCTAGGATCATGTCTCCAACGACTCGTGAACGGTAAGTGTATTTTGTGTTAATGTGATGCGCGTCGTAAGCATTAAACAAGATGACACATAAACTTAGGATGATGCGCGTCGTAAGTTCTAAGTTACATGAGAAGTCATAAAAAGTTGGAATTAATTTGCATCTATGATAACATAAACGTAATAACTTGATCTTTCATAAAACTTATGTGTTTTCTAATCGGTGTTTGATATATCTTGTGCTTGAGTATTGATTGACCAATGTATGTAAATATTTTGCTTCTTTTCTTTATATGTTTCGAACCACCCTTTAAATCCCCCATAATATTTTGTATATATGTTTATACTTGTATAGTTGTGACAGAATTGTACTTGTATGTTTTATTAGTGGATGTTACTAACTTGTTTTGCAGAATATAAATCCTTCCCTAGTGTCCCCGGCTTGAACGATCCCTACTTACAGTTACTACACGATAGGGTTTTTTAAATTGCACAGGTCAAACTTTTGGCAGGTCATCACATTAACACAAAATACACTTACCGTTCATGAGTCGTTGGAGACATGATCCTAGGTATGTCGTCACTCATCCTATTAGCATGTAAATCACTTACCCTACCACCCTATGCAGCAACTAAAATTGAGAGCCCGACCCGGTGAACTCAACCCTAGATTACTACGGAAGATTAAACTCCCCCCTTAGAAACATCCAGGCCTAGACTATTTTCAGGTTCGATTACGTGATCAGGTAAGCAATAAATCAATTCAACATCTACTAAACACAAACACAAACAACTTAAACTAAATCAAAATCCTAACATGCAATCTAAATCGTTACAATTATAAACACAATCACCTGAAAATCACAAAGAAGAACAAGTAAACATGTTTATAACGTAAAACCAAAAACCAATACAAACATATATATAAATAACCATCATCCGTACAGTAGATACACACATAAACCTTGATTGTATTCATACCTAAACCTACCCTAAGAGTTGGCAAGGATTGAAGAATGGATTGGTGGCGGCAAGGCTATGCAATCGGCAGCAAGGGGTTGGCGGCGGCAAGGCTATGGTGTTTCTGTGTAGGGAGGGTTTTTAAGTAGAGTTTGGCTATACTAAGGCTTAGAGCAATTGAAAGACACTGAAATTGATGTACATAGGTCCTATTTATACAGAAAATTTCGAAGAGAAACCCTAGAGAATCCGGGAGCTTCAAGGAGACACCTTCCTTGTTGAACTTGTAATCCTTTTTTGGACTTGGTTTCTTCTTTCTTCTTTGACAAGGATTTCGACTTGGACCTTGGATTTCTGATTTCTTGGACTCCTCTACATGTTATTGGATCCATGTAGGCCTTATACACAAGTTCTTGGGCTCATAGGCAGCCGAAATCATGGACAAACTCGGCAAGGACAGACTTTCCCGGTTTGACCGGAAAAACTCCATACTTGGTTGTTTCGGCTGCCATGATGCATTCTTCGAATCTTCTTCTTTAATGCAGCTTCCAATGACTTCATTAAGCTTCTCTTAAGTCCTTTGACATGCTTGGGAAGAATTTTGGTGAAGAAACATCCTCCCAAACTTGTGTGACAACTTAGGCAGAAACTGCCCAGTTTTGCAGCTTGACTTCCATCCATTGTTTTGATCATAACTCCTTCATCTGAACTCCAAATGCTGTGATTCAAGAAGATCTGAAAACTAGACTTCCGTAGCTTTCCAATGATATATGGCTCGTCCTCAGATTCCTCCTGGATCTTTAGATATGATTTTCCGAAGTTGATGTAGGGTTTCTGCTCGCGGGAGAGATTTCTGCTCGCGAGTAAGATTTCATTCGCGGGAGAATTTCACTCGCGGGAGAGATTTCACTCGCGAGACTGACCTCCGGCCATTGTTTCCAGCATAACTTCTTCCTCAGAACTCGGATTGCTGCGATTCCAAAAGATTTAGAAACTAGACATCTACAGCTTTCCATTCATATATGGCACGTTCCCTGGATCCTCCTGGATCGTCCTAGGGAAATCCTTGAAGTTGAATTATGGTTTCTGGAAATTTCTGCTCGGATCAAAATCTTATGTTTCGGAGTTTCTTCTTTTCCATGGCTTCTTTTGTTGTCCTCCATGAATCCAATCTTCATGATTCTTGTTCTCATATGCTCATTTACATGTCATCTACACATTAAACCAAATTCCTCAAAAATGACAATGTAAAGGTACGGTGAATCATAAGAGAAATAACCAAGTCTTATCCAAAATCAGTTTTACAACACTTCAGCACAAATTTCTGTATAAAGACACATATTAACCATTATTCTACAGAAAAACCCTTTTGACTCAATATAAGTAAAAACAACATTACTAAGGAATAAACAAGGTACAAATGAGGGTAAAAACACATTAAAAACATAGCGTAAAACGCACTTATCACTCCTCCTCCTCCTCCTCCAAACACCACCTCCGGACAGTGGTGCGGTGGCGGAAAAATGAAAAAGGAGAAAAAAATAATCAAAATTAAAAGAAATAAAAATAAAATAAAGAAATAAACACTTTTAAACATAAGCCAACGAGATGCAAACTTTAGACAACGAAATTCAATCTTTAGGCGAGGAAATTCAAACTTTAGGCGACGAAATTCAGACTTTAGGTTACTAAATTTCGTCGGCTAAAGTTTATTGGCCAACCATTTTGACAAATAGTAGAAGTTTCTGGCGACGAAATTTCGTCCCCTAAAGTCTACAAATTCATCACCTAAAGTCCAAACTTTAGGCAACAAAAATTTCTTCGTCAGCTAAAGTTCAGACTTTAGGCGACGATTAAAATTATTTTCGTCTACTAAAGTATAGCCGACATACTTTTCCCGACGACCACCTTAGCCGACAAGGCTTCGACGGCTAAGACTTTAGCTGACAAAATTTTCTAACAGGTCGACGAAAATTATTCGTCGGCTAAAATAGTTCTTATGGTAGTGAAATTACGTTGACCGTAACTATCGACACCGAGACTTTACTGGAATTATGTGATTTTTCAACTATAAACGTATTTCAATATTCCGGTCATATCTTATTTCACAAAGTTTTTGAGTTTGAAGGTTCTACGTAGAATTTATTTTTGAAATGGAACATTTACTTAAAACATAGTAAATTACACAACATTAGTAGGCATGTTGTGATTCTAATGATCAAAATTCAGAATCGAAAATCCGACCGTCTGATATGACCATCATGATAAAATACTTGTGAAAAAAATTCAACTTGATACTACAACGTTAAAGGCTTGATCCGGATTGTCAATATAAGGAACTTTAGCAGACGAAATTTCGTCGTCTAAAATATAAAGACTAAAGCCGACGAAACAAAACTTTAGCTGACGAACGTCGCTTTGCCTTTATCCAACGAATTAGAGAAACCGTCGGCTAAAGTCCATTATAGCCGACGAATTTTATTTTTGCCAACGAAGGATTTTTTCGTAGGCGAAGTGTACTTTAGCCGACGAAAAAAGCCTTCATCGGCCTGTTTGATTTTCGTAGGATAAAGTGTTTCTTCTAGTAGTGTAAGGTCTGAGACTTTAGCCGACAAAGTCTTCCAGTTTCGTCGGCAAAGGTCATTGATAGAAGCATAAAATGCGACATTCTTAATATGTTATTACCTCTATTTGTATTTTGTTTATCTCTTATTGTAGTAGAATAGAGTCAAATTGTTGAGTCAAGAGTCTTTGGTTGTATAAGGATGAAAATGTGCTAAACATAAAAGATTTATACAGAATTTTACTAAGTGTTACATGAAATAACAAGAAACCGATTTAGTTTGAGGTCTTGACATGTTTTGTTGTTTCTGTGAAGGTTTTACATTGTCATAAATTAATTTAACTTCTCTCATACTTAGGTGACATGTAGAAGAGTTCATGGGAGGAAGAATCAAGAGAGTCGGAGCTATAAACAGGCAGCAACATCAGAGGAGCCGAAGCATGCAATTTCAGCAGAAAGCATAAAGCAGAAAATTCCTGGGCACATCACCCAATGTCTAGAATTTCTTCAGGACAACTCACAAGGAATTAGACGATGTACCATATATGCACGGAGATCTGTGTGAGTCTAGTTTTTAGAACATTTTGAATCACATCCATATCTATTTTCTAGAGGGAGTTATGCTGGAATTAATGATGAAAGGTCAGACTGCCGAAACAAAGTAACATGTTGCCGCCAATAGGAAGTGTTCCGGATGGACTTAGGGAAGCAAAGTAGCTGATCCATGAAGCCTATTCCATGAAAGGGAGTCAAATTCCATGTCTAATGAAGAATTACAAGTCAAAAATTCGGCCAAAGAAGCCTCTAGAATCTCCAAGTCTTGTTGGCCAAGCAAACCAAGTTCAAGAAGGAAAACCTAAATCTTTTTGGTTTAGGATTCTCTTTGGCCGACCCCTTTAGGTTTTCTCCTATATATAGCACGACATGAATGACAGAATAAAATCATCTCACCACCATACAAGCCTTGCCAAAACCCTTCTCAAATGTTTCTAAGAGTGACAATATCATGGCTTTGTATTTTTAAAGGTTTTTAAAGTGTGACAATATCATGGCTTTGTATTTTTCATTTAGTTTTCGATTTTGTAATGAATTCTTGGTTTTATTTTGGTTTTATACAATGAACAGGTTTCGGATTCAATGATGATGTTTATATTGTGTTGTATGATCTTGTACATGTTTCAAAATTGTTTAACGATTTAGGGCAGTAGGTCTTATGTATTTGTTTTGGTTTGTTTTCATGAATTTGTGCATCAAAATCAATGCTTAGAGGCTGCCTAGGCCATGGTAGTTTTCTATGTTGCGATTTCACGTGGTAAGGTAAATTTGGATTGATTCATACACTAAGTTGTTTCATTCTAGATTATTTATTAGGGCTAAGCATTCATAAAACATGCATGTTAATATGATAGGTGACGCTATGACATGTTGCATATTTCCAATTCGGCTTATTGTGCTTATGTGCTTCTTGGTGTTTAATTTCTACGCTGGTGTGTCTTTAAACCGATTAGCATAATTTAGGGTTATACGCTAGAGTTGATTCTAAATATATTAGAAGTCTTAATGATTAGTTGAATCGCTGATGGTCTCTAATTAGAATTGAAATTGGGATAAGTATATGAGTATATCGAGTCTTGCTTGCTACCCTTTGTTATTTACAATTTTGTTACATGTTCTTGATTGTTTTCGTGCTTGGTTATGTGTGTGGATGATGATCAAATGTATATATGTTAGTTTTAAGATTTATTTTCTGTATTTAGATTTTTAGAAATATCTTTTAAACCCCCTCTTAAATTCATGTAAATTGTAAATGTGTAATTATATTTGTTGTGTAAAACGTCACTAACTCTTATTGCAGGAACACCCTTAAGTCACCGGATTGACCAAACCCTATTTACCAATTCTATAAATGCCAACAAAGAGTTCTAAATTAGTTTTCTAGTGTTTTCGTTATTGTACCCGGTTTCGGAAACACACCAATTTTTGGTCATTGTCGACGGCTTTTTTCGGACGAAACCATAGCCGAAGAATTTTTTTAACAGGATGACGAAACTTTTTTGTCAGCTAAAGTACCTACAGTGGCGGAACCACATAGGAGGCTGGTACTGCTACAGCCCTACCGAAAAATCCGATTACATAAATCATATATGTACTAGCTTAAACACAAAGATGATATTTGTTTAGTTGGCAAAGTGGTGTTTGTTTTCCCTGTCAACACAGGTTCGAATCACCACGGAGGCATCTCTTTTTCCTTTTCTTTCTTCTGTTTTTCTCTTCCCCCTTTCTATTGTTGTTTTTCTCTTCCCTTCTTCTCTTATTGTATTGTACCTCCTTTCATCTGTTTTTCTCTTCCCCCTTTCTACTGCGTTCTCTATTGCTTTTCTCTTCCCCTCTTTTCTTTGCGGTATTGTTGATAGGAGCATTTTATGCTACGTTCTTAATATGTTTTTACCCTCATTTATGCTTTGTTTATCCATTATTAGGTTAGTATTAGTGTCACACCCCGAATCTTGTGAAGTTAATAAAAGTTACCTTTCACAGAAATTCACGAGTTACCGAGGATTTTTTTAATTTCGATCGGTAATTCGATAAGTTATCGCTCGAGTTAATTTTCGAGTTTTTAAAAGTTCTCCCAAATACCTGAATTGACGACTCGATGTTGTAGTACGTGTCGACACGAGTCTCCCGGTATTTTCGGAATATTTTTCGGAGCTTCCGGCTAATTTCTGTAAATTTCGGAAGTCTATGGTAATTTCCAAATTTCAATTTTTCTGATTTTAAAACCCAACCTTTAATCTGGGCCCTTGATCTTCCTCCTTTATTGTGAGCCCTTGGATTCAACATATATAAAAAACCAATCTATCTTTTCTCACCTAATTCTGTCGAGAAGAGGAGAAGCAGAGAGAAAGGAGAGCAGACGCGCCGCTCTCCCTTCAGCCGTGCCACCGCCATCATCCGGCCACGCCTGGCCGTCGCGCCACCACCACCGGAGTCGCCTCTGTCTTCTCTCTCTATCCATGGTCACAGTTTCCCCATTCACTCACTCTCTCCTTGGTTTTCAAAAGTCAACCCTTTAGCCCAAATCGGTATCTTGGCCGATTCTTCTGTCTCCGGTGTTGTTCTGGCTTTTCCAAGGTAAATCCGATCCTTTCCTTCGATTTCATTTCCTCTGAGGCCTTGTTGTCTAGTTTTAAACTCGACCTCGTGTTTTTTTTTTCTTTTCTGGGTTCTGCTCCTCCGAGAGCCCTCCCCTCTCGGTTTCGAATGTCTTCCCGGTCACGGTGGCTTGCATGCCTGAGGAGGAAGGAGCCAAGCCGCCGTTCAGACTAACAGGAGCTTGGAGGCAACTGATGGAGGTGGTGACCGAGGCAGTTGCACTGGTTTTGGAGCAGAGATATAGAGGTGAGGCAGCTGAGCAGAGTTGGAGTTTCGGTGAAGGTCAGAGGTGAGACAGATCTCCTGGTTTTGAGCTACTGTGATTTTGTTGGAATGGTTGCTGATGTGTTGTTGTTGATTGCTGATTTGATGTGGTTTTGTTGTCTTGTTGTCGATGACTTGGTGACGAAGAAAACGAGGAGGTTATGGCGAATTTCCGGCAAGTTGCCGGAATCCGGTGACGATTCCGGAGGAGTTAAACCGGCTGAAATGCCGAGAGGTAGTCTTCGATTCCTTCAAGTGTGTTGGTCCCGTTTAATAGAGTTATAGTGTCGTGAATCGGAATTTACGTAAGGAAACGAGTAAAAAACGGAAACTAACCGTAAATTGGGAATTTCCATTGCCGGGAACCTTCTATGTTTGGAAACCTGCTAATTGGGAAACTTTCCACTTTGGGAAAGTTTCCATTAAGGGAAAGTTTCCAATTTGGGAAAGTTGCATTTTCAGAAAAATGGTTAAAGGATTGAAGTTCAATGAATGTGACACTTGTTGGTTAAATGGGTAAAGTGTTAAATGGTTATCGGAAATAGATAACTGGAATTTATGAGAAAATGTTAAATCGGTATATCGACTCGAGGTTAAATATATTGATTAATACGTGACCCCCTAACGTAAAGTTAAAGTGATGACCATGAGTTCGGAAGCTGAGTCGGACTTCCGGTAAATTGAGTTAATAGTCGATAACCGGGAAAGAAAGTCAAAAAGGTTAAAGTGTCATAAAAAGGAACTCGGTCAACTTGTGGTCAAATAGGAGTTCCTGGTCAAACTAGGAAAAGACCAAGTCAACGATGAGATGACTAATATAGTGGTTTGTTTGTACAGTCTCTGATTGAACGTGAGACGGGCTCGACTACGCAGGTAGTTCGAGGGTGTCGCTCGAGGAGCTTTCCGAGCGGAAAGGTCGCAATAGTACTGTGAGTGGACATATTATTTTAAATAAATGCATGCCTTAATTATTGAGTTAATTGCATGATGTTGATGATTGTTTTCGAGAATTATATATCTCTCGGGTTCTTGAACGTATTTACGTTATTACTCGATTTTCTATTTCCTCCGAAAATGGTTATAGACGGTGAGGGCCGTCCTACGAATGGAATTGAACCCGAGACTTCGTTGGAGATTGGGTCTATGCATATATGTCAAGGAATTGTTTACTTATTTATTTTGGGAAGAGAATTTGATTAAAGTATTGTTGTGAATTATATTTTAAGGGTTGACCAATGATTATGCTAGCATAGCGTAGCGTGAGGGCGCTACTAGAGCTCTTAGCTCCGACCCTAGCCTGAGAGGTCAGGCAAATTACGTAGTGCACTATGAGGGTTGACCATTTCCACTTTATCCAGAGCTCTTAGCTCCGACCCTGGTCTGAGAGGTCAGACAAGCCTGAGAGGTCAGGTTGATATTATAAGGGTTGACCGTTATCACATATTCTAGAGCTCTTAGCTCCGACCCTGGTCTGAGAGGTCAGACAAGCCTGAGAGGTCAGGTTGATATTATAAGGGTTGACCGTATTATTTTATCTAGCTAGCATAGCGTAGCGTGAGGGCGCTACTAGAGCTCTTAGCTCCGACCCTAGTCTGAGAGGTCAGGCTTATTATGTTTGGTGAACACTTCTCTTCCCATATTCCTTGTTGGTTTATCTTATTATGCACTAGCGGAAATTTAGTAATTGTGGGCATGCATAAATGATTTTTAAATTGATATACTTTTGGGAGAACATTACAGGAAATGAAGTTTTTATATTTGATTTTCGTCCACTCACTCTAACAGTTTTTAAATGTTTCTCCCCTGGGCCTTTCGTTTTTAAATGCCCAGTGATGCAGGGTTCTTGAGAGAAGGTCGAGCGCGTACGAGAGTCGAGGCATAGTCGATCGTTCCGTTGCTGCGTAAAATTCTTTGGGGTAATTATCTCTATAGACTGCTCTGACTAACCCGGTTTAGTTAGTTGTGTAGGAAGGGTTGGCCATTTCAAGGGAGTTGCGGTAAGAAGTTCCCTTGAGGTGGTCCCCGCAGGATTTACTTCGGGTTAAAGAGGTTTAACCCGGGGTGGGTCCTGTCAATGGTATCAGAGCATTAGGTTATCGTTTCCTGTTACTACCTCATATACTTGGTATCACTTAGTGTCTATAGAGTGATGGTCCGACCGCGGCGGATCCATCGGCATTTTATGCTTGGACGCTTAGTGTTTATTGAGAATATGAGTTAGTACTTCCTGATTGAGATATGGACCGAGTGGTCCTATAAACGATCGAATCTTCAAGACTATGCCTCAGTACGCCGACCTCACTATGAACTCCTGTAAGGAACAAGGTAAGCTCGTTACGTATATATGTTTATGTGTTCCCCATCGATTTATTGAGATTTGAGTTGGGGATCGAGCTGTAAACTCACGTTGTTTAACGTTGAGCATTATGTGTAAGTACTCGGTGGTGAAACAGCTAATTCACACCTGAGAGGCTGTCATGGTTGTTGACAGGGATGCTGTAGAAGCCTAAGGCAAGGCCTTGGTGTTCGTGTAATGAGGCTCTTAGCAGTGAAGAGTCATACGAGTTATTGAAAGAGATTGCGTTCTGCGTTGGAAAAAGGAGCTGCAGTTGCCTAGCGCGATATTTCAGAAAAGTTGAATATTGAGATTTGACGATTGTCACGACTTTGTTGAGGTTCGTCATTAGTGTGGTTTTGGAGAAACCAACGGACTTATGAAAGTGGAATGACTCAGGGAAAATGAGTGTAGTCATTTTGGGATCAATGGACTTGATTCGGGTGACGAGTCCATGATGTGACACTGCTGGAAATGTTAAGAAAGTAAAGACAAGTTTGGTCACTTGATGCTTTATGGGACAACCACTGGAACTAATGGCGTGGGTCAGTCCTGGTGCTGACATCGTTGTCATCAGCTACGACCAGATTCTCTTCGCTCCAGCCACCCATGATTGGGGTACTAGAAAGATTTGGATCGTTAGTGAGTCCAAGCGTGATTTGAATTATAGGTGACAATGGTCATTTGGCCATTTATCGTGGAGGCAAGAATTTAATCGTGTCACCAGATCTTGGGACTCATGTCAACTATAAGGTGAGTTATCCACCTGCGGTCAAAGTGTTGTAATTAGTACACCAGTGGAGGAGTCTCCAGGTTGGCTGTATTAGAGATCGATTTTCAGATCGAGAAAGCGTTACTTGTGGTAATTAAAGTTAAGTGGTTCGGGAATTTTAAGGAACAGGTTGGAAGTGGCAACAAGCCACCAGGTCGTGGACCAAGGGTGCTTGGGGTACCGGAGATAGTATTACGAGCCTTGATGGACTTTGTCTTATTATGGGGTAGGAACCGGTCGTTGTGCAAACGACACTGTTTTGACGGCTGAAGATGTACATGGGTATACCCCACCTGAGCACGTGTACCCACCTTTGTAGGGAAGTGGTAAGTTGAAATTTGGGTAGCACATGCTGGAAGGCATAATTATTGTGTGCAGTTGTGTGGTCAAAATGACACCAGGTAAGTGACTAAGGCTGGTGATGACATCATTTTAAGAATGTGTCATAAGAGTTCCATTTATTGAGAACGGAGATTAGAGACGTTTGGTTGGAAGTTTCTGTACAAAACGTCCAGAAGATGGCCTAACCATTTAAGTATACGTCGGAAGTGGGTTATTGTTAGTCGCTCCGACTTTTATGATGGTTAGCGAGATCATTAATATCGTTAGTAGGTGGTCGGAGGGTTTCCGAGATAAGTACACGGAAGTGGTGAAGTGACAGCAGTGGGGCAAGGTCTACTGAATCTTTGAATTGGAGTGAGAATGTTTGTAGATGGTCAAGCTTCGACCTGCAACCAAAGTTGTCCGTTATGACACTTAGTTTCACGAGGGTGATTAACTAAGCTTGATGGCATGGAAATTTGTGCACCCACTGGCTGTGGTCTAAACAAGTATTGTAACCGAAGATGTACATAGGCGTGTTTGGGAATTATAAGTCACATCCACTGCAGTGACATGAAATATTCTCAATTCGATCTGTGAAATGCGGATTTGATCTGGGAAATTGAGTTCTGGTGTATATAATGAAATCCTGAGGGGATTAAAGTTTAGTTGGCGTTGCTATGGTCATTGGTCAATTGAGTAGTGACCCTACTGGTTAGGAACTTTTGATCTAACGACAGTTCTTGGCGCCACGAGTGTAAAGTGGTAGCAAGAAAGATCATTGGAGATGACTTGCGAAATTGTCAACATTTCGGCGAGTATGAAATGCAGTGAAACTGAGGAAAGAGTTTCTTTGATGACTCAAAGGTGTTACGAGTCAAGGTTTTGGAAACCAAATTGTTACAAGAGTAGTAAAGTATGTTGCTAAGTTGTGCAACACTCCATCGGAAACCGTGGAGTGATTATGCCACGTCCAGATTAAGTTATGATCTGAGAGGATGTTATTGGTGGCAGTGGATCTTGTGATTTAAGATCTAGAGTGGTAAGCGATTGAGAATTTTGAATCTTACCGAATAGAGGTTGCGGTGGTTGGTAAACGCGCAGCGCTTGGGGGACAGTTTTGTTAGGAACTGTCCAGTTGTACGAGTTGACTCTGTGGTGTGTACTCGCCCCGTGCGGTGAGGGCAGTTGTTGAGTTGTGCCTTAAAGATTTGATGCTTGGTGATTAGCGTGGCTAAGTTCGGCGTGAAATTAATTTCCAGTGCTTTGATCAGGGGTTACCTTAGGTGTGCACCTGTGACACTAAATTTTATGTAGATGTCCGGTCTGGTTAAATGTCCAGATTTGTCTGTTATTACCGGACGATGCGGTAATGGAGGCATCTGGGAATGGAATATATTTGTGGAGCGGGTAAGGCTCTGAAATTCTTTTAAATGGTAAGTAAATCCCAGATTGTGATGCGGATATTGTTTAATAGACGCACGGTTGGTTGAAGTGCAAGTTCTGCACTATGCGTCATCCCAGGTTAAGGTAGGAGATAGGGAGGGCAGTGGCACCTCACCTAAGAGTAGTACGGGTATGTATTACCAGTTGTAAAGTACGCTATGACATCACCAAGTGATAATTGAGTTGGTGACTCTAATGTTTGGATTGTGAGTAAAAGTCAGGATTTGTGTCAGAATAGTTACGTGAGTAGTACGTAGTCTGACCATTGTCTTCCTGCGAGGAGTAAGTATTGTTGGATCTCGATGTCTGGAGATTTGTATCTCCCTGATTAAAAGGCTATGATTTTGGATTTACGCTAAAATTCATGGCAACTCGTGTCCTGGGTGTACTATGGTTTGAGTAATGATAGAGTAAGGGAAGACAATTACTCTACAACATGACAGAATAGTTTCTAGAAAGCGTAAACCAAATCAGGGAGCCCGGTTCAAATGAGGTGATGGTTTGTGTAACACAATGTGATCATGGTTTTCTCGTGGACTTGTTGTCAGTAGATTTGGCTCCACGTGGTATGGTGTTACCAGAGGATTTAAATCCATTAGTGACATCGGACCCTACTCCTCGGGCGTGATAGTCATTTCCTGCAGAGGGAATGTGTTGAGTTGATATCTAAATTCAACGAAAGAATACGAGTGTTCTTAAAGAAATTTTACTCGCGACAAGCGAGGTGTTATTGGATCAGATGAGTATTAGTAGTATTGTGACGACGTCACTTGCGGTTAGTAAGAATATTGGGTTGTGTTTAGTTGGCTAAACCAGAAGGGATAGGAGGTTGGTTACTGGTCGAAGTTATTATGTTGAGCGTAAAGGGCATGTGTTTAGAGTTTTGACAATGCTATTCGTGAGACGTTTCAAATGAGTTCTCAGAAGGAAGTGATATTGGAGAACAATATTATTATTTTTAAGTGGTACTATCCCCCACAGTATTGGACTTTGAGTATAGAAATTTCGAGGACGAAATTTTTATAAGGTGGGGAGAATTGTCACACCCCGAATCTTGTGAAGTTAATAAAAGTTACCTTTCACAGAAATTCACGAGTTACCGAGGATTTTTTTAATTTCGATCGGTAATTCGATAAGTTATCGCTCGAGTTAATTTTCGAGTTTTTAAAAGTTCTCCCAAATACCTGAATTGACGACTCGATGTTGTAGTACGTGTCGACACGAGTCTCCCGGTATTTTCGGAATATTTTTCGGAGCTTCCGGCTAATTTCTGTAAATTTCGGAAGTCTATGGTAATTTCCAAATTTCAATTTTTCTGATTTTAAAACCCAACCTTTAATCTGGGCCCTTGATCTTCCTCCTTTATTGTGAGCCCTTGGATTCAACATATATAAAAAACCAATCTATCTTTTCTCACCTAATTCTGTCGAGAAGAGGAGAAGCAGAGAGAAAGGAGAGCAGACGCGCCGCTCTCCCTTCAGCCGTGCCACCGCCATCATCCGGCCACGCCTGGCCGTCGCGCCACCACCACCGGAGTCGCCTCTGTCTTCTCTCTCTATCCATGGTCACAGTTTCCCCATTCACTCACTCTCTCCTTGGTTTTCAAAAGTCAACCCTTTAGCCCAAATCGGTATCTTGGCCGATTCTTCTGTCTCCGGTGTTGTTCTGGCTTTTCCAAGGTAAATCCGATCCTTTCCTTCGATTTCATTTCCTCTGAGGCCTTGTTGTCTAGTTTTAAACTCGACCTCGTGTTTTTTTTTTTTCTTTTCTGGGTTCTGCTCCTCCGAGAGCCCTCCCCTCTCGGTTTCGAATGTCTTCCCGGTCACGGTGGCTTGCATGCCTGAGGAGGAAGGAGCCAAGCCGCCGTTCAGACTAACAGGAGCTTGGAGGCAACTGATGGAGGTGGTGACCGAGGCAGTTGCACTGGTTTTGGAGCAGAGATATAGAGGTGAGGCAGCTGAGCAGAGTTGGAGTTTCGGTGAAGGTCAGAGGTGAGACAGATCTCCTGGTTTTGAGCTACTGTGATTTTGTTGGAATGGTTGCTGATGTGTTGTTGTTGATTGCTGATTTGATGTGGTTTTGTTGTCTTGTTGTCGATGACTTGGTGACGAAGAAAACGAGGAGGTTATGGCGAATTTCCGGCAAGTTGCCGGAATCCGGTGACGATTCCGGAGGAGTTAAACCGGCTGAAATGCCGAGAGGTAGTCTTCGATTCCTTCAAGTGTGTTGGTCCCGTTTAATAGAGTTATAGTGTCGTGAATCGGAATTTACGTAAGGAAACGAGTAAAAAACGGAAACTAACCGTAAATTGGGAATTTCCATTGCCGGGAACCTTCTATGTTTGGAAACCTGCTAATTGGGAAACTTTCCACTTTGGGAAAGTTTCCATTAAGGGAAAGTTTCCAATTTGGGAAAGTTGCATTTTCAGAAAAATGGTTAAAGGATTGAAGTTCAATGAATGTGACACTTGTTGGTTAAATGGGTAAAGTGTTAAATGGTTATCGGAAATAGATAACTGGAATTTATGAGAAAATGTTAAATCGGTATATCGACTCGAGGTTAAATATATTGATTAATACGTGACCCCCTAACGTAAAGTTAAAGTGATGACCATGAGTTCGGAAGCTGAGTCGGACTTCCGGTAAATTGAGTTAATAGTCGATAACCGGGAAAGAAAGTCAAAAAGGTTAAAGTGTCATAAAAAGGAACTCGGTCAACTTGTGGTCAAATAGGAGTTCCTGGTCAAACTAGGAAAAGACCAAGTCAACGATGAGATGACTAATATAGTGGTTTGTTTGTACAGTCTCTGATTGAACGTGAGACGGGCTCGACTACGCAGGTAGTTCGAGGGTGTCGCTCGAGGAGCTTTCCGAGCGGAAAGGTCGCAATAGTACTGTGAGTGGACATATTATTTTAAATAAATGCATGCCTTAATTATTGAGTTAATTGCATGATGTTGATGATTGTTTTCGAGAATTATATATCTCTCGGGTTCTTGAACGTATTTACGTTATTACTCGATTTTCTATTTCCTCCGAAAATGGTTATAGACGGTGAGGGCCGTCCTACGAATGGAATTGAACCCGAGACTTCGTTGGAGATTGGGTCTATGCATATATGTCAAGGAATTGTTTACTTATTTATTTTGGGAAGAGAATTTGATTAAAGTATTGTTGTGAATTATATTTTAAGGGTTGACCAATGATTATGCTAGCATAGCGTAGCGTGAGGGCGCTACTAGAGCTCTTAGCTCCGACCCTAGCCTGAGAGGTCAGGCAAATTACGTAGTGCACTATGAGGGTTGACCATTTCCACTTTATCCAGAGCTCTTAGCTCCGACCCTGGTCTGAGAGGTCAGACAAGCCTGAGAGGTCAGGTTGATATTATAAGGGTTGACCGTTATCACATATTCTAGAGCTCTTAGCTCCGACCCTGGTCTGAGAGGTCAGACAAGCCTGAGAGGTCAGGTTGATATTATAAGGGTTGACCGTATTATTTTATCTAGCTAGCATAGCGTAGCGTGAGGGCGCTACTAGAGCTCTTAGCTCCGACCCTAGTCTGAGAGGTCAGGCTTATTATGTTTGGTGAACACTTCTCTTCCCATATTCCTTGTTGGTTTATCTTATTATGCACTAGCGGAAATTTAGTAATTGTGGGCATGCATAAATGATTTTTAAATTGATATACTTTTGGGAGAACATTACAGGAAATGAAGTTTTTATATTTGATTTTCGTCCACTCACTCTAACAGTTTTTAAATGTTTCTCCCCTGGGCCTTTCGTTTTTAAATGCCCAGTGATGCAGGGTTCTTGAGAGAAGGTCGAGCGCGTACGAGAGTCGAGGCATAGTCGATCGTTCCGTTGCTGCGTAAAATTCTTTGGGGTAATTATCTCTATAGACTGCTCTGACTAACCCGGTTTAGTTAGTTGTGTAGGAAGGGTTGGCCATTTCAAGGGAGTTGCGGTAAGAAGTTCCCTTGAGGTGGTCCCCGCAGGATTTACTTCGGGTTAAAGAGGTTTAACCCGGGGTGGGTCCTGTCAATTAGTAGATATTTAGCATAAGGGATTATTTGTAGAACATTGGCTAAAACATGTGTAAAATAGGTAAAGTATGTGCAATATCGTTAAAAGCTGAAATTGGAAGTGTTCGTGATTTTCTTAAGTTTCTGTAAACCAATACATTGTCACTACTTGATTATATCTTTTGAATGTTTAGGTGACATGTATATGGACATAACAAAACAAGAATCGTGAGGATCGGACTTATGGAAGGTAGCAAAAGAAGCATGGAAAGACAAGAGGCCAAAAGCATGAATTCGGAACAAAAACAGAGGATTTCCAGAAACCATAACTCAACTTCAAAGATTTCCCTAGGCCGATCCAGGAGGAACCAGGGAACGTGCCATATATGGATGGAAAGCTGTGGATGTCTAGTTTCTAAATCTTTTGGAATAGCAGCAATCCAAGGTCTGAGGAAGGAGTTATGCCGGAAACAATGGCCGGAGGTCAGTCTGCTGGAAACAGGGCAGATCATGCTGAAACTGCTGTCCGAATGTGTGAGTGTGTTTCTTCACCAAAATCCTTCCCAAGCATGCCAAATGATTGACGAAGAGCTTAATGATGATATGGGAAATTGTTTAGAAGAAGAAGAATCGAAGAAATCACCAAGGAGAAGCCGAAAATAACAACTACGAAAGTTATCCCGGTCAAAACAGGATAACTTGTTCAACCGAGATTATGGAAGCCTTTCGGCTATCCTAGGAGTCCATGAGCATGAAGGAGAGCCCAATGCCGATCCACACACATGAGGAAGAGTCCATGATTCAGAAAAAGAAGTTTTTAAACTAATTTCCAAGTCAGCAAATCAAAGAGAAGGAAGACAAATCCAACAAGGAAAGAAGAGAAACCTACCCGGTTTGGAACACAAGGGGCTGCCGATTTTCATTAGGTTTCTTTAGGGTTTTGTCTCTATAAATACACATGTAACACAGTAGAAAAAGTGTCTTTCAATTGCTCAAAACATAGTATAGCCAAACTCTACCAAAAACCCTCCTTACACAGAAAAACACCAAGCCGCCGCCGCCGCCAACCCTCGCTGCCAACTGCCCATCTTCCGCCGATCATCTTTTCACCCTTTGCCGATCTATATAGGTAGGTTAAGGATGAATAATTCCATGGTTTGTGTATGTATTTTCTGTGTAAAAACAGTTGGTTCTTTATATATATGTTTGTTTTGGTTTTTGGTTTTACGTTATAAACATGTTTGCTTGTTCTTCTTGGTGATTTTCATGTGATTGTGTTTATGATTGTAACGTGTAGAATTGCATGTTAGGATGACGATTTAGATTAAGTTGTTTGTGTTCATGTAAGTAATAACTTGAATTGATTAATCCTCACCTGTACACGTAATCGAACTCTAGGTTAGCTTGAATCATGACAAGTTAGCTATTAGGGGGGAGTTTCATATGCCGTAGTGTCTAAGGGTTGAGATCAGGCGATTGTAGGTCTTGATTCTTTGTCACTACCAAGGGTTGCTAGGGTGAGAGATTTGCATGATAAATAGGATGAGTGACGCCCTAGGACCATGTTTCCAATGACTCTCGTTCGATCAGTGTATTTTGTCTCAATGTCAGGCGATTGTAGGCACTAAGTTTACATGAGAAGTCTAAATGGTTGGAATTAATTACAAGTTGTGAAAACATAAATACGACCTCTTAAACTTGCGAAATTTATGACATGTCTTTCTTCACGGTGCTATGTTGTTTTATGCTTGAGTATTGATTGACCATGTTTTGTAAATAAGTGTCTTTATTTTCTTTATATGTTTCGAACCACCCTTTAAATCCCCCATAATATTTTGTATATATGTTTATACTTGTATAGTTGTGACAGAATTGTACTTGTATGTTTATATTATATGTGTGAATATTTCTAACGTCTTCATTTTGCAGAATATAATCCTTCCCTAGTATCCCCGGCTTGAACGATCCCTACTTACTAATACTACACGATAGGGTTTTAAATTGCAGGTTGTTAACAAACGGCCAGGTCAATTGTACCTCCTTTCTTCTGTTTTTCTATTCCCCTCTGTTTTTCTACTGCGTTTTCTATTTTTCTTTTGCTGTATTGTACCAATCTCTTGCTGCTTACCAATTTATTTTCTCCTTCCCCTCAAATTAGCCCTACCCAAGATTAGATCCTGGTTCCGTCCCCAGCCTGTCCTGGTAGTTGAGGTTCCCATTGTTTTGTGGCTTTTATTTTTCTGATGGAATAAAACTTCTTGGCATTCCTCATCAACAAAAAAAGGCAACCGAGTGATACTAGATGGTTATACAATAATATCCATCAATTGAAATTAAGTAGTGCAGTGGGTAACTGAGAACGCAAATTTAACGTACGTGTGGGCTGAAAATGAATGAATGCTAAAGAAAGAGTAGTACTAGGACCACTGCTGGCGTTAACTTGGCTTGGCAGATTATGTGAAAAGAGTGAGGGGTACGTACTGCGTAGTCATTGAATTGCATTGAGCAGAGTCAGACACCAAATCTGTTTGCATTGGTGGATCGATCTTGATGATATCAGTGACTCTTAATTAGCTCTGTAGCTATATAACGATCGCAGCTAGCTGATCGATGAAGCTCTCAGAGAGAGATACTGATGCAGCAGAACAAACACGTACAGTAATGAGCGGATTGCATGAGTAGAGATCGAGACAATCGGATCACGAGCCCTGTGCGGTGGCTTTCAACTTTTATAACTATATATGCGTTCAGACACTGCAGACATGAAATGAAATGAAGAAATCTAGCGAAAAAGGATGATTCAATTAAGAATCATATCGATCCCTGCTGCTGCCGCCTGTTTCTTTCCTAGGACTACGTACTGCATGCCATCTCTCTCTCTCTTGTTGCATGGCTATGGAGATTGCTAATGAATTTTCTTCCCACTGATGACAGAGAGCTCTGACCCGAGAATTCATAGGAATGGTAGAATATGTGCTGCAATTAGACAATATAAATCAATGTTAATACATTGCATTATACGTGATAATTAGTATCTCATCAATCATGAATTTGTTTTTCTTCGCTACAAGGGCTGCAAATTGTGTTCTGTTTTTGGTTTTATTCATGTATGAATTTGATGTCGTAGATCATCAATTCATCATATATATGCATCCCCAGTGAAGAAATAAAAAGAGTTCATTGATTTGGGGTGGCTGCTAATGAGACAAATAATCTGCTCCTGCTATTTTGCCCCATAAACATGCCATTTCTGGGTCAGTAACCCAAGAACAAAACCTAATAACCCAACTGCGCATTGGAGGAGGACCACTAGGTATGAAGTTGATTCTTGAAAACTGATGCAAGTAAAGGATAGATTGATTGAAATCCACCAATCGGTTTTTATTGGTCTCGAATCCATGAGAAAAACTAGAATCCATCAGAAAAGTTTTGGAAAAAATAATATAATGAAAATGATAAACTCAAACCAACAAATCATAAATATGCAAAGATATAAAGGATAAAGAAAAATGAACACCGGATATAACATGGTTCAGCAATGTGCTTACGTCCACAGAGCAGAAATATCAAGAACTTCCACTATCAAATAATGGGTACACAAGAGATACACAACCTCTAGAACACCACTTGAAGGAAACACTCTCTCACACTTTTTTTGCTAACTACACTACACTCATAACTTGGAATTGACAATCTTCACTCTCTACTTGAATAAAGATGTTTAAGATGGATAAGATGATGGAATGAGCAAATGATTTCTCCTTTTATAGGCTTAAGGAGGAACCCTCATTAGTGCTATACCATTATGGTCATACATGAAACTCCTGTAACTCATGAAACCATAACTCCAAAACCATCCCACTTTCTTGTGTAACATAAGTCTTAATACCTTGTAACTTAAGACTTAATGTCTTGTAACTTAAGACTTAATGTCTTATAACTTAAAAGCTACTAACTCCTAAGACCACTAACTCATATTATTCATAATCCTTTAATATTCCTATCATAAATTAGTAGTGTAACTTATTGGTCTGGATATTATAACAATCTCCCTTCCAGGCCAACCCGGGCTAATACGACATGAGACTTCTACTAGAAGTTCATCCCAGCGGACTTGCTGCAATACTCAAATTTCTGTTGCGGTACAAAGTCAACATATCAGAAATTTTTTTGATAGTGTGAACTTTTCTCAACTATAAGAGCTTCTTTGAAACTATATGTCAGGACCCACCCCGAGTTAAACCCCTTTAACCCGAAGTAAATCCTGCGGGGACCACCCCAAGGGAACTTCTTATCAAAACCCCCTTGAAATGGACATCCCTTCCTATATACCAACTCAGCACTTCCATGAGTATTTAAAAACAATCCCTAACTCATGAAGGCATCCTGCTCCCTAACCTACTTAACTAGCTAAACTGGGTTAGTCAGAGTAGTCTACATAGAAGTTTACCCTAATGAATTTGCAAGCAACAACGGATTGATCGACTATGCCTCGACTATTGTACGCGCGCGACCTTCGCTCAAGAACCCTGCACCACTGGACATTTGAAAACGGAGGGCCCAGGGGAGAAACATTGAAAACTGTTAGCGTGAGTGGACGAAAATCAAATATAAAAACTCTATTTTCCTTTAATGTTCTCCCTTAAAGTTTTCCAAGAAAACCTTATGCACGCACATCATAAACAATGAATAATTAAATCATAAACAAATCCCTTGGCTCAAACATAAATAAATGTGTGGGGTGTTGACGTCATCCACGAGAAAACTGACTAGCTCTATTCAGGAGGGTCTATTGACCAGCTACCACCGAAGAGGGTCCCCGACCTGCTTTATCCGGGAAGGTCTAATGACCAGCTTCCACCAGAGAGGGTCCCCGACCTATTCTATCCGGGAGGGTCTAATGACCAGCTACCACCGGAGAGGGTCCATGCTAGCATGCAATACTTATATCCTTATCCTTTTTAAAAATCCTTTAAAACCTCGTGGGAAAAATAATCTAAAACCAAGTCAAACTCCCATGACTTTACCCCAAATACATTGGATTTAAAAACCTTTCCAGGAACCCAAACCGGTTATCTGGCTTTACTTTAAAACCCTTTAAATCCAAGAGCCAAGTTTCCCCTTTTCAAAACATCCCCCTCCATAATCCCAAAACGGTGATAACCATAAAATCATATCCCGAAAAAATCTTTTAAAATCACGGGAAAGGTAGGAACCTCTTTCCCGGCTCATTTATCTTTAAAATCATTAAATCTCATTTTCCCAAAATCACCGTAAAACATATAATGGAGGAAATCACATATGCAGGAGAAACTAATTAAAATCTATGGGCATGCACTTTAATTTAAAAACAAGGTCCACTCATAGTACTGATTGCGACTCCCTTCCTGCTCGGAAAGCTTCTCGAGCGTAAACCTCAAACTAACCTCGTAGTCGAGCCCGTCTCACGTTCGACCAGAGACTGTACAAATAAACCAATATATTAGTCATACCATCGTTGACTTGGTCTTTTCCTAGTTTGACCAGAAAATCCTATGTGACCACGTGTTGACCAAGTTCCTTTCTTTTAACAACTTTTCACACATTACACTTAATTCTGATTATCGACTCGAAGTTTGGTTTCCGACTTAGTCATCTCAGCGTATCGACTTTCCTTACTATTTTATTAACGATAGGTTATCACATAGTAATTTTGTGGAATTACTATGGACACCCAATCAACCACTTTACCAATTTACGGGTTATTAGTGGATATACCCGGTATGAAATTATCCGAATCATTAACAGCACCCATCTCGGAGACTAAGATTCCTGAGTTACATAGAATCTCACTTAAAGCTCCGGTTGTCTTAACTTAACCGGTTACTAAGATTGACCTTCCCCTTTTTACTTTTATCGGTCAATCTTCCTAAAATGGTAACCTTCTAAAAAGGGAAAGTTTCCCAAAATGGAAAGTTTCCTAACATGGCAAGTGTTCTTTAGAATGGGAAGTTTCCCAAAATGGAAACTTCCTACTTACGTCCAATCTTTCCGTAAATTACTCAAATTAGAAGTTAACCGATTCTTTCGACTAAAAGCCTAACAGGGATTCGATTTCTACCTCTTCGGCATTCTGCCGGTTTAACTGTATCACCGGAACCGTCACCGGATCCCGGTAACTTGTCGGAATTTCGCCATAACTTCCCCGTTTCCTCTGATTCACCAAGTTATCGACCACATGCATCAAAAACGACACAATTAATCACGACAACAACACAAACAACAATTCCAAGCAAGTTTAACAACACTGTAATCCTAGATCTAAAAGTTCACCTTTAAATTCAGTCCGAGGCAGGAACACAGTGGCCCCCTCGAATCCCAGAGTCGACTTGCAGGACCTCCCATTCAAGACCCAACAGCTTTCCCACTGCCAACCACCTCCTAGACCCACTCCAGCAGCTCCTCCAGCTCCACCTCTGCGCGTCACTGCCTGGAGTACAATGATTCCCTACTGCCCAAACTCGCCAACCAGGGCCTCCTTCGCCTTAGCCCTCTGTCTTCAGCCTCATCAGGGTTCCAACGTCCACCAGAACCCCCGAGAAACACGCCACCGGAGGAGCACAGAGAAACCCAGTGAACACAGAAAAAGGAAGAACTCGTTCAGGCTCAAATCGAACGTTTAACAACATGGAAAAGTAAGAGGAAGTGCAGAGTAGAAGAGCCTTACCTTCCACGCGCCCTAACTCCACCTGAAACGGCCAGATTCAAAACTCTTCCCTTATTTATAGGGAATTGAACGGTCCAGATTCAATCTGGAATCGATCCAACGGCTCAGATTCAAAGAAGGTGAAAAGTAAAAAGGTTAAATGGTAAAACTCCTTTTTACCGGAATAGTAATCCAAAATTACCATAAACTTCAGAAATTAGCCGGAAGCTCCGAAAAATATTCCGAAATACCGGGAGACTCGTGTTGACACGTACTACAACATCGAGTCATTAAATCAGGTATTTGGAGAGTTTAGAAAAACTCGAAAATTAACTCGAGCGATAACTTATCAAATTATCGATCGCAATTAAAAGTCATCGGTAACTCGTAAACCTCTGTGAAAAGGTAACTTTTAGGTACGGGATGTTACAATCTCCCCACCTTATGAAAATTCGTCCTCGAAATTCCAATTACACCACTCGACACCTTCAACCACTAACCAACCTCTTATCCCTTCTCGTTTAGCCAAATAAACACAAACGATTGTCCTTACCAACCGCATGTGACGTCGTCACAATACTCGTTCTAATTCTACAACCCCTCGCTTGTCGCGAGTAAAATTTCTTCAAGAATACTCGTATTCTTTCGTTGAACTTTAGATATTAGCTCACACATTCCCTATGCAGGAAATGATTACCACGCCTGAGGAGTAGGGTTCGATGTCACTGATGGATTTAAATCCTCTGTTAACACAATACAACGTGGAGTCAACACTAATGACAACAAATCCACAAGAAAACCATGACGACTTGTGTTACACGAACCATCACCTCATTTGAACCAGGCTCCATGATCCGGTTTACGCTTTCTATAAATTATTCTGTCAAGTTGTCCTGTTGTAGAGTAATTGTCTTCCCTTACTTTATCATTACTCAAACCACTTGCACACACAGGACATGAATTGCCATGACTTTTAGCGTAAAACCAAAACCATAGCCTTTAAATCAGGAAGATCCAAAAGCTCCAGACATCGAGATCCAACAATACTTACTCCCCGCGTGAAAACAAATTGTTAGGCTTCACACTGCCTATAAAGCTATTCTGACTGGATAAATCTTGATTTTACCAACAAGCCGATCATTAGAGTCGTCAACTCGATTATCACTTTGTGGGGTTACAGCGTACTTTACAACTGGAATACATATCCGTACTACTCATAGGTGAGGTGCCACTGACCTCCCTATCTCTTATCTTAACCTGGAATGATGCATAGTGCAGAATTTGCACTTCAACCATAACTGTGCGTCTAATAAACATTATCCGCATCACAATCTGGAATAGACTTACCATTAAAACAATCCCAAAGCCTTACCCGCTCAACAAGGATATTTCATTCCCAGATGCCTCCATCACCAAATCGTCTGGTAATAATCGACAAATTTAGACATTTAACCAGATCGGACATCTACATAAAATTTATTGTCCTTGGTGCACACCCAAAGTAACTCCTGGTCAAGCATTGGAAATTAATTTCACACCGAACTTAACAACATTGATCACCAAGCATCCAGTTATCAAGGCACAATTTATCAAATATCATTCCCGCACTGGGCGTGTAAATATCACAGAGTCAACTCGCACAACTAGACAGTTTCTAGAAGAACTGCCCCCCATGCTCTGTAAGTTTACCATCCACCATATCCTCTATTTGGTAAGATTCAAGATGCACAACCACTTACCATTCTAATTGAAGAGGAAAAAATAACTGCGTGCACAGGAAATCACAATACCACTTCAGATCCTAGATTACAAGATCCACTGCCACACGTTAACATCCCCTCAGATCATAACTTAATCTGAACGTGGCTTTAACACACAACGATCACTAATGGTGTGTTGCTCAACTTAGCAGCATACCTTACCAATCTCAGTAACAATTATTACCAAACTTAGACTCGTAACACTTTTGAGTCATCAAGGAAAACCTTTCGTAGTTCCACCGCATTTCATACTCACCGAAATGCTGACAGTTCCATAAACCACATATTGTGATTTTCTTGCTACCACTCTACACTCGTGGCGCCAAGAATTGCCGCTAGATCAATAATTCTTAACAAGTATGGTCACTACTCAAATTACCAATGACCATGGCAGTGCCACAATTCTTCAATCCTCTCGGGTTTACATTAGATTAACATCAATAAATGATACCCCAGACCTTAGTCCTCACTCCACCATTTGAAATTTAGGATACGGGAGTGCAAACCACTTATATATATCCTTAAATACATCATAAAGATACCTCTGATTAAAAGTAGTCGATTAGACATCGGTCAGTGGGTGAACAAATTTCCACGTCGACACGCTCAGCAAATCACCCATTGAGAACCAGGTGTCATAAACAGACATCTTCAATTGCAAATCAAACCTTGAACAATCAGGAGACTCCAATTCTCACTTAATGATTCAGAAGACCTTACCCCCCCTTTCTGTCACTTCACCATTTCCGTGCATCTAACTCAGCATGCAATCAACCACCTACTAACAACATTTAACAATTTAACTAACCATCATAAAAGTCGGAGCGACTATCAATGACCCACTTCCGACCTGTACCTAAATGGTTAGGCCATCTACTGGACGTTTTGCACCAAATTAATGACAAACGTCATTCACTTCTGTCTTCGAAATATGAGACTCTCACAATACATTCTTGAGAAATAAGAATGTGTCATTTTGACCACACACAGCTGCACAAAATAATTATGCCTTACCAGCATGTGCTACCTAAATTTCAATTTACCACTTCCCTACACAGGAGGGTACACGTGCTCATGTGGGGCATACCCATGTACATCTTCAGCTGTCGAAACAGTGCCGTTTGCACAACGACTGGTTCTTACACCACCATAATACAAAGTCAATCAAGACTCGTATCACTATCTCCGGTACCCTGAGCACTCTTCGTCCATGACCCGGTGGCTTGTTGCCACTTCCATCATCTCCTTCAATTTCAAAACCACTTACTTTTAATTACAACTAGTAACATTCGCTCAATCTGAAAATCGAACTCTAACACAGCCAACCTGGAGACCCCTCCACAGGTGTACTAATTATAATACTTTGACCACAAGTGGATAACTTACCTTATGGTTGACATGAGCCCTAAGATCTGGTGACACGATTTAATTTCTACCTTCACGCTATATGGCCCAATGACCATTGTCACCAACAATTCAAACCATGCTTAGACTCACTAACAATTCAAATCTTGCTTGTACCCCAATCATGGGTGGCTGAAGCTTTAAGAATCTACTCGTAGCTAATAGCAGCAATGCAAGCATGTAGGGTAGCCCCAACTATTAGTCTTTGTGGTTGTCCCAAAAACATCAAGTGACCGAACCAGCCTTCACTTCCTTAACATTCTCCAGTAGTGTCATATCATGGACTCGTCACCAGAAACAAGTCCATTGATCCCAAAATGACTACACTTAAATCCTTGAGTCATTCTACTTTCATATGTTTGTTGGTTTCTCTGAAACCATACTAAAGACCAACATCAACAAAATCTTGGCAATCGTCAAATCTTAATATACATCTTCTCTGGATAATCGCGCTAGGCGACTTCAACCCCTTTTCCATCGCAGGCTGCAACCTCTTTCATTAACTCGTATGACTCTTCACTTCTAAGAGTCTCATAACTCGAACACCAAGGCCTCGCCTTAGGTTTCTACAACATCCCTGTCAACAACCATGACAGCCTTCTAGGCTTGAATTAACTGTTTCACCACCGAGCACTCACACAAATGCTCAAGCTCGTTAAATAGCGTGAGTTTCCACTCGATCCCCAACTCAAATCTCACTTAATCATTGGGGAAACTCATAACAATAAATACATAACGAGCTTACCTAGCTCCTTACAAGAACTCTTTGTGAGGTCGGCGTACTGAGGCATAGTCTTGAAGATTCAAACGTTTATAGGACCACTCGGTCCATAAATCAACCAGGAAGTACTAACTCATATCCTTAATAAACACTAAGCGTCCAAAGCATAAAATGCCGATGAATCCACCGCGGTCGGACCATCACTCTATAGACGCTAAGTGATACCAAGTACATGAGGTAGTAACAGGAAACGATGACCTAATGCTCTGATACCAACTGTCAGGATCCACCCCGAGTTAAACCCCTTTAACCCGAAGTAAATCTTGCGGGGACCACCCCAAGGGAACTTCCACTATCAAATAATGGGTACACAAGAGATACACAACCTCTAGAACACCACTTGAAGGAAACACTCTCTCACACTTTTTTTGCTAACTACACTACACTCATAACTTGGAATTGACACTCTTCACTCTTTACTTGAATAAAGATATTTAAGATGGATAAGATGATGGAATGAGCAAATGATTTCTCCTTTTATAGGCTTAAGGAGGAACCCTCATTAGTGCTATACCATTATGGTCATACATGAAACTCCTGTAACTCATGAAACCATAACTCCAAAACCATCCCACTTTCTTGTGTAACATAAGTCTTAATACCTTGTAACTTAAGACTTAATGTCTTGTAACTTAAGACTTAATGTCTTATAACTTAAGAGCTACTAACTCCTAAGACCACTAACTCATATTATTCATAATCCTTTAATATTCCTATCATAAATTAGTAGTGTAACTTATTGGTCTGGATATTATAACAATCTCCCTTCCAGGCCAACCCGGGCTAATACGACATGAGACTTCTACTAGAAGTTCATCCCAGCGGACTTGCTGCAATACTCAAATTTCTGTTGCGGTACAAAGTCAACATATCAGAAATTTTTTTGATAGTGTGAACTTTTCTCAACTATAAGAGCTTCTTTGAAACTATATGTCAGGACCCACCCCGAGTTAAACCCTTTTAACCCGCAGTAAATCCTGCGGGGACCACCCCAAGGGAACTTCTTATCAAAACCCCCTTGAAATGGACATCCCTTCCTATATACCAACTCAGCACTTCCATGAGTATTTAAAAACAATCCCTAACTCATGAAGGCATCCTGCTCCCTAACCTACTTAACTAGCTAAACTGGGTTAGTCAGAGCAGTCTACATAGAAGTTTACCCTAATGAATTTGCAAGCAACAACGGATTGATCGACTATGCCTCGACTATTGTACGCGCGCGACCTTCGCTCAAGAACCCTGCACCACTGGGCATTTGAAAACGGAGGGCCCAGGGGAGAAACATTGAAAACTGTTAGCGTGAGTGAACGAAAATCAAATATAAAAACTCTATTTTCCTTTAATGTTCTCCCTTAAAGTTTTCCAAGAAAACCTTATGCACGCACATCATAAACAATGAATAATTAAATCATAAACAAATCCCTTGGCTCACAACATAAATAAATGTGTGGGGTGTTGACCTCATCCACCAGAAAACTGACTAGCTCTATTCAGGAGGGTCTATTGACCAGCTACCACCGAAGAGGGTCCCCGACCTGCTTTATCCGGGAGGGTCTAATGACCAGCTTCCACCAGAGAGGGTCCCCGACCTATTCTATCCGGGAGGGTCTAATGACCAGCTACCACCGGAGAGGGTCCATGCTAGCATGCAATACTTATATCCTTATCCTTTTTAAAAATCCTTTAAAACCTCGTGGGAAAAATAATCTGAAACCAAGTCAAACTCCCATGACTTTACCCCAAATACATTGGATTTAAAAACCTTTCCAGGAACCCAAACCGGTTATCTGCCTTTACTTTAAAACCCTTTAAATCCAAGAGCCAAGTTTCCCCTTTTTAAAACATCCCCCTCCATAATCCCAAAACGGTGATAACCATAAAATCATATCCCGAAAAAATCTTTTAAAATCACGGGAAAGGTAGGAACCTCTTTCCCGGCTCATTTATCTTTAAAATCATTAAATCTCATTTTCCCAAAATCACCGTAAAACATATAATGGAGGAAATCACATATGCAGGAGAAACTAATTAAAATCTATGGGCATGCACTTTAATTTAAAAACAAGGTCCACTCATAGTACTGATTGCGACTCCCTTCCTGCTCGGAAAGCTCCTCGAGCGTAAACCTCAAACTAACCTCGTAGTCGAGCCCGTCTCACGTTCGACCAGAGACTGTACAAATAAACCAATATATTAGTCATACCATCGTTGACTTGGTCTTTTCCTAGTTTGACCAGAAAATCCTATGTGACCACGTGTTGACCAAGTTCCTTTCTTTTAACAACTTTTCACACATTACACTTAATTCCGATTATCGACTCGAAGTTTGGTTTCCGACTTAGTCATCTCAGCGTATCGACTTTCCTTACTATTTTATTAACGATAGGTTATCACATAGTAATTTTGTGGAATTACTATGGACACCCAATCAACCACTTTACCAATTTACGGGTTATTAGTGGATATACCCGGTATGAAATTATCCGAATCATTAACAGCACCCATCTCGGAGACTAAGATTCCTGAGTTACATAGAATCTCACTTAAAGCTCCGGTTGTCTTAACTTAACCGGTTACTAAGATTGACCTTCCCCTTTTTACTTTTATCGGTCAATCTTCCTAAAATGGTAACCTTCTAAAAAGGGAAAGTTTCCCAAAATGGAAAGTTTCCTAACATGGCAAGTGTTCTTTAGAATGGGAAGTTTCCCAAAATGGAAACTTCCTACTTACGTCCAATCTTTCCGTAAATTACTCAAATTAGAAGTTAACCGATTCTTTCGACTAAAAGCCTAACAGGGATTCGATTTCTACCTCTTCGGCATTCTGCCGGTTTAACTGTATCACCGGAACCGTCACCGGATCCCGGTAACTTGTCGGAATTTCGCCATAACTTCCCCGTTTCCTCTGATTCACCAAGTTATCGACCACATGCATCAAAAACGACACAATTAATCACGACAACAACACAAACAACAATTCCAAGCAAGTTCAACAACACTGTAATCCTAGATCTAAAAGTTCACCTTTAAATTCAGTCCGAGGCAGGAACACAGTGGCCTCCTCGAATCCCAGAGTCGACTTGCAGGACCTCCCATTCAAGACCTAACAGCTTTCCCACTGCCAACCACCTCCTAGACCCACTCCAGCAGCTCCTCCAGCTCCACCTCTGCGCGTCACTACCTCGTGTACAGTGATTCCCTACTGCCCAAACTCGCCAACCAGGGCCTCCTTCGCCTCAGTCCTCTGTCTTTAGCCTCATCTGGGTTCCAACGTCCACCAGAACCCCTGAGAAACACGTCACCAGAGGAGCGCAGAGAAACCCTGAAAACACAGTGAACACAGAAAAAGGAAGAACTCGTTCAGGCTCAAATCGAACGTTTAACAACATGGAAAAGAAAGAGGAAGTGCAGAGGAGAAGAGCCTTACCTTCCACGCACCCTAACTCGGTCGATCTCACTCGTCCTTGGCGCTCAGAGTGACTGGTGATAGGGGTTTTGAAGAGGAGGAGGAGAGGAAGATATTGGTGGTGGTGCGCCGGTGTGGGGCGGCGGAGCGGCCGAGAACTCGTCGAAGATTAAGGCAGGGAGGGCGGAGAGAAATCGGGAGGGAGAGTTGACCGGGGGAGGAGAGTTTTGACTGAGTCAAAACTCTTCCCTTATTTATAGGGAATTGAACGGTCCAGATTCAATCTGGAATCGATCCAACGGCTCAGATTCAAAGAAGGTGAAAAGTAAAAAGGTTAAATGGTAAAACTCCTTTTTACCGGAATAGTAATCCAAAATTACCATAAACTTCAGAAATTCACAGAAACTAGCCGGAAGCTCTGAAAAATATTGCTAAAATACCGGGAGACTCGTGTTGACACGTACTACAACATCGAGTCATTAAATCAGGTATTTGGAGAGTTTAGAAAAACTCGAAAATTAACTCGAGCGATAACTTATCAAATTACCGATTGCAATTAAAAGTCTTTGGTAACTCGTAAACCTCTGTGAAAAGGTAACTTTTAGGTACGGGATGTAACACTATATCTTGTATCCAATGATAACAGAGATCAATATGTTTAGTGCGAGGGTGATAAACTAAATTTTACTCAAGTGAATAGCACTTTGACTATCACAATGCACCATATACCTCTCTTGCTTCACACCCAACTCTTGGATAAATCTTTACAAACAAATCATTTCCTTGCCCACTTTATTTGCCGCTATGTACTTAGCTTCTTTGGTGGACAAGGCAACACACTTCTGTAACTTGAACTGCCATGCCACAGCTCCCCCACAAAATGTAAATAAATAACCAGAAGTTGACTTCCTATTATCAAGGTCTCTTGCCAAATCTGCATTTGTGAAACCATCTAAGACGGGTCCTGATCCACCAAAAGACAAACACAACTTTGAGGTGCCCCTCAAATATTTAAGTATCCACTTGACAGCTTCCCAAGGCTCTCTGCCATGATTAGATAAATATCTATGAACCACACCAACTGCATGTATAATATCTTGACGGGTACATATCATTGCATACATAAGAATACCAACAACTAATGCATAAGGGATGCTTGTCATCTTGTCTTTCTCCTCTTATGCGGTTGGGCATAATAACCTGCTTGTCTTGAAATGATTACCTAGAGCTGAGCTCACTACCTTGGCTTCTTTCATGTTGAACCTTTCAAGCACCCGTTCAACATACCTCTCTTGTGACAACCATAATTTCTTTGCTTTCCTGTCACATTTAATCTCCATGCCCAATATCTGCTTAGCTGACCCTAAGTTTTTCATATCAAATGACTTTGATAAATCTGCTTTCAGCTTGCGAATCATAGAAACATCTTGTCCCACAATCATCATGTCGTCAACATACAACAATAAAACTATGAAGTTACCTCCACTAAACCGTTGGATATACACACATGGATCTGCATCAGTTCTCTTGTACCCTTGACCCACCATGATTGAGTCAAACTTCTTGAACCATTGCCTTAATGCTTGCTTAAGCCTACACAAAATTTTCTTCAGCTTGCACACCATGTGTTCCTTACCTTCGACCTTAAAACCTTCTGGTTGCTCCATATATATTTCTTCCTCCAAGTCAGCATGCAGAAATGCCGTTTTCACATCTAGCTACTCCACCTCAGGATCCATGCTAGCTGCCATGCCCAAAATAACTATGATTGATGTCATCTTAACAACTGGTGAGAAGATCTCGTCAAAATCTACTCCTTCCGTCTGTCCGAAACCTTTGACAACCAAGCGAACCTTGAACTTCGTCAACTGTTCATTCTTTTCCCTCTTCAACTTGAACACCCATTTATTTTTGAGTGTTTTTCTACCTTTAGGAAGATCCACCAACTCGTAGGTGTCATTCTTTAATAAAGACTTCATTGCCAACATCCACTTGTCATTGTATACATGAGTCATTGCTTTCTTAAAACATTCAGGCTCTCCATCACTAGTTAACAGAATGTATTTGAAATATGGATTATCTTCATCACTGCTCAACAATATATACTGTGAAGAAGGATACTTAGTACTTGGCCTTCGTGCTCTATTTGATCTTCGAACAGGTTAAGAATTTTCTGGTTACTCCTCCTCGTTAGGCTGCTCTTGATTTGGCTCCCTCTGACCATGATCCTCCTAATCATTATTTCCAGGTTGAGCAGGTTCTGTAGCTTCTGCTTCCACCATATTGGGGTCATTCACCACATCTTGAGGTTTGCTAGATTCTCCTTGGAGAGGTGATGAGTAGGTGAGGTTGTCTGCATTTTCAATTGTCTTCTTGTCAAAATCAGCAACAGTTTGATCTTCATAGAACACCACATCTCTACTTCTGAATAATTTGTTGGTCTTCAGATTCCACATCCGGTAGCCCATCTCGTCATTGCCATACCCAAGAAATATGCATAGCCTTGTCATCAAGCTTTGACTTTTTCTCCTTTGGTATATGTGCAAATGCCTTGCACCGAAACCCCTACAAGTGGGAATATGATGCACTTCTACCGGTCCATACGCTTTCTGGAGTCTCCAAGCCCAACGGTACACTTGGTGTTCGGTTGATGAGGTAACAAGTTGTTGTCACTGTTTCGCCCCAAAACTCCTTTGACAGGTTTGCTATCTTCAACATACTTATTACTTTCTCCAAAATGGTGCGGTTCATCCTCCCCGCAACATTATTATGCTGTGGAATGCCAGGAACAGTCCTTATGTGTCTAATGCCATGCTTTGAACAATAATATTTGAACTTGTTCGATGTGTACTCTCGGCCATTGTCACTACGGAGACATTTGAAGGTTCTTCCTGTCTCCCTCTCTACCATGACATGGAACTTCTTAAAGGTTTGGAACACTTGGGCTTTTGATTTCAACAAATAAACCCAAACCTTTCGTGAAACATCGTCAATATAAGTGACATAGTATTTATTATGACCTAGTGATTCAACTTTCATGGGACCACACACATCTAAGTGTACTAGGTCTAACACATTTTTTTTCTTTGTGAATGTTTTAGCGAAACTAACATTATGTTGCTTACCAATTAAACAATGATCACAAGAGTTAAGGGAGGTACCTTTGGTAAACGGAATAAGAGATTTCTTTGCCAAAACTTGCAATCCTTTCTCACTCATATAGCCTACTCGCTTGTGCCATAGACTTGGAGAAGAGTCATCTGCAACATTCAACTCTCATTTGCATATCTTGTCATAAGTCTTGTAGAGGGTGCAAAACAACTTCCCTTTTGATCCTTTAGTAAGCCTCCACTTTTGATCACCTCATGATGATGGTACCCTTGTCAGTCAAGCACACCGATTGATATCAAATTAAGACGTAGACCAAGAACATGTCTCACATCTTTCAACATAAGCTGCAGCCCAAATCAGTCTCAAAACAAATATCTCTAATTCCTGCAATCTTTGCATAACCCTCGTTGCCCATCTTCACAATCTCAAGGTCACCACATTTGTATGTAATGAAGAACTCCATGTGTGGAGTGGCATGGAAAGAGGCACCAGAATCAATGACCCATGCAACATCAAAACTAGAAGAATCATCGACATGTAAGCATTTACCATCAAGACAAAGAACCACACATTCCTCATTTGATATGGCAGCGGCGGTGGTCTTGTCCTCCCTCTTTTGGTAGGTGTAACCTTCCTCCTTTTTCTCATTCTTTAATTTGTTGTAGTTTTTCTTCATGTGACCAAATATGCCACAATGATGATACTTTCCATTGAATCTGGTCCTCGAACGGCTTGCACACTTTCCATGATATTTGGGTCCTCTACTCTTGCTCCTTCCTCTATTCTTCACCACCCCAACAACAACAGTGCTTGTAATTCATTATCAATCGTCATGCCCATGATAGTTAATTGATTGATTGGACTTTGAAAATTATTCAAGTGTTCAGTGACCCTCACTCCATCACGGTACTTCATATTGACAAACTCTTTGATTAGAAAGGCTTTCTTGACAGCGGCCTTCTTCTCCAACAACGACTCCAACTTTGTCTACAACTCATGCGCATTGGTCTCATTTGCCACAACGTGGAACACGCTATCATCCATCCATTCTCGAATATGGCCAATTGCCTTGTGGTTCATCTTGTCCAATCTCCATCCGAAGTGTCTTGCGACTTAGCCTCAGCTCCTTTTATTGGCTCATGCAAATCTTTGCAATATAGAATGTAACACCCCGTCTCGAAATTAACATTTTTACCGGGATTAGGCGAGTTACAGAGAATGGTAACCGCATTGTTAATTTTTCCCCGAATTAATAACGAGATATTCTCGGTTCTGAGGAGAAATTAGAATTAATGTCTCGAAGGATAGATATGTTATTACGAGTTTCCCGGTATGTCCGGAAGATTTTCCGGAGCTTCGAGTTGTTAGTTATGAATTATCCAATTTACGGATGTAACAAATGTTATGTTACGTTACCGTAGAAAAAGTGGACTTTGCGATAAGTCGGGAATTTGAGGAACTTTCCTTCGGGAAAGAAGTAGAGGATGTTAGTACGAACTCGTGGGTATGTCCTATAAATTAATCGGAGTTCGTATGCGGAAGTTATGAGGGATAAAGTGTTGTTACCGTGCGGTAAAAGTAAATAGGAAAAATATCTTCTTACTATTCATGGTAACTAGTCATTGGCAGATCTGGACCGTTGGATTTGTGAAATCAAATCTGGGCCGTTGGTTGATTTATATATATACCCAAAACCGGATCGGGGAGGGGGACTCTCCGGTTGGCACTCTCTCCTCCCGCTCTCTCACTCTTTTCTCTCTCCCCTCGGTCTCTTTCTCCTCTCGTTTCTCTCTCGGGTCGGAGCCAGGGCTCCATCAGGCCTGCTGTGGCGCGCGCGCCGGTGGTTGTCGCGCCTCTCGTCGACCACCTCGATTTTCGAGCAAAGCGGGCAGAGGTCCAAACGTGCAGGGGAGGGGATCGAGGGCACCAAAGGCTGTGGAGGATGAAGGTGATGTGGGGAGCACCGTTGGGAGACGCCGGCACGGCTGGTGCATGTGAGTGTCCGAGTGGCACTGTGCAGTTGTTGCCGGTGGGTTTGGGGTCCCTCGGCAGGAGCTTGAGAGGTAAGAAAATTCCTCCCTCCTTATTTTTCCTTATGCTTGATGTGCAATTCATGTTGATGAATGTTGTTGCTGTGAGGAGCGACTGGGGGAGGGTTGTGGCCGGATAAATGGGGTAGAAATCGGTCGGTAGGCCGACCGGAAACATTTTAAAGGAGAACGGTAAATTCCTGGATTTTTACCATGGTAGATCCGAGTTTTTACTGTTTTACCGTGATTGTAAAATGACAGAACTGCCCCTGGCAGTCTAGGGTAATTACAGGGGTGCCATCATGGTTAAATCCCAGTAATACCCCTGGTAGGTTAAGGTTATTACCGGGCTGCCACTAGAGCTGGAATTCCAATACTACCCCTAGCTGTTTTGTATATTTACAGGGGCTGCCACTAAGGCTGTTTTTTCCAAAGGGCCCCTGGTAGTTCAGATTAACTACGAAACTGCCATTAAGGCTAGAATGTCCATGTTGCCCTGACAGTGTTAGGCTAATTACAGGAATGCCATAGAGGTGGTAATTCCATATATACCCCTGGTAATTACAGTTATTTTCAGGGATGCCAAGTAGGAGGAAATATCTTAAATGCCCATGGTTTGGTTTATTTACGTGGATGCCACTATGTTTTATATTTATAGTTCTGCGTGATGGTTGTTTATAATCTTGTGATTGCCGTTATTATCTGTCTTGTTGTGTATGGATGTTATTGTTATGAATGGTAGAATGTTTGGTTTAATCCCGAGGATTAGTTGGTCGGTGGATACCTCATTTGAGAGGTTAACTCAGGATATGCGTTAGGTGTATGCTATCCTCATTTAGAAAGCAACCGATAAATAGAATAGCGGGATTCGCCCGGTTAGGGTGTTAATACAAGAGCTACGTGTGGCTTGATCCCTGAGGACAGGGTACGTAGGCCGCCTGACCAGGATTCAGGTGCAGTCACAAATACTATTAGAACCCCTAGGTTCTTTAATTGGCACATTTGAGATTCATATGTGGGAAACAGGATAATCTCCGGTTTGAGGTTTATTCCGGCACCGTTTGGACGGCTTGAATTGGGTTATGAAGAAAAGGGTTATCCTGGCTCAAGGGGGATTTCGAGTAAATCTCTCTTGTGTTGGGTCCCGCACGTCTTAACCCAGAGTTAGAGAGGTAATCTTGGGTTGGGGCGTGACAATGGTATCAGAGCCTAGGTTCAAATCTCAGACCAAAAGATTGCGAGAATTAAATAAATTCTTTCTTTGAGTTATGTTGTTGGGGTTTGGACAGAGGCAGAGGTTTGGGTATTTCTGCCTCGGATCAATTTTGAAGGTAACTACTGTTACCTAGAGCTCCTGTGTGTGTGTTCTTGATCACTGTGTAATTACAGTATTGTTGGTGTTGTTGTTTGCTTGTCGGAACTTGGTAGATCGGAGGAAACGGGGAGGTTATGGCGAAATTCCGGCAAGACATCGGAATCCGACGAAGATTCCGGTGATGCAGTTGAACTGGCAGAATGCCGAAGAGGTAGAAACCGAATCCCATTTGAGTCGAAAAGTGTCAGTTGAATCGTAATCGGGATATTTACGGAAAATTGGACGTAAGTAGGAAGTTTCCATTTTAGGAAACTTCCCATTTTAAGGAAGACTTACCAATTTAGGAAACTTTCCATTTTGGAAAACTTTCCCTTTTTGGAAGGTTTCCATTTTTGAGAAGATGTTAAATCGGGTTGAAAAGGTTAAAGAAAATGTAGAATTCAAGTTAAAGGTTTTGAAGATAATTAGTGAAATATGGGAACTATATTATGATGACAACTCTAGTGGTTGGGGGAGATGTTGACTCCTATTAACGGTATTGTCAAGTGGATCGTGGAAAAGCAATCGGATAATTTTGTTATCGACGCATCGACTCACATTTAGTAAGAGAAAATACTTACGCTAAGGTGGCGTAAACAGAAACCAAACTAAGAGTCGATAACCGGGAAAGAAAGTTAAAAAGGTTAAAGTGTCATAAAAAGGAACTTGGTCAACATGTGGTCAAATAGGAGTTCCTGGTCAAACTAGGAAAAGACCAAGTCAACGATGAAATGACTAATGTATTGGGTTGTTTGTACAGTCTCTGGTTGAACGTGAGACGGGCTCGACTACGCGGTTAGTTCGAGAGTTTCGCTCGAGAAGCTTTCCGAGCGGGAAGAAGGTCGCAATAGTACTGTGAGTGGACAGACTATTTTTAAATGAATGCATGCCCTAATTATTGAGTTATTTGCAGGGTTTATATGATTGTTACGAGTATTATAATTTCCTCGGGTTCTTAAATGTGTATGTGGAATTATGCATATAAGACGAGGAATGGTTTTACTTATTGTTTTGGGAAGAGTAATGGAGTAAAGTTTTGTTATGAATTTTTGTTATAAGGGTTGTCAATGAATATGCTAGCTAGAGTAGCGTGAGGGCGCTACTAGAGCTCTTAGCTCCGACCCTGGTCTGAGAGGTCAGACACGCCTGAGATGTCAGGTGGATATTATGAGGGTTGTCCATTACCATTATACCCAGAGCTCTTAGCTCCGACCCTGGTCTGAGAGGACAGACACGCCTGAGATGTCAGGTGGATATTATGAGGGTTGTCCATTACCATTTTACCCAGAGCTCTTAGCTCCGACCCTGGTCTGAGAGGACAGACACGCCTGAGATGTCAGGTGGAAATTATGAGGGTTGTTCATTACCATTTTACCCAGAGCTCTTAGCTCCGACCCTGGTCTGAGAGGACAGACACACCTGAGATGTCAGGTGGATATTATGAGGGTTGTCCATTACCATTTTACCCAGAGCTCTTAGCTCCGACCCTGGTCTGAGAGGACAGACACACCTGAGATGTCAGGTGGATACTATGAGGGTTGTCCATTACCATTATACCCAGAGCTCTTAGCTCCGACCCTGGTCTGAGAGGACAGACACGCCTGAGATGTCAGGTGGATATTATGAGGGTTGTCCATTACCATTATACCCAGAGCTCTTAGCTCCGACCCTGGTCTGAGAGGTCAGACTAGCCTGAGAGGTCAGGTTAATACTATAAGGGTTGTCTGTTATTATTTTATCTAGCTAGCATAGCGTGATGGCGCTACTAGAGCTCTTAGCTCCGACCCTAGTCTGAGAAGTCAGACTTATTATTTCTTTTGTGTGCGTGAACTTTTCTAATAAGGATTAAGGTTTGGGGTAAAGTCATGGGGGATTTGACTTGGTTTCGGAATATTTTTCCATGAGGTATGGTAGATGTTGAGCTAATTGGTGTAATAGTAGAAACTGATTATAGAAGCACTATGAGAAGCATACAGGATGTTGGGCCAAAAATTTCCGTCCTTTAGGCAAGACTTTAGCACGCATGAGTTAGTGTGCGAGCTCGTTAGCTCTGATTATTGGCAAATGCCCTACTGAAGACTCTTTTATAAGAGAGGGGTAGGATGAGGAAAATTCACTATTTCTAAGTATGTGAAGATGACATCCATGTAGGCGCGAAGTCGCATAACGGATTCATCAGCTCAAGTGAGCAGTTTGAGGTCGCATTGTGGTATGCGAGTTGGTTCGAGCCCTGTGGTTAAAAGTTGGGGTACTAGGAACGTGGGTTGAGGAGTTTTGATTATGGACGCAGGAGATAATACGTCTGTGGCCTCAAGGCCTAGTGTAGGAAGTTCATATCTCTTTAGTCTCGGAAGGTGCAAGAGATGTGAGAGTTTCCTCCACGGTGATGGACCGTAACATTTTTACCCTTCCATGTGGAAGACTTCAGTGTTAAATGCCAAGTGTGGCAGTCGTGTAAGTAGAGCATTCGAGTCGACTTCAAGTTAGTTTGGGTTACGGTTAGGAAAGCTGCGGGATTGTCGAAATTGGCATTTTGGAAATTAGCTTGTGAAGAGTTAAGAGGCAAGTCTTATGGAGTCGATTACGACGAAAAGGATGAGACTAGGGTATCGTACTCTAGTGTTTTAAGCGAGTGTAGCTATGTTTTCCGTATTGCAAAGGCGGGGGGACTCTGAATGCTAAAGGAAATGATACATAGAGCTTGTGACTCTGGTTTTCCTGAAGCTCTGTTCGGTGGAACTTGACGACATTCCTTAACAGTTGGTTTTACTTTTCGCAGAGGAAATTTCGGGGACGAAATTTCTATAAGGGGGGTAGATTGTAACACCCCGTCTCGAAATTAACATTTTTACCGGGATTAGGCGAGTTACAGAGAATGGTAACCGCATTGTTAATTTTTCCCCGAATTAATAACGAGATATTCTCGGTTCTGAGGAGAAATTAGAATTAATGTCTCGAAGGATAGATATGTTATTACGAGTTTCCCGGTATGTCCGGAAGATTTTCCGGAGCTTCGAGTTGTTAGTTATGAATTATCCAATTTACGGATGTAACAAATGTTATGTTACGTTACCGTAGAAAAAGTGGACTTTGCGATAAGTCGGGAATTTGAGGAACTTTCCTTCGGGAAAGAAGTAGAGGATGTTAGTACGAACTCGTGGGTATGTCCTATAAATTAATCGGAGTTCGTATGCGGAAGTTATGAGGGATAAAGTGTTGTTACCGTGCGGTAAAAGTAAATAGGAAAAATATCTTCTTACTATTCATGGTAACTAGTCATTGGCAGATCTGGACCGTTGGATTTGTGAAATCAAATCTGGGCCGTTGGTTGATTTATATATATACCCAAAACCGGATCGGGGAGGGGGACTCTCCGGTTGGCACTCTCTCCTCCCGCTCTCTCACTCTTTTCTCTCTCCCCTCGGTCTCTTTCTCCTCTCGTTTCTCTCTCGGGTCGGAGCCAGGGCTCCATAAGGCCTGCTGTGGCGCGCGCGCCGGTGGTTGTCGCGCCTCTCGTCGACCACCTCGATTTTCGAGCAAAGCGGGCAGAGGTCCAGACGTGCAGGGGAGGGGATCGAGGGCACCAAAGGCTGTGGAGGATGAAGGTGATGTGGGGAGCACCGTTGGGAGACGCCGGCACGGCTGGTGCATGTGAGTGTCCGAGTGGCACTGTGCAGTTGTTGCCGGTGGGTTTGGGGTCCCTCGGCAGGAGCTTGAGAGGTAAGAAAATTCCTCCCTCCTTATTTTTCCTTATGCTTGATGTGCAATTCATGTTGATGAATGTTGTTGCTGTGAGGAGCGACTGGGGGAGGGTTGTGGCCGGATAAATGGGGTAGAAATCGGTCGGTAGGCCGACCGGAAACATTTTAAAGGAGAACGGTAAATTCCTGGATTTTTACCATGGTAGATCCGAGTTTTTACTGTTTTACCGTGATTGTAAAATGACAGAACTGCCCCTGGCAGTCTAGGGTAATTACAGGGGTGCCATCATGGTTAAATCCCAGTAATACCCCTGGTAGGTTAAGGTTATTACCGGGCTGCCACTAGAGCTGGAATTCCAATACTACCCCTAGCTGTTTTGTATATTTACAGGGGCTGCCACTAAGGCTGTTTTTTCCAAAGGGCCCCTGGTAGTTCAGATTAACTACGAAACTGCCATTAAGGCTAGAATGTCCATGTTGCCCTGACAGTGTTAGGCTAATTACAGGAATGCCATAGAGGTGGTAATTCCATATATACCCCTGGTAATTACAGTTATTTTCAGGGATGCCAAGTAGGAGGAAATATCTTAAATGCCCATGGTTTGGTTTATTTACGTGGATGCCACTATGTTTTATATTTATAGTTCTGCGTGATGGTTGTTTATAATCTTGTGATTGCCGTTATTATCTGTCTTGTTGTGTATGGATGTTATTGTTATGAATGGTAGAATGTTTGGTTTAATCCCGAGGATTAGTTGGTCGGTGGATACCTCATTTGAGAGGTTAACTCAGGATATGCGTTAGGTGTATGCTATCCTCATTTAGAAAGCAACCGATAAATAGAATAGCGGGATTCGCCCGGTTAGGGTGTTAATACAAGAGCTACGTGTGGCTTGATCCCTGAGGACAGGGTACGTAGGCAGCCTGACCAGGATTCAGGTGCAGTCACAAATACTATTAGAACCCCTAGGTTCTTTAATTGGCACATTTGAGATTCATATGTGGGAAACAGGATAATCTCCGGTTTGAGGTTTATTCCGGCACCGTTTGGACGGCTTGAATTGGGTTATGAAGAAAAGGGTTATCCTGGCTCAAGGGGGATTTCGAGTAAATCTCTCTTGTGTTGGGTCCCGCACGTCTTAACCCAGAGTTAGAGAGGTAATCTTGGGTTGGGGCGTGACATAGAATGTCCTCCATTCTTGGCTTCTATGTGATCCAATTTGAGTGATTGAGTTGAACCATGGTACTCCTTGAACCTTCCATTTTAACACCCACACGCCCTATAAACAGAGCTCTGATACCACTGTTGGGAAAAATAATATAATGGAAGTGACAAACTCAAACCAACAAATCACAAATATGCAAAGATATAAAGGATAAAGGAAAGTGAACACCGGATATACGTGGTTTGACAATGTACCTACGTCCATGTTATATAAGAATATCGAGATATGAAATCCTTGATTGTTAATACAAACCTTAGGTCAAAAATCCTTGATTGTTCCTCCAATTGGATTTGAATTGCATAGATGCAGATTGCTAATGTTGTTGTTGTTGCTGCCACAGCTGTTGCTCATTTATACTTTGTTTATTCCTTGGTAATGTCGTTTTTACTTATTTTGAGTCAAAAAGGTTTTTTCTGTAGAGCAATGGCTATTACATGCGTTTTTACAGAAAATTTGTGCTTAACTGTTGAAAAATCTGATTTTGATAAAGACTTGGTTATTTCTTCATGATTCGTTATATTTTACATTGTCAGTGTTGATGAATTTTGTGCAATGTAAAGATGACATATAAATGAACATATTAGATCAAGAATCATGTTCATTGGACTTATAGAGGACAACAAAAGAAGCTAAGGAAAAGAAGAAACTCTGAAACACAAGTTTTGATCCGAGCACAGAAAGTTCCAGAAACCCTACATCAAATTTGGAAGCTTATATCTGGAGATCCAGGAGCAATCTGAGGACGAGCTATACACCGTTAGAAAGCTGTGCGTGTCTAGTTTTCAGATCTGCTGGAATCGCATCAATTGGAGTTCATATGAAGGAGTTATGATCAAAACAATGGACGGAGGTCAAACTGCAAAAAGCTGACAGTTTCTGCCTTAGTTGTCACACGAGTTTGGGATGATGTCTCTTCACCAAAAACCTTCCCAAACATGTCAACAGACTTAAAAGGAGCTTAATGAAGATATGGGAGGCTGCATAGAAGAAGAAAATTCGGAGAAGTCATCAAGGGTAGCCAAAACAGCAAGTAGGAAAGCTTTCCCGGTTCAACTAGGAAAAGATGTCCTACCGAGTTCATTCAAGGGATTCGGCTGCCTAGAAGCCCAAGACTTGTGCAATGAGGCCTACATGGATCCATTAACATGTAGGAGAGTCCAAGAGTTAGAAGATCCAAGCCCATGGTCGGAATTCCTTGTCAGAAAATAAGAAGTACAAGTTGTGTTCAAGAAGGAATACAAGAAGATCTTTTCTTGTTGCAAAAAGAAGATCTAGCCGACATCAACTAGGTTTCTCTGAGATTTTTTCTGTATAAATAGACATGTATAGCTCTTAGTTTTGGGTCTTCAACCTTTGTAATTTTTAGAGAGCCAAGCTCTACCTACAAAACCCTAAACACTTAGAGATACAAAAGCTGCCGCATCCATTGTTCACCAGAGAGTTCAGCCATTCTTTCGCCAATTTCACCATACTTTGCCGACTATTTTAGAAGGTTTAGGTATGTACCTATGTAAGCTTTTGAGTACTCTATGTGTTTGTCGAAATTTATTAAATATATATATGGTTTTGTGGTTTTATGTTTCGAACATATGCATGAGTTCTTCTTTGTGATTTTCTTGTGTGTTTGTTTAAGAACATAACGATTAGATTGCATGTTTAGGTTATGAATAAAAGAATAATTTGCTGCGTTTATATGATTAAAATACTTTAATTGATTTATCACTTACCTGATCAAGTAATCAAACCTGAGGGTAGTCTAGACGTCAGATGTTCCTAAGGGGGGAGTTTAATATGCCGTAGTGTTCTAAGGGTTAAGATCAGGCGATTGTAGGTCTTGATTCTTAGGCACTACCAAGGGTTTCTAGGGTAAAGTGATTTACATGCTATTAGGATGAGTGACGCCATGCCTAGGATCATGTCTCCAATGACTCTTGTTCGATCAGTGTATTTTGTCTTAGTGTCAGGCGATTGTAGGCACTAAGCAAGATGACACATATATAAATTTAGTGTCAGGCGATTGTAGGCACTAAGTTTACATGAGAAGTCTACATAATTGGAATTAATTAAAGTATTCAGAAATATAAGTGCTTCATCTTAATCTGTTTCATAAACTTGCATGTTGTCTAATCGGTGCTATGTGCTATTCTAAGTGTTGCATTGTTGAATGACTGATGTATGTATATATTTTCATTATTTTCTTTAAATATTTTGTACCAACTTTAAAACAAAACAAAAAACCCCATCGAATTTGTATATATGTGTAGTGTATTTCTTTGTACTGACGTTTGTTTTGCAGAATTTAATCCTTCCCTAGTGTCCCCGGCTAGAACGATACCCTACTTACGCTTACTACAACTATAGGGTTTTAAATTGGCATCACGTCAATTTTTGGCGCCGTTGCCGGGGATACTAAAAAGGATTTTGTTTTGTATATGTTTGTGAACTAACGAAATTTGTTTTGTAGGTGCCGATGTATATTCTTATACGTGCCGAAATATTTTGTCTATTTTACTAACATGTTTTCTTATATTTGCCTTATAATTGTTTTAACTTAGTAATTTTTTCGTATATTTGCCTTATAATTGTTTTAACTTAGTAAATATTTAGGAGGCTTATTGTTTTGTTTATGTGTTAAGTCTATTGTGGTCTTTAACGTGTAACATGTAGGGGGAAGCCGCATTTGTTAATCTTAGCCTAAACCCTTCATGATATTTTCGAATTTCATGAGGTTGAGGGCGGCTTTGATTAACACTTGTCGAACGGTCTAGTGACCCGAGTTTGTTCCTAGCTGAGTAAGGGGTCGTTCTGTCATAGATATGGTTCTCAGGTTTGTTTAACTGGATCTGAAGATCATGACTGACCACTCTTCTCGGTGAAGGGGTCGATAGAGGTCCGCCTCCTTGATCATAAAACGAGTCATGCCTGGTTCCTGTAGGGGGTCCGCCCCCCGTGACATTGACACTTGCCTTCTAAAACCACGGAATCCGCTCGAACTAGCCAAATGCTTGGGCCGAAGCATCACCACACTTTAAATGATAGAATTTCTTAAACATGAATGACACTCTAAGCTTGGTTCGAAATGGCTCTAATTTTTAAGGTATATCGGACAAAGCATAACACTACCGTGGGCTGAATCAGTCCATTGCATAGTGGTTTTCACTGCTCCAAGTACCTTAAAAATTAGGGGTTAATAAAATCAACTAGAAACATTATAGGATGTTGACATTATGTGATGAATGCCGCGCCTTGTGTTGATGTATGTCGAAACCTATGTGTTAGTTGTGTGATTGTATTAATGCCATGCCATGTCGAATCCTATGTATGTCACTAACACTTTTCGTTTTGTAGGTTAACCTAAATTACATGATCATGTCGCTGTTTAGTTTGCATTGCATATTTTGTTGCATTTAATTTCTTTATGCCATGTGTTTTACTTCTTGTTTAGTTAGTTTCGATTTATACTTAGTTTATGACGATACTAACTTGATCTTTGGTCAAATGTGCCATTCTATTTTGTAGGTGAATGAGCGGTTCTGACATTTGGGCACGAGACATCAACAACCGACTTCGATGTGTCCGACAGGAGCTCGCCATCGACATACCATCATCATCTCATCAATCATCACCATCAAAATCACCTTGTGTGTCGCCACCTGTGATACACGAGAATCCGGTATTTGAATCGAAAATGACTTCACTCAGGGAAGAAAACGGCCAAGTTAATGGAACAGGGGTCAGGCAAGCAAATGTCACTTATCCAGCTGTGAAAGCAGGGAAAACGGCTGACTTCGAACTCAGAGGTGGTTTCTTCCACCAACTGCCGAAATTTCATGGATTGAGTGGAGAGGATCCGAACCGACACTTGCAACAGTTTAAACATTGATGTGACATTATGTGCCCTAGAGGAGCTGATATGCAACTTGTTAAAATGAAAGCATTTCCGTTTTCATTAGAGGATAGAGCTAGGGAGTGGTTCTTTGCAGTGCCAGCTGGACGAATTACGTCATGGGCAACAATGATGAAAGAGTATCTCCTCAAGTACTTTCCTTCGTCGAGGGTGACACAAATTAGAAAGGAGATAACTTCTATTAAACAAGACATAGATGAGTCTTTCGAAGTGTACTATGAGAGGTACAAAGCATTGGTGGCGTCATGCCCTAACCATGGGATATGTGAAGGACTTTTGCTTCAGTACTTTTATGAGGGACTACGCCCTATGGAAAGACAGTTTCTAGATTCAGCAGCTGGAGGTTCGTTAATGGAAAAAAGTAGAGAAGAGGCCAGTAACTTGTTGGAAATGCGAGCTACAAACAATCAGCAATTTGGTTCGTTTTCATCAAGGCGTGTGAATGAGACAAACATTCATGGGGAGTCTAGTACCATTGCCGAGCTAAAAGATGATTTGAGCAAACTAACTCTCATGGTTTCGAACCTGGCCAAGAATAGAGGGATACAAGTCTGTGGAGTGTGTAGCATGGAAGGACATACGTCGGATCAGTGCAACCAAGTAAATCTGAACTTTGAGGATGTCAATGCCATCGGTTTTCAAGGACAGTTCGGCAACTTCCAAGGTCAAGGGGGTCAAACACGTTTTCAGAATTTCAACCCAAGGGCCAATGATCCGAATTTTCGTTGGAACAACAATAGTAACGTGTTGAATCCGCAGCCGAGCGCACAAGGGCAGTAACCGAGCAATTATGTGGTACGGCCTCAAGGCAACTTTGTGCCGAGGCCATACCCACAATACCAACAAGGAGGGCAGCCGAGTGGGCAGCAAAATTATGATGAGATCTTCAAGAACATTGCCACTTCGACGCAATCTTTGTTGGCCACAACTCAAACCAACACCAAGGACATTGCCTTGATGTCGAAAGACATTGTGGAACTAAATAATCAAATGGGGCAAGTTGTGGATTTTATGGGAAAATTCAATGAGCAAGGACGGTTGCCAGGAGGTGTCATCAAGAATCCTAAGACCGAGCAAGCACAAGTTGTTGTCACAAGGAGTGGGAAAACTTTGTTGCCGCCACATTCTAAGCCTAAAACCACATCCGGACTTGGAACTTTAGACATGAGTGATGATGAGGACAATGCCGAGCCTATGGATGCCGAGCATGGAAGCAAGCACAATGTCGAGCACACCAATGCAAATGCCGAGCACCAATGCCGAGATCAAGGGAAAACCGTGCAAAACAAAGAAGCTGAGCCAAGTAAGGCACTCTTGGAAGCAATGAAAAAGAGGGATCTTGAAAAAGATCCGGCAACTTCAAAGAAGGAAGGTATGATTTCGAACCCTAGTGATTTAGTTAAGACTAATCAATCTTCTTGTCTACCTTTTCCTTCTAGGTTCACAAAGAGCAAAAAGGATAAATCCGACGAAGAAGTGTTGGATATCTTTCGAAAAGTGAATGTCAATCTACCCTTGTTGGAGTGCATTTGACAAATTTCAAGGTATGCTAAGTTCTTGAAGGAGCTCTGCACAACAAGGAGACGCACAAGGGAGACACAAGTTGTCAAAATGAGTGAGACGGTCTCTGCCGTCATTCAAAGAAAGCTGCTGCCAAAAATGAAGGATCCAGGGAGTTTGTCTATCCCGTGTGTTATTGGTTTTACACATTTTGAGAATGTCATGCTAGATCTAGGAGCTTCCATTAATGTTATGTCACTTAATCTTTATAAGTCTCTAGATCTAGGACCTCTTAAAACTGATAATGTTGTGATCCAATTGGCGGATCATTCTAACAAATACCCTGAAGGGTATGTTGAAGATGTTCTTGTGCAGGTTAATCAACTAATATTTCCTGCGGACTTTTATGTGTTAGAAATGGAGGAGTCATCTACAAACTCGACACAACTGTTGTTGGGACGACCCTTCATGAGGACTGCAAGAACAAACATTGACGTTGCTGGAGGAAATCTGACAATGGAGTTCGATGGTGAGGTGATTAAGTTTAACATTTTCGATGCTATGAAACACCCTAGTGCCGAGCTCAACAATGGAGACAGCAACAATGATGCCGAAGCTTATGGGGAAGGATTCGGCAGTGAATGGAGATATGGTGGCGTTGCACCGTGTGCAATGACCACCTACCAAGCATAGCAATTAGCCATCGAGCAAGGGGTCGTATTTGACAAGTTTGGAGAACAGGATGATGAGGCTTTGAAAGATTGGAGCCGTACATACTTGGAGTTGTGAAAGAGCTTGAGTCACAACCACCTACCAAAAGCTTTAAGGTACTTGATGACAAAGAAGGATGCTAAGCCAAGGCTCATTCGATGGATCTTGCTACTTCAAGAGTTCGACATTGAGATCAAAGACAAGAAAGGAGCCGAAAATGTTGTAGCAGACCATCTTAGCCGAATTGTGCATGAGGAGGATGCCATTCCTATGTCCGAATCATTCCCGGATGAACAACTGTTTCGAATGGAAGTTAAGGAACCATGGTATGCCGATTTGGTGAACTTCATAGTGACAAGGAATTTTCCATCAACTATGTCGAACCATGTCAAGGTGAAACTCAAGAAGGAAGCTCGACATTACGTATGGGATGCGCCATATTTGTGGAGACAATGTGGGGACCAAGTCATTCGACGTTGTGTTCCAGAAGAAGAGCATCAATCCATCTTGGAATTTTGTCACAAGGAGGCGTGTGGAGGACACTTTGGACCGAAAAGAACAGCTAGAAAGGTGTTGGAAGCCGGTTTCTATTGGCCAACATTATTCAAAAACGCTTACACGACATGTGCTTCATGTGATCGTTGCCAACGAACAGGTAATTTGGGTAAGAGAGATCAAATGCCCTTAACCCCTATCATAGCTGTCGAAATATTTGATGTTTGGGGCATTGATTTCATGGGACCTTTTCCTTCATCTAAAAGCTTTCTTTACATTTTATTGGTTGTTGATTATGTGTCGAAATGAGTGGAAGCAAAAGCCACCAGGACTAATGATTCTAAAGTTGTTGCAAAGTTTGTCAAAACTAACATTTTTGCTAGGTTTGGAACGCCAAGAGTTTTGATAAGCGATGGTGGATCACATTTCTGCAATCGAACTATTGAGGCTTTGCTCAAGAAATATGGAGTCACCCACAAAGTATCAACGCCATATCATCCTCAAACAAGTGGCATGGCCGAAACATCCAATAGAGAAATTAAGCAAATCTTGGAGAAAACTGTAGAACCTACAAGGAAAGATTGGAGTGATCGATTGGACGATGCACTGTAGGCCTACAGGACTGCGTTCAAGACGCCGATAGGAACTTCACCATTTCGCTAGTGTATGGCAAAGCATGTCATTTGCCAGTGGAGTTGGAACATAAAGCATGGTGGGCGGTCAAGAAGTTTAACATAGACCGAGATGAATCCGCCATGATCTATAAAGCTAAGACGAAGGCTTATCATGATAAGATTCTTAGAGGAAAAAGCTTTGAAATTGGACAACGAGTTCTCCTGTTCAATTCTAGGCTTAAACTTTTTTCAGGTAAACTTCGTTCTCGTTGGGAAGGTCCATATGTCATTACTAATATATTTCCCTATGGTGCAGTTGAAATTCAGAGCATAGCTGGAAACCGGTTTAAGGAGAATGGAAATCGACTTAAACCTTATTTTGACACCTTCGAACCACATGATATGGATGAGCAACTTGTGAATGAACCACCGTCATCACAAGAGAAAAGGTGACGCCATCAAAGAAAAAAAGAGAAGAGTCTAGGCTGATAGACTATAAACATTAAGCGTTGCATGAGAGGCAACTCATTTCAACCGTAGCAGTGGAGGAGCTGTCTACGAGAGTTTGTATTTTCTTATCCCTTCACTCTTATGGTTGATTTATTATGTGACTTAAACACCTGCTTAGAACATTATCACATAATTTTGAGCTTACATTGAGGACAAAGTAATTTTCTAAGTGTGGGGTAGAGGTTACATAGTAACATATTTTTGTTTTGTGTGTTTTTCAAATTTTACGAAACTTTTTAATTTTTGTTGAAATTTTTCAACATTTTACAAATTTTTCCGTAATTTTCAAAAAGAAAAAATATAAAACAAAAATATTTTGTTTCGAAATTTTTCAAATTTGTTTTAAATATTTTTAATTGTTTTTGAGTCTTAGGATATACCCTTAAAAGTCTATGATGAACTATATCTTTAAATGCATGATTGACGGTTTAACATTTATCTTAAGAAATTGCACGTTTCATGGATTTTGTGAAGTGGTATGAACATTTGAGATTTTTGAAGAAAAAGTATGCATGTTTTGAAAATTTGTTTCCATAAAAACCTATGTGAGAATTTGAGCCAAAAAACTTTCTTTTTGAGTAATAAAATTCTTAATCTTTTGAAATTTCACTATCTTTTAAGACCTCGTTATTCTTTGCATATTCAATGACTATGTGCTATAGCTTTTTAATGGACTCTAGAATTTACTAGAACTTATGTGATTTTCAAAACTTTATACTCATAACATGTCTTGATTTTGAATATGATTGAATTAAATCTCATTAGGATCACCACCAAAGCCAAATAAAGCCTGTGCCTAATTTGTGCCCGTCGTGGGACTCCTTAGTAAACCCCTTTGAGCCTACATTATGTCTTTTCTTTCATCACCCTTAAACAGAACTCCTCAGCTTAGAATAGCATATCTTTACCTTGTTATCAAGACTTGGCAGAGAATTTTCGATGGAGCTATGCCGTGATGCCAAAGAACAAGTGTGGGGTAAAACACCATTGTAATATATGTATGTGCTGACAGGACCCATGTCACGCCCCGAACCTTATAATTTCACTGCGAGTTACCTTCCTTCCGTTATCCGTGAATTTACGGTGTCGACATTAAAGTTTGAACAATAAAATTAACTGTCGGAATTGTTGACGGTAATTTAAAATTATCGGGGATTTTTATTGGGGTAAATTCCGGTTTTGAACGAGGGAAAAATTTTAGGGGTTCCGTGTTTCTAGAAAGTTTCCTTGTTTGGAAACTTTCCCCTTTTATTTTGTTTCCTTTTTCTCTTCGCGTCACTTTCCTTCTTTTTCTTTCTTTTCTTTCTTCTTCTCTTTCGCGTCGTCCTCCTCTCTGGGTCAGTGCGCACCCTCACTGTGCTCCGCCACCACCGGCCGCCGTGGGGCGCGTGACTGGCCTCCCTAGACTCGGTGGAGGTCCGGCAACCCAGCAGGCCTTCGGATCGGGGCAGCGCCGCCGCGTGGAGGGAGAGGAAACCCTCCGAAAGGTTGCTGTGATTCGGGTTCCGGTCGGGTCAGGCCTCTGTGCCGTCGCCTGCCGCTCATAACCGGTCCACAGGCCACCTCCGAACCTTCCAAAGGTGGAGCGCCGGTCGATTACAGCCTAGGTGAGGGATTCAATCAAGAATTCCAAATTTTGGGTTTTTCCTACTGTTCATTGTGATTTGTTGGTGTTAGGGTTGGTTTTGGTTGTTGTGGTGTAAAGGGAAGTTGTAGGGGAGGTGGAGAGGAGCAGGAAGATGGCCGGAGATCGCCGGTCGGAGGCCAATTGGCCGGTGACCGGATTTTACTGTTCACAGGGGCATTTCTGTCCTTTCCTTGAGGAATTACTTTTAACAGTTTGGTAAATGAGTTAGGGGTAAAGGTAAAAATAATCCTAAGTAATTTTGGAGAATTGAAAGTAAAAAGGATTAAGGGAAGTTTTGTTTATAAAACTTTGTGGAGGTGGATTATTGGCCGAGTCGATTAAGTTTCGATTATTATTCAAATTGTCGTTTTGGTTCGGAAAAAGAATTACATGTTATCGTTGGTCGGGATTGATCGAAGATTTCTAAGAGTATACAAGAATTAAACTAGTTTAATACGGAGTTTATACTAATGTCTCCGGAGACCCGACTTTACGATTCGGGATAATTAACATATTCATTTTATTAAACAGGACGTGAGGATTTACGTTCCGGGGAGGCACAGGATCGTTCTCAGGGCTAGTCCCTTTACTGTGAGTGGACAGTTTATTTTTAAATGAATGCATGCCCTAATTATTGATTTATTTGCAAGATTTATACGATTGTTTCGAGCATTATAATTTCCTCGGGTTCTTGATTGTGTATTTGGCTGGATGCATATATGTTGAGGATTAGTTTCACTTATTTGTTTTGGGAAGAGAATTGAGTAAAGTACTATTATGAAATTATATTATAAGGGTTGACCAATGAATATGCTAGCTAGAGTAGCGTGAGGGCGCTACTAGAGCTCTTAGCTCCGACCCTAGCCTGAGAGGTCAGGCAAATTACGTAGTGCACTATGAGGGTTGACCATTTCCACTTTATTTAGAGCTCTTAGCTCCGACCCTGGTCTGAGAGGACAGACAAGCCTGAGAGGTCAGGTTGATATTTCAAGGGTTGACCGTATTATTTTATATAGCTAGTATAGAGTAGCGTGAGGGCGCTACTAGAGCTCTTAGCTCCGACCCTAGTCTGAGAGGTCAGACTTATTATGTTTGTGCATATTTCTCTTCCCATAATCCTCACTTGGTTATTTTATCTTGCATTTGTGGAATTGTTATTATTTGTGGGCATGCATAAATGTTATTTTAATAAATAAATCTTTGGGAGAGCATGAAACATTGGTTCTGATTATTGTGATGAATTTTTGGCGTTTCATGTATTATTTTCGTCCACTCACTCTAACGTTTTACATGTTTCTCCCCTGGGCCTTTGTTTTTCTTAAAATGCCCAGACTGCAGAGTTCGGCCAGCAAATTAGGAGGCGCATAGTGGTTACCTCTCCACACCGTTTTCACTAGTAGGTTTCTGAAAACCTACAAGTGCCCTTTTCCTCCTTTGTATTAGAGCTCTGATAACCTGGGTATATTATTATGATGTTTCGGGGTAGAGTACGGAACTTATTCATTATTATTCCAGGAATTTCGGATATTTATTAAGTTGAAGGATGTTTGTGATTGTGTTATGTTATTGTGGTTGTTTTTGTGGTGGTAGTTCTGTGTTGTTGTGAGCAGGTTGGATTTTTATAAGGAGGGGGATGAAATTAGAAGTGTACTGCATGTGTTTACTTGGATTTTTAGGTGAAGGGTTACTCACTATTAGGGGACGTTATGTCGAATTTTCGGTAACTACCCTTTTAGGTGGGTCCCGCAGGAGTCATTCTGGGATTTACTGGGAAATCTCGGGATGGGTCCTGTCAACCCACCCCGGGTTAAACCCCTTTAACCCGAAGTAAATCCTGCGGGGACCACCTCAAGGGAACTTCTTACCGCAACTCCCTTGAAATGGCCAACCCTTCCTACACAACTAACTAAACCGGGTTAGTCAGAGCAGTCTATAGAGATGATTACCCAAAGAATTTCAAGCAGCAACGGAAATGATCGACTATGCCTCGACTCTCGTACGCGCTCGACCTCCTCTCAAGAACCCTGCATCACTGGGCATTTAAAAACGAAAGGCCCAGGGGAGAAACATTTAAAAACTGTTAGAGTGAGTGGACGAAAATCAAATATAAAAGCTCCATTTCCTGTAATGCTCTCCCAAAAGTATATCAATTTAAAAATCATTTATGCATGCCCACAATTACTAAATTTCCGCAAATGCATGATAAGATAAACCAGCAAGGAATATGGGAAGAGAAATGTTCACCAAACATAATAAGTCTGACCTCTCAGACTAGGGTCGGAGCTAAGAGCTCTAGTAGCGCCCTCATGCTACGCTATGCTAGCTAGATAAAATAATACGGTCAACCCTTATAATATCAACCTGACCTCTCAGGCTTGTCTGACCTCTCAGACCAGGGTCGGAGCTAAGAGCTCTAGAATATGTGATAACGGTCAACCCTTATAATATCAACCTGACCTCTCAGGCTTGTCTGACCTCTCAGACCAGGGTCGGAGCTAAGAGCTCTAGATAAAGTGGAAATGGTCAACCCTTATAGTGCACTACGTAGTTTGCCTGACCTCTCAGGCTAGGGTCGGAGCTAAGAGCTCTAGTAGCGCCCTCACGCTACTCTAACTAGCATATTTATTGGTCAACCCTTAAAATAAAAATTCATAACAATACATTAATCAAATTCTCTTCCCAAAACAATTAATTAAAACAATTCCTTGTCATATATGCATAAAACCAATTTCCAACGAAGTCTCGGGTTCAATTCCATTCGAAGGACGGCCCTCACCGTCTATAACCATTTTCGGAAGAAATAGAAAATTGAGTAATAATGTAAATACGTTCAAGAACCCGAGAAGGATATAATTTTCGGAAACAATCATAAACACCATGCAATTAACTCAATAATTAAGGCATGCATTTATTTAAAATAATATGTCCACTCACAGTACTATTGCGACATTTCCGCTCGGAAAGCTCCTCGAGCGAAACCCTCGAACTACCCGCGTAGTCGAGCCCGTCTCACGTCCGACCAGAGACTGTACAACAAATCATCACATTAGTCATACCACAGTTGACTTGGTCTTTTCCTAGTTTGACCAGGAAATCCTATTTGACCCACACGTTGACCAAGTTCATTTCTTATAGCACTTTAACCTTTATAACTTTCTTTCCCGATTATCGACTCTTAACTCAATTTACCGGAAGTCCGACTCAGCTTCCGAACTTTCATTTATTACTTTAATATTAATTCGTTGAATTACTATGGACACCCAACGTGTCACATTACTCAGTACATTTAACCTTGAGTCGATTTACCGATTTGACCTTTCCTCATAAATTCCAGTTATCAATTTCCGATAACAATTTAACATTTTACCAAATTAACCAACTAGTGTCCAACTTCATTGAACTTCAACCCTTTAACCATTTTTCTGAAAATGCAACTTCCCCAAAGTGAAAGCTTTCCTTTAATGGAAACTTTCCCAAAATGGAAAGTTTCCCAAATTAACAGGTTTCCCAAATTAACAGGTTTCCTAAATTGGTAAGTCTTCTTTAGAATGGCAAGTTTCCCAAAATGGAAACTTCCCACTTACGTCCAATTAACCGTAAATAATCCAATTCTTTAATTTACGGAAACTTTACGACAATTAGGTTATTGAAAGAATCAACTCCTACCTCTTCGGCATTCAGCCGGTTTTACCGTATCACCGGAATCTTCTCCGGATTCCGGTGACTTGCCGGAATTTCGCCATCACCTCCCCGTTTCCTTCGTCACCAAGTTATCGACCACATGCACAAAACAACACAACTCCAATTCAGTAATAGAGCACCACAACAACTATCACAACAACAACAACCTAGTTCTAACTCACCTGTATACCTCTAATTCCATGAACCAGATGCTACTCCTCGTCCAAAATAACTGAAGGACAGAAGCTTATTCCAACATCAGTAAAACTTACACTAGACCTGCATTGAGCAGAAAACCCAAATTCATCCAATCCCCCAATCTCAATCAAACCTCAAAATCAATTATATAGAGGGGTAAAACACAGTGAGTAGATTGTCTTCCTCACCTCAGTTGTTTACGCTGGATACCAAAAGCATTAGGAATTCGACAGCACAGTAATCCCTCCCTCTGCTCACATATTTCTCCCCAATGCTCCTCTTCGAAAAACAACACCTCAGTGGCGTCAAGGATGACCAAACGAAGCTTCGCCACCAAGGAGAGACTTCGAATGGGTCTGAGACAGAATCCCCCAAACCGGCTGCAGAGCCACCTTCTCTCCTCCCTTCCTCTGCCACCAAAGCTCCTCTCTTGAAACTGAAACCACAAAGAGGTTGTGGACGACGAGGCGAAGCTGTCACCACCACTCGCGCCCTCTGTCGTGACCAATTTCCGAAAACTCGATCGGAGCACAGTCGAGCTCCTCGTCAGCCAATCCTCTCCCACAACAGGTATTTGAAGAAATTGGTAAGGGGGTTTTGATGAGAATGAGAAGAGGAAGAGATGGGTGGTTGTCCGCCGGCGAACGGTGGCCGGAATCGCCGGCGTCGAGCAGGGATTACCGACGCAGGAGGAGAGCTCGGGGAGCTCGGTTTGACTGATTTGGGGAGGTTTGACTCGGTCAAACCTCTCTTCTCTATTTATAGGAAAATCAACGGTTGAGATTCAATCTTGAAATGATCCAACGGTTCAGATTTAAGATGGGTAAGAAGTAAATGATAGAATGGTAAAAATTATTTACCGGAATAGAATTTGGAAATTACCATACACTTCATAAATTCACAGAAATTAGCCAGAATCTCCGAAAAATATTCCGAAAATACCGGGAGACTCGTGTCGACACGTACTACAACATCGAGTCATCACTTCAGGTATTTGGAGAACTTAGTAAAACTCGAGAATTAACTCGAGCGATAACTTAACGAATTACCGATCGCAATTAAAAATCCTCGGTAACTCGTGAATCTCTGTGAAAAGTAACTTTTATTAACTTCAAAAGATTCGGGGTGTGACAATTCTCCCCACCTTATAAAAATTTCGTCCTCGAAATTTCTATACTCGAAATCCAACACTGTGGGGAATAGTACCACTTAAAATACTAATATTGCTCTCCAATGTCTACTAAACACAACCACAAGTGACGTCGTCACAAAACTGCTCATACTCATTCCGATCCCATCACCCCCCGCTTATCGCGGGTAAAAATTCCTTCAAAGATACTCGTATTCTTTCGTGGAACCTTAAATATCAACTCAACACATTCCCTCTGCAGGAAATGACTACCACGCCTGAGGGGTAGGGTCCGATGTCACTAATGGATTTAAATCCTCTGGTAACACAATACAACGTGGGGTCAAAACCCATGACGACCTGCCCACGAGAAAATCATAACGACTTGTGTTACACGAACCATCACCTCATTTGAACCAGGCTTCCTGATCTGGTTTACGCTTTCTAGAAACCATTCTGTCAAGTTGTCCTGTTGTAGAGTAATTGTCTTCCCTTACTCTATCATTACTCAAACCACTGACACACACAGGACACGAACTACCATGAATTCTTTTGCGTAAATCCAAAACCATAGCCTTTAAATCAGGGAGATACAAGTCTCCAGACATCGAGATCCCACAATACTTACTCCCCGCATGATGACAAATTGTCAGGCTACACACTGCTCACGTGACTATTCTGACAACAACAAATCCGGACCCTTTTTACTCACAAGCCAAGCATATAAACGCTAACTCAATTATCACCTCGTGGAACTACAGCGTACTTTACCACTGGTAACACATCTCCGTACTACTCATAGGTGAGGTGCCACTGACCACCCTATCTCTTACCTTAGCCTGGAATGACGCATAGTGCAGAACTTGCACTTCAACCATAACTGTGCGTCTATTAAACAATATCTGCATCACAATCTGGGATAAACTTACCATTAAATGACTCCCAGAGCCTTACCCGCTCAACATGGTTATTCCATTCCCAGATGCCTCCATTACCACTTCGTCCGTATTAACTGACAACTTGGGCATTTAACCAGATCGGACATCTACATAAAATTCAGTGCCACTGGTGCACACCCAAAGGAACCCTTGATCAAGCATCGGGAAATTAATTCCGCCCGAACTTAGCCATATTGATCACCGAGCATCCAGTTATCAAGGCATAATTTAACAAATGTCATCACCGCACTGGGTGAGTGAACATCACAGTGTCCACTCGTACAACTAGACAGTTTCTAACACACCTGTCCCCCACGCTCTACAAGTACACCATCCACCGCAACCTTTATTCAGTAAGATTCAAAATTCTCAATCGCTTACCACTCTAGATCTTAAACCACAAGATCCACTGCCACACGTTAACATCCTCTCAGATCATACTTAATCTGGACGTGGCATAATCACTCCACGGTTTCCGATGGAGTGTTGCACAACTTAGCAACATACTTTACTACTCTTGTAACAATTTGGTTTCCAAAACCTTGACTCGTAACACCTTTGAGTCATCAAAGAAACTCTTTCCTCAGTTTCACTGCATTTCATACTCGCCGAAATGTTGACAATTTCGCAAGTCACCTCCAATGATCTTTCTTGCTACCACTTTACACTCGTGGCGCCAAGAACTGTCGTTAGGTCAATCATTCCTAACAAGTAGGGTCACTACTCAAATGACCAATGACCATAGCAATGCCTACAATAGTTTAATCCTCTCAGGATTTCTTTAAATTATCCTCAATAATAGATCTCCCAAACCTTAATCCTTATTCCCCATATCAAGATTGAGGATATTTCCTGTCGCTGCAGTGAAGGTAGCTTATGAACCCTAAATACGACTAAGTACACTTCCGGTTACAATACTAGATTAGACCACAGCCAGTGAGTGCACAAATTCCCATGCCATCAAGCTCAGTTAATCGTCCTCGAAGAAACCAAGTGTCATAACGGACGACTGGGACTGCAGGTTCAAGATTGAGCAACTACAAACATTCTTGCTCAAATTAATGACCCAGTAAACCTTGCCTCACTGCTGTCCCTTCACCATTTCCGTGCATCTAACTCAACATGCACTCCGCCACCTACTAACGACATGTAATAATCTCGCTAACCATCATAAAAGTCGGAGCCACTAACAATAACCCACTTCCGACATATACTTAAATGGTTAGGCCATCTTCTGGACGTTTTGTACAGAAACTTCCAACCAAACGTCTCTAATCTCCGTTCTCACTAAATGGAACTCTCATGAGAAATTCTTAAGATGATGTCATCACTAGTCTTAGTCACCTACCTGGTGTCAATTTGACCACACATAACTGCACACCATAATTATGCCTTACCAGCATGTGCTACCCAAATTTCAACTTCACCACTTCCCTACACAGGAGGGTACACGTGCTCATGTGGGGTATACACATGTACATCTTCAACCATCAAACAGTGCCGTTTGCACAACTACCGGTTCCTACACCACAATAATACCAAGTCCATCAAGGCTCGTATCACTATCTCCGGTACCCCAAGCACCCTTGGTCCGAGACCCGGTGGCTTGTTGCCACTTCCAACATGTTCCTTTAAATTCCGAAGCCAATTACCTTTAATTACCACAAGTAACGCTTCCTCGATCTGAAAATCGATCTCTAATACAGCCAACCTGGAGACTCCTCCACTGGTGTACTAATTACAACACTTTGACCGCAGGTGGATAACTCACCTTGAGGTTGCCATGAGTCCCAAGATCTGGTGACACGATTAAATTCTTGCCTCCACGATAAATGGCCAAATGACCATTGTCACCTATAATTCAAATCACGCTTGGACTCACTAACGATTCAAATATTTCTAGTACCCCAAACATGGGTGGCTGGAGTTAAGAAGATCTAGTCGTAGCTGTCGACAACAATGTCAGCACCAAAGCTGACCCACGCCATTAGTTCTAGTGGCTGTCCCATAAAGCATCAAGTGACCAAAACAGCCTTTACTTCCTTAACATTCTTCAATAGTGTCACATCATGGACTCGTCACTAGAAAAAGTCCATTGATCACAAAATAACCCCACTCAACTTTCCTTGAGTCATTCCACTTTCATATGTCCGTTGGTTTCTCTGAAACCACACTAATGACGAACCTCAACAAAATCGTGGCAATCGTCAAATCTTAATATTCATCCTCTCAGAATAATCGCGCTAGGCGACTTCAGCTCCTTTTTCCATCACAGGATGCAACATCTTCCAGTAACTCGTACGGCTCTTCACTGCTAAGAGCCCCATAACACGAACACCCAAGCCTTATCTTAGGCTTCTACAGCATCCCTGTCAACGACCATGACAGCCTCCCAGGCGTGAATTAATCGTTTCACCACCGAGTACTCACACGTAAAGCTCAAACGTTAAACAACGTGAGTTTACAGCTCGATCCCCAACTCAAATCTCATAAATCAATGGGGAATACAAAAACATAAATACGTAACGAGCTTACCTTGTTCCTTACAGGAACTCTCTATGAGGTCGCGCGTACTGAGGCATAGTCTTGAAGATTCGATCGTTTATAGGACCACTCGGTCCATATCTCAATCAGGAAGTACTAACTCATATCCTCAATAAACACTAAGCGTCCAAGCATAAAATGCCGATGGATCCGCCGCGGTCGGACCATCACTCTATAGACACTAAGTGATACTAAGTATATGAGGTAGTAACAGGAAACGATAACCTGGCTCTGATACCATTGACAGGACCCACCCCGGGTTAAACCCCTTTAACCCGAAGTAAATCCTGCGGGGACCACCTCAAGGGAACTTCTTACCGCAACTCCCTTGAAATGGCCAACCCTTCCTACACAACTAACTAAACCGGGTTAGTCAGAGCAGTCTATAGAGATGATTACCCAAAGAATTTCAAGCAGCAACGGAAATGATCGACTATGCCTCGACTCTCGTACGCGCTCGACCTCCTCTCAAGAACCCTGCATCACTGGGCATTTAAAAACGAAAGGCCCAGGGGAGAAACATTTAAAAACTGTTAGAGTGAGTGGACGAAAATCAAATATAAAAGCTCCATTTCCTGTAATGCTCTCCCAAAAGTATATCAATTTAAAAATCATTTATGCATGCCCACAATTACTAAATTTCCGCAAATGCATGATAAGATAAACCAGCAAGGAATATGGGAAGAGAAATGTTCACCAAACATAATAAGTCTGACCTCTCAGACTAGGGTCGGAGCTAAGAGCTCTAGTAGCGCCCTCACGCTACGCTATGCTAGCTAGATAAAATAATACGGTCAACCCTTATAATATCAACCTGACCTCTCAGGCTTGTCTGACCTCTCAGACCAGGGTCGGAGCTAAGAGCTCTAGAATATGTGATAACGGTCAACCCTTATAATATCAACCTGACCTCTCAGGCTTGTCTGACCTCTCAGACCAGGGTCGGAGCTAAGAGCTCTAGATAAAGTGGAAATGGTCAACCCTCATAGTGCACTACGTAGTTTGCCTGACCTCTCAGGCTAGGGTCGGAGCTAAGAGCTCTAGTAGCGCCCTCACGCTACTCTAACTAGCATATTTATTGGTCAACCCTTAAAATAAAAATTCATAACAATACATTAATCAAATTCTCTTCCCAAAACAATTAATTAAAACAATTCCTTGTCATATATGCATAAAACCAATTTCCAACGAAGTCTCGGGTTCAATTCCATTCGAAGGACGGCCCTCACCGTCTATAACCATTTTCGGAAGAAATAGAAAATTGAGTAATAATGTAAATACGTTCAAGAACCCGAGAAGGATATAATTTTCGGAAACAATCATAAACACCATGCAATTAACTCAATAATTAAGGCATGCATTTATTTAAAATAATATGTCCACTCACAGTACTATTGCGACATTTCCGCTCGGAAAGCTCCTCGAGCGAAACCCTCGAACTACCCGCGTAGTCGAGCCCGTCTCACGTCCGACCAGAGACTGTACAACAAATCATCACATTAGTCATACCACAGTTGACTTGGTCTTTTCCTAGTTTGACCAGGAAATCCTATTTGACCCACACGTTGACCAAGTTCATTTCTTATAGCACTTTAACCTTTATAACTTTCTTTCCCGATTATCGACTCTTAACTCAATTTACCGGAAGTCCGACTCAGCTTCCGAACTTTCATTTATTACTTTAATATTAATTCGTTGAATTACTATGAACACCCAACGTGTCACATTACTCAGTACATTTAACCTTGAGTCGATTTACCGATTTGACCTTTCCTCATAAATTCCAGTTATCAATTTCCGATAACAATTTAACATTTTACCAAATTAACCAACTAGTGTCCAACTTCATTGAACTTCAACCCTTTAACCATTTTTCTGAAAATGCAACTTCCCCAAAGTGAAAGCTTTCCTTTAATGGAAACTTTCCCAAAATGGAAAGTTTCCCAAATTAACAGGTTTCCCAAATTAACAGGTTTCCTAAATTGGTAAGTCTTCTTTAGAATGGCAAGTTTCCCAAAATGGAAACTTCCCACTTACGTCCAATTAACCGTAAATAATCCAATTCTTTAATTTACGGAAACTTTACGACAATTAGGTTATTGAAAGAATCAACTCCTACCTCTTCGGCATTCAGCCGGTTTTACCGTATCACCGGAATCTTCTCCGGATTCCGGTGACTTGCCGGAATTTCGCCATCACCTCCCCGTTTCCTTCGTCACCAAGTTATCGACCACATGCACAAAACAACACAACTCCAATTCAGTAATAGAGCACCACAACAACTATCACAACAACAACAACCTAGTTCTAACTCACCTGTATACCTCTAATTCCATGAACCAGATGCTACTCCTCGTCCAAAATAACTGAAGGACAGAAGCTTATTCCAACATCAGTAAAACTTACACTAGACCTGCATTGAGCAGAAAACCCAAATTCATCCAATCCCCCAATCTCAATCAAACCTCAAAATCAATTATATAGAGGGGTAAAACACAGTGAGTAGATTGTCTTCCTCACCTCAGTTGTTTACGCTGGATACCAAAAGCATTAGGAATTCGACAGCACAGTAATCCCTCCCTCTGCTCACATATTTCTCCCCAATGCTCCTCTTCGAAAAACAACACCTCAGTGGCGTCAAGGATGACCAAACGAAGCTTCGCCACCAAGGAGAGACTTCGAATGGGTCTGAGACAGAATCCCCCAAACCGGCTGCAGAGCCACCTTCTCTCCTCCCTTCCTCTGCCACCAAAGCTCCTCTCTTGAAACTGAAACCACAAAGAGGTTGTGGACGACGAGGCGAAGCTGTCACCACCACTCGCGCCCTCTGTCGTGACCAATTTCCGAAAACTCGATCGGAGCACAGTCGAGCTCCTCGTCAGCCAATCCTCTCCCACAACAGGTATTTGAAGAAATTGGTAAGGGGGTTTTGATGAGAATGAGAAGAGGAAGAGATGGGTGGTTGTCCGCCGGCGAACGGTGGCCGGAATCGCCGGCGTCGAGCAGGGATTACCGACGCAGGAGGAGAGCTCGGGGAGCTCGGTTTGACTGATTTGGGGAGGTTTGACTCGGTCAAACCTCTCTTCTCTATTTATAGGAAAATCAACGGTTGAGATTCAATCTTGAAATGATCCAACGGTTCAGATTTAAGATGGGTAAGAAGTAAATGATAGAATGGTAAAAATTATTTACCGGAATAGAATTTGGAAATTACCATACACTTCATAAATTCACAGAAATTAGCCAGAAGCTCCGAAAAATATTCCGAAAATACCGGGAGACTCGTGTCGACACGTACTACAACATCGAGTCATCACTTCAGGTATTTGGAGAACTTAGTAAAACTCGAGAATTAACTCGAGCGATAACTTAACGAATTACCGATCGCAATTAAAAATCCTCGGTAACTCGTGAATCTCTGTGAAAAGTAACTTTTATTAACTTCAAAAGATTCGGGGTGTGACATGTGTCATGAAAGAAAAAAAGAAAAAATATATATATGTCCGAAACAAAAGAAAAGAAAAAAAAGAAGCGAAAGAAAGAAAATTTTCAGATAAAGTTCAAGTAAGGCACGAGTTTTTGGTGTTTGTAAAGTTTGTGAAATTGGAGTTTGTGATTATTTGAAGGTCTAAAAATGTTTATGTGACCTTTGTCCTGCTCATGATATTTGGAGAAGTCAAGAATGACGTATGGGTCCAACATGATGGAATTTGACCCATGGAATGGAGTCATAAGGAGGATCGAGAATTCCTAAGTCTTGGTGATATCTTATAGCACCACTTATCAAAAAAAATTCCTACCTATTGAAACCAAGCCCCATTACAACCTTTATTGAGAATAATTCATGATTCTTAAGATAGCTAAATTTGATTTGTGGAGATTTTCTCATGAGTTAAGCATATGGTTTTGGTCAATTACTGCACTTAGTTGTTAAATGAGGTTCTTCCATGAAAATCTATTCACAAAGAGCTTTTATTTGTTGAGATATGCAAGTTATTTGTTATTTTATCATCTTTTCTCTTGCATATACTATTGAGTGAATACCATTTTCTAGTGAAAAGAAGAAGAGAGTAAACCCTTGTGAGGAGGATCGAATTGCCAAACATGTTATACTAAGTTTCGAATTTCTTGCTTGATCATTCTATGACACATGTTTATGAACCTTTGTAATTGAGCTTTCACTTGAATGTTTGAACTTGAAAGTTATGCATGATAAAGATCCTGAGACAATCTATTTAAGGGTATTAGAAGTTTTATTTCGTTTTTAGAATCTTAGAGTCAGTTTGCTAAGGGACTAGCAAAGGGTAAGTGTGGGGTAGTTTGATAAGTGCGTTTTACACCATGTTTTTAATGTGGTTCTACCCTCATTTATACTTTGTTTATTCCTTGGTAATGTCATTTTTACTTATTTTGAGTCAAAAAGGTTTTTTCTGTAGAGCAATGGCTATTACATGCACAGAAAATTACAGAAACCCTACATCAACTTTGGAAGCTTATATCTGGAGATCCAGGAGGAATTTGAGGACGAGCTATACACCGTTGGAAAGCTGTGCGTGTCTAGTTTTCAGATCTGCTGGAATCGCATCAATTGGAGTTCATATGAAGGAGTTATGATCAAAACAATGTACGGAGGTCAAGCTGCAAAAAGTTGGCAGTTTCTGCCTTAGTTGTCACACGAGTTTGGGATGATGTCTCTTCACCAAAAACCTTCCCAAACATGTCAAGAGACTTAAAAGGAGCTTAATGAAGATATAGGAGGCTGCATAGAAGAAGAAAATTCGGAGAAGTCATCAAGGGTAGCCAAAACAGCAAGTAGGAAAGCTTTCCCGGTTCAACTAGGAAAAGCTGTCCTACCGAGTTCATTCAAGGGATTCGGCTGCCTAGAAGCCCAAGACTTGTGCAAGGAGGCCTACATGGATCCATTAACACGTAGGAGAGTCCAAGAGAGCCAAGCTCTTAGTTTTGGGTCTTCAACCTTTATAATTTTTAGAGAGCCAAGCTCTACCTACAAAACCCTAAACACTTAGAGATACAAAAGCTGCCGCATCCATTGTTCACCGGAGAGTTCAGCCATTCTTTCGCCAATTTCACCATACTTTGCCGACTATTTTAGAAGGTTTAGGTATGTACCTATGTAAGCTTTTGAGTAGTCTATGTGTTTGTCGAAATTTATTAAATATATATATGGTTTTGTGGTTTTATGTTTCGAACATATGCATGAGTTCTTCTTTGTGATTTTCTTGTGTGTTTGTTTAAGAACATAACGATTAGATTGCATGTTTAGGTTATGAATAAAAGAATAATTTGCTGCGTTTATATGATTAAAATACTTTAATTGATTTATCACTTACCTGATCAAGTAATCAAATCTGAGGGTAGTCTAGACGTCAGATGTTCCTAAGGGGGGAGTTTAATATGCCGTAGTGTTCTAAGGGTTAAGATCAGGCGATTGTAGGTCTTGATTCTTAGGCACTACCAAGGGTTTCTAGGGTAAAGTGATTTAAATGCTATTAGGATGAGTGACGCCATGCCTAGGATCATGTCTCCAATGACTCTTGTTCGATCAGTGTATTTTGTCTTAGTGTCAGGCGATTGTAGGCACTAAGCAAGATGACACATATATAAATTTAGTGTCAGGCGATTGTAGGCACTAAGTTTACATGAGAAGTCTACATAATTGGAATTAATTAAAGTATTCAGAAATATAAGTGCTTCATCTTAATCTGTTTCATAAACTTGCATGTTGTCTAATCGGTGCTATATGCTATTCTAAGTGTTGCATTGTTGAATGACCGATGTATGTATATATTTTCATTATTTTTTTTTAAATATTTTGTAACAACTTTAAAAAAAAAAACCCCATCGAATTTGTATATATGTATAGTGTATTTCTTTGTACTGACGTTTGTTTTGCAGAATTTAATCTTTCCCTAGTGTCTCCGGCTAGAACGATACCCTACTTACGCTTACTACAACTATAGGGTTTTAAATTGGCATCACGTCATAGGTGCGTTCGGAGTATCAAAATGTTCAGAGTCAAGAGACGCTTAGAAATGACTTATTTAAAGGGGTCAAAGGTTGACTTTTTACTATGTCAAGTTTTTCAGAAAACTTCCTTCACGAGAGTTGTAGTGCTCGACGATACGAGTCTGTTGACACGCGGCAGGTGTTAATCGGATACCGTGTGTATAAATTATGGTCAACAAAAGTTGGGTTTCTATTTGGAAAGTATATAAATAGAAGGGATGGGTTTCCAAAAATGGAAAAGAACCCATTTTCTTTTCTCATTCCACGCACGCGCACATTTCCCTCACTATCTGAAATTTCGAACTGACCCGATCCGAACCTGGTTGACCTGACCCGATCCTCCCGGCAGACTCCAGCGACCTCAGGTGGCGAAACCGGTCTGGTCAGACACCGACCCGACTGGTTCACTAGCATGCCACGGTGGAGGGACCTGAAACCAACCCAGAAATGATGCTCTAGGTCTTCTGGGTCGATCCATGGTGGTCTTGAAGTTCAACTTGAGGTATAGAGTTGCTGGATCAGAGGAGAAGCTTCATGGTGGTTCCTAGCCGAGTTGATCAAAACTCTAGGTATTAAAGTTGTTCCTCTTGCTTTGATCTACATCTTTCATGTTTGGAGTTTGTTGAAATTTATTGCTTTTGGTGGAGGCGCGTCCGGCAGTTCTGGGAGTTCTGGTTGCTCCTATAGACCTTCTAGGGTTGTTGTGGTTGCATGTGGGTGGTTTTTGGGTGAAGTTCGCAGGTTTGAGGGTGGTGGCGTGTGAGGCCCACCAGTGGTGGCGCGTGGCGGCGCGTCTGACATCCTTTGGGGCAGTGAGTTGTCCCAAGCTCATGTACTCTTTGAGCCGAGCGCGTGGATATATAATTTGTCGGTTTCGGTTATCGTTTAGTGTGACGTTCAGTCGAATCGAGTCATTATTACCTTCGTATGGTAACTAAGCTCGATTATATAATTGTAGGTGTATATTGATCGACCAAGTGTTAAAGATTTACCGTGTGGCGGTAGTTGACGCAGCGGGATTTCGAGGTGAGTAATTTTCACTGAGGGTGCAATCTCAGAAATACCTTTGGCGGTTTTGTTTATTTACAAGGTTGCCACTAAAGTCAAAATTTCCTTAAAGGCCCCTGACAGCTCATGTTCACTACAAGGGTGCCTATTAGGTGGTTTTACTTATATGCCTTTAGGGGATTTATATATTTACTTGGTTGTCATTCTATTATATTTATGTGGGATAATCTCGATAAATAGATGATTAGTGGATATCTCAGCGGAGAGGTTGAACTCCGGTTGCGATAGGCGTAAGCTATCCATAATATTAAATCGACCGATAAATAGAAAACGGGATTTTGCCCGGTTAGAGCGTTAATTAAATATGAGCTACGTGTGACTTGATCCCTGAGTACAGGGTACGTAGGCAGCCTGACCGGGATTTGGGTGCAGTCACAAATAATATTACTACCCTAGGTAAAGTGATTGGTTTGAGATCCAATTGCGGAAATCGGGATAACCTCCTGTTGTGAGGTCTATTCCGATATCGTTTGAAGTGTTCGAAAATGGTTTAGGAAAAAGGATTATCTTTTCTCAAGAGGGATTACAAGTAAATCTCTCTTAGGATGGGTCCCGCATGTCCTAACCTAGGTTTAAGAAGGTAAACTTGGGCCGGGGCGTGACAATTTTGATGCGTGTAATTATGAGTTGTGTATCCCGATCAATAAAAGTGTCCAAAACAACAAGATCTTCCACTATCAAATAATGGGTATACAAGAGATACAAAACTTCAAGAACATCACTTGAAGGAAAAACTTTCTTACACTTGTTTTGCTACACTACACTACACTCTCAAATTGGAGTGGACACTTTTCACTCTGTACTTGGATGAAGATGTTTGAGATGGATGAGATGATGGAATGAGCAAATGACATCTCCTTTTATAAGCTTAAGGAGGAACCCTAATTATTGCTATACAATTATGGTCATACATGAAACTCTTGTAACTCATGAAACCATAACTCCTAAACTATCCCACTTTCTTGTGTAACTCAAGTCTTAATACCTTGTAACTTAAAACTTAATGTCTTGTAACTTAAGAGCTACTAACTTCTAAGACCACTAACTCATATAACTCATGAACCTTTAACATTCTTATCATAAATCAATAGTGTAATTTATTGCTCTGGATATTACAACAAAAAGTTGAGATAAACTCAAAGAGTTTTTATAAAATCAAGGTTAACTAATAAAACTGATATAGGCTCCTTATATAGAAGCCAACAAACCATAGCACTACCAGCATAAATATAATAGCTGACGAAATAATAAAAAACACAGGACGATAAAATTTTTTTAGTCGGCTAAAGTGGACTTGTAGCCGACGAAAAAATATTTCATCGGCTAAAATAATTTTTTCGTCAGCTATAATCTGTAAACTATAGCCGATGAAATTATAAAAGCTTAGCCGACAAAATAAATGATTTCGTTGGCTAAAAGTCCTTATATTTGCAGATCTAGACAACAGCTCATTTTGGAAAAAAAGGGAAAAAAAGTTCGGGTGTTTTCAAAATTTGTCCAAAATTAGTTTGTGTAGCTATATATAGGTACGTGTATGTGTATGTATCTTGATTTTGAGTTGATTTAAGAGTTATTTGAGTTATATAATATTGATTTTGAGTTTTTTTAGTTGAATTAATAGATTTTGAGTGTGATTGAGTTGATCGATTTTGATTTGATAATATATATGAAGTTGTTAATAAGTTGTCGATTTTGATTGAGTATATACATGTTCATTAATTTAATTATAATATTGTGTTGATGCATGATATGAATTAATTAAGTTGTTGATTATATGTTGATTATGATTTTATGATGATTGATGTGTTGATATATAATATTGTTTTGTAATTAGTAATTAGTATATATATATGTAATATATATATATTGGGATAAATATTAATTTGTTATTATTTAATTTTTGCAGAATACTAAATGATTTGAAATTTTATATATGGAATTAATTAATTAGATAGATAGTTATACATATATATTTTGTTATATTTTCAGGATATGGATAATAGTTGGATTTCACTTCCAAAATGGGACAAAAGATATGGTAAATGAGTTATTAGTTTTATTGAATATGCAGTACATCTAACGATCCAACAACGACCTTCATCAACGATATGTTTCCTTATGAGAGCGATATATACTCTAAAGGACAGTATATGTGACAGGACCCACCCCAGGTTAAACCCTTTTAACCCGAAGTAAATCCTGCGGGGACCACCTCAAGGGAACTTCTTACCGAAACCCCCTTGAAATGGCCAACCCTTCCTACTAAACTAACTAAACCGGGTTAGTCAGAGCAGTCTACAGAGATGATTACCCCAAAGAATTTTTACGCAGCAACGGAATGATCGACTATGCCTCGACTCTCGTACGCGCTCGACCTCCTCTCAGGAACCCTGCATCACTGGGCATTTAAAAACGAAAGGCCCAGGGGAGAAACATTTAAAAACTGTTAGAGTGAGTGGACGAAAATCAAATATAAAACTCTATTTCTTTTAATGCTCTCCCAAAAATGTTTTGATTTAAACATTTATTTATGCATGCCCACAAATACCAAATATTCCACAATTGCAAGATAAGATAAACAAGGATTATGGGAAGAGAAATGTTCTCATACATAATAAGTCTGACCTCTCAGACTAGGGTCGGAGCTAAGAGCTCTAGTAGCGCCCTCACGCTACGCTATGCTAGCTATATAAAATAATACGGTCAACCCTTGAAATATCAACCTGACCTCTCAGGCTTGTCTGTCCTCTCAGACCAGGGTCGGAGCTAAGAGCTCTAAATAAAATGATAACGGTCAACCCTTATAATATCAACCTGACCTCTCAGGTTTGTCTGTCCTCTCAGACCAGGGTCGGAGCTAAGAGCTCTAAATAAAATGATAACGGTCAACCCTTATAATATCAACCTGACCTCTCAGGTTTGTCTGTCCACTCAGACCAGGGTCGGAGCTAAGAGCTCTAAATAAAATGATAACGGTCAACCCTTATAATATCAACCTGACCTCTCAGGTTTGTCTGTCCACTCAGACCAGGGTCGGAGCTAAGAGCTCTAAATAAAATGATACGGTCAACCCTCATAGTGCACTACGTAGTTTGCCTGACCTCTCAGGTTAGGGTCGGAGCTAAGAGCTCTAGTAGCGCCCTCACGCTACTCTAGCTAGCATATTATTGGTCAACCCTTATAATATACATTCAACAATACATTAATCAAATTCTCTTCCCAAAACAATTAATTAAAACAATTCCTTGTCATATATGCATAAAACCAATTTCCAACGAAGTCTCGGGTTCAATTCCATTCAAATGACGGGCCATCCCCGTTATTAACCATTTTCAGAAAGAAATAGCAAATTGGAGGAATAATGGTAAATACGTATAAGCATAAAAATCAAGAAAACCTTTAACCGAGGTTCCCGCTAAACTTTATCCAAATAACACCTCCAAGAACCCGAGAAAATATAATTCTCGAAAACAATCATAAAAACCATGCAATTAAATCGATAATTAAGGCATGCGTGCATTTAAAATAACATGTCCACTCACAGTACTATTGCGACCTTTCCGCTCGGAAAGCTCCTCGAGCGAAACCCTCGAACTACCCGCGTAGTCGAGCCCGTCTCACGTCCGACCAGAGACTGTATAACAAATCATCACATTAGTCATACCATCGTTGACTTGGTCTTTTCCTAGTTTGACCAGGAAATTCTATTTGACCACATGTTGACCAAGTTCCTTTCTTTTAACAACTTTTCAACAATTAGATTTAATTCCCAATTACCGACCCGACATTTTTCCAGGATTTCCAGTTATCATTTATTTCCGATAACCATAACACTTTACCGACTTAACCAACGACTCAGCTTATACTCAAGTCCAACCTTAATATATATCCTATGTCGGACGACAATTACCGGGGTAACCCCAAATTACCGGTCATTCCAATTTCTTTACCAAAGCTTTCCAAACTCTTTCCAAACATACTTTTTACCCCAAGTGAAACCACTTTTACCACAACAGTAAATAATTAACAATTATTCAAAAATCATGGGTAAAATGACCAAAATGCCCCTTTCACTGTGCAAACACAGTCGCCGGCCGGCAAGCCTCCGACCGACGATCTCCGGCCATCAATAGCTCCGCCTCCTCCTCCACAACAACTTTTCTCAAGAAACTTAAGCTCAAATCGAAGCCTAACTACCTCAAATCGTCCAACCACAGTAAAAACTCCAAAAATCACAACCGGAGTTCGATCTCCTTACCTAGCTCGTTAGAGGCTGTCTCCTTGCAAATGGAGCTTCCAGGGAGGGCAGCGGTCCTTCCCTTACCCACCAAACTTGGCGCGAACGGCGGAGGAGGTTGACCCAGGTAAGCAGTCACTGTTGCAGTCACTGTGCAAGCTTTTCTCTCCCTCTCCAGCACTCCTCTGCCACGGTTAGCCGCCCAGATCGACGGCGGAGGTGGAGGCGAGTCGACCGGGACCGGTGGCGCGTCAAACGGTGGCCGGTGGAGGGAGAACCGGGATGAGCACAGTGCTGGAAGGGGAGAAGCAGTCGCGCGCCAGGAGGAAAAAGGGAGAAAGAAGAAAAGGAAAGAAAATAAAGGAAAGAGAGGGGGAAAACCGAGGGAAAAGAAGGAAAGAAAAGGAAAGGAGAGAAAAATGGGAAGTTTCCCGAAACGGAAACCTTTCCAATCCCTTTAACATTTTTCTTCCTTCTTCAAAATAGGAAGTCGTCAACCCGAATAAAATTCACCGAACTTTTCCAATTATCTTCTCAAAATCTACCCTCTGAGAATTTAATTACCGACACTTTCCAAAATAGATACGGTAATTTCTAATAGTAAACGGAGAAGATAACTTTTATTAACTTCAAAAGATTCGGGGTGTGACAATTCTCCCCACCTTATAAAAATTTCGTCCTCGAAATTTCTATACTCAAAGTCCGACACAGTGGGGGATAGTACCACTTAAAATAATAACATTGTTCTCCAATATCCACTTCCTTCTGAGAACTCTTCTGAGACGCCTCACGAAAAGCATTGTCAAAACCTAAATACCTGCTCCCAGAAGTCTATTGACATAGGATGTAAGGTAGTAAACTTATTTACGTAACATGGACATACGTGACACTAGGTATCCATTAACTCTAAGGATACCCAACATATTCCTCAAACTCATGTAACCTTGTCACGTGTCACAACTAGCCAACGTAGCACTCCTTCCTACGTGGATGATAACCTCCAATACCTTCTCTTTTTCTGACACCCGACCACTCTTCTCGGGTCAAAACTAAAGCATCTGAAGTCTTACCGTGGGGTACAATGATTTTCTCTTGAATCATTGATTAACTGATTCACCGAATTCTTACTGTACTTCATCTCATTTATGCGGTGGAATACGACACTGACTATCACTGATCCGCCATCTGTAATCCTCCGATATCAATATACAACGTGGGGTCAACACCCATGACAACATGCTCACGAGAAAACCATGACGACTTGTGTTACACAAACCGTCACCTCATTTGAACTAGGCTCCCTGATCTGGTTTACGCTTTCTAGAAACTATTCTGTCATGTTGTAGAGTAATTGTCTTCCCTGACTCTATCATTACTCAAACCACTTGTACACACAGGACATGAACTGCCGTGAATATTAGCGTAAATCCAAAACCATAACCTTTAAATCGGGGAGATCCAAAAGCTCCTGACATCGAGATCCAACAATACTGACTCCTCGCATGATAACAATATTGTCAGGCTTCACACTGCCTACCAAGCTATTCTGACCGGATAAATCTTGACTTTTACCCACAAGTCGAACATTAGAGTCGCTAGCTCAAATATCACTTGTGGGGTTACTGCATACTTTGCAACTGGTAACACATACCCGTACCACTCATAGGTGAGGCGCCACTGACCTCCCTATCTCTTACCTTAGCCTGGAATGACGCATAGTGCCGAACTTGCACTTCAACCAACCGTGCGTCTATTAAACATTATCCGCATCTCAATCTGGAATAGACTTACCAATAAAAGAATTCCAGAGCCTTACCAGCTCAACAAGTATATTCCATTCCCAGATGCCTCCATTACCACCTCGTCCGGTGATAACCAGCAACTTTGGACATTTAACTAGATCAGACATCTATATAAAATTTAGTGCCACTGATGCACACCCAAAGGAACCCTTGATCGAAGCATCGTGAAATTAATTCCGCCCGAACTTAGCCATATTGACCACCGAGCATCCAGTTATCCAGGCACAATTCAACGAATGCCATCACCGCACTGGGCGAGTACACACCACAGAGTCAACTCGTACTACTAGACAGTCTCTAACAAAACTGTCCCCCATGCTCTGCCAGTTTACCATCCACCGCAACCTCTATTCGGTAAGATTCAAACTTCTCAACCGCTTACCACTCCAGATCCTAAATTACAAGATCCACTGCCACACGTTAACATCCTCTCAGATCATAACTTAATCTGTACGTGGCTTTAACACACAACGTTCACTAATGGTATGTTGCTTAACTTAGCAACATACCTTACCAATCTCAGTAATAAATTGGTTTCCAAAACCTTGACTCATAATACTTTTGAGTCATCAAAGAAACCCTTACCTAGTTCCACCGCACTTCATACTTACCGAAATGTTGACACTTTCGAGAGTCACCTCCAATGATCTTTCTTGCTACTACTCTACACTCGTGGCGCCAAGAACTACCGCTAGGTCAAAAATTTCTAACCAGTAGGGTCACTACTCAAATGACCAATGACCATAGCAATGCCAACAATTCCTTAATCCACTCAGGATTTCATTAAATTACACCAAAATTCAATTTCCCAGATCAAATCCTCATTCCACAGATCAAATTGAGAATATTTCCTGTCTCTACAGTGGATGTAACTCATGAACCCCAAACATGTCTAAGTACACCTTCGGTTAAAATATTTGATTAGACCACAGCCAGTGGGTGCACAAATTTCCATGCCATCAAGCTCAGTTATTCGCCCTCGAAAAACCAAGTGTCATAACGGACGACTTTGGTTGCAGGTTGAAGCTTGACCATCTACAAGTATTCTCGCTCAAATTCAAAGATTCAGTAAACCTTGCCCCACTGCTGTCCCTTCACATTTTCCGTGCATTTAACTCAGCAGGCAATCAACCACTTACTGATAACATATAATAATCTCGCTAACCATCATAAGAGTCGGAGCGACTATCAATGACCCACTTCCGACCTGTACTTAAATGGTTAGGCCAACTACTGGACGTTTTGCACCAAAACCTCTAATCAAGCATCCTTAATCTCCGTTCTCAATAAACGGAACTCTCATGACACATTCTTAAAAATGATGTCATCATCAGCCTTAGTCACTTACCTGGTGTCCTTTGACCACACACCTCTGCACACAATAATTATGTTTTACCCGCATGTGCTACCCATATTTCAACTTACCACTTCCCTACAAAGGTGGGTACACGTGCTCAGGTGGGGTATACCCATGTACATCTTCAGCCGTCAAAACAGTGTCGTTTGCACAACGACCGGTTCCTACCCCACAATAAGACAAAGTCCATCAAGGCTCGTAATACTATCTCCGGTACCCCAAGCACCCTTGGTCCACGACCTGGTGGCTTGTTGCCACTTCCAACATGTTCCTTTAAAATTCCGAAACCGATTACCTTTAATTACAAATAGTAACACTCTCTCAATCTGAAAATCAACTCTAACACAGCCAACCTGGAGACCCCTCCACAGGTGTACTAATTAAAATACTCTGACCACAGGTGGATAACTCACCTTATGGTTGACACGAATCCCAAGATCTAGTGACACGATTAAATTCTTGCCTCCACGATAAATGGCCTAATGACCATTGTCACCTATAATTCAAATCACGCTTGGACTCACTAATGATTCGAATATTTCTAGTACCCCAAACATGGGTGGCTGGAGCTAAGAAGATCTAGTCGTAGCTGACGACAACAATGTCAGCACCAAAGCTGACCCACGCCATTAGTTCTAGTGGATGTCCCATAAAGCATCGAGGGACCAAACTAGCCTGTACTTCCTTAACATTTCCAGCAGTGTCACATCATGGACTCGTCACCCGAATCAAGTCCATTGATCCCAAAATGACTACACTCATTTTCCCTGAGTCATTCCACTTCCATAAGTCCGTTGGTTTCTCCAAAACCACACTAATGACGAACCTCAACAAAGTCGTGACAATCGTCAAAACTCAATATTCATCCTTTCTAGCAATCGCGTTAGGATGAAATTTCTTTCATCATCTCGTACGACTCTCCACTGCTAAGAGTCTCATAACTCGAACACCAAAGCCTTGTCTTAGGCTTCTACAGCATCCCTGTCAACAACCGTGACAGCCTCCCAGGTGTGAATTAACTGTTTCACCACCGAGTACTTACACATAATGCTCAAACGTTAAACAACGTGAGTTTACAGCTCGATCCCCAACTCAAATCTCAATAAATCCCTTTAAAACACAATCCTTGGGGAACTCATCAAATAAATACGTAACGAGCTTACCTTGTTCCTTACAGGAGTTCACTGTGAGGTCGGCGTACTGAGGCATAGTCTTGAAGATTCGATCGTTTATAGGACCACTCGGTCCATATCTCAATCAGGAAGTACTAACTCATATCCTCAATAAACACTAAGCGTCCAAAGCATAAAATGCCGATGGATCCGCCGCGGTCGGACCATCACTCTATAGACACTAAGTGATACTAAGTACTTGAGGTAGTAGCAGGAAACGATAACCTAATGCTCTGATACCATTGACAGGACCCACCCCAGGTTAAACCCTTTTAACCCGAAGTAAATCCTGCGGGGACCACCTCAAGGGAACTTCTTACCGAAACCCCCTTGAAATGGCCAACCCTTCCTACTAAACTAACTAAACCGGGTTAGTCAGAGCAGTCTACAGAGATGATTACCCCAAAGAATTTTTACGCAGCAACAGAATGATCGACTATGCCTCGACTCTCGTACGTGCTCGACCTCCTCTCAGGAACCCTGCATCACTGGGCATTTAAAAACGAAAGGCCCAGGGGAGAAACATTTAAAAACTGTTAGAGTGAGTGGACGAAAATCAAATATAAAACTCTATTTCTTTTAATGCTCTCCCAAAAATGTTTTGATTTAAACATTTATTTATGCATGCCCACAAATACCAAATATTCCACAATTGCAAGATAAGATAAACAAGGATTATGGGAAGAGAAATGTTCTCATACATAATAAGTCTGACCTCTCAGACTAGGGTCGGAGCTAAGAGCTCTAGTAGCGCCCTCACGCTACGCTATGCTAGCTATATAAAATAATACGGTCAACCCTTGAAATATCAACCTGACCTCTCAGGCTTGTCTGTCCTCTCAGACCAGGGTCGGAGCTAAGAGCTCTAAATAAAATGATAACGGTCAACCCTTATAATATCAACCTGACCTCTCAGGTTTGTCTGTCCTCTCAGACCAGGGTCGGAGCTAAGAGCTCTAAATAAAATGATAACGGTCAACCCTTATAATATCAACCTGACCTCTCAGGTTTGTCTGTCCACTCAGACCAGGGTCGGAGCTAAGAGCTCTAAATAAAATGATAACGGTCAACCCTTATAATATCAACCTGACCTCTCAGGTTTGTCTGTCCACTCAGACCAGGGTCGGAGCTAAGAGCTCTAAATAAAATGATACGGTCAACCCTCATAGTGCACTACGTAGTTTGCCTGACCTCTCAGGTTAGGGTCGGAGCTAAGAGCTCTAGTAGCGCCCTCACGCTACTCTAGCTAGCATATTATTGGTCAACCCTTATAATATACATTCAACAATACATTAATCAAATTCTCTTCCCAAAACAATTAATTAAAACAATTCCTTGTCATATATGCATAAAACCAATTTCCAACGAAGTCTCGGGTTCAATTCCATTCAAATGACGGGCCATCCCCGTTATTAACCATTTTCAGAAAGAAATAGCAAATTGGAGGAATAATGGTAAATACGTATAAGCATAAAAATCAAGAAAACCTTTAACCGAGGTTCCCGCTAAACTTTATCCAAATAACACCTCCAAGAACCCGAGAAAATATAATTCTCGAAAACAATCATAAAAACCATGCAATTAAATCGATAATTAAGGCATGCGTGCATTTAAAATAACATGTCCACTCACAGTACTATTGCGACCTTTCCGCTCGGAAAGCTCCTCGAGCGAAACCCTCGAACTACCCGCGTAGTCGAGCCCGTCTCACGTCCGACCAGAGACTGTATAACAAATCATCACATTAGTCATACCATCGTTGACTTGGTCTTTTCCTAGTTTGACCAGGAAATTCTATTTGACCACATGTTGACCAAGTTCCTTTCTTTTAACAACTTTTCAACAATTAGATTTAATTCCCAATTACCGACCCGACATTTTTCCAGGATTTCCAGTTATCATTTATTTCCGATAACCATAACACTTTACCGACTTAACCAACGACTCAGCTTATACTCAAGTCCAACCTTAATATATATCCTATGTCGGACGACAATTACCGGGGTAACCCCAAATTACCGGTCATTCCAATTTCTTTACCAAAGCTTTCCAAACTCTTTCCAAACATACTTTTTACCCCAAGTGAAACCACTTTTACCACAACAGTAAATAATTAACAATTATTCAAAAATCATGGGTAAAATGACCAAAATGCCCCTTTCACTGTGCAAACACAGTCGCCGGCCGGCAAGCCTCCGACCGACGATCTCCGGCCATCAATAGCTCCGCCTCCTCCTCCACAACAACTTTTCTCAAGAAACTTAAGCTCAAATCGAAGCCTAACTACCTCAAATCGTCCAACCACAGTAAAAACTCCAAAAATCACAACCGGAGTTCGATCTCCTTACCTAGCTCGTTAGAGGCTGTCTCCTTGCAAATGGAGCTTCCAGGGAGGGCGGCGGTCCTTCCCTTACCCACCAAACTTGGCGCGAACGGCGGAGGAGGTTGACCCAGGTAAGCAGTCACTGTTGCAGTCACTGTGCAAGCTTTTCTCTCCCTCTCCAGCGCTCTTCTGCCACGGTTAGCCGCCCAGATCGACGGCGGAGGTGGAGGCGAGTCGACCGGGACCGGTGGCGCGTCAAACGGTGGCCGGTGGAGGGAGAACCGGGATGAGCACAGTGCTGGAAGGGGAGAAGCAGTCGCGCGCCAGGAGGAAAAAGGGAGAAAGAAGAAAAGGAAAGAAAATAAAGGAAAGAGAGGGGGAAAACCGAGGGAAAAGAAGGAAAGAAAAGGAAAGGAGAGAAAAATGGGAAGTTTCCCGAAAAGGAAACCTTTCCAATCCCTTTAACATTTTTCTTCCTTCTTCAAAATAGGAAGTCGTCAACCCGAATAAAATTCACCGAACTTTTCCAATTATCTTCTCAAAATCTACCCTCTGAGAATTTAATTACCGACACTTTCCAAAATAGATACGGTAATTTCTAATAGTAAACGGAGAAGATAACTTTTATTAACTTCAAAAGATTCGGGGTGTGACAATATGCCTCAGCCGGTGCAGCCCTTCCCTAGAGTTGTCAACACTGCGGGTATTGACAAGTACAACAAACTGCATTCTTTTCAACAGACGCCTGTGTACCCCGGTTGTCAGAAGACGGTTCTTAAAAGTGTGATAGACATAATGAAGATTAAAGATGAGAAAAAATTGACCGTGAAGGCTGTTGATGATTATCTACAGTACACTGCTTCGATGCTGTCGAAGAAGACTCATCGGATGATTTCGATTACGAGCCTTCTTAGTTTGAATATGTAATACAAATTGATGTGTTTTATATGCTACAAGCTGTTGAATTCATATTTTTGTTAAATTTTGGTGATATATGAACATGAAATTGGTATGGTTTACATTAAACAACATGGTTTTTTTGTATTTTTTAGTTTTAGCCGACGAAATATGTCATATTTCGTCGACTAAGATAGTTTAGCCAACGAAATATAGTCTATTTTCGTAGGCTAAAACTATCTTAGCCGACGAAATACAACCTATTACGTCGGCTAAAACTATCTTGGCCGACGAATACCCTAATATTTCGTCGGCTATAGTTAAATAAATAAAATAATAATTTTACACCACTAGTTGCATCTCATCGATTTGAAACTATTTTCAGTTGAAGGTCCGGGCAAAATATGTAATTTAGAAGGTCAAATGACCTCTTCCGTGCGTTTAGGGGTTTGACTTACGAGATTGACCGTCCGGATCGAGTCCTTAACGTTGTCGGAACTTGATGAAAATTTTCCCATACACATATTTCAACATAATGATGATATCTGACAGTCGAATTTTTGTTTCTCAAGTTTGATCATCACAATCATAACATGTTTACTAATGTTGTATAACTTGTTTACCAAGTGTTAAATAAATGTTCCAATTTAAAAAAAAAAACTATATGTAGAAGCTTCAAATGAAAAAAAGTCGTGAAATAAGATATGACCGGAATGGTAAAATATGTCTACGGTTGAAAAATCACGTAATTCCGGTAAATTCTTGGTGACAATAGTTGCGGTCAATGCAATTTTTCATTCTTTCTCCCAAGAGCTAGCTCTATCTCAGATGGTTATTTTTCATAAAATGATAATTAAACAAATAAATTACATAAATAAATATAAAAAAGACTATAGCCGATGAAATTATCAATAACTCATCGGCTATAGTTAAATAAAATGAATAAACAAAATGATAATAAAATAAATAAATTAAATAAAAAATGCTTATAGTCGACGATTTTATCAATAATTCATCGGCTATAGTCCAACAAACAAAATGATAATAAAATAAATAAATTTAAAATAAATAAAAAATGCTTATACCTAACGATATTATCAATAATTCGTCTGCTATCACTACCAGGAAAAAGCCTTTAGCCGACGAAAAAAAAATTTGTCGGCTAAGTTAAATTTTCGTCAGCTAAACTGGACTTTTAGCCGACGAATTTTTTTTTCGTCGGGTAAACTAATGTTTTCGTCGGCTATAGTTAAATTTTAGCCGACCAAAAAAATTTTCGTCGGCTAAAGTGATTGTTTCGTCGACTATATTATGTAAACTTTAGCCGACGAAATGTGAAAAGTTTAGCAGACGAAATTAGGGTATTTCATCGGCTAAAGTAACTTTTAGTTACAAAATTGCACTACGGATATATCGGTGTCCGATTGACTATTGTGATACAAATCTGGAAGCAGAACGGCCGTACGAGTAAAACTCATCGCTAATGCCATGACATACAAGCTTTTTTGGTCATCCGAGTTCGTTTAAGGCTTCAAAATGAAGTTTTTCTAAACGCTTAACACACGAAAATGTCCATATCTACACCTATATGAGGTATTTTGGCCTAACCTTCAACACAACAAACACTCACCATAATGAGACGCAACTGTCCATCTAAAAATTTTGAGACATTTACCCCTCGATGATAGGACTCCCCATATAGATAAATAATGGTAAATAGTAGGCATGTTATGATTCCGATCATCAAAATTCACAAACAAAAATACGACCGTCAGATATCATCAATATGTTGAAATATATCTCTGGTAAAAAATTCAACTTTATCCGATAAATTTAAGGACGTCATCTAGACAGTCAATCTCATAAGTCAAACCCCTAAATTGTATTGACTGCAACTATCGGCACCGAGACTTTACCGGAATTACGTGATTTTTCAACCGTAGACGTATTTCACCATTCCTGTCATATCTTATTTCACGTTTGAAGTTTGAAGTTTCTACGTAGAGTTTGTTTTAGAAACGAAACATTTGCTTAAAGCTTAGTAAACAAGTTATACAACATTAGTACACATGTTGTGATTCCGATGATCAAAGTTGAGAAACAAAATTCCGACCGTCTGATATGATCATTATGTTGAAATATGTATATAGGAAAAAATTCAACTTAATCTGAAAACGTTAAGGGCTCGATCCTTACGGTCAATCACGTAAATCAAACCCCTAAACACACGGAAACGGTCATTTGACAGTCTAAATTACGTATTTTGCCCGGACCTTCAACTGAAAATAGTTTCAAATCGATGAGACGCAATCAGTGGTATAAAAATTTTATGAAAAATAACTACCGGAGATAGGGCTACCTCTAGGGAGAAAGAATGGAAAATTGAGTTAACCGCAATTATCGGTACCGAGACTTTACCGGAATTACGTGATTTTTCAACCATAGACGTATTTCACCATTCCGGTCATATCTTATTTCATGAATTTTTTTCGTTCGAAGCTTCTACGTATAGGGTTTAGGGTTTTAGCCGACGAAATTAGGGTAATTTGTCGGCTAAAGTTAAATAAATAAATAAAATAAATAACTATAGCCGACGAAATTAGGGTATTTCGTCGGCTAAGGTTAAATAAATAAATAAATAAAATAAATAAATAACTATAACCGACGAATTACCCTAATTTCGTCGGCTAAAGTTAATTAAAAATTCAAATTTTTTGGCCGGGATTTTAAAAATTTTGAAATTTTTTGACTAAAATTTTAAACTTTAGCCAACAAAATTTCTTCGGCTAAAGTTCAAAATTTTCTATATCTTTCATTTTTATACTTCTCCTCCTCTTCATTTTCCCTCCTCCTCCTCCTCCTCCTCATCTTCCTTCCTCCTCTCCCTCTCCCTCTCCCTCTCCTAACCTTCTCCTCCTCTTTCAAATCCTTCTCCCCCTTCCTCCTCTAAATCCTTCTCCTTCCTCCTCCTTCTCTAAATTCTTCTCATCCTCCTCCTCTTGTCCTTCTCCACCACCGGTGTAAAAACGAAAAAGAAGTAAAAATTTTAATAAAAAATACAGGAAATTAAAAAAGAAAAAATATGAAATAATTAAAATAGCTATAGCAGACGAAATTTTAATAAAATTCGTCGGCCAAAATTAAAAAAAATAAAAATAGCTATAGCCGACGAATTACCCTAAAATTCATCGGCTAAAGTTAAATAAATAAATAAAATAAATAACTATAGCCGACGAAATTAGGGTATTTCGTCGGCTAAGGTTAAATAAATAAAAAAAAAATAACTATAGCTGACGAATTACCCTAATTTCGTCGGCTAGAGTTAAATAAATAAATAACTTTAGCCGAAGAAATTCGTCGGCTAAAGTTAATTAAAAATTCAAATTTTTGGCAGGGATTTTTAAAATTTTGAAATTTTTCGACTAAAATTTTAAACTTTAGCCGACGAAATTTCGTCAGCTAAAGTTCAAAATTTTCTATATCTTTCATTTTTCTCCTCCTCTTCATCTTCCCTCCTCCTCCTCCTCTTCATATTCCTTCCTCCTCCTCTTCATATTCCTTCCTCCTCCTCTCCCTCTCCTAACCTTCTCCTCTTCCTTCAAATCCTTCTCCTTCTCCTTCCTCCTCTAAATCCTTCTCCTTCTTCCTCCTTCTCTAAATCCTTCTCTTTCCTCCTCCTCCTCCTCCTCCTCCTCCTTCTCTAAATTCTTCTTCTCCTCCTCCTTCTCCTCTAAATTCTCCTCTTCCTTCATCCCCTTCCTCCTCCTCTCCTCTTGTCTTCTCCACCACCGGTGTAAAAATGAAAAAGAAGTAAAAATTTTAATCAAAAATACAAGAAATTAAAAAAGAAAAAATATGAAAAAATTAAAATAGCTATAGCCGACGAAATTTTAATAAAATTCGTCGGCTAAAGTTTTAAAAAAATAATAATAACATAAAAAAAATAATAACTTTAGCCGATGAATTACCCTAAAATTCGTCGGCTAAAGTTAAATAAATAAATAAAAATAATAGCTATAGCCGACGAATTTTAATAAAATTTCGTCGGCTAAGGTCCAAAAATTCGTCGGCTAAAGTCCAGAAATTAAGCGACGAAAAATTTATTCGTCGGCTAAATAAATGACTTTAGCCGACGATGAACAGTAATTTCGTCGGCTAAAATGTTGGCCCACGGTTTTTGCCCGACGACTTCTCAGCCGACGACGTGTCGTCGGCTAAGACTTTAGCCAACGAAATTTAGGGTTTAGCCGACGAAAAAATTTCGTCGCCTAAAGTGGTTGTTCTGGTAGTGTATAGTTAATTTAGCCGACGAGTTTAATCACTATAGCCGACAAGTTTAATCACTATAGCCGACGAGTTTAACAGGTATAGCTGACGAATTTTTTGTGTCGTCGGCTATACGTCAAGGGTATATATAAATTACCCAGCACCGTTCTTACCCGAAAACAAAAAACCCTAATCTTCTCTCTTTCTCTCAAACCTCGCTGACTCATCCACTCTCGATCTCTCTACATAGCCCCTCCACAGGTTGTTATTTCAATTTTATGTAGTTTTAATAATTTTCAATTTGTTTTAATTGGGGATTTGGGTATTTCGGTATTCGAATGTTACTTTGATGCGAATGTTTGAGTCTGGGGATGGGTACAACATGATTGTCGGGTTCGAATCCGAATTGGTATATGCATGTGTATATGTTGTTCAAATTGGTATGATTTTGATGTTGTTCTGTATATTGGTTTATTGGTTTTTGTGTAAATTTTGTTATGTTGTTATGATAGAAATTGATATTGAAATTGATAATGTTGTTGTAGATTTAGATTTAGGTTTTGCAGAAATAGAAATTAAAAATGTTGAAATTAAATTGGGGGTTTTAATAGTTTTAATTAAAATTGAAATTAAAAATGTTGAAATTAAAAATTGAAATGAAAATATTAATTGTTATTAATTGTAGAAATTCTATGAATTGTTATTAATTATAGAAATTCTATGAATTGTTATTAATATATAGTTTAATTAAATAAACTGATAATAAAACAAAAAAATGAAAAATAAATTAAATAAATTGATTAATAGTTTATATTGTTTGCATATAATAGTTGAATTGATGTATATATTGTTTGCATATAATAGTTTAATTAATATATTGATAAAGATGGTTAATATATTGATAACAAGTGTTAATTAAATATTTAAAATTACAATTAAAATTAAAAATTCAAATAATTTAATAAATTAATATTTTAAACAGGATGAAAGGCTTGTTTAGATCCACGAAGGGTTCAAAGGGCCAAAGGTCCGAATCGTTTAAGGGAACGTCTAGCAACCCTCAAACGTCGTTTCAGGGTCCCATGACAGCTAGACGTGTGTCCCTTCTGGAGCCGACATAGAGAAAACCGGGCGCCACCCATTCCTTGAGACAGCCGGGGGCCACCCATTCCTCGAGGCAGCCGGGCGCCACCCATTCCTCGAGGCAGGCGGGCACCGCCGATTCATTGAGGCAGCCGGACGCCCCTCAGTTCTCGAGGCAACTGTGGCCTCTGACCCATCCCGAGGTGCCTGCACCACGTATGTCTGAGATACACCGGGCATCGACTCCAGGCCTTACTGCTTCGGAGGGTGGGTCATCTAGGTACAGATGCCACCGCCTCTTCTCTACCTTCCGCGGTTGATACCGACATTACCTGCAATCGATGACTCAGGGGTGCCTATTTATACATTGCCCCCGCAGTTGACCGCATTAGCGGCGTACTAGTTCGTGCCTTTTGGTACGGATCTTATTTCTATGAGGGTATCATCATCGGCAACAGAGTCGGAATCCGTCGGGTTTGCCCAAACGCCCTCAGGTAATGTAATATAAATTATTTTTTTTCTTATAATTTCATAATAAGAATATAAGATTTTAATAATCAATTTATGATAGGCACAGTCAGAGCCAAGCAGGCAAGGAAGAATAGATGCCCCGTCACAGGAAACGCTTTCGAGAAGACCGTGAGTACCTCAAGAAGGATCGCCATCGATTCTAACCGGGATGACAATGTAGTATCGGGCGGGAAGACGAGGATATACTCCGGCCGCATGGGAGCATTCATTAGGGATAGAGTCCCTATGTTTTCGGCAGATTGGGGCGAGGTCCCACAGGAGAATAAGGAGATGGTCCACAACGCGATGTCGGTGAGTTTACGAAATTCCTAATTAATATTATGTATTATATTAGTTATTTATGAAAAAACTAAACTAAAAAACCATTAAATGCAGGTGTGGTTTGACGTTCTCCAGCACGTGAGGAACACCTGGGCGGACGTTGTGCATGGGGGAAGGTACGTCGGAAAGTTATTGAAAAAACAAGATTGTATGTATTATTAATAATATTTCTAATATTTTTATGGTATCTGTAGGTACAAGGAGTGGAAGAACGAGTTGCGGACTCACTGGACTATGCATGGGAACTTACGTTCTGGTACCCCTGTTGAGTTCCAGTTCAGGAAATAAAAGTGGCGTTGGCTTCTAATATCAGAATTCAACAACCCTCATAAACAAGTAATTAAAAAAATTAATTGGTTATATTGTTATTTATTTGTACGTTTTTAAATATTTTACTAATATTTTTTTTCCTTTGTAGGCCGTTTTCCGGGCGAACGCTCAGAACCGGCAACGCAACATAAGGAACCAACATGCCGGTTCTAGACCGTTCGCATCGTTGATGGACAAGACGGCCAGGAAACATTCAGAAGTCAGCCGGTACGTCTATAGAGAAGACATATCCTAACGCCTAAAAGGATATTGTAAGTCGTTTTACATTTTCAAATTTTTTAAATTATATATATACATATATTATTATTTGTTAAATGTTAATTAATTATTTTTTTCATATCCAATTAAGCGAAGGTGAGGTAGGCTAGTGACGAGGTGATGACTGCTATAGTAAGAGAGACATGGCCGGATACGCAGGAGGAAGACATGTCCGAAGCCATGTCCTGAATCGGCACTTTGGATCTGACGGTTGGGGCGAGGATTATGGGCACAGCCTTCCCACTACAAGGAAACAACTTCTACTGTCAGGGTTTAGGAAAGGTGGGCGAGGGGGTCCTTTCCCGACGAATACTTTAGCCGACGAATATATTAAAAGTTTCGTCGGCCAAAGTCTCAGACTATAGCCGACGACTGCTTCTAATTTCGTTTGCTAAAGTCAAAACCGACGAGTCTTTACCGACATCTTAGCCGACGAATACAGTTAACAGTCCGACGAAAATTTTTTGTCGGCCAAAGTACTGATCCTGGTAGTGTAGGGCAACTAACAACGAAACCTAAAAGCTGATGAATTAAAATAAAATAAAATCTAAAACAAACTAATTAAAAGAAAACCTAAAAACTAATAAAAATAAAACTCGAAAATAATCAAATCTGTCTTTTGAACACCCAACGAACTTAGATGTCTGGAAATAACTTTGTCACGGTCAAACATTTCTCCAATCTTTATTTTCCGTCGAAAAGTGGTCCCCCTTCGTTCTATATCGGTCTCATCCACTTTAAAAGAACTCGACCCCGAGTTTATCTTAAATAAAGAAGAATAATTTATAGAAAATAAACTCAATAATAAATCTAACAGTTGAACCTGTGGTTTAGAAGACGGAGACTCTGCAAACTCTGAAGGCACAATTATGAATCCAACACCATAGATGAGTTTGTCAAATCCAACTTGAGAGAAGTCTTCTTGATTCTTAAAATTACGAATGGACTTTGGTTCTAGTTTTCGAAGATCAATTTAACACAAGGTGTCTTCTTGAATGACCTTTGATTTTGGGTCTGGAAGATTCTCTTGAGGTGAGGCTTCTTCAATACTGACAATAGAGTCAACATGAGCAAATTCTTCTTGAACCTCTTGAAGGATAATGTCGAGTGGAGCTTCTTCTCGGCTCACGGGAATATTGCAATCTTGAATGACAATCTGAGCCTGCAAAGCTTCGTATGTTGACAACTCATGGACAATTTCTTGCGGAGCGCTTCCTTTAAAGATTCTTTGGAAATTGCTTCCGTTAGAATATTAATCTCAACATGACAATAAATTTCTATTGACTTCTTCTTTCCCTCCTTAAATGGGTATTTCTTGATCGAGAAATCTCTAGATAGAAATCTTTCTCTAATGAGACATTTCATCTTTCTCCATGTTTTTACATGTATTTTACCTTGTAACTTCCTAGCTCCTTGCAAATCATCCCACCAAATTGCAGCATTGCCTTTAAGACGAGAAACCACCTTCTTGACCTGTTTATAATCTGGAATCTCCATGATCTCAATAAATTTATCAACCTCAACCAGCCAATCTAGAAAATCCTCCACTGGTATGTGACCAGAAAAATAAGGAATACACACCATGGTACTACAATCTTGATTAACATCTTTACTCAACCTATCTGATTCGATCTCTTCCTCCATTTCTTTTACTTTTACGATCATTATTGTTGATGTTGAGCAACAACTTCCAAATTTCTTCCAACTGCTCAACCATCTCAGCTAGACGTTCATTCTGAGCATTCATCTCTACTCAGGTAACAAGAACTTGATCACCTATGCATGCTAGTTGAAAATCACTAGGAAACTTCCTTCTTCTTCTTCTTCTTCTTCTTCTTCTCTTTTCTAGTCGAATAACCAGGTCTGTTACAGAAAAAACCCAGTTTTTGGGTTTCGCTGGCGCTGATATCACTGGAGAGGGTTGTCGATGGCAGTCGGAAGATGGAGAGGCGCAGGGGTGGCTCGGAGGTCCTACAATGCCTTAGTTGTGTTCGTGGGGTCGAAGCCAACTAGGCTGGAGGAGTGGAGCATGACGTAGCTGGGATTTGACTAGAAGTTGTGACGCGGCATCGTCTAGCTAGGTGGAGATCCTGGGCTACTGCTGGGGGCTGGGCGCTGACAGGGTTGGAGAGGAGTTTGTGTCAAGGGGCAGTTCGGCGGCATTGATATGTTCTTTTTTTTTCTTTCTTTCTTTTGAATCGATTCGATACATCAGGCTCTGATTACCAATTGATGCAGCAGAGTATAGGTAAAGGATAGATTGATTGGAATCCACCAATCGACTTTGGTCTCGAATCTACGAAAAGAACTGGAATCCACCAGAAAGTTGAGATAAACTCAAAGGGTTTTATAAAATCAAGGTTAACTAATACAACTAATATATACTCCTTATATAGAAGCAAACAAACCCTAGGGCAACTAACAACGAAACCTAAAAGCTCATGGATTAAAATAAAATAAAGTCTAAAACAAACTAATTAAAATAAAACCAAACAAACTAATAAAAATAAAACTCAAAACTAATCAAATCAATCTTTTGAAAACCCAACAAACTTAGATGTCTAGAAAAAACTTGTCACGATAAAAAGGTTTTCCAATCTTTATTTCCGTCGAAAAGTGGTCCCCTTCGTTTTACATCAAAAACTATTAACTGCTTAAAGAATATGTGGTTCTATCTAGTTAAACTGCAGAGATGTATTAGTTTAGGTAATTGGTTTGCATTGTCCGGTTCGTATATATCATATATGACTTAGCAAATTCCATACCATATATATAGAACTATTGTATCAAAAGAAGAAGAAAAAATGAACTTATTGTTTTCTTCATATCCAAGCTAGCTCTTCTCTTCTTCGATCAAGTCTTCCTCCTCCTTGGCTCCTTTTCATATATATGAGGAACATAAGTGGTTGGATAAAACTCTACACATTTTGACGTCAAAGTAGTTAATTGGAGGAAGTGTAGTTTTTCAATATTTCAATGTCACTTTGATTTGATGAATTTTTGCTATAGTATACATAATATAGCGGATAATAAGAGATCAGATTTATGATTAGGCCATTAATTTAGTAGAGCGGGCCTTAAAGTTTGGCTAATTGGATCTTTACCTCAGAACTAGTACTTAATGAAAATGGAGATTTTGTAACAAAGGAAGACACAGATGAAAGGAAAATTTTGGTAACAGTAACCTGCAGATCGACTAGGTTGGTTCTGAAATAAATACTGGCCGGGGTCTAATGGTAAACCAGACCGGCAACATTGTATTATTGCACTGCTTGTGAGTAGTGTACGTCCATATATATAGCAAGCACACTTTTGTGTTTGTTACGATATACTTTAACAACCATATATATATATATGGTTGTTAAAGTGCGCTATATACGTACAGCGATGCATACAATTCATAGAGTCATCAAATTATTTCTGGTGGTCTGCATACCCTAACCCTAGCAACACAGGAGGTTTCATTGATTGGCCACAATAACTCTGATTTGATATGCTCTTGGTTAATTTCAGTGGAAATCACTAATGGCTTCTCTATGCCACCTAAACTAATTGAGAACTTGGCCCTAAAACTATGAAAAAAACGGGGGGAACCCTTGAACGCTCTGATAATATTCTTGAGGAAGGATGATCGTATTGACAAAATGATCAAAGTTACAGAAATGAGGAGTAACAGAACTATACATGCACGGGCGAACCAGGATCTAATCTTGGATAGGGATAATTTGAGGGCAAGGAGCAAAGAAATTGGTAAGCAGCAAGAGATAAGTACAATACAGCAAAAGAAAAATAGAGAACGCAGTAGAAAAACAGAGGGGAATAGAAAAACAGAAGAAATGAGATACAATATAACAAAGAGAAGATGGGAAGAGAAAAGCAACAGAGAAACGCAGTAGACAGGGGAAAGAGAAAAACAGATGAGAGGTACAATACAACAAAAGAAGAGGGGAAGAGAAAAACAACAAATAACGCAGTAGAAAGGGAGAAGAGAAAAACATAAGAAAGTACAGTACAACAAAGAAAAGAGGGGAAGAGAAAAACAGAAGAAAGAAAAGGAAAAAGAGATGCCTCTGCGGTGATTCGATCCTGTGTTGACAGGGAAAACAAACACACTACTTTGCCAACTGAACAAATATCATCTTTGTGTTTAAGCTAGTACATATATGATTTATGTAATCAGATTTTTCGATGGGGTTGTAACCGTCCTAACCTCCTATGTGGTTCCGCCACTGTATACATGAGAGGGTCAGAAAAGCTAATTAATTAACTAACACAAGCTTAACCTAATTAACACGGCTTAATTAGCCTAACTAACTGACTAACAGACCATTACACATAACACCCCCCCTTCAGCTTGATGGTAGCGAGGGCGGAACAAACATCAAGCGGCAACCTAAGTATAAACGCATACAATCCTATAGTAAAGATGTCTGCAACTCAAGTGGCTCTCGCGCGGAATAAACTGAACTATGAGAGTGCCAGCCTTCACCCTAATTCCAAGAAACAAAAGCCATGTGACATAGGCAGCAGCTTCTTATAATAATTTGGCATGAGGTCTGTCATTTAAGTTAGGCCAGCATTATTCAATAATTGTCCTTTTCCTTCTTTACAATTCATATTGCTATGTTTTGCTTTCAAGATTTGCAATGCCTTATCCACCCTTTTGTCTTCCTCAATTATTCATGCCTCTGCACTTTGCGCATATGATTCTGGTGAGAGCTACGGGGTTTATATTCTTTTGAATGTCTACATTATACACTGCTCATGAAAAGACTTGTAGCGAGCACGGGCATCACTTTTTTCAACTTGTAGGAAAAGCAAAAGAACACTACTCCGACCAACTCCTGCTGCAATTTCATACCTTTCATTACCACTTGCCACTTGACCAAATTGTTAATTGGAAGGAGATGGCTATATCATACCTGCACATATATATAGAATCGAATGCTCCATAATTATGTATATTGTTTGCCAAGAAAACTACTCATTTCCACGTACGTGTTAGAACCAAATGACATAGGCGGCAAAAGAGAGACTGGATCGAGGCCTTTCATATATTATGCGCTTGAGAAAAGAAAGCAAAGTCCCAATATTTGGATCCCATTCCAATCAGAAGGAATTAATGTAGGCATCTCAATCATTTATCTCACTGTTGTGATTGTGTATGGATTAGAGGGGTGGCTTTTACATCAATATCATTCCCTAGTTTGGTGTTGTATAAAAAAATGGGGAGAGTATTGCAGCTCGCTGCTGCTTCTTTGGAGGCAAAGTTTTTAAGCTATACTAGCACTCTAGATCGATGCAGCTCACTAATAGTAAGGGCTAGTCCTAGTTATAAGTCACCCTCCTATATGTTTCCATTGCATCATGCAATTGACATGAGAATCAACCATTAATCATATCAAAGTATTCCAATAAGGTAACCTCTAATTTCCACTACTACTATTTTTAGAAATGGTAGTGTCCAAGCGGGGAATATTCCCTCCCATAGTGTAGGGATGGTAATTTGGGCCTAATTCAAACCAGCCAACTAAATACCAGCCGAGCCAACCAAGTCAGTAAATATAAAATTTGGTAGTCGACGTATTTGGTACGGCAGTACTGTACCGGTTAGTGTATCACAGTACGGTTACGGTATTCAGTTTCATTAAAATACAGTATACATTACGGTATCATATTTTGTAAAGATATTTAAAATATAAATAAAACTATGATCACAGTCGTTGACTTTCAGATATGTTTAATAATAGGAAAAAATCCTCAAATGGTACCTGAATTATTACTTATTGCAAGTTTTGGTATCTAAACTTTTAAATTTACCCTAGTGGTACCTGAACATTGTTCTGTGTGATATTACATATGTCTATTATGCCCTTAAAGATAAGGGTAAAGTAGTCAAATATATATTTTTTGATTTTTTATTTTACTGATATTTATTTCAATCAATAAAATGAATTATTAAAAGAAAAATAAAAAACAAAAGGAAACCAACCCCGTTTCTCAATCTCCTCTTTTGCTGCACTCAGTTCACGAAACAATATCTATCATCATCTCTTAAAATTTGTTGATGGTGAATTAATTGTTTTGGAAGGCATAAATTATCACTATAAGCCATCTTTTGATGATAATCATCATATCAAATTATTATTCCCTCAATCATAGGTAGAACACCTCATTGCCATCACCCAGAATCTCTTCATAAAAAATAATGAAGCTTGAAATTAACCCAGGATACGAATTCAAAAATCACGATCAATTTCTTATCAGGTAACTCGGCTTCTAACCAATATTTCTTGTGGCTTTAAGTAAATCCCTCTATAATTTAAAAATCTAGAATTTTTTTGAAACCCAAAATGACGGGGAAGCATGAGGGTTATGAGTTTGGTTGCAAGGATTGCACCAAACTATCAATATTATGGTTTAACATCAAGTGGAGAAGAGAGAAGAGTCAAGTAAGGTTCTTAAATCTCTATCTATCTCCCCTGGAACGTTGTCTGGATCTGTCATCTCTAGAAATAGCCTTTGATAATGATCGAGCACCATCTTCTTATTTATCTCAATTTTCTTTTCTATTTTTGCTTGTTGCCATATGCTATTTTCATTCGGCAAATTAATGTTTTGCCCATGTACTAGTCATCAGATTAGAGTAATTAATGTGCAACATAAGCATTTTTAACAGTAAAATAAATGGAGGTACTATAATGGCTGATAGTGCAATAATTCAGGTACCACTAGGGTAGTTTTAAAAGTTCAGGTACCAAAACTTGCAATATGTGATAATTCAGGTACCATTTGAGAATTTTTCCCTTAATAATATTGAATCTGTGGTGTTAGTTCTTAACCCTAACCCTTACAATTCATACTCTGATTACTCGTGTAGCCTCTCTCTGTCTCCCATACTCTCGTAGTCTCTCTCTCTCATCTCTCTTTATCTCTCATCCAGAGGGACGGACCTGGAGGTGGGCTGGGGTTTGCTGCAGCCTACCCCATTTTTTTAGAGAAAAATTAAGAATATATTTAGCATAGCTTGGTTATCTTGAATCTCAATGTGTGATTCTTTGCAATACAAGGCGAACGGTAGACTAGATTAGTGATAAGACAAGGACTAATAACTTTGTTGTTTCTGCAATGAATCGAATGAGGTCATGGGTAAGAATGGGCATCTGGGGACGAGGTGAGGGCCCCGTTAAGGACGCGGGGGCAACGGCAGGGCAAATTATTTTCCCCGCAGGGATGAGGTTTCCCCATTTTTGCTGAAAATCAGCAAGAAAACATAAAAATGTATAAAAACCATATAATAAAACAAATTCAAGGAAAATTAATGTCAACACTAAGGATGGGGGTGGAGGTGGGAAACCCAATCCCCGCGGGGGACATTACGGGATTCCCTGTGTGAGAATATCCTTATATGGGGCATAGGGACTAGGGGGAACGGGGGCGCAGGGGCGATGGTAGGGACGCTGGGGTGGGGAAAATCCCTGTTTTCCCATCCTTGGTAATGGGGATATGCCTCATAATGAAAAATGTTATTATGGTTTAGGGTTTCTGAAAGCTCTTTCACCAATCAAGAGTGCTCATCACAACTTATGTGTCACATCTCGATCCTAGAATTATTTTACTGTTTCTTACTTTGGTATCTTACCATTTGTAGTAACTTTTTTACCGTAAGGGGTCACAGAGTTGAATTTTCATACGATCGATAATTTTGGAAACTTTCTTCATGAAAGTCATAGAGGATGTCGATACGAGTTCGTGGACACGTAGCACGCTCAAATCAGAGTTTGTATGAAGAAGTTATGGTTTAAAAACAGAAAGATACTATTCACAACAAGTCTATAAAAGAATAAACTTACCGGAAGTAGAAAGTCAAAATCAGAACTTACGTACATCACTTTCTCTCTCCTCTTTCCCGATCGGATCGGCTGTCACGCCTTCTAGTCGCCACAGCGTCGCCGTTAGGCCATCTCAGGCCGCCGCACCGGTCTCTGAACGTCCTTATACTGGGTGACGTCTCTCTTGCCCGAAAGCGGTTCCCTGACCTTCGTAAAATATTTCTCCTCGAGCTTTCTGGACCCACCACGCGCCTGCTGCGTCACAAAGAAAGTTAACATAATCTGTCTCTGTCAGGACCCACCCCGAGTTAAATCCCTTTAACCCGAAGTAAATCCTGCGGGGACCACCTCAAGGGAACTTCTTACCGAAACCCCCTTGAAATGGCCAACCCTTCCTACCTACCAACTCAGCACTTCCATGAGAATCTAACAGCAATCCCTAACTCATGAAGGCATCCTGCTCCCTAACCTACTTACTTAGCTAAACTGGGTTAGTCAGAGCAGTCTACTAAGATGACTATCCTAAAGAATTTCAAGCAGCAACGGATTGATCGACTATGCCTCGACTCTTGTACGCGCACGACCTCCGCCCGAGAACCCTGCACCACTGGGCATTTGAAAACGAAGGGCCCAGGGGAGAAACATTGAAAACCGTCAGGGTGAGTGGACAAAAATAAAATATAAAAGCTCTATTTCCTTTAATGCTCTCCCTCTAAGTTTTCTAAGGAATTCCGCATGCAAGTAAAACATAAACAATGCCTTGGCTCAAATATAAACAATTATGTGGGGTATTAACCTCATCCACGAGAAACCCGACCTGCTCTATTCGGGAAGGTCTAATGACCCGCTCTACCGAAGAGGGTCCCTGACCTGCTCTATCCGGGAAGGTCAAATGACCAGCTCTACCAGAGAAGGTCCCCGACCTGCTCTATCCAGAGATGGTACCCGCTCTATCTGTAGAGGGTCCATGCTAGCATACAATCCTTATATCCTTTTCCCTTTTTCAAATCCCTTTAAAACCTGTAAAACCTCGTAAAACCTCGTGGGAACAATAAATCAAAAACCCCTTAAAATCCGTGAGCCAAATTTCTCCTTTAAAAACATCCCCCTCCATAATCCCAAAACGGTGATAATCAATAAACCATACCTCGGGAAAATCCTTTAAAAATCACGGGAATGGTATGAACCTCTTTCCCGGTTTGTTTGCCTTTAAAATCCGTAAATCTCATTTTCCCAAATCACCGTAAAACATATAAATGGAGGAAATCATATATGCAGGAGAAACCAATTAAAGTATATAGCATGCAATTTAATTTAAAACAAAAGTCCACTCACAGTAATCATCGCGACCTTCTTCCTGCTCGGAAAGCCCCTCGAGCGAAACCCTCGAACTAACCGCGTAGTCGAGCCCGTCTCACGTTCAATCAGAGACTGTACAAACAAACCATTATATTAGTCATTTCATCGTTGACTTGGTCTTTTCCTAGTTTGACCAGGAATCATATCTGACCACGTGTTGACCAAGTTCCTTTCTTATGGCACTTTAACCTTTTTGACTTTCTTTCCCGGTTATCGACTCTTAACTCAATTTACCGGAAGTCCGACTCAGCTTCCGAACTTTCCTTTATTACTTTAACTTGACGTTAGGGTGTCACGTATTAATTCGTTGAATTACTATGGACACCCAACGTGTCACATTAATCAATGTATTTAACCTTGAGTCGATTTACCGATTTAACATCTCATAAATGGTAACCTTCCAAAAAGGGGAAGTTTCCCAAAATGGAAAGTTTCCTAAACATGGCAAGTGTCCTTTAGATTGGAAAGTTTCCCAAAATGGAAACTTCCTAATTACGTCCAATTTCTCCGTAATTTAGTAACTTAGGAATTACCCGTACTTTTGACTAAAAGGTTAACAGGGATTCGATTTCTACCTCTTCGGCATTCAGCCGGTTTTACCGTATCACCGGAATCTTCGCCGGATTCCGGTGACTTGCCGGAATTTCGCCAGAGTTTCCCCGTTTTCTTCTTTACCAAGTTATCGACACGTGCACCAAAAACAACACAATTAATTCAGTCCAAGGTTCAACCACAGTTCAAACAACAAAATTCTTAGAGGGAGCGAGTCTTACCCTCCGCCGGCCTCCAAACTCTCACCCTCTGCCGAGGGTAACCCCTGCACTACCACAGGGCATCACAGTAGGTCCTTCTACCCTCCTTTCACTAATCTTCCTTCTTCTTCATCTCCAAGCCACAACCACCACAACACAAACACCAAAAACTCAGAAGAAGACCTCTAACAGTCAAAACCAAAATCCCAGAAACACCAAACTCAGTGAAATTGAACTAGGAGGAAACTACACTTACCCAGCTGCTAAAGGTGGCGAACCAAGCCTCCTAGAGCTCAGGGAACTCGCCTGAACCCGAGAACTGGCCGCCGGCGACTCGCTGCCGAAACCGAGAAAACACAGTGGAAGTGAGAGTTTGCAACAGGGCTCGAATCAACCCTCCAAGGACAGAGAAAGGAAGAAGAAGAAGAAGAGAGGAACACAACCATACCGGTCACGCGCCTTGGCTCTGCCTGGATCGCCGGATTTCGGTCGTTGACCGGCGCGCCCAACTCGGCGGATCTCCTTCCACGGCGGACGCTGGCGGAAATTGGTTGAGGGGTTTTAAAGAGGAGAGTGAGGGGAGTAATTTGCAGGTGGTGCGCCGGCGTGGGGTGGCCGGACGCAGCTCCGGCGAGAGGAGCAGCCGAGGGAGGTCGAAGGAGAGGAGAGAATAGGGAGAGAGACAGTTGACCGGAGGAGGAGAGTTTTGACCGAGTCAAAACTCTTCCCTTATTTATAGGGAATTGAACGGTCCAGATTCAATCTGGAATTGATCCAACGGCTCAGATTCAAAGAAGGTGAAAAGTAAAAAGGTTAAATGGTAATTCTCATTTTAACCAGATGGATAATTAAAAGTTACCATAAACTTCAGAAATTCACAGAAATTAGCCGGAAGCTCCGAAAAATATTCTGAAAATACCGGGAGACTCGTGTCGACATGTACTACAACATTGAGTCATCAATTCAGGTATTTGGAGTACTTTTAAAAACTCGAAAATTAACTCGAGCGATAACTTATCGAATTACCGATCGCAATTAAAAGTCCACGGTAACTCGTGAATCTCTCTGAAAGGTAACTTTTGGGTACGGGATGTTACAGAAGATAACTTTTATTAACTTTAAAAGATTCGGGGTGTGACAGTCTCTCTTGACCACATCCAGCACGTCAATCACCGGATCATCCCTAATTCTCCTCGAATAAAATTACGCAACACTAATGTGTTGACATAAGTGGTCATACCTACTCTTTTAACCCATGAATCAATTGTAGGACACGAAACGACTATCAAATAGTCTAACAGCCCAATTTTCCTAGTTTGACCAGGAAAAGTCAACGATTGACTTTAGGGTTGACCAAGTCTTTCCTGTGTTGACCAGGAAATTGACCAAAACTTTCTGACTAATCGACAAAGATCAAACCCTAATAAGCTCAAAAATTGTCGATTTATAAATTCGAATAATATTAGGCCTATTCGCACCCAAAACTGAAATTCGCACCCAAAACTGAAATTCGAATTTACTTTTCCTAAATCTGGCTAGTAACTAAACTTATGAACCTCTCGACTTTTCGATCCAACGAAAAGTCTATATCGACATCTAAAAACAATTGATGTCGTAAACTTAGTTACATTTAACTTCACTAATTTTGTCCCCAGATGGCAACCTTGCCACCACACATACTAACAAGTATGACGATTTGCTACACTTGAAAAGTAAATAACACATTTAAACATTTCCAAGGATTCTAATTACCCAAACCTTTGGTTCGAGATTTGAACTTAAGCTCTGATACTAGCTGTCACGCCCCGGCCCAAGTTTACCTTCTTAAACCCGGGTTAAGACGTTCGGGACCCATCCCAAGAGAGATTTACTTTTAATCCCCCTTGAGAGGAGATAACCCTTTTTCTCAAACCACTTTCAAACAAACCTCTGAATAGACCGGAATAGACCTCACAGCCGGAGGTTATCCCGATTTCCGTATTTGGATCTCAAACCAATCATTTTAGAGGACCTAGGGTTCTAATATTATTTGTGACTGCACCGGTAACCCGGACAGGCTGCCTACGTACCCTCTACATAGGGATCAAGCCACACGTAGCTCTTATTAAATAACATTCTAACCGGGCGAATCCCGCTTTTCTATTTATCGGTCGACAACCTTTTAATATGGATAACAAATGCCTATTGCATATCCAAAGTTTAACCTCTCCGTTAAGGTGTCTACCGACATAATATCTATCGGCATTATCCCGACCATTCCACAATTCCTATCTATAACATCCATACACGTCAAAACAGATAATAAAAGCAATCACAATCATATACAACATTCACACATAAAAATGTACCATAAATACATCAATGTTGATAACAAATCCTCCAGGGGCATATTGGTAATATCCACTGGAGGATTCCCTTGTAATTATCTTCAACTATCAAGAGAAGTATTGTCTTTTTAGCCTTAAAGGCATTCTTGTAATTAACTCAAACTGCCAGGGGCAGTTATGAGATTTTAGCCTCAATAGCATCCCTGTAAATAGATAAACATCTAAGGGTAGTATGGTCTTTTTAAACCTTAGTGGCAGTCATGTAAATATACAAATCTAGCAAGGGCATTTATGAGATTTTAGTTCTAGTGGCAGTCCTGTAATTATGTCAAACTACAAGGGGTATTTTCAAAATTTCAGCCTTGATAGCACCCCTGTAGTTACCCCAAACTGCCAGGGGCAGTTCAGACAATTCACACCCACGGTAAAATAGTAGAAATCCTAATCTATCGCGGTAAAAATCTGGGGTTTTTACCCCTTCTCCTCCTGATCACTTCTCCGGCCAAATCTCGGCATACATGGCCGAATTTGGCCCCTCACCTGCAAACCTAGCTTCTAGCACAACCCCAACAGTCCTAAAACTCTAAAACACAGTGAAAACGAGATCGAGCACGCTTACCCCGAAAGGTTCCGTGGCGGAGCCCTTCGACTGCGGTGGCAACCACGGAAGCCGCTCTTCCTCGACCTCTTGAGGCCTTCTACCTCTTCCCAGACGTTGTCAAGCCTCTCTACAGAAATCTCGAGGACACCCCGAACTCATCGAGGTCCCCTGCATCCTTCTTGCCCCACTGTGTCCCAGCCGAACGAAGTCGGCCGACCAATTGCGTTGGATGGCGAGGAGCCCAGCAGCTCCAACCGTGGCGTCTGGTCGACCATGTTCGACGGTGACTGTGGTCGATCCGGTGTGTTGACATATAGAGAGGGGGAGAGGGAGTGAGAGAGAAGGGGAGATCAGAGAAGAGAGAGGGAAAAAGAAGAATCCCCCTGGTCAACCCCCCTCCAAATATAAACAAAAATCCAACGGTCCAGATCAAATCTTTGATTGATCTGACGGTCCAAATTGAATTATAAAAAGTTAGCATGAATGATAAATAGTTATTTTTACTATTTACTTTTACCGTGCAGTAACTATAAAATAACCCGAATAACTTTCGCATACGAACTCCGATTAATTCATAGGACATACCCCGGTAACGTCCTCTAAACTTTCCCGAAGGAAGTTTCATCAAATTCTTGACTTATCGCAAAGTCATCTTTTTACAGTAAAGTAAATAACATTTATTACTTCCGTAAACTAAATAAATCCATACTAAATAGCTCATGGCTCCGGAAAACATTCCGGACATACCCGAGGAACTTGTATCATTAAAATCTACCACCCCGGAATATAAATTCTATTTTTCTCTAGAATCAAGAGTATCTCGATAATAAACTCGAATATTAATTCAGGGAAAGTTAACAGCGCGATTACAACCCTTAGTAATTCGCCTGATCTTGGTAAAAAAGTAAATTTTAGGACGGGGTGTTACAGAATTAGCTTTCGAGTTGAACTAGAAAGTTGTTCAAAATGAGGACACAAAGCTGCTATTAAAATTTGATGGCGATTGCAGGTGGTCAGGATTTTAGCTGGAATTCCTGCAAGCTGGCGGCAAAGCTGCCACTTTTTGGCAGATTTTTCTACAGAAAAATAGTATTAAATAAGAGGAATTTAATTATGTAAAGATTATAATTTTCGAAGGGGTTTTGGTTAAGTTGTGGAATTTTTGAAGTTTAATATTATTGGCAGATAATAAAATATTATTCCGGCTATCGATTATTACTGATTAAGGTTTAAGAATTATCTTAAGGAGTTCTAAGTTATTGATGAATGTCGAGAATTTTTTGTTGACAATTTGAGAAGCGTGGAGAGGATGAGCGAGTTGTACGCTCATTAATGTGTATGCCTATATTATTTAATTATAACTCTAACGTCCAAAAATTAATATTATTTGTGCAATAGGACGCGAAGAGGCTCGTGTTGTAGAGACTTCACTTAGACGGAATTCGGGTTTTCGTCAAGTTAAGGCCTAAGTCTGTGATTGTACTTTTATTTTAAATATATTGCATGCAACAGATTTTTATTAAGTTTCTTTTTTTTATTATGAGAATTTCTTCCATGTTCAGTTTTTGGTGATTATGGGAAAATTAGGGATTTAATAATTTTCAAAAGTAAGTGAGCCGGGAAAGTGGTTCCTACCTTTTCTGTGAATTTTAAATGATTTTCCTGGAGTATGATTTTAAATTGTTATTACCATTTTGGATTATGGAGGGGGTGATGTTTTTTAAAAGAGAGAAACTTAGCTCTTGGATTTTAATGATTTAAAGTAAATCAGAGAACCGGTTTCGGATGCGTGGAAAGTTTTAAATCAAATGTGTATGAGGAGAGTGCGAACTTGACTGCAGAGTGCAAGTCAGAGGTTGTGGTTAATTAAGTGGTAACCCTATATGAATTGAGGTCTGATTGAGTAACAAATATGGGAGCCACAAGTGTTTTAATGCAGCATGAGAATACGAGGTTTGGTTTATTAATTGTCTGCTTTACAGTGAGTATGAATTGTGGGAGCAGGGAAAATGATTTTTTTTATTGACTCAAGAAGTATCATGAGTCAAAGGTTATAAATAGATTCATTAGTGAAGGTGGAAGATTTAATGCTAAGTAGAGCAGAGATCTTTCAAGGGATCGTATTGTGTTGGAATCTCATACTGATCTAGGATTGACCGGTGAGGTCATTTTTGTTTGCGGTTATGGTCATCAATCTGGGTTATGGCAATTAGACGAATCATGATATTGACGTAGGATCCTGGTTACTATTCTAATTGGACTATTAATAATTATTGGCGAAGTACTAGACTTTTGAGTTTGAAGTTAAAATTTGGTTTCCTCTCGAGCTGGACCGGGAGTGGACGTATAATTAGACTTTTGTCCAAAGTATTGGACTTCGAAGTTGGCAAAGGTTCGATTATAATGATGGTTCCCGGATGGAAAGTATCATACGTTATGAAAAGTGATTTGGTGTCCATCACACGCGTAGTGCGGTAGGATTTCCGGGCTAGAAATTTTATTGCGGGAAGTAGAGGCACCTGGGAGGTGTATATGATTCAAGTATATGTCGTCGAATCTTAGTCGGTTGTCAGACTTTCGGTCAGTGATACGACGTCGGAGATTGTAGAAAGTGTCACTTAAAGTAAAAGAAAGTTGGTGGTTGTCCATGCTCAGTGATACTGGTAAAGTTGATGATCACGTTGGAATTGTGCCTTTTGCTTCATATTTTCAGATTGAGTTGGATTTCGCAGTTGTGCGTCACCATAGGCTCAGCATAGAGAACAATGAGACTTGTGGCCCCACTTTTTAATTCGGGATTTGAGCCAAGAGGATTGGTGAAAATGTTATATTAACCATTTTTTCTCAATTGTTGCATGCATATGAATTTCAAGAGAAATAAGAGGAAAAACATAAATTAATTATTTTTCTCACGCTTGGATATTATTTTTTTCCACTCACTCTAACATGATGTTTTTTAAATGTTTTTCCATGGACCCTTCATTTTTAAATACCTGGCATTACAGGGTTCCTCAAAGGAGGTCGTGTGTACAGAAGTCAATGCATACTCAATCAATCCGTTGTTGCTCGCATGTTTATTTTGGTATCACTTCTATGAAGATTGCTCTAATTACCTCAACTTAGATAGTTGAATAGGTTGTTGAAGCGTAGTTGTGATTTGGAATTTTGGTCATCGGTATCATAACGTGCCTACTAATATTGTATAACTTGTTTAGTAGGTTTTAGGCAAATGCATAACTTTGTGAACCAACTGTACATAGGCAGCAAAATTTTTAAAAATCTCGTGAAATAAGATGTGATCAGAATGGTCAAATAGGGCTATGATTGAAAAATCACGCAATTCGGGTAACGTCTTAGTACCGATAATAGCGGTCAATCGTATTTAACATTTTTATTCTCTATGAGGAGCCTTATTGTAGAGGGCTAAATGTCCCAAAATTTTTATATGGGAGGTTGTGTCACATCTACGTGAGAGATTGTTGTGTGGATGGTTCGACCAAAATAAGTCATGTAGAGGTAGATATGAGCGTTTCTATATGATAAATAACGATGGATGAGGGTTGATCGTTCCGATCGAGCCCTTAACATTGTTAGATTTAGTTAAATTTTTACCAGAGCCATGTTTTAATATAATGATCATATCAGAAGGTCAAATTTTCGTTTGAGAATTTGGTCATCGAAATCACAACGTGCCAACTACTGTTGTATACTTGTTTAGTAGGTTTTAAGCAAATGATCAACTTTGTAAACCAACTGTACATAGGAAGAAACATTTTCAAAAACCTTGTGAAATAAGATGTGATCAAAATAGTGAAATACGACTATAGTTGAAAAATCACTTAATTCTAATAACGTCTTAGTGCTGATAATAGCGGTCAACCATATTTACCATTATTATTCCTGATAATAGGTCATGTAGCGGTAGATATGAGCGTTACTTTTGTGAATTTTGGTCATCGGGATTATAACGTCGCCTAAGTTTTAAAAAAAATTATTTATCACTTAGCCGACGGAATAATTGAATTTCGTCGGCTAAGAGCTAAAAATTTCCGAACCATTTTCCTGCACAAAATTTCATAACAAAATTTCAGAAAAATTATTTATCATTTAGCAGACGAAGTTCAATCATTCCGTTGGCTAAGGGCTAAAAATTTCTGAACCATTTTCCCAAGCAAAATTTCAAAACAAAATTTCAGAAAATTATTTATCACTTAGCCGACGAAATGATTGAATTCCGTCGGCTAAGGGCTAAATATTTCTGAACCATTTTCCCTCGTAAAATTTCAAAACAGCTTTCAGAAAAATTATTTATCACTTAGCCGACGTAATCGGAATGATTGTATTTTGTCGGCTAAGGGATAAAAATTTCAGACTACATTTTCCCACGCTAAATTTCAGAAAAAATTAAACCAAAAATCTAAAAATTCTTCTTTAAATTTGTCTGTCCTCTCCCTCTCCTCTCTTCTCCAAATCATGGTGGTGGTGGTGATGGTGTGTGGTGGTGTGTGGCTGTGGTGATGGTGTGTGGTGTGTGGTGGTGGTCGTGGTGATGGTGGCTTCAGAATGGCCGGCGACGAATTTTCAGAGATCGATCTCCGTTTTTTTTTCTTTTAAGATTACCGACGAAATATTTCGTCAGTTAAGAGGATATTTATTTTTTCATTTTAAATAATTATGTCGACTAGGATCGTAGCCGACGGAATTTCAGTCGGCTAAGATTCACTTATGAGACGGCTAAGATTGAGAGAGATAGCAGCTATGTTTATGACTGACAAACAAAAATGACTAGATAATGTACTCAAAGGTCAAGAAAACAGCTGAAGCAGTAAGTATTAAATTCTCAACTGTTCTCTTTGAATTTAATATGAATTCTATTCTTCTTCTATTTTTTATGAACATGTATAATTTTGAACTTGTTTTTTGTTCAAATAGGGGGAAAAAACATCTGGTGGTGGAGCAAGCACTAAGAAAAGAGTGAGAGCAAATGTTAGTATCTGGTTATGATTGTTGATGGTTGTTCTTGTTCAACCAAATATTATATAACATAATTGCTTTGTTAACTGTTGGAAGTAATGTTGTTGAATTGTGTTAGAAGCCAAATGTGGTTGTTGAATTCTGTTGGAATTGTTTTGTTTGTGTTCCACAGGTCCAAAGAGCACCAACCCCACCCAAGGAATCAATACCTATTAAGGATCAGGTCATAAAGTCCAAGAAGGGATTGAAGAAAATAAAGTTGGCAATAGAGGGTACTTCCGCTAGACATGGTGGTGCATCAGCCTCAACATAACCTTATACTCAAAGCAGCCAAACTCCTGCAGCAAGGAGTGTTGAAAACATTTAATGTACTTCAACTGGTCTAGAAATCCATTTTTGCAAACAATTTGGTTCTTAGTGTTTTTGGACACCAATTAATCGTGAATTCTCATGCATAATATGTTTCTCATGTTGAACTCATGTTGGTTTTAATTCAGTGATATTAACAGCCCTTTTTGGATCTATATATGTTTGAATTTTCATGTTACATTTCCAACCATTGCATAATGTCAGCAGAGAAACACAGCAGTACCTAAACTCTGCTGAACTGATCAATGTGATACCTAGGGTAAAAACCTAGGTTTTTCATGTTTAGACAAAGAGGGAAATGGGGTTCCCAAGATTAAATTAAGAAATTTTAGAGGAAAAATGGTTCTGATGAGAATTAGAAGGTTATTATTGTCATTGTACGTTTTTTTGTGAGATTCATATTGGCCACGTCAGCAAACAGACGGAGTAGTGAAAGAAATTGGTTTTGGATCTTTCGTTGACAGCAAAAATGAAGTTCAGATACCATATTAATTATTTTTAAAATATAAATACCATTATAATCAGGACCAATAAGTTAACATACGAACATGAAATTTAGTCTTCTAAAATGGTTAAATATCATTATAAAAGCCTCAAAAGGAATTTACTCTTCAAAAATAGTTAAATATCATTATCAAAGCCTCAAAAGGAGTGTGTGCAAGAGGTGGCCATTGAGAGTCACCTCTCTGTAAACCAAGGCCTTAAGCATGGCTAATTACCTTAATACTATTTAATAACAACCCTGCTTAAAAAGTGACTTCCAAGAGAGATTTATTTGACTGGTTCGAGTTTTAGGTTTTGATGACCTGGTTTGCTATATGTGGTTGTGGGGCTGAGATGACCCCAGATTTTTATTAATCTCCTCCTCTGTCCTCCTCTGTGAGTCTCTGACCAAGCTCTGCCCCCTTTTTGCAGAGGCATCATCAGAGCTCTTCCCACATCTCCCAACCTCACACCACTCAATTCATTCATTCACTGATTTCTCCCACATCTTTCCCTTGAAACATTCAGGTTTTCCATTTCAAAATTTTATTGAGTTTCTTCCCTTCCTCTTTGACATTTTGTTGAGTTAAATTTTCTACTGCATGTTGTTTAGATTGGTGCCCACATAGATAAACATACCCAACTCAGTCTGTATGGTATGGACCAATGAGTTCAAATTTGTAGAATCAAAACAGGAAACAAATTTCTGGGTTTGCTCTTGCTTCAAGTGAGGGTTCTGGATTTTAGTAGAATAGGTATCATTCGGGTTAGTAGAGTGCAATGGCAGAGTTCTTGGGATTAGAACAGTAGGAGCAGCAACAAGTGTAGCGGAGTATCAGGGTTGTGATAGGTCTGTAGTTGCAGAGCTACAAGCAACAACAAGAAGAGCTAGAGTAAAAGAAAAGCCAAGGAAAAAAGCTAAGGGGAAAGCAAAGAAGCAAGTACAAGCAAAAACCAAAAAAAAGAGGGATAAGGGATCTGGAGCTCCAAACAAATCATCTGCATCCTTCAGTGAGACCTATGCACCAAATTAAAGACTCAACTCCTCAAGAAGATTCACAAGTCCAACACCAAGATTCATACAACACCCATTTCCATCATCAACAACTATATCTACAACTGGTCCAAAGCCAGCATCAAACACATGCTGAGCTCATAAACTCCAACCAAACCCAAGAACCCAGCAACAAAATTACAGAAGATGCAAAACCAAGAGGGAGAATGGGCATGAAGAGCGTCGGAGGAGAGATTGTGCAAGTCCAAGGAGGTCACATTGTTCGATCCACCGGCCGGAAAGACCGCCACAGCAAGGTGTACACCGCAAAAGGCCCCAGAGACCGCCGTGTCCGGTTGTCAGCCCACACCGCCATCCAATTCTACGATGTGCAAGACAGGCTGGGCTACGATCGGCCCAGTAAAGCCGTGGACTGGCTCATCAAGAAGGCCAAAACCGCCATTGCCAAGCTGGCAGAGCTTCCACCTTGGCACCCAACTGGAGTTACTCCTAATGCTACAGAAGGTGAAGCTCCAAATGGGGCTGGAACTAGTGAGATGGTGATCTCAGCTGAGCAATCTGAGTCATCTGGGTATAATTTCCAGCTGCAGGGACAGATTGGGGACAACACCGATCACAAACACAATGACTCAAACTTCATCCCTCAATCTCTAGATTCTGACACCATTGCTGATACCATGAAGTCTTTCTTTCCCACAAGCTCAGCTGCCTCGACCATCAATTTCCAGAGCTACCCATCTGACATAATCTCGAGAACAACTAATCTCAGCCCCAACCAAGACCTCGGCCTCTCTCTCCATTCCTTCCAAGACCAAGGCCTGATTCACCACACCCAGCAATCCCATCAGGACACCACTCACCATCACAATGATCAGATTCAAACCATCTTCGCCGTGCCGGCCACGGCCGGGTTCGACCCGTCTACGTATGAGAGGATGGTGGCTTGGAGCAGTAACAGCAGCAGCCATGAAAACAACAACAGAGGGTTGTTCTTCAACAACATGTCGGCTTTGCCGCATCAGCAACAACAGGCACTGATGGGGCAGCAGCAGCATAGCTCAGCTTTTGTTCAGAGGGGTACCCTTCAGTCCAGTTTCACACCTTCCATTCGTTCTTGGAGTGATGAAATTCAAATAGCTTCACAGAGAACACAGCAGCCAATTCACCACTCTTCCATTTTCGGCACCAGGTTCTCCTCTGATGGCCTCCCTGTGTTCCGCATTCCAACCACACGCATTCACGGCGACGATGCAGACAACGCCGTCGTTTCGGATCGCCCAACTTCTACTTCCTCTCCCAACCCCAACCACCACTGATTCAAACCAACATCATCGTTTCCCAGTAAGTACTTGGCTTTTTTACTCAAACCGTGTTACTCACATTCAAAGCATTCAACTTTATTGAATTTTGGTGTTGGGTTTTTGTAGATTGAACCAACTGAACTTAGAGTCATCAAATTGGTGACGGGAAGAAGAAGAAGAAGATTCAATCTGGTTTGGACTTGAAACAAACAAACATTCTTTGCTCTTTTGGTTTTTCTATCTGATATTTAATTCGGGTTCCTCTGGTTATTTTTATATGATTTGATGCGACTTTATTGTTTATTAGTGGGGTTCTGTTGTTGGCTCAACTTTGGTTTCTATATGTTTTCTGTACTGATTGTCCCGTTTTGTTCCGGTCTGTCCCGTCTGTCTCTGAGCAGCCCGCACTACTACTGGTACTGAATCTATGCGACACATAGAACCAGAATTTTTGCTTATTTAACTGAATATGATCCATCATCCGCTATATATATTCTCTGTTTCTTTTTAAGTAGAGGCTGAACTAGGCTCTTTCATTTTTGGCAATACCTTGTTAGAGAATGCAAATTAGTCAGCAGTTCAGCAACACCAATCAAAAACCAGAAACAATCTGCCACAACCAATACAGTGTAGTTTGTCTATTTGTGTTGGGAGTCTCTTGATCAGACATTACAGTTCGGTTCATTTTCAACTAGTTTTCTGTACTTAACAGGTTGATTCACTGAGGTTTACTTTCTCATGTTCAACTACTGTTACTATTTATTTAGAGTACAGGCACAATAGATTTCTAAACGTGACCCATGACCTTAAGCCGTTATTGATACTAATCCTGTTCGTACGTCATTCCATGAAAAATCTTATTTTACAGTCCTAATTCTTCTTAAATTTTAGTAGACAAAATCTGCGAAAGGGTAAATATTACATTTATATGCAAATGAGTTCTTCAATATACTGCAAAGTGAAATATGTAGGCAGTTTTAGCGATAGAAATTTGTTCCCAGTGATGAAATTGGAAATGTGTTGGTGTGTTTGGTTGAATGGACTGAATATCAAGAGCTTTTGGAGCTGATGCGTTAGAAATTCATCTCTCGAGGTGTGGACTTCACTTGTTTTTCTGCCGTTATCAAATTATACACGGAACTTCTTATCTTGTTTTTGTAAGGCCGTGCAAATAACACAAAAATCACCATCTTAGTATGATACATGTCAATTTAGCTTGAGTAAGATGAACCAACTCTATAATAAACCATCTAGAGATCACCTTAGGTGGCAGCTGAGGTAGCATAGCTAGTGACGGATCTATAATAAAAATGTTACCTGGGTTAAATGCAAGGCTAAAAAATTTTGCTCGACAATGTAAATTTTTTTGGTTCACTGAAAAGAACACATGCACATGGGGACGTAGCAAGTCTTACCCATAATACAAGAGCATAAATTAAACACAATACAATACACAAATAAAAACTAACTAAATTATACGACCCAAAAACCTCAAAATCACTAATCACTAAAATCACCATACAATACTAAAAGCCGATGGAGTACTCATTTTAATAAACCATGAGCTAATATCTTTTGATTTATGCCTTTTGACACTTTGTTCATCAGACGTTCTAAAAATAGAAGCAATTATGAACCGTTAACATTGATAACCAGCAAGTTACTCTTTTGCTGGTCTTAGGCACTTTACTACTCGCCTACTGCCTCTTTATTAATCAAGATATTTTTTACAAGCACTATGTATTTTTCTTTAACTACTACAGTAATGCGGATTAGATTTAAACATTAAGATTTAAGAAATCAAGCTATGAAATAGAACAACCATATTCTAAATAATTAGATTAAGATAGCAGATTAGCATAAGTTGATCTCTAAATTCATCAGTAACAGAAGAAAACAGCATAAGTAATAAGTTCATCACTCCAATTGATATCTAGCAGCCTAGCATAGGTTCATAACTATATTCCCAATCAACAAACCATTCCTACTTAATCAGAATAACCCTAAATCAAAACTTACTAATTCGCCATACCTGGAGACAGTGTCATACTGGAGACCAAGGAGACGACTCCTACCCTCTATGTCACTCTCCGGTCCGAGTTTACCTACCTAAACTCAGAAAAGAACATGCAGGACCCATCCTAAGAAAGATTTCCTCGTAATCCCCCTTGAGAAGGGATAGCCCTTAAAAAAAACCAACCCCAAACCATTTTCAACAGACCTAACGACACCGAAATGGACTTCACAAAACCTAAGGTTATCTCGTTTACCGAGTTGGGTTCCATACTAAATAATTTAGAGGACCTAGGGTCTAAATATTATTTATGACAACACCCGAATCCCAGTCAGGCTGCCTACGTACCATGTACTCAGGGATCAAGTCACATGTCGCTCTTATTTACTTTAACTTTCTAACCGGATAATTCTCATTTTTCTATTTAGCGGTCCATTTAATAAACCCATTAAAAATATTCCTATCATAAACCCAGAGTTTAACCCCTTCGTTGGGGTAGTATTATACATCTATTTAACTGGATTATTCCACGACAAATTCCAAACCGATAAACATCAACCAAACACATAATAGTCACAAAAATAAATAAAATGGCACCCAAGTAAATAATAAATTCACAAAAGGCACCAAGGTAAAATCAGTATTAATAACCCCTTGTAATTATCCAAAGCTGTCAGGGATAACATGGTCATTATAGTCTTAATGACAGCTTGTAGTTAAGTAAAACTGTCAGGGGCATTTTAGGAATTTTGGACTCAATGGTAGTGTCAGGACCCACCCCGAGTTAAAGCCCTTTAACTCGAAGTAAATCCTGCGGGGACCACCTCAAGGGAACTTCTTACCGAAACCCCCTTGAAATGGCCAACCCTTCCTACATTCCAACTCAGCACTTCCATGAGTATCTAACAACAAACCCTAACTCATGAAGGCATCCTGCTCCCTAACCTACTTAATTAGCTATACTGGGTTAGTCAGAGCAGTCTACTAAGATGATTACCCTAAAGAATTTCAAGCAGCGATGGATTGATCGACTATGCCTCGATTCTTGTACGCGCACGACCTCCGCTCGAGAACCCTGCACCACTGGGCATTTGAAAACGAAGGGCCCAGGGGAGAAACATTTAAAAACTGTCAGGGTGAGTGGACAAAAATAAAATATAAAAGCTCTAATTCCTTTAATGTTCTCCCTCTACGTTTTTATAAGGAAATCTGCATGCAAGTAAAACATAAACAATGCCTTGGCTCAAATATAAACAATTATGTGGGGTATTAACCTCATCCACGAGAAAACCGACCCGCTCTATTCGGGAAGGTCTAATGACCCGCTCTACCGAAGAGGGTCCTTGACCTGCTCTATCCGGGAAGGTCAAATGACCAGCTCTACCGGAGAAGGTCCCTGACCTGCTCTATCCAGAGATGGTACCCGCTCTAACTGGAGAGGGTCCATGCTAGCATACAATCCTTATATCCTTTTCCCTTTTTCAAAACCCCTTTAAAACCTGTAAAACCTGTAAAGCCTCGTAAAACCTCGTGGAAATAATAAATCGAAAACCCCTTTAAAATCCGTGAGCCAAATTTCTCCTTTAAAAACATCCCCCTCCATAATCCCAAAACGGTGATAATCAATAAACCATACCCCGGGAAAAATCCTTTAAAAATCACGGGAAGGGTATGAACCTCTTTCCCGGTTTGTTTGCCTTTAAAATCCGTAAATCCCATTTTCCCAAATCACCATAAAACATATAAATGGAGGAAATCATATAGCAGGAGAAACCAATTAAAGTATATAGCATGCAATTTAATTTAAAACAAATGTCCACTCACAGTACTCTTTGCGACCTTCTTCCTGCTCGGAAAGCTCCTCGAGCGAAACCCTCGAACTAACACGTAGTCGAGCCCGTCTCACGTGCAACCAGGGACTGTACAAACAAATCATTATATTAGTCATTTCACAGTCGACTTGGTCTTTTCCTAGTTTGACCAGGAAATCCTATTTGACCACATGTTGACCAAGTTCCATTCTTAAAGCACTTTAACCTTTTTGACTCCCTTTCCCGGTTATCGACTCTTAACTCAAATTACCGGAAGTCCGACTCAGCTTCCGAACTTCCTCTATCACTTTAACTTGATGTTAGGGTGTCACGTAATAATTCGTTGACTTACTATGGACACCCAACGTGTCACATTAACCAATATATTTAACCTCGAGTCGATTTACCGATTTAACATTTTCTCAGAAATTCCAGTTAACATTTCTTTCAGATAATCATAACACTTTAACAACTTAACCATCAACTCGGCCTATACTTAAGTCCATCCTTATTATATCCTATGTCGAACGACAAATACCGGGGTAACCCTAATTACTCGGTCATTCCAATTTCTTTACCCAAGCTTTCCAAATCCCTCTCCAAACATACCTTTTACCCCAGGTAAAACCACCTTTTACCATAACAGTAATTAAATAACAATTATTCAAAAAATCATGGGCAAAATGACCAAAATACCCCTTTCACTGTGCAAACACAGTCGCCGGCCGGCGAGCCTCCGACCGAAGATTTCCGGCCATCACTAGCATCGCCTCCTCTTCCACAACAACTTCTCAAACCACAACACAACTAAAATCAAAGCCTAACTATCTTAAATCAACCATGAACAGTAAAATTCCAAAAATCACAACCCGGAGCTCGATCTCCTTACCTGGTTTGTTATGGGCTGTCTCCTTGCAAATGGAGCTTCCAGGGAGGGCGGTGGTCCTTCCCTTACCCACCAAAATCGGCGCGACGGGCGGAGGAGGTCGACCCAGGCAAGCTCCAACTGTAGCAGTACTCTTCTGCCACGGTTGGCCGCCTAGATCGACGGCGGAGGTGGAGGCGAGTCGACCGGGACCTGTGGCGCGTCAAACGGTGGCCGGTGGAGGGAGAACAGCGACGAGCACAGTGCGGGAGGAAGAGGGAGTCGAGCGCGCGAGGAAGAAGAAGAAGAAGAAAAGAAGAAAAAGGAGAGAGAAAGAAAAGAAATCGGGGAAAAGGAAAGAAAGAAGAGGAAAGAAAGGAAAATGGAAAGTTCCCTGAAACGGAAACTTTTCTAACTCCTTTACCATTTTGCTTTCTTCTTCGAAATAAGAAGTCGTCCACCAGAATAAAATTCACCGAAATTTTCTAATTATCCTCTCAAAATCTACTCTCTGAGAATTTAATTACCGACACTTTTCCAAAATAGATACGGTAATTTCTAATAGTAGACGGAGAAGATAACTTTTTTTAACTTCAAAAGATTCGGGGTGTGACAATTCTCCCCACCTTATAAAAATTTCGTCCTCGAAATTTCTATACTCAAAGTCCAATACAGTGGGGGATAGTACCACTTAAAGTAATAATATTGTTCTCCAATGTCTACTTCCTTCTGAGAACTCTTCTGAGTCGCCTCACGAAAAGCATTGTCAAAACCCTAAACACCTGCCTTTTACGATCAACGTCCTTACTTATCCTCCTTATAAGCCAATTTCCAGTACTAGCCGGAAGTCTATTGACATAGGATGTAAGGTAGTAAACTTATTCCCGTAACAAGGACATACGTGACACTAGGCATCCATTAATTCTAACGACACCCAACATATTCATCCAACTCATGTAACCTTGTCACATGTCACATCTAGCCCACGTAGCACTCCTTCCTACGTGGATGATAACCTCCAATACTTTCTCTTTTTCTGACACCCGACCACTCTTCTCGGGTCAAAACTAAAGCATCTGAAGTTTTACCGTGGATCACAATGATTTTCTCTTGAATCATTGATCAACTGAATCACCGAATTCTTACTGTACTCCATCTCATTTATGAGGTGGAATACTACTCTGCCTAACACTGATCCACCAACTGTAATCCTCGCGAAAGTCACTAATGTTTTTCACGAAAAGATGACAAATTCTGTCATTCGCTGAAAACATCCTTTGGCAACAATTCTATGTTGCCTAAACCGGATTATAACCATATCCTTGAAAGTCCAACTGCACAACACAACAACTTCGACCAGTAACCAACCTCCTATCCCTTCTCGTTTAGCCCAACAAACACCAACAATTGTCCTTACCAACCGCATGTGACGTCATCACAATACCGCTAAAACTCATTCTAATTCAACAACCCCTCGCTTGTCGCGAGTAAAATTTCTTCAAGATTACTCGTATTCTTCCGTTGAACTTAGATATCAGCTCCCACATTCCCTATGCAGGAACTGATTACCACACCTGAGGAGTAGGGTTCGATGTCACTAATGGATTTAAATCCTCTGGTAACACAATACAACGTGGGGTCAAAACCCATGACAACGTGCCCGCGAGAAAACCATGACGACTTGTGTTACACGAACCATCACCTCATTTGAACCAGGCTCCCTGATCTGGTTTACGCTTTCTATAAATTATTCTGTCAGGTTGTCCTGTTGTGGAGTAATTGTCTTCCCTTACTCTATCATCACTCAAACCACTTGCACACACAGGACATGAGTTGCCATGAATTTTAGCGTAAAACCCAAAACCATAGCCTGTAAATCAGTGAGATCCAAAAGCTCCTGACATCGAGATCCAACAATACTTACTCCTTGCATGAAGACAAATGGTCAGGCTACGTACCACTCACGTAACTATTCTGACCGGATAAATCTTGACTTTTACCCACAAGCCAAACATAGAATCGCTAACTCAATTATCACCTCGTGGAACTACAGTGTACTTTACCACGGTAATACCTCACCGTACTACTCATAGGTGAGGTACCACTGACCTCCCTATCTCTTTCCTTAACTTGGAATGACGCATAGTACAGAACTTGCACTTCAACCAACACTGTGCGTCTATTAAACAATATCTGCATCACAATCTGGGATTAACTTATCATTAAAAGAATCCCAGAGCCTTACCCGCTCAATAAGGATATTTCCTTCATAAATACCCCCATTACCAAACCGTCTGGTAATAACTGACAAACTTGGACATTTAACCAGATCGGACATCTACATAAAATTTTAGTGCCACTCGTGCACACCCAAAAGAACCCCTGATCAAAGCATCGGGAATTAATTTCACACCGAACTTAACCACATTGATCACCAAGCATCCAGCTATCAAGGCACAATTCATCAAATGCCATTACCGCATTGGGCGCGTAAACTTCACAGAGTCAATTGGCACAACTAGACAGTTTCTAACAAAACTGTCCCCCATGCTCTACAAGTTTACAATCCACCGCATCCTCTATTTGGTAGGATTCAAGATTCCCAATCACTTACCATTCTAATTGAAGAGGAATATAACTGCATGCACCGGAAATCACAATACCACTTCAGATCCTACATTACAAGATCCACTGCCACACGTTAACATCCCCTCAGATCATAACTTAATCTGAACGTGGCTTAATCACTCCACGATTTCCGATGGAGTGTTACTCAACTTAGCAACAAACCTTACCAATCTCAGTAACGATTATTACCAAACTTAGACTCGTAATGCTTTTTGAGTCATCAAAGAAAACCTTTCCTAGTTCCACCGCATTTCAAACTCACCGAAAAGTTGACAATTTTGAGAGTCACCTCCAATGACCTTTCTTGCTACTACTCTACACTTGTGGCGCCAAGATCTGCCACTATGTCAATAATTCCTAACAAGTAGGGTCACTACTCAATGACCAATGACCATAGCAATGCCAACTATACTTTAATCCTTTCAGGATTTCATTAACTTACACCAAGATTTGATTCTCCCAGATCCTACTCCTACTCTTCATATCAAAATTGAGAATATTGTCTGTCACTGCAGTGGATGTAACTTATGAACCCCCAAACACGACTAAGTACACCTTGGGTTACAATACTTGATTAAACCACAGCCAGTGAGTGCACTGATTCCCATGCCATCAAGCTCAGTTAATTGCCCTCGAGGAAACCAAGTGGCATAACGGACGACTTTGGTTGCAGGTTGAAGCTTGGGCAACTGCAACATTCCCTTCTACTCAATGATTCAGTAGACCTTACCCCACTGCTGTCACTTCACCATTTCCGTGCATTTATCTCAGAAAACATCCTTCCACCTACTAACGACATTTCATAATCTCGCTAACCATCATAAAAGTCGGAGCGACTAACAACAACCCACTTCCGACCTGTACTGAAACGGTTAGACCATTTAATTGACGTTTTGCACCGAACTTCTAGCCAAACGTCCTTAATCTCCGTTCTCAATAAATGGAACTCTCAAGACAAATTCTTATAATGATGTCATCATCAGCCTTAGTCACTTACCTGGTGTCATTTTGACCACACACAGCTGCACACAATAATTATGCCTTACCAGCATGTGCTACCTAGCTTTCAACTCACCACTTCCCTCCAAAGGTGGGTACACGTGCTCCTGTGGGGTATACTCATGTACATCTTCAGTTGTCGACACAGTGTCGTTTGCACAACGACTGGTTCATACACCACAATAATACAAAGTCAGTCAAGACTCGTATCACTATCTCCGGTACCCCGAGCACTCTTGGTCCATGACTCGGTGGCTTGCTGTCACTTCTAACCTGTTTCTTAAATTCAAAACCAATTACCTTTAGTTACAACTGGTAACACTCGCTCGATCTGAAAATCGAACTCTATCACAGCCAACCTAGAGACCCCTCCACAGGTGTACTAACTATAATACTTTGACCACAGGTGGATAACTCACCTTATGGTTAACCTGAGCCCCAAGATCTGGTGACACGATTTAATTTCCGCCTCCTCGATAAATGGCCCAATGACCATTGTCACCAACAATCCAATCACGCTTGGACTCACTAACAATTCAAATCTTTCTAGTACCCCACTCACGGGTGACTGAAGCGAAGAGGATCTGGTCGTTGCTGACGACAACTATGTCCGCACCAAGGTGATCCAAACCATCAGTTTCAGTGGCTGTCCCTTCAGCATCAAGTGACCAACTAGCCTTTACTTCCTTAACATTTTCCTTGAGTCATTCCACCTTCATACGTCCGTTGGTTTCTCCAAAACCACACTAATGGCGAACTTCAACAATGTCGTGGCAATCGTCAAAACTAAATATTCATCCTCACTGAATAATCGCGCTAGGCGACTTCAGCTCCTTTTTCCATGGCAGGATGCAACCTCTTTCATTAACTCGTACGACTCTTCACTGCTAAGTGCCTCATCACTCGAACATCAAGGCCTCGCCTTAGGTTCCTACGAAATTCCTGCCAACAAGCATGGCCGCCTTCTAGCACTACCAGGATAAGCACTTTAGCCGACGAAATTTTTTCGTCGGCCTGTTCACAATTTTTGTCGGCTATAACCTTAGCCGACGACACGTCGTCGGCTATAATTCGTCGGCTATGCTTATAGCCGACGAAATAAAGTCCGTCGTCGGCTATACTCCAAACCTTAGCCGACGAAATAATATAAAAAATTCGTCGGCTATAATCCAAACCTTAGCCGACGAAATAATATAAAAAATTCGTCGGCTATAATCCAAACCTTAGCCGACGAAATAATATAAAAAATTCGTCGGCTATAATCCAACACTTTAGCCGACGAAAGTGTGCTAATTTCGTCGGCTAAAGTTTTAAAAATTAAAAATTAAATAGAGAATAGCCGACGAAATTAGCACACTTTCGTCGGCTATGATACTTTTAGCCGACGAAATTAGCACACTTTCGTCGGCTAAAGGTTGTTGGGAAAAAAAAACTAGCATAGCCGACGAAATATGGTAAATTTCGTCAGCTATAGTACTTTTTATACTAGAAACCCAAACAAAATTTATACATTACCATCCAAGCAAGCTGCAAATTACAGAAACAATTTCATAACCAACAACAACACACCATCTAAAGTAACATAAACATTTTGCATTAAATTTTCAATTCATAAATTGTTCATAAACCTAAAAAGTAAATTAATATTTGTTCATAAACCTAAAAAACTAAATAAATAATTGTTCATAAACTTAAAAAACTAAATGAAATCGATATCGTCTAAATCAATATCTGCTCCAGGATGAGGTTGTTGGGGAGGTTGGGGAGGTTGCGGCGGCTGAGGTAAGACAATAGGCGGGGGCATGGGCGGAAGTGGAAGTCCCTGCTGCTGTGCAGCTATAAAATCTTGCATGTACTGGTACATCTGCTGGTGCTGTGTCTGCTGGGCGGCATAGACTGCTACATTGTACTCCTGTAGAGCGGCAGTATATGCTGCTTGGGCGGCCTCTCTCTCGGCAGTATATGCTGCTTGGGCGGCTTGTTGTTCCCGTAACATCTGAACTTCCGCCTCAAGCTGAGTCGTTCTGCTGCTGGTCGAGGCTCCTTTTTTCTGAAAACCAGGAGTGGTTTTCAGTACCCCCTCGCCCTTCTTTCCCAGGCCCCGACAGTAGAAGTTATTTCCTCACGGTGGGAAGGCTGTGCCCATGATCCTGGCCCCAACGCTGAGATCTGAACTGTCGATCCGGGACATGGCTTCGGACATGTCTTCCTCTTGCGTGTCAGGCCATGTCTCCCTGACTATAGCAGCCATCACCTCGTCACTAGCCTGCCTCACCCTCGCCTAATTTGATAGGAAAAAAAATTAATTAACATTTTAAAAAATATATATATACATATAATTTACTAAATTTTAAAACGTAAAACGACTTACAATATCCTCCTGGGAGTCAGGATATGCCTTCTCGTACGTATAGACGTACTGGTTGACCTCTGGATGTTCCCTGGCCGCCTCCTCCATCAACGATGCGAACGGTCTAGAACCGGCATGATGGTTCCTCATGTTGCGTTGCCGGTTTTGAGCGTTCACCCGGGAAACGGCCTACAAAGGAATCAAATTAGTAAAATATTTTAAAACGTATTAAATATAATTCAATATAATAAATAATTATTTTTAATTACCTGTTTATGTGGGTTGTTGAATTCTGATATCAGAAGCCAACGCCACTCGTACTCCCTGAACTGGAACTCAAGGGGGGTGCCGGAACGTTCGTTCCCATGTGTAGTCCAGTGGGTCCGTAACTCGTTCTTCCACTCCTTGTACCTGTAATACGCCAAAAAAAATATAAATATTATAAATGATACATAATTTTTTTTTGTCCTTAACTTTGCAACGTACCTTCCCCCGTGCACAACGTCCGCCCAGGTGTTCCTCAGGTACTCGGGAACGTCAAACCACACCTGCATTCAAACATTTATTAGTTTAGACGTTCATAAATCTACAATGTAATAAATAATGTTAAATATGAATTTTGTTATACTTACCGACATGGCGTTGTGGACCATGTCCTTAACCTCCTGTGGGACCTCGCCCCAGTCTGACCACAACATAGGGACTCTATCTCTAATAAGCGCTCCCACGCGGCCAGAGTACATCCTCGTCTTGCCGCCCGATACTACGTTCCCATCCTCGTCAGTATCAATGACGATCCTTCCCGATGTACTCACTGTCTTCTCGAGAGCTTTCCCCGTGACCTGACCTCTCTTCTTCCTTGTCGGCTTGGCTCCGACGGTGCCTATCATAAATTGATGATTAGTAAATTAATTTTATTATAACATTATAACATAACAAATTACTTATAAATCATTACCTGAGGGCGTTGGGGCGGATGCGACGGACTCCGACTCTGTCGCCGACGATGATACCCTCGCAGAAATTAACTCTGTAGCAAACGGCACGAACAGATACACCGCTGATGGGGTCACCTGGGGGGGTAGTGGATAAATCGGCGCCCCTGAGTCATCGACTGCAGGTATTGCCGGTATGAAGCGCGGAAGGAAGAGAAGAGGCGGCGGCATCTGTACCCCGGAAGACCCACCCTCCGATGCACTAGGGCCCGGTGCCGGTGCCCTACGTATCTCAGGCATACGTGGTGCAGACACCTTTGCCTGAGTCGGAGGCCATAGCTGCCTCGAAGAGTGAGGGCCGCTGGGCTGCCTGGAGAAGCGAGGGGCGTCCTGCCTGGAGGAGCGAGGGGCGTCCGGCTGGCCGGAGGAGTGAGGGGCGCTAGGCGGCCTGGAGGGGGGAGGGCCATCTGGCTGCCTGGAGGAATGTGTCGGCTCCAGAAGAGACGCCCGTCGGGCCGTCATTGGGCTGAAACGAACCTCGAGGGTTGCTAGACGTTCCCTCTGACGATTCACCCCTTTGGCCCTTCGAACTCTTGGATTTGCTGAATAATCCTTTCATCCTAAATAAAATAATTAATATTTTGTTAAATGTATAAAATTATAAAAAATGAACAATATACCAAATAAAAAATGAACAATATACCAAATAATATTGTAATATACGCAAATATATTAAATATACTAAATACACCCAAATATATTAAATATACTAAATACACCCAAATACATCCAAATACACCCAAATTCAGTAAATACACCCAAATTCAGTAAATACACCCAAATACACCCAAATACACCCAAATATATTAAATATACTAAATACACCCAAATACATCCAAATATACTAAATACACCCAAATACATCCAAATACACCCAAATTCAGTAAATACACCCAAATACACCCAAATATATTAAATATACTAAATACACCCAAATACATCCAAATACACCCAAATACACCCAAATTCAGTAAATACACCCAAATACACCCAAATATATTAAATATACTAAATACACCCAAATACATCCAAATATACTAAATCCACCCAAATACATCCAAATATACCCAAATACACCCAAATTCAGTAAATACACCCAAATACACCCAAATATATTAAATATACTAAATACACCCAAATACATCCAAATATACTAAATCCACCCAAATACATCCAAATATACCCAAATACACCCAAATTCAGTAAATACACCCAAATATATTAAATATACTAAATACACCCAAATACATCCAAATACACCCAAATACACCCAAATTCAGTAAATACACCCAAATACATCCAAATACACCCAAATACACCCAAATACATCCAAATACACCCAATTCACCCAAATACACCCAAATACAACCAAATATACACCCAAATTCAGTAAATACACCCAATATAATTCAACATTATCACAACATAATACAATTCAACATTATCACAATATAATTCAACACAATTCAATATAATGCAATATATTGAAAAAACAACCCTAATTTGTTCTATAATACAATATAAACATGAAATTGCATACCTAATTGGTTTGGGAGATGAGGGAGGCGGAGTGGAGGCCGGAAACCGTCGAAAATGGCAAAAGAAAATCGAGAGGAGAGGGAGAAACCGTCCGGCCGAAGGAGAAAGTGGGGGTTCTGTCGCTGCAATCGAATATATAGGAAGAACTATAGCCGACGAAATAAAAAATTCGTCGGCTATAGTTGGACTTTAACCGACGACAAAACCCTAATTTCGTCGGCTAAAGTCCAACTATAGCCGACGAAATTTTTTTAGTAATTTCGTCGGGTAAAAGTATATTTTATTCATATTTAGTAAGTTCATGCACAATTTATTTGTTTTATCTTGTGAAACGAAAAACCGACCGTCAGATATCATCATTATGTTGAAACATGTGTGAGGGTAAAATTTCAGCATCATCGGACACACGGTCGGGCTCGATCCGCACGGTCAATCCCGTTGGTCAAACCCCTAAACACAAACAAACGGTGATTTGGCCACCTAAAATACGTATTCTGTCCGGACCGTCAACTACAAATAGTTTCATATCGAGGAGACGCAACTAGCGGTATAAAATTTATAAGAAAAATAACCGTCAGAGATAGGGCGTCCTCTATGGCGAACGAATAGAAAAAATGCAATGACCGCAAGTATTGGCACCGAAACTTATTAGAATTACGTGAAATTTCAACCGTAGACATATTTCATCGTTCCGGTCATATCTTATCTCACGACTTTTTTTTGTTTGAAGCATCTACGTATAGTTTGTTTTTAAAACGGAACATTTACTTAACACTTAGTCAATTAGTTATACAACATTAGTAGACATACTTTGATTGTGACAATCCATCTTGTGAAACGAAAAACCGACCGTCAGATATCATCATTATGTTGAAACATGTGTGAGGGTAAAATTTCAGCATCATCGGACACACGGTCGCGCTCGATCCGCACGGTCAATCCCGTTGGTCAAACCCCTAAACACAAACAAACGGTGATTTGGCCACCTAAATTACGTATTCTGTCCGGACCGTCAACTACAAATAGTTTCATATCGAGGAGACGCAACTAGCGGTATAAATTATTATTTTATTCATTTAACTTTAGCCGACGAAATATTAGGGTATTCGTCGGCTATACTTTAGGGTTTAGGGTTTAGCCGACGAAATATTAGGGTATTCGTCGGCTAAGATACTTTTAGCCGACGAAATATGATGGATTTCGTCGGCTAAAAGTATCTTAGCCGACGAAATATGTTATATTTCGTCGGCTAAAAGTATCTTAGCCGACGAAACATGTTATATTTCGTCGGCTAAAACTGTCAAATAGATAAAAAAACAGTTGGTTTAACCGTACCCATAACAATTTCCTGCATATATAACCAACATTAAGATACATTATGAATTGTAGAGCTTGTACCATATAAAACACATCAAATTGTAGTACAAATTCAAATAACTAAGAAGGCTCGTAATCAGAATCATCCGATGAGTTTTCTTCGGTGTCAGAATTAATTTCCGGTAATCTATGCATTTCTACATCACAAGAGTCGTCGTCTGTTTCTTGATTTGGATCCACATCAATAAGGCGAGCGTCTAAATCACGAATTCGAACCGAACGACCCGGTTTAAAATTATTAAGGCGAATTGTAGAGGAGTCAGGAATATCTATTGCATTGTGTTCTTGATACGCAACATTTTCTTCCTCGTCTTCGGCCTCTCCAAGTGTAGCCGCCCGGTAAATGTTTCGAGGGTGCACAAGATTGACTACTTTCCACGCGTCACCCTTAACAAGGTCATCAAGATAAAACACTTGTTTCACCGATGTCGCAAAAACAAACGGGTCATCTTCGTAACAGCTTGTGCCAGTGTTCACCGATAAAATCCCGTACTGATCAATCTTCATGCTCTGCGAGCTTCTAGTATCAAACCATCTACACTTGAACAGGTGCACGGTCATGCCTTGCCCATAAACGAGTTCCACCACTGAATCAAGAACACCATAATAATCAACTCCATTCCGGCCACCATGCACCATAACCCCAGAATTCTGTGTTCTTCGTCTGTTGTCTCTCATTTCACATATAAATTGCACGCCATTGACCTTGCACATCGGGTAAACTCTTGACATTATCGGCTTCATAGCTAGAAGTCTTAGTTCGTGAGACCAATTTGGGTGACCATCAAATTGAATATGGTTCATCTGCAACCAAAGATTCAATGTATTATAAATATGAATAATTATGCAATCAAGGAGACTTGCAACATACAAAATTGGAGAATTACATACCCAATCGCCAAAATAGTTCGCGAACTCCTTGTTGTGGTAGTCGAGATCACCTTGAATGTCTGGACAGTGTAGATGGATGTCTTTCCAGTATTCAACTTCTTGACAGTTAATCAATACCCACCAATGGGCTATGACGAGCTCATGGGGTTGCAACTTGTAGGACTCTGGTAAAATTCCATAAACTTCAACATCATTTGAGACTATGGAAAGGTTAAACTTCGGTTCATCAACCGGCATGGTTTGTGGAGTTTCCTTCAATGCTCCTAGATACAACTTCATGTAGGTGATGCACTCGTGCGCAATATATGCTTCTGCTATACATCCTTCAGGCGCGGATTTGTTAGCCACATAAGCTTTGTAGTCTCCAAGTTGTCTGTAAATAAATAAATTTGTTGTCATATGTTACGATTATACAATGAACATGTACAATAAAAACATTAGGTGTAAAAAACATACCTTTCCATAGGATACATCCAAGTATAGTGTACTGGACCGGTAAGCAACAATTGCTCGGGAAGATGGATCATCAGGTGCGGCATGATGTCAAAAAAATTTGGAGGAAATATTCTCTCAAATTTACACATGATATAAATAATGTCCTGTTGCATTTCCCGGAGATCAGATTTTGTCACTTCCCTTGTGCATAACTTCTGGAAGAATCTTGACAACGTTACTAACGGCTCCACCACCTGACGGGGAAGGAAGGGTCGAATGAAAATAGGGAAGAGACGTTGTAGCAGAATATGACAGTCATGACTCTTTAACCCGTACATTTTATTGTCCCGAATGTTTACACACCGGGCTATATTTCCTGCGTAGCCTGAAGGATACTTCACAGAACTCAACCACCTGAAAATTACGTTCTTCTGTTCAGGCTTCACGGTGTACGGAGCTTGAGGCATTTTTTTCTTCCCTTCTTTCAACCACAAATGTCTTCGTATCTCCATTTTTTTAAGATCAATGCGTGCCTTCAGACCGTCTTTCGTCTTTCCCTCCAAGTTCAGCACGGTTCCCACCACACTGTCACACACATTCTTTTCTATGTGCATCACATCTAGGTAGTGCCTGATCAACAACTTACTCCAGTATGGGAGTTCCCAGAATATGCTCTTATGTGTCCAAAATTTATACCTGTCGGGTCTGTCAGGTATTGCCACCACTATATTGGGATGATTGCTGAGCTGCCCAAAATCATACTCATTAAGCACTGCTAAAATTTCTTCCCTTGTCCATCTTCTAGGAGGCACACCAAGTTCTACAGTCCCATCAAATGCCTTGTCATCGAACCGCCATTCGTGATCATACGGAAGGAGAGTATGGTGACCCAATCTACATATCTTGTTGCAATGACTACTGCTCCCCTCATCGCTTAGGCACTCTGGACAAGCCTTGTATCCCTTAACAACGTTGCCCGACAACATCCCACGAGCAGGAAAATCACTAATGGTACCAACAACCATAGCATGCATCTGGAACATCTCGGGCATGAACTTATCATAAGTGGGATGACCAACGTCCCAAAAAAACTTAAGCTCTTCAATCAAGGGTCTCAAATACACATCGAGACACTTCCCTGGATAACCGGGTCCCGGAATCAACAAACTCAACATATTGTATTCCTTCTTCATGCACATCCATGGAGGAAGATTGTATGGTACCAAAATCACCGGTCATACACTGTATTGAAGACTCATGTTGCCAAAAGGATTGAACCCGTCGGATGAGAGCCCGAGCCTCACATTTCGGACCTCAGACGCAAAATGAGGAAACTCCTTGTCTATATGCTTCCAGGCCTCCCCGTCAGCAGGGTGTATAAGGGTATCTTCGCCTTGCAATTCCCTATCAGCGTGCCATCTCATAGATTTGGCCGTGTGTGATGACATGTACAACCGTTCCAGCCTATCCCTCAACGGGAAATACCGAAGTACCTTCATAGGTTTCCTATTGCCTGCAGGAGTCAACTTATACCTGTCACTCTGACATACTGAACATGTGTCAAGGTCACCAAGGTCATTCCCTTCTGGATCTTTACCCCAGAAGAGAACACAATCATATCTGCATGCATGGATCTTGATGTAGGAAAGCCCAAGATCTTTCAGTATACATCGGACCTTATGATGAGTGGTAGGAAGACGATGACCGTGGGGCAGCATCGAAGCAGTGTACTGTAGATACTCATCAACAGCCTTCACAGTCGATTTTGTCTCAACTTTAATCTTCATAACGTCCATCACACTTTCAAGAACCGTTTTCTGACAACTGAGGTACACAGGGGTCTGTTGGAAAACAAGTAGTTTGTTGTACCTGTCAATACCAGCAGTGTTGACAACTCTAGGGAAGGGCTGCACCGGGTCAGACATATACGGTCCTTCAGAGCATACACCCCTCTCATAAGGAAACATATCGTTGATGAAGGCCGTTGTTGGATCGTTGGATGTACTGCCCGTCTCAGAAAATTGCCCATGATCATGCGGACCCCTTGATGATGTTTCACCGTGATATATCCAACATGTGTACTTTTCCCAAAACCCATTACTTTGAAGGTGCTGCCAAACCTTGTCAATTGGAAATTGATACATATCGCTGCGACACTGACATTTAGTGCACGGACAATAGAAAATTGTATTCCCTTTAGCATTATTGATCACATATTCAATAAAACTAACAACTCCTTTAGCATATCTTTTGTCCTATTTTGGAAGCGAAATCCAACTCTTATCCATATCCTGAGAAAATAACATAATATATATGTATAGACGCTAATTAATTAAATTTACGAATCATTCAATTTATATTATATCTGAGTTAACGTACAATTAATATATATAATAATTACTAATTAATATAATCAAATTAATATATATATATATATATATATATATATATATATATATATATCAACAACTTCATATATATTATCAAACCCAAATCGATCAACTCAATCACACTCAAAACACAATATAATCAACTCTAATTAAAACACAATATAATCAACTCTAATTAAAACTCAAAATCAATGTGCATAACGAAAATAAAACTCTTAAATCAACTCAAAAACAAGATATATACATATACGTACCTATATATAGCGTCACAAACTAATTTCGGACAGATTTCGACAACACCCAACAATTTCGCCAACCCCAAAATTTTTTCTCCCGTTTTTTCTTTCAAATCAGCTACTGTCTAGATCTGGAAATATAAAGAATTTTAGCCGACGAAATTATATATATCGTCGGCCAAAGTTTTAAAATTTCGTCGGCTATAGTTCACAGACTATAGCCGACGAAAAAAACTATTTTAGCCGACGAAAATTTCACTTAGGCGACGAAAGTTTTTTTCGTCGGCTAAAATTCCACTTTAGCCGACGAAAATTTCACTTAGGCGACGAAATTATTTTTCGTCGGCTAAAATGGACTTTAGCCGACGAAAAAAAATTTCGTCGGCCTGCTAATTTTTTTTTCGTCGGCTATGATACTTATTCTGGTAGTGTAGGCATGAATTTACTGTTTCACCACCGAGCGCTCACACCAACTGCTCAACCAACGTTAAACGACGTGAGTTTCCAGCTCTATCTCCAACTCAAATCTCAAATACTAATTGGGAAACTCATAAAAGTAAATACGTAACGAGCTTACCTTGTTCCTTACAGGAGCTCTCTGTGAGGTCGGCGTACTGAGGCATAGTCTTGAGGATTCAAATGTTTATAGGACCACTTGGTCCATAAATCAACCAGAAAGTACTAACTCATATCCTTAATAAACACTAAGCGTCCAAAGCATAAAATGCCGATGGATCCGCCGCGGTCGGACCATCACTCTATAGACACTAAGTGATACCAAGTATATGAGGTAGTAACAGGAAACGATAACCTAATGCTCTGATACCAATTGTCAGGACCCACCCCGAGTTAAAGCCCTTTAACTCGAAGTAAATCCTACGGGGACCACCTCAAGGGAACTTCTTACCGAAACCCCCTTGAAATGGCCAACCCTTCCTACATTCCAACTCAGCACTTCCATGAGTATCTAACAACAAACCCTAACTCATGAAGGCATCCTGCTCCCTAACCTACTTAATTAGCTATACTGGGTTAGTCAGAGCAGTCTACTAAGATGATTACCCTAAAGAATTTCAAGCAGCGACGGATTGATTGACTATGCCTCGATTCTTGTACGCGCACGACCTCCGCTCGAGAACCCTGCACCACTGGGCATTTGAAAACGAAGGGCCCAGGGGAGAAACATTTAAAAACTGTCAGGGTGAGTGGACAAAAATAAAATATAAAAGCTCTAATTCCTTTAATGTTCTCCCTCTACGTTTTTATAAGGAAATCCGCATGCAAGCAAAACATAAACAATGCCTTGGCTCAAATATAAACAATTATGTGGGGTATTAACCTCATCCACGAGAAAACCGACCCGCTCTATTCGGGAAGGTCTAATGACCCGCTCTACCGAAGAGGGTCCCTGACCTGCACTATCCGGGAAGGTCAAATGACCAGCTCTACCGGAAAAGGTCCCTGACCTGCTCTATCCAGAGATGGTACCCGCTCTAACTGGAGAGGGTCCATGCTAGCATACAATCCTTATATCCTTTTCCCTTTTTCAAAACCCCTTTAAAACCTGTAAAACCTGTAAAGCCTCGTAAAACCTCGTGGAAATAATAAATCGAAAACCCCTTTAAAATCCGTGAGCCAAATTTCTCCTTTAAAAACATCCCCCTCCATAATCCCAAAACGGTGATAATCAATAAACCATACCCCGGGAAAAATCCTTTAAAAATCACGGGAAGGGTATGAACCTCTTTCCCGGTTTGTTTGCCTTTAAAATCCGTAAATCCCATTTTCCCAAATCACCATAAAACATATAAATGGAGGAAATCATATAGCAGGAGAAACCAATTAAAGTATATAGCATGCAATTTAATTTAAAACAAATGTCCACTCACAGTACTCTTTGCGACCTTCTTCCTGCTCGGAAAGCTCCTCGAGCGAAACCCTCGAACTAACACGTAGTCGAGCCCGTCTCACGTGCAACCAGGGACTGTACAAACAAATCATTATATTAGTCATTTCACAGTCGACTTGGTCTTTTCCTAGTTTGACCAGGAAATCCTATTTGACCACATGTTGACCATGTTCCATTCTTAAAGCACTTTAACCTTTTTGACTCCCTTTCCCGGTTATCGACTCTTAACTCAAATTACCGGAAGTCCGACTCAGCTTCCGAACTTCCTCTATCACTTTAACTTGATGTTAGGGTGTCACGTAATAATTCGTTGACTTACTATGGACACCCAACGTGTCACATTAACCAATATATTTAACCTCGAGTCGATTTACCGATTTAACATTTTCTCAGAAATTCCAGTTAACATTTCTTTCAGATAATCATAACACTTTAACAACTTAACCATCAACTCGGCCTATACTTAAGTCCATCCTTATTATATCCTATGTCGAACGACAAATACCGGGGTAACCCTAATTACTCGGTCATTCCAATTTCTTTACCCAAGCTTTCCAAATCCCTCTCCAAACATACCTTTTACCCCAGGTAAAACCACCTTTTACCATAACAGTAATTAAATAACAATTATTCAAAAAATCATGGGCAAAATGACCAAAATACCCCTTTCACTGTGCAAACACAGTCGCCGGCCGGCGAGCCTCCGACCGAAGATTTCCGGCCATCACTAGCATCGCCTCCTCTTCCACAACAACTTCTCAAACCACAACACAACTAAAATCAAAGCCTAACTATCTTAAATCAACCATGAACAGTAAAATTCCAAAAATCACAACCCGGAGCTCGATCTCCTTACCTGGTTTGTTATGGGCTGTCTCCTTGCAAATGGAGCTTCCAGGGAGGGCGGTGGTCCTTCCCTTACCCACCAAAATCGGCGCGACGGGCGGAGGAGGTCGACCCAGGCGAGCTCCAACTGTAGCAGTACTGTTGCAGGCGTTCCTCTCCCTCTCCTGCGCTCTTCTGCCACGGTTGGCCGCCCAGATCGACGGCGGAGGTGGAGGCGAGTCGACCGGGACCTGTGGCGCGTCAAACGGTGGCCGGTGGAGGGAGAACAGCGACGAGCACAGTGCGGGAGGAAGAGGGAGTCGAGCGCGCGAGGAAGAAGAAGAAGAAGAAAAGAAGAAAAATGAGAGAGAAAGAAAAGAAATCGGGGAAAATGAAAGAAAGAAGAGGAAAGAAAGGAAAATGGAAAGTTTCCTGAAACGGAAACTTTTCTAACTCCTTTACCATTTTGCTTTCTTCTTCGAAATAAGAAGTCGTCCACCAGAATAAAATTCACCGAAATTTTCTAATTATCCTCTCAAAATCTACTCTGAGAATTTAATTACCGACACTTTTCCAAAATAGATACGGTAATTTCTAATAGTAGACGGAGAAGATAACTTTTATTAACTTCAAAAGATTCGGGGTGTGACAGGTAGCCTTGTAATTAAACAAAACTGCCAGGGGTATTTCTAAGATTTCGGTCTCAGTGGCAGCCTTGTAATTAAACAAAACTACCACGGGCATTTCTAGGATTTCAGCCTCAATGGCAGCCTTGTAATTAAACAAAACTGCTGAGGGCATTTCTAGGATTTCAACCTTAGTGGCATCCTTGTAATTATCCTGAACTGTCAGGGGCAGTTCTGACATTTTAACCACATGATAAAACAGTAAAAAGGTAAATCTGTCACGGTAAAAACCAGGGTTTTACCTTTGTCTACTCCGATCACTGGTTCGCCGGAAAACCGAGTTTTTCCTGCCAAACCGAGCTTCTACACCTGCATTTCTAGCTTCTGAACATCCTAGGTAGTCCAACAACACCTCAAACACGAGAAAAGTCAAGGTTTTCATACCTTGGAGTCAACCTTTGTGAACTCTGACAAATCTCCTCCGGCGGAACTCTGCTGGCCTCCTCCTTGTTCCTGGGCAGCTCTTGGTGCTACCTGGAAGTCCCTTGGCTCGCCTCCGGTCCTGGCTCGACGTCAGCTCCGACTGGAAAGTGCTCGAGCTTCCGCTCCCCTCTGTTGGGCGGCGGTCACGGCCGCTCTGGCGTGGATGGAGGTCAAGACTCGGTCGCCGGAGCAAAGCGCAGCCACTGGTGGTGGCTGTGTGCCGTGACGCGCGGTTGTGGGGAGGCAGCCGAGTCGGTCTCCGCCTAGGAGAGAGAGGGTCCCCCCTTTCAGTCAGCCCCTCATCATATATATAATCAAAATTCAATGGCCCACATTGAATCTTTGATTGATCCGACGGCCCAAATTGAATAATAGAAAGTTACCGTGAACAGTAAATAGATATTTTGCTATTTACTATTTAGTAACTATACATTATCCTGAATAACTTCTGCATACGAACTCCGATTAGTTCATAGAACATACCCACGAATTTGTATTAACGTCCTCTACAACTTCCCCGAATGAAGTTTCTCAAAATTTTCTACTTATCGCAAAGTTACTTTTTTACGGTAAAATAAATAAGATTTATTATTTCCGTAACCTAAATAAATCCATATTAAACAGCCTGTAGCTCTGAAAAATATTCCAAACATACCGGATGACTCGTATTAATATATTCTACACCCTCGAAACATATAATATATTTTCCCCCAAAACTAAAAATATCTTGATATTATACTCGAATATTAATTCGGGAAACTAACAGCGCGGTTACAACCCTCTGTAACCCGCCTGATCCAGGTAAAATGGTGAATTTTGGGACGGGGTGTTATAATTTACTCCTTTATCAAAATTTCGTCCCCGAAATTTTTGCTGTGGAACGTAAAACTAACCGTCATTCCCAATGACACTATTCTTTACTTTTCTAATAAATTCGATAACATGTCATGATCGTCTAGAGTGCCGCCAACGCACCTCATCCCGCGATAGATGCTCATTCACCCAGGTACCTAACAGATTCATGGTACAAGCACATCTCTTTCAATTTTGCCTGACGGTCGCATGAGAAATCTTGAAACTCGTACCAATAAGGGTCGAAACTGCATTAACATTCGAACCCTGATGTCCTGATAGAAGTCTAGAAACAATCACTAAAATCTCAATGACTGGAAGCTACTTTCACCCAGTCCGAGGTAAAATCCTACATGAGAAAAATGGAAGATGATAACATCAAATTTTTTCCCAAGACAGGATGTAATTCTGGTCCATGTCATGGACATTTACACCATGCAACACTTTTCACTCAACTGAAACTCTTGAGACATTCTTGGACCCTCTTATTAATAAACCTCTATTCATTCTTGGAGGTACGACTCCAACGATACACTATTACTCTTGATTTCACAAATCAACACAATGAATCCATTTCACATTCTGGCTCAATCCATTTAATTATATAAACGTCCCATTTAGGGATAATCCACGCCATCATCAAAGAAAGTTCAAACTTACACCTACAAACGAAAATCCTATAAAGATATATCTTACCCTGGCCAACACATATGGCCTACAACATGCATAATAGGGTCTCTTCTCTAATTCAATAAATTAATTCCTCACGCACACACGATCCCAATATTATGAAACAAAATGTGCGCAGGTTCACAATCCATACCTACGACATTAAGCGGGTAGACAGATTCCCATGTCGACTCATAATGATGATTGAATTACACTTTGAAGAATAGATGAAGAAAACTCTAAGGGATGCACACGATTGTACATGGCAAGGAGGTGAAAAACCTAAACTAAGGCTTGTGTTTCTAAAGAGAAAGCTAGAGCTTTGGCGTTGAAGTGTGGCAAAGAACGACCTTTTTCACGTCTCTAACACCTCCTATATATAGTGCACGTATCAGCAACTGCAATTAGAGCTAGAGAACCCTAATTTTCGTCCATGGTCTGGGCCTTGAAATGTGGTCAGGGCCTTGAAATTGAAGTTCCGGTCCAAATCAGAAATTCAGGCAGACTGACCTTCTGTCACTAAAACGGTCATAACTTCTTTTTAAAAATAGGTATTGACGATTCGCGAAAAGTTCTAAATAGTAGACTCATCTAGCTTTCCAATCATATAAGGCTCATCTCCTGGTGTTGTGATCTGTTCCTGATCTTCTGTCGAAGTTGATGGATAATTTCTGGCAGCTTTTAGGATTTCATTCCTTGAACAACATGGATTCCTTTTCCTTATAGATATTTTTTGCTTATTTTTCCTTGGCTTTATTTGAGACCTAAAAACACAATCTAAGTTAAAATCAATATTGTTAAAGGAATTACATACCTAAATAGGGTCGGAAACACATTAAGAACGTTGCATAAAATGCACCTATCAGCTCACTGCATGAAACATATGAACATATTCTCATTGCTCTGTAACCCAATCCCACAAGTGATCAGAAGCAAACCTAACCGCCTCCAAATATACCTTTAGAAATCTGGAGTACCTCACTCCTAAATTTTTATATACTATCCATATCCAGCGTGAACATGTCAGCCTCCCAGACTAGGGTTGGAATTTCACAGGCGTGGAAAGCATTAGAGTGAGTGGACCAAAAATCAATGCCAAAATAATGGTTCACAAACAAAAATTCAAATTTCATATTCTCCCAAGAATAATCCAGGTCTTACGCCAAATATAAATAAATTCCTGGTCCTTGGCCAAATATATAATCAAATCACGGCCTGCAGCCAAATATAAATTAAATCACGGCCTGCAGCCGAATATAAATCAAATCATGGCCTGCATGCAGCCAAATATAAATCAAATCAGGAAAAGAATTTCACAAATGATCGATCACGCATACCAAGGTTGGAGTTAAGAGCTCTAGCGTACCTCTCAGTGAGGATGCAGTCTCATTCTAATACTACAATCTCCCCATAGGGAAAGGAGCGCAACGAGTGGCGTGCTTCCACTCTGCCGAACGAGGAGTGTTTCCCGCTAGCTAGCAACAAACAATACATAGGACGACCCTTCATGACAATGAGCCTCACAGGCTAGGGTCGGAGCTAAGAGCTCTAGCGTCTCATCCACTGTCTTGTGAGAATGTAAATCCCGCATACCATCCATTCTTAGTGAGAACACATGTCCCGCGCTTCCACTCCGTCGAACGAGGAGCGTTGGGTGGACGCGCGTCCACTCCACCGAATAAGGAGCGTTGCCCGCTAGACAGCTATAAACATCTGACGAACCTTTATGGTGAAATTAAAATAATTCCCTGATATATATAAATCCAGGCCCCAAGCCTATTTAACAAATCCAAGCAAATGCCAAAAATAATAACCCAAATTCCAATAACATGCCAAATAACCAAATTCCAGTAAAATATCGGGTCTGATTCCCATCTGTACGACTCGTCTCTTAAGTCGAAAACCATTCAAAACCCAGATGAAAATAAACAAGCTGAATCCATAAATCAAATAGAAATAAACAAACAAAAAACCTCCACTAAGGCGCTCGTAAAACCAAAGGAATCGAAAATATACAGAAACCCAAAAAATCATCCGTACTGAAAAAATTTTAAAACCATTTAAGTAATAAACCATGACATGCATTTTTTTTAAAATAATTCAAAGGCCCACTCACTATACTGGCAACGCATCTCATGCGTCAGGTACGGTACTCTAACCGTCCTCAATTAATTACCTCATCAACAGTAACGTCTTCCATGCCCGTATACGGTTCCCCGACTATAATAACTTATTACTATACAGTTTCCCGACAGTAATATAATATGCCTCCTTGAGCTTACTCTTGGGCTCTGAAACATTACGTAATCCCTTTCTCTTAACCTGGACCAGCATCTCAATCACTTGAACATCCTTGATCCTCCTCAAATATATTTACAGAACACTAATCTGTCGACAAAAGTTATCATACTTACTCTCTTAAACCATCGATCAAAATGTAGAACGCGAAACGACTATCAAATAGTCTAACACCTTAATTTTCCTGGTTTGACCAGGAAAAGTCAATGTTTGTCTTTAGGGTTGACCAAGTCTTTCCTTGGTTAAACAAGAACTCAACCAAGTCTTTCCGTCTAATCGAAAAGGATCAAACCCTAATAAGCTCAATAATCGTCGATTTATAAATTCGAATAATATTAGGCACTCTTTTAAGCCTAATTACGCCAAATCCTGAATTTCAAAATTAATTTTCCTAATCTTGCTCTATACTAAACTTATGAGCCTCTCGACCTTTCGATCTGACAAAAAGTCAGTATCAACATCTAATTGCAACTGATGTCGTAAACTTAATAATTACATTTAGCTTTACTAATTCGTTCCTAGGTGGCAACCCTAGCCACAAAACATATTTATACGTATAAGCAACTAGCCTCACTTGGAAATCATTAACGCATTTAAACATTTTCAAGGACTTTAATTACCTAAACATTTGGTCCAAGATTTGAACCAGGCTCTGATACCATTTGTCACGTCCCGACTCGAGTTTACCCATCTAAACCCAGGAAAGAACGTGCAAGACTCATCCCAAGAGAGATTTCCTCCTAATTTTCCTTGAGAAAGGATAACCCTTACAAAAACCCAAACCCAAACCATTTCCAACAGTCCCAACGATACCAAAATGGACCTCACAAAATCTGAAGTTATCGTGATTACCGAGTTGGGTTCCATACTAAATATTTTAGAGGACCTGGGTCTAAATATTTTTTGAGACTGCATCCGAATCCCGGTCTCGCTGCCTACATACCTTGTACTCAAGGATCAAGCCACACATAGCTCTTATTTACTTTAACTTTCTAACCGGATAATTCCTATTTTTCTATTTAGCGGTCCCTTTAATAAACCCACTAAAAGTATTCCTATCATAAACCCTTTCGCTGGGGTAGTATTATACATCTATTTAACCGGATTATTCCACGACAAATTCCAAACGGATAAACATCAACCAAACACAATAGTCACAAAAATAAATAAAATGGCACTCAAGTACACAATAAATCCACTAAGGGCACCAAGGTAAAATCAGCATCAATAACACCCCTGTAATTATTCAAAGCTGCCAGGGGCAACATGGTCATTCTAGCCTTAATTGCAGCTTGTAGTGAAGTAGAAATTGGTGAGCGTTTTTCACGTCACACACATGTAAACGTGTGATCAAATCAAACCTCACAACTTTATAACCCTGCAAAATGTCATCGTTAGTACGAATAAGTAGGGATCGTTCAGTCCGGGGATATTGAAGGGTAATCAAAAACAGAAAAATGTTAACATAATCAAATAAAAATAAGGGGATATAAATGTTTAACATCTAAAGAAACTAAAACTTAACTTAAAATTAATTATATACAGTTGATCAACCACTCCACACATAACACATAACTCTCTAAACATGTAACAACTCAAATAAAGGAATAGGGCAGCAGGTTTACAAACCGATTTCATAATCCAATTTAGTTCCAATTTAATTAGAGCCTTCGCGGTTATTCTAATCATTTAAGACTTCACAATTATTCAGAATTAACTTCATGTATAATCCTAAACATGGTACTAATCGGTTTAAAGACACTTCGCGTAGAAATTAAACACAAAAAGGACATAAACGCAGTAAGTCGAATTGGAAACATGTTAGCAAGTATGGCGTCACCTCATCTCACATCGACATGTGAATTTACAGAATTATTCTAGCTCTTAGAATGAACACCAATTGAACCAACTTCGCGTATGATTCAACTTACATTCAATAAGTATATGAAATCTATACACAAGGAACAGCCATGGCCAAGGCTGCCCTTGTGCATATGATTTGTTGTGTTCACAAACTCTGCAAATAAACCAAACAAGATCATAAATTCAATTAATAACTACTGCCCTAAGTCTTCAATTCAAATTATCACATGCATATGTAGAGAATTAAACCAAACAACAATCAAACACATAAGGAAATCCAAAGAATTCATCATATCACATAAGAACATCGATAGTTTGTTACAAAATTCAGAAATAAAATTGAATATAAATACTGAATTTGAAACAAATATAAAGACAACCATGGATCTTGGACTGACTTAGATGTGGAGATCGATGCTTGGTTTGAGAGCAGCGGCTGAATTGGTGGAAGAGGAGAGGACGAGATGATGTGGTTGTATGAGGGAGAGGATGCGGCTGTGTAGGAGGAAGAGAGAGGAGGCGGCTGCTGCTGCTGTTGTGGAAGAGATGAAGGCGGCTGTGTAGGAGGAAGAGAGGAGAGTGGCTGTGTGTTGTGGAGGAAGGAGAGGAGGACGAAATTGCTGCTGTGTTTTGTTTAAAGGGGACGACCTCTTCTCCTTGCAGCTGCCGCACCTATTTATAGGGAGGAAGCGGGGTTTGCTTCTTCTCCCTTTGTGGGCTGGGCTTTTGGCTGCATTCCTTTTCCTTTTGGGTTAAGGATTGCTTCTTTCCTTGTTAGTTTAGGCCTCTAATTCAGCTGCATTCGAATTCCAACTCCTTTTAACTTCAATTCGGCTGCAAACTCTCTTTTCTTGGAATTCAACTCAGCTGCAACCTCCTCCTCTTGAAGTTAATTCGGCTGCCACTTCCTTCCTTAATTCGAACACAATCTCTCTCTTTGATATGTTGGAATATTGCTGTAAATGAGAGAGAAATAATTGTTAGTCCACAACAATGGTATATATAGAGCTTAGCAATCCTAATTCAATAAGGTTTCCTAGTTCAACTTAGTTTCCTTGTTAAATAAGGATTCCTAATTCAATAAGGATTCCTAACTCAACTTGGTTTCCTAGTTAAATAAGGATTCCCATTTCAATGAACTTCTGAAAATTTTGAAATTGACTTTACATTCCTAGTGTGATTAGGATTCCTGGTTTGATTAGGATTCCTGGTTCCATTAGGATTCTGCTAAAACTCCACATTTTCTTCTATTTAAGCACGTTTTCACTTGTTCTCCACCAAACAATCATGGTTCTATCCAACGACTCAAATCTGCAAAATTAAGAGTTAAACAAAGTATAAATAGGGATAGAAACACATTAAAAATGTAGCATTTTATGCTCTTATCAACTACCCCACACTTATCCTTTGCTAGTCCCTTAGCTAATCTAATTAAAAGACTCTACTATTGCCCCTAAATAATTGTCTCCAAATCTTTAAACACATAGATTTCAAGTTTAAGCATTCAGATGTAAGCGCACAAATTCCAAGTGTCATAAACATGTTTCACGGTATGAATAAGCAAGAAGTGAGAAAATGAGCATGCAAGCATGTTAAGTTAATTTAATCCTCCTTACTAGGCATACTCTCTTCTGTTCACACATGATATGACAATATTCACTCAAGTAAATGCAAGAAAAAAGATGGTAAGGCAACAAATAGCTTGCATATTTCAACAAATAAAACCACTTTGTGAAAATTTTTTCTTGGATAATCTCATTTAACAACTAAGTGCAAGAATGAACCAAAACCATATGCTTAACTCTTGAGAAAATCTCCACAGATCAAAGTTCACCCATTTTAAGAATCATGAAAAGATCTTTTGAAAGGATAATAATGGGGTTTGGCACAAGGTATTCGAATTTTTGGATAGTGGCTAAAACGTCACCAAGACTTAATAAAGCTCAATTCTCCTTATGACTTCACTCCACATGCCGAATTTCATCATGCTGGACCAATTCTTCATTCTTTCTTTCCCCTTACTTTGTGAAAACGAACAAAGGTCAAGTATAACAATGATAGACCTTCAAATCACGTACAAACTCCAAATTCACAGCAAGAACTAAATCCAATCATCACAATTTTTCTTCATTTCGTGCTTTATTTCTCTTTGGTTTGAACACATGTTTGTTCGATTTTCTTTTCTTTCTTTTTCACTTAGCACACACGTTTTTACATTCACAATTGGATAAGTTCACCCCACACTTGTTTCACATCATCACTTCATAACACAATTCTGCATCCAAATCAAGCTTTATCAAGTCTCAACGACAAGGGTCAAGATATTTCTGTTCTAAGCAAAGGGAATGTGTATGATGGTGATGAAAGAAAGGCTAAATGTAGGCTCAAAGGGGGTTAACACTAAGGAGTCCCACGACGGGCACAAATTGGGCAAATGCTTTATTTGGCTTTGGTGGTATTCCTAATAAGATCTGTTCAATCATTTTCGAAATCAAGGCATAGTCATTAATAAAAGTTTCGACAATCATCAAGAGCAAGTTCTAGCATTCTAGAGTCTATTAAAAAGCTATAGCACATAGTCAGTGAATATGCAAAGAATAATGAGATTTAGGAACAAATTTTTGCCGAAAATTTAGTCTCTCATTAAGAAAGTATATAGGCTCAAAAGCTCACATAGGTTATTATGGATCAAAACCAACTCAAACATGCATGCTTTTACATATATCAATCAATATCTCACATATTCATACCAATCACATTATCCATGAAACTCACAATTTAATTCTTATGATCATGCAAAACCATCATCTATGCATTCAAAGACATACTCATAATCAACTTTAGGGGCATAGACTCAAAACAAAACAAAACAAAACAAAACACACAAAACGAAACATTTTTATTTGGAACGATTTATCTGATTTTTTTAGACTCGAAACAAAACAAAACAAAACAAAGCAAACTAAAAACACACAAAACAAACTAAAAACATGTGAATCATGTAATCCCTACCCCACACTTAAAAAATTACATTGTCCTCAATGTAAACTCGAAAATGGTGTTGTAATTCCTAAGCATATGATAAATTTTACAGTTTCACACATATACAGTTCAACCATAAGAGTGTAAGGATTTAGAAAATGCAAACTCTCGGTGATGGCTCCTCCACAGCTACGGTTGAAATGGGTTGCCTCCCATGCAGCGCTTAACTGTTTATAGTCCTTTAGCCTAGACTCTTCTCCATGTTCATTCGGATCTTGGTGCGTCCTCCACTTGTGTGTTCCTCAACCGTGTGCTCCTCAAAAGGCTCGTAATAAGGCTTTAAGTGATGTCCATTCACCTTAAACGTTGTACCTGTTGTTTCACTTTGAATCTCAATGGCACCATGAGCAAACATGTTAGTTACAATAAATGGACCGAACGAGAACGTAATTTTCCAGGAAAAAGCTTAAGTCTTGAATGAAATAGAAGAACTTTCTGCCCTTTTTGAAACGATTTGCCTCGGATCATTTTGTCATGATACGCTCGAGTTTTCTCCTTCTAGATCCATGCAGCATCATAAGCATCGTTCCTTATTTCTTCAAGTTCGTTGATTTGCAATTTCCGATGAAGGCCGGTAGCATCTATGTCCATGTTGAATTTCTTCACCGCCCACCATGCTCTGTGCTTCGACCGGAAGGTGACAAGCTTTCCCATAAGTGAGCCGAAAGGGAGACATCCCAATAGGCGTCTTGTATGCAGTTCAGTAAGCCCATAATGCATCATCAAGGCGGTCGCTCCAATCCTTTCTTGTTGGGCCGACGGTTTTCTCCAGAATGCGCTTGATCTCTCGATTCGACACTTCAGCCATCCCACTTGTTTGAGGGTGATATGGGGTGGAAACCTTGTGTGTGACTCCATACTTCTTGAGTAAAGCCTCTATGGTACAGTTGCAAAAATGAGAACCTCTATCGCTTATCAAAACACGTGGAACTCCAAACCTAGAAAAGATGTTAGTTCTCAAGAACGCTGCGACAACTTTAGAGTCATTAGTCCTGGTGGCTTTCGCCTCCACCCATTTAGACACATAATCAACAGCCAACAAGATATAAAGAAAACCTCTAGAGGACGGAAACGGTCCCATAAAATCAATACCCCAAACATCAAAAATTTCTTCCACGATAATAGGAGAAAGGGGCATTTGATCTTTTGGACCGATGTTACCTGTTCTTTGGCATCTATCACATGAAACACAAAACATGTTTGCATCTTTGAAGATCGTAGGCCAATAGAATCCGCAATCTAATACCTTGAGGGCTGTCCGTTTCGGTCCGAAATGTCCTCCACACGCCTCACTATGACAAAATGCTAGGATGGACTTGTGCTCATTTTCTGGAACGCATCGTCGAATAACTTGATCACTACATTGCTTCCATAAGTACGGCTCATCCCATATGTAGTGTCGTGCCATCTTTTTCATCCTTGCCTTGTTTGCATATGATAAGGTACTAGGAAAAGTCCTAGAAACCAAGTAGTTTACAATGTCGGCATACCAAGGCTCTGCTGCGACCAAACGAAAGAGCTGCTCATCGGGAAATGTTTCTTGAAGCGGTATGGTCTCTTTTTGTACAATTATGCTCAAATGATCAGCTACCACGTTCTCACTCCCCTTCTTGTCCTTGATCTCGACGTCAAACTCTTGAAGTAAGAGAATCCATCGAATCAACCTCGGCTTAGCATCCTTCTTTGTCATCAAATACCTCAAAGCTGCATGATCAGAATAAATTATTACTTTAGATTGCAAAACATATGAACGAAATTTTTCTAAAGCAAAAATCACAGCTAAGAGTTCTTTTCGGTTGTGGAATAATTCAGCTGAGCGTCATTCAGAGTCCGAGAGGCATAGTAAATGGCACAGGGCTTCTTATCCTTTCTTTGTCCAAGCACGGCTCCAACGGCATAATCGCTTGCATCGCACATCAATTCGAAGGGTAAATTCCAGTCCGGAGGCATTATAATGGGAGCTCTTGTTAACAATTTCTTGAGCTTTACGAACGCTGCCTCACACGCCTTGTCCCAAACGAACGGAACATCCTTCTGCAATAGGGAACTTAGTGGTTTTGCCACCAAAGAAAAGTCTTTGATGAATCGCCTGTAAAATCCTGCATGGCCAAGAAACGAACGGATCTCTCTCACAGTTGTGGGAAAGGGTAAGTGTTGCACAATATCAATCTTAGCCTTATCAACTTCTATTCACTTTTTCGAAATTATGTGTCCTAAAACTATACCTTGATTGACCACGAAATGACATTTTTCCCAATTTAACACAAGGTTAGTTTCTACACATTTTTCCAAGATTAACTCTAAATTCTTTAAACATGTATCAAAGTCTTTTCCATAAACGCTAAAATCATCCATAAAGACTTCAATAATATTTTCAATAAAATCTAAGAATATAGAATATATACAACATTGAAATGTACCTGGTGCGTTGCATAACCCAAAAGACATGCGTCGATAGGCAAATGTACCAAAGGGACATGTGAACGTCATCTTCTCTTGGTCATCCGGGTGAATGCAAATCTGATTGTAACCGCTGTACCCATCTAAGAAGCAGTAAAACTCGTGTCCGGCTAATCTCTCAAGCATTTGATCCATGAACGGTAGAGGCATGTGATTTTTGCGCGTAATAGCATTGAGCTTCCTATAATCGATGCACATCCTGTAATCAGTCACCAAACGTTGCGGCACAAGTTCATTCTTGTCATTCTTGACAACTGTGACTCCACTCTTTTTCGGCACAACTTGGACGGGTGAAATCCATTGACTATCTGAAATTGGGTAAATCACTCCACAATCAAGTAATTTAATCACCTCATCCTTCACAACTTTCATCATCGGTGGGTGCAAACGTCGCTGCCCTTCTCTTGTCGGTTTCGCACCTTCTTCAAGTAAAATCCTGTGAACACATTTTGTAGGGCTGATTCCCTTGATGTCTGCCAAAGTCCAACCGATGGCGGTCTTGTTTCTTTTCAACACTGCGATCAATCCTTCTTCTTGCTGCTTACTCAGCTTTGATGATACAATTCAATAACTGGTAGAGGACCATCGTTTCCAAGATATGCATACTTCAAATGATCCGGTAGAGGTTTTAACTCTACATTTGGGGCCTGCTCCACAGATGGTAATTAACAACTTGTTAGTGGCAATGAGAATTGACAAGTGAGAATTATACCTATGGTAAGGGGCTGCCTCGAGTTTGGCAATGACTTCCAATATTTTTGGTTCGATTTTAGCCTCCTCTTCTGCCGAAATTCTATCACCTTTCTTGTCAAATCCGGCCCCTTGCTCAATAGCTAATTGCTATTGATCCCTAGTTTCCGATAAAACCTGTGCACAAGAATTAATCACATCAATATCATAGCAAGGTTTTAGGCTTCTATAATTTGTTTGAATTGTCCTTTAATGTTTTGAGTCCAAAAGTTAAAGTCGGACATTCATTGATCTGAAACGCAAAAATCAAAGTGTTAGTAACCAAACAATGATGAAAAATACAGAAAATATTGTTAAGTTAGAATGTTAAAAACAAGTTACGTTAGCAATTAAATTAGTTGACATTTTCATAACTTTACACAAATTTTACATAATAGATTCATAAAATACAGAAATTTCCTAACTAACACTTATGAAACACGCATGAAATCTATGTTAGCAATAAGTGACGAATTTACATACGAGTAAACACAAATGTACACAAAAACACGAAATACAAACATGTAATCACGAAATCTGATTTCTCCTAAGGTTCTAATTGTTTTTATTCACACAATTTTAACATTCAAGGTACGTGGAGCAGTGGAGCAAACTGTGCAATGGACTTGTACAACCCATGGTTCGGTCTTGCTTTATCCGATATACCTCAAAAGTTAAAAATTAAGTTTTCTTTTGAAGTTATGTAAATCTATTTATGCAGAGTTTATCTTGTATATTCTAAAGCATGGCGGACGTGCGGCCTAAGTATGGTCTTCTGACATAAACTTATTCCGTGTTTTCAGAAGGCTTAGTTTGTGCATTCCAAATTAATCCAAGGCAAGACTCATTTGTGGGTTACCGCGGGGAGCGAACTCCCTATCGATCCCTTCACCGAGAAGGGTTATCAGTCTGTGGACCTCTGAGATCTAATTGCACAAACCTTAGATAAGTGTTGGTTATACACGCACCAATGTGCCCCTTACTCAGTTGAGAACAAGCATATGTGTTAGACAGTTCTTCAAGTGATAATAAAAGCCGCCCTCAACTTCATGCGATTACATGAAGGATTTAGGCTGATATTAACAAAAGAGACTTTACCTATTCCGTTTGCTTTAGAAAACACAAATAAACGCTACACAAATAAATCTTTAACTTCCTAACAATTTAAACTAAGTTACAACATGCATTATAAACACAAAGAAAACAATCAACTAAACAGTAACAAAACAAACAACAAAACTTTACAATTTATACAAAACAGAAACTTAACAATTCACAACTCTACAAAGTTAACACTTCAATAAACGATATTTCTCAACATCCCCGGCAACGGCGCCAGAAATTGGTGAGCGTTTTTCACGTCACACACATGTAAACGTGTGATCAAATCAAACCTCACAACTTTATAACCCTGCAAAATGTCATCGTTAGTACGAATAAGTAGGGATCGTTCAGTCCGGGGATATTGAAGGGTAATCGAAAACAGAAAAATGTTAACATAATCAAATAAGCATATGGGAATATAAATGTTTAACATCTAAAGAAACTAAAACTTAACTTAAAACTAATTATATACAGTTGATCAACCACTCCACACATAACACATAACACTCTAAACATGTAACAACTCAAATAAAGGAATAGGGCATCAGGTTTACAAACCGATTTCATAATCCAATTTAGTTCCAATTTAATTAGAGCTTCGCGGTTATTCTAATCATTCAAGACTTCACAATTATTCAGAATTAACTTCGCGTATAATCCTAAACATGGTACTAATCGGTTTAAAGACACTTCGCGTAGAAATTAAACACAAAAAGGACATAAACGCAGTAAGTCGAATTGGAAACATGTTAGCAAGTATGGCGTCACCTCATCTCACATCGACATGTGAATTTACAGAATTATTCTAGCTCTTAGAATGAACACCAATTGAACCAACTTCGCGTATGATTCAACTTACATTCAATAAGTATATGAAATCTATACACAAGGAACAACCATGGCCAAGGCTGCCCTTGTGCATATGATTTGTTGTGTTCACAAACTCTGCAAATAAACCAAACAAGATCATAAATTCAATTAATAACTACTGCCCTAAGTCTTCAATTCAAATTATCACATGCATATGTAGAGAATTAAACCAAACAACAATCAAACACATAAGGAAATCCAAAGAATTCATCATATCACATAAGAACATCAATAGTTTGTTACAAAATTCAGAAATAAAATTGAATATAAATACTGAATTTGAAACAAATATAAAGACAACCATGGATCTTGGACTGAGTTAGATGTGGAGATCGATGCTTGGTTTGAGAGCAGCGGCTGAATTGGTGGAAGAGGAGATGACGAGATGATGTGGTTGTATGAGGGAGAGGATGCGGCTGTGTAGGAGGAAGAGAGAGGAGGCGGCTGCTGCTGCTGTTGTGGAAGAGATGAAGGCGGCTGTGTAGGAGGAAGAGAGGAGAGTGGCTGTGTGTTGTGGAGGAAGGAGAGGAGGACGAAATTGCTGCTGTGTTTTGTGTAAAGGGGTCTACCTCTTCTCCTTGCAGCTGCCGCACCTATTTATAGGGAGGAAGCAGGGTTTGCTTCTTCTCCCTTTGTGGGCTGGGCTTTTGGCTGCATTCCTTTTCCTTTTGGGTTAAGGATTGCTTCTTTCCTTGTTAGTTTAGGCCTCTAATTCAGCTGCATTCGAATTCCAACTCCTTTTAACTTCAATTCGGCTGCAAACTCTCTTTTCTTGGAATTCAACTCAGCTGCAACCTCCTCCTCTTGAAGTTAATTCGGCTGCCACTTCCTTCTTTAATTCGAACACAATCTCTCTCTTTGACATGTTGGAATATTTCTGTAAATGAGAGAGAAATAATTGTTAGTCCACAACAATGGTATATATAGAGCTTAGCAATCCTAATTCAATAAGGTTTCCTAGTTCAACTTAGTTTTCTTGTTAAATAAGGATTCCTGATTCAATAAGGATTCCTAACTCAACTTGGTTTCCTAGTTAAATAAGGATTCTCATTTCAATGAACTTCTGAAAATTTCGAAATTGACTTTACATTCCTAGCTAGTTTGATTAGGATTCCTAGTTCAATTAGGATTCTGCTAAAACTCCACATTTTCTTCTATTTAAGCATGTTTTCACTTGTTCTCCACCAAACAATCATGGTTCAATCCAACGACTCAAATCTGCAAAATTAAGAGTTAAACAAAGTATAAATAGGGATAGAAACACATTAAAAACGTAGCATTTTATGCTCTTATCAGAACTGTCAAGGGCATTTTAGGAATTTTGGACTCGGTGGCAGCCTTGTAATTAAACAAAACTGTCAGGGTTATTTATGAGATTTCAACCTCAGTGGCAGCTTTGTAATTAAACAAAACTGCCAGAAGTATTTTTGAGATTTCGGCCTCAGTGGCAGCCTTGTAATTAAACAAAACTACTAAGGGCATTTTTAGGATTTTTGTCTCAATGGCAGCCTTGTAATTAAACAAAACTGCTAAGCACATTTCTAGGATTTCAGCCTCATTGGCAGTCTTGTAATTAAACAAAATTGCCAAAGGCCTTTATGGGATTTCAACCTCAGTGACATCCTTGTAATTATCCTGAACTGTCAGGGGTAGTTCTGACATTTTAACCCCACGGTAAAACAGTAAAAGGTTAAATCTGTCGAGGTAAAAACCAGGGTTTTTACCCTTTGTCTTCTCCGTTCACTGGTTTATGGTAAAAACCGAGCTTTTCCGGCCAAACCGAGATTCTACACCTACATTTCTAGTTTTTAAACATCCTAGGCAGTCCAACAGCACCTCAAACACGAGAAAAGTCGAGGTTTTCATAGCTTGGAGTCAACCTCTGTGAACTCCGGCAGATCTCCTCTGGCGGAACTTTGCTGGCCTCTTCCTTGTTCCTGGACAGCTCCTGGTGTTGTCTGGAAGTCCCTTGGCTAGCCTCTAGTCCTGGCTCGACGTCAGCTCTGATTGGACAGTGCTCGAGCTTCCGCTCCCCTCTGCTGGGCGACGGTCACGGGGGCTCTGGCGTGGATAGAGGTCAAGACTCGATCACCGGAGCAAGACGGAGCCACTAGTGGTGGCGGTGTGCAAAGACGCGCGGCTGTGGGGAGGCAGCCGGCTCGGACTCTGTCAAGGAGACAGAGAGAGAGAGAGCGTCCCCTTTTCCGGTGAACCCCTCCCCATATATATATAATCAAAATTCAACAGCCTACATCGATCTCTGATTGATCCGACGGTCCAGATTGAATAATAGAAAGTTATCGTGAACAGTAAATAGATATTTTGCTATTTACTATTTACCGCATAGTAACTATATATTATCCAGAATAACTTACGCATACGAACTCTGATTAATTCATATGACATGCCCACGAGTTCGTATTAACGCTTTTTACAACTTTCCCGAATGAAGTTTCTCCAAATTTTCGCAAAGTCACCTTTTTACGGTAAAATAAATAAAATTTATTATTTCCGTAAGCTGAATAAATCTATATTAAACAGCTTGTAGCTCTGAAAAATATTTCGGACATACCGGAGGACTTGAATGAATATATTCTACACTCGCGGAACATATAATATATTTTCCCCCAATACCAAAAATATTTTTATATTATACTCGAATATTAATTCGGAGAAACTAGCAGCACGGTTACAACCCTCTGTAACCAGCCTGATCCTAGTAAAATGGTGAATTTTGGGACGGGGTGTTATACTTTACGGCAGCACAGCTCAGCGGCTCAGGTGCTGGAGTATTGGGCTCTCGGCAAATCGGTGGCGGTTGAATGGTTTTTTAAAGGAGAACTAAAATGTGGGACTTGAGATTTGTGAAGGAGAAAAATCTAGGACTTGGGCTAAAACCTGTGACTTGAGATTGTGAAGGAGAACTAAAACTTGGGAGTTACGCGAAAGCTTGAGATTTGAGACTAGACTACTGAAGAGAGGTCGAGGGCATGAGGCGTTGTGCTGCCTGTGCACGCGCAGGCTATATATATAACTGTTTTTTTCGTGGGTTTGGACTTCATCTAGGCTTAGCCTAGTCAAGCCTAGGTTAGATCCGCCCTTGGCATAGCCACATTATAAAATTATAATTTTAAGTTTTTATGTTTGTATTTTTCTTAATTATGTAATTTATTTTCTTTTAACTAGCTTTCTTGAATTTAGCTTTTAATCACGTTTTAGAAAATACTTTGTTTGTTAAATCTTTTGTTTTAGGGTTTTCTGTTCTTCAACTTCTCTTTTCTTCTTCTCCTCCGTCTTGTCTCAATCTTATGAAAGTTCATATTACGAAACCATTGGATCTGATATATACGATTGAACACTTTGCTCAAGGAGAACTTTGCTCAAGGAGGAGAGCAGAACAAAGTCATGAAGGACTTTACTCAAAGATCAAAAAGAAAATAGTTTTGATGATGAACGAAAATTGTTTAGAAGATAAAATCCTAAAATCTAGAGAATAAAACAATAGAAATATAAAATAAAACATAAATTATGGTTTGATGATGTGGCTATGCTACCTCAACCGCCACCTAAAAGGGTCTCTAGGTGGTTTACCAAAGGTGATTCACCTAGCATTTTACATTTTTCTCTTCAAAAGCCGAAGAAAATAAAATCTTGAAAGAAAAGAGAGCAAATTGCAATATTCATGCAGAGCATTGCAGCCCCTCCCGTGGCCACTTTTGACAGTGTCGTGGTTTAAGCTTAGGCAGGAGCGGATCCAGAAATCAAAGCCGGGTAGGACTTGGACTTTCCACTAAAAAAACACTCGACGGTGCAAGAGCAATTTATAGATTAAAATGAAAAATGCACCTAAACAAGGATAAATGTAGTGAGTCTTACAAAAAAAGATTCATAAAACTCAAATTTTTAGTCATTTGATGTCAAATTCTGAAATTTAGCAATATTAAGCATGTCTTGAATCAAGAGAAAACATCTCACCATTATCAAAATCTTTACGATAAAACTTTCTAGCCATAACATAGAAAGTTAATAACGTATTCTTTTATCAAAATTCATCAACCAACTATTAACCCTAACTTTTGCCCCAATTTCAGTTTAGTTTACTATAATTAAACCTCAATTTGTAAGTAATCATTTTTTTAGGATGAATTTGTAGGTATAGGTGTTAAGAAAATGATATACTTAGAGGGGTTGATTGGTTGAGATGGAGAAGTGAAGAAGTGCCACTCTCATTTTATACGAAGATGACATGGGTTGATTGGTTGAAATGAAGATTAAGATGTGCAGGCTGTAACTATATGCAGTTCTTTTTCTAAAAAATTTGGTTGGGTGGGAATTGAGTCCCAAGCTGGTACATGTTAGATCAGCCTTTGAGCTTAGGTTGGGGAGTACACTCAACCAGGCAATAACCACTAGACTACTTTCCAGTGGTCGGTCACAATCTGAGTCATGTTGAGTATCATTAAGTCTAACGGCTTAGTTTTCTCTTAATAAGTTGAAGGTTGTGAGTTCGACTCACGAAGTTATAATAGTTATTTACATGATAAAAAAACATTTAAGAGCCGTATGAAAAAATAAAAAAGAAAAAGGAGCACTATGTACGTGCTCCCTATGCACGCTATGTATCAAGAAGAGAAGCTTGAAAATATGTTTGGTGTGTTTGATGAAGTGTTCTGGGATGTACCGTCCCTATATTTCTTGTCTGTGCTTACGTTTCAATCTTCTATTGGCTGGGTGTAGAATTCGTTGTTAGTCGCGCGAGCAGCAGATGGCTAGTGGTGAACACGTGTTGAGTAAAAAAAATCGTGAGAAAGGCAGGAGAATTTGGTGGGTAAGTGGGGAACCAGGAACCGATTAAGGAGGAATTGTTTATGTTGAGATTGGGATATTTTCGGTGTTGGAGAAGCTTCAATTTGAGTTTGGTAGGAGACTGAAAAACATATCTGAAGTTAGGAGAGACGGTGGGGGATCAATGTTTTCTGTGATTTTGGAAGCAGACCCCGAAATCCAATTAGTGTTCGTTTGTTTTCTGTGATTTTGGAGTCCTCCTGACCTCTTGATACAAGGTTAGTGTTTGCAAATTCAGAAATTGAAATTGTTTATACGTAGAATAATGAACCCGTATGAAATTGACAATGGTTGTGTAATATGATTTCAATGGCACGATGAAAATCGACTCTGAACTTGACGATGGTGGCCTTCGATTTAGTGAAGAGAGTTGTTATCATAAGTTGAAGAAGTGCGTAGATGAATCACAGGCTGTTAATTACATTTCAGTCAACACAAAGCCTTGCCCAAAATGCAATCTTGTTACCTGTATCTGTGGACAACGATTCTAGTGAGTGTTCATACTGTGTATCTTGTGCAGTTACTTCACCCTTTTGTTTTCTTAGCATTCAAACCTGGGGGCAAGATCCTTGCCACTGGATCTGCAATTTTTCAGCTTTTCTTCCTTTTGTGATATGCATGTTGATATATTGTTTTTAGACTAAGCTTTTCATCCTCTTTAAACTTCCTTAATTTTTCCCCACTTGGGTTCGTGAAATATTCTTTGGCAATATAGAAGCTGATCAAGTAAAGATGTAATAATGAGCAGTATTAAAAGACAGAATATGGTCTCATACAGTATGTTCCTTTTGAATCAAAATTGAGCTCCTGTATATCCATAACTGTTTATTTGACAAACACAATGCCGTTATATTATAGCTTTGGGTTGGCAATTGGTTTATTCTCATTGAAAATGTTATGTGCAAAGATGTGATCTGTGTTCAACAATGTTTGCATTGGCTTTCACCTATTTGCTTTCTCGTTTTCTTTCCTTGACAGTTTTGGTAACAATATTTGAAGTTGATAAGTGTACCGATACTGTCTCAACTTAACAACCTTTAGAGTGTTGGGTTTTATCCACAAAAGGCCTCAGTACAATTAGGAATGATCAACTCACTTATTAGTTATATTTTATTTGTCAATTTTCTGATATGAGATCTATTACCCTCCAATACTCTCAACACTAATTATAAGCACGGCTTCCATGCATAGACACGTGGCTGAAATCTCACACAACATGCCCTATCTGCCGGACAGAGGCCGAGCCCCATAAGGCTCTTCAGCCGGAGCCGCGGGAGGGTCCAGTGGCAAGCGCTGAACAGAAGGCTCCGCTATTGGAGCGGGTGAACTCTATGTTGGCATGTGCGAAAGGGACGTCGGATGATGGTAAAGCAATAAATAGTGGTTCTATTTCGAGGTTGAGTATCTCTTTCAGGAGAACTCTTAGTAGAGATAGATCTTCGAGAAGGGTTATATTCTGGTCCAGGTTTTGAAGATTTAGAGAGACAGTGAAAATGATAGTGAATTTGATTCACTATGGGTGAAATTAAACTATTAAAATACAATTTTTCTACATATGCTTTCATGATGAAATTATTCATAATCTTTATTTTATTTCAATTTTTTTACATGTTCTTATGTGTATATCACAATATAAATATTCAGGTGAAGACGAGATCTTCTACTTATACTTGCGTGTACAAACTATGTAAACGGAGGACGTTTGCCTAGCTAGCTGTCGATTGCTAGAACTTACAGCGCTAAGGAGAGACGGAGGAGGATGTGGCTCAGGTTGTTGAGGAGCCCTTTGCTATGTTTTTGTGAAGAGCCTGGTGTCTTGACTATGTTTTTTACGGCAATTGTCATCTTACTAACCACTTTTTTCACCATACTCTTTTTTCTCATCCTACGATCTATTTTTTTAGATTTGAAGTTAAGTTTGCAAAAATAGTAATTACTAAAAGAGCATTGTGTGCTTCAAATCAAGGACTTAAATTTTGGTAATCATGGAAATATCTTTGGTCTAAAATATGGATATTTCGATGGATATATGGTAGAAATATCGATAATTATAAAAATTTAAAGGAAATTATAGAAAGAATGTAAAACATAGTTGCCATATTTCCCTATATAACATTCGTGCTACACTATTCATAAGCCGAAGGAGCGCCATCCTTCCTCGGCTCTGTTTTCGGAAGCCGACGCTGTTCACAGGCTACTGTTATCACTTATCAGAGCTTCATCTTTTTCTTTCGCGTGTCTTTCTTTCTTCCACCCTCTACTCTCTCTCAGCCAATATCTCACACTTCTTCACCAACTCACCATACCCCCATGTCTACTTTCTCTATTCCTCTGCAACCCACCATACCGATCCATCTCGAAGCTGCTCTCTCTTTATCACCACCAACACATATCTCACACTCCTTCACCAACCCACATCTGCTTTTGTGGATGAGTCATCGATCTGCTACATCATCAACACACCATGAAGCCACAAAACCCATTTCACTTCTCTCTGGAAATTGGAATCAATCACTTTCAGCAAATCAGTGAGCATCTCTCTTTCCATCGCTCTCTGCTCTTTCTCTCTTCTTCAAGCCTCTGCGATCCCAGAACCCTCTTTGTTTTATAACGGAAAGCAACCTCCTCCGGTCTCTCTCACCCCGTTGTTGTCCTCTCGATCTTCTGCCTCCATACAAGAAAAGAAAAAACATTGGTTCTCTCTCATATCTTGATCCTTGGGCCAGAATGACCCGATTAATTTGCCCTTTCTGGCATTCTCTCTCACATGAAGCTTCCAGAGCACTTTTTTTTTCGTCTTCGGTCCAGGTCTAGATATTTGCTCAACGATCAAGTTATAGACGGAGAGAGATGACGCGTCAGTTCCACTGCTTCGTTTCACTTTTCAAGAAATCTTCCCGAAATCTATTCGTCTCGCCTCTTTTCTTCCTCAGAACCTTTCGATTCCTGTCAGCTATGTTGATCATCGGATGAGTTTTCCTGCTTCGGAGAACTGGCCCTTTTTGTTTCTATTCTCCGATTACATATGGGTAATCTTCTGGGTTTGATTTTTGCTATTCGGTCTGGTTTTGATTTTTTGTTTTTGGTTTTGATATGTTTGTGTTCTATCTCTCCCTTTGTTTGCCCTTTTTAATCCTCCCTTGATTGTATTTATAGATATAGGTATGGTTGAATAGCTTTGAAAATTTGATTTCTTTTGACGGCTGGAATTGAGTTAGAAGCATGGTTTAGCTTTGTTGCAGGAGATATTGAAAGGGGAAGGTTGCTGATAGCTCCTAACTATATATCACTGTTTCAATTTAGTATGGTTTCCATATTCAGTATTGTTTTTTAAGTTTTTTGATTTGTTCCCTTCATTTGCAGGGGTGTCAGCGCTGTGGTTCAATCTTAGCAAGGGGACTTGGAAGCATTGGTAAGTCTTAATTCTTTTGTTTTTGAGGTAATTAATTGTATTTTGGTTTATGAAATTGTAATATTTTTGCTATGTATCTACAGGTTCATAACTCCAGAATCATGGTATATACATAACAGTGAATGAATGTCAACCCCTGAAGCAGGTTTGTTTATTTAAAACGATAATAACAAATTAGTTTGCTCAATTGTTACTTATGAATTCTGATGGGTCACGAATATTCATACGTAAACCAAATGGAATTTGGCGAAGTGAAAACAATTTTTGGAGTTAGTGTGATAGGATTTACAGCCAATTGTGGACTGTGATTGGATAAACGTATATGTTGTGAGTTCTGTCTCCTTTTTTTCCTTATTTTTCTGTACAAAGTAGGGTCCCATAAGTTGAATGCTAAATTGATTTTTAGGAATTCCCTCACTCGATCTCTCTCTCTCTCTCTATTGATCTGTCTTCACCTCTCTCGATCACTGTCGCTTCGTCACTTTTTCTGATGCACCGCTTGGGAAAAGTGAGAGAGAGAGAAACGCGGTATAGAGCCGATCGGAGAAGCTAGAGAGAGGAACTGGCGATCATAAAAGATTGTTGTTGTTGTTACTGGGTTTTGGTCAAAGGATAGGAGGAAGAAGATGGTATGCTAATTGTTGTTACTGGGTTTTGGTTACTGGGTTCATGATTTGATTTCAGATTATGATTTTGTTTGTTTCATGATGATTGATCAACTATTTTGATGTTGGTTAAGTGATTTGATTTCAGATTGAAAGAACTATATAATCTAATTCATGTTTTATTATGGTTCGATTTTGATGTTAATTTGTATGCAATCCAGGTATGTTTAGCTTCATTTGGTGATTTTATGTTTAGCCTTTGATGTTAATTTGTATGCAATCCAGTTTTGTACATTTATTGAAAGAACTATACCAGCAACATAAACCCCAGCTGTAATACAGATTCATAACAAACGATAAGAACTATGCCAAGATACATTGAAAAAGTTTCCGTATACAAGATTATAACTTAAAATGAAATCTTACCACAATACGTATGGTGATTGAGACGGCATATATCTGAGAAATTGAAAATAATAAGAAAAATGAAATTAAGCGTCTGTTGTAGCACAGCTAAAGCTTTAACAAAAGCGTAGCAGTTAGTAGGTTACCGTTAAGCTATTGGTTCACTCACTCATTGGTAATTCTCATTGTATCTGGATTTCTTTTGTTTATAGAGGTTCACTCACTCATTCATCATAGTTTGATTTGGTTTTAATCTTCGATATGGTATGCTTTGTGAACTTTTTTGATTTTTATGGTCATAAGATTCAGGTATGGTTTTTTGTTTTTTGAAATTAACATACTTTTTTTAGTTTTGAAAGTTTTTCTTCGATACTATCCTTCAATGACTTAAAAAATCCGTAACTTGGTTATTGAGTACCTGATCAGCATGAAAATTTTGTTTGGGGCAGAATTCTTTATACATTTGTTATTATTAGAGCATTCTTCTATGATTAGTATCATTTACATGCTTCAACTCATATGATCTTGAATCTCTCATTTGCATCTCATATTGATAATCTGAATTTGTTTGTTCTTGAATCCTCATTCCTCCTGCATATCAAATATATGTAAGATTATAATACATAAGCATGTGAAAAACTAGAAAACTATGACAGGTTTAGACCAGGTCTAAACTGAGAGAGAACTAACTGAATTGGTTTGTGATCAAATCCATTCGATCTTATCCTAGATTCATTCCTTAGCCACTGTAATTGCTTTCTGTGAAACACATCAGTGTGAAGATTATGAGGTATATGACCCTTTTTTAAGAAGCATCTCACAAGTCATAATTATTGCCAGCAATTTGGTGGCTGCTGAAATGCTTACAAACAAAACATATGCTTCTATATGTACTAATGTACAATTTATGGCTAGAGAAAGAGAACAGAGTATGCTCTATGAGAATCTGAACATAGAGAAAAGCAACCGGTACCAGGCTAGGCTATAGTCTGTTCCATATCATGTTAGGAATGAAATATGGGAAGATAGCCCACTTGAGGAAATCTTCCTGAGAGTTGAGGTAACCCATATTAAAGTATAAATGTCCATTGGCCAGAATTTCAAGGTTTTTCCACATTGATGGATGTCTAGCTTTCTATTGGGAAAAATTGTATTTTACTTAGGGTACAAGTTTTAGAATGTGATCGACTGAATGATGCCTTACATGTTAGCAATGTCTCCTTATTACATATATATTGCCAGATGAACAGAGACAAACACCCAGTCTATAATGCTTAAAATATGAAAAATAAATGCCATAATTAATATGCTTTTCTGTTCATAATCCGTATTTGGAATGAGATTATATGAGGTACGTATGTCTTGCTTGATGTCTGTAAAAGAAAGGAGGAGTTTTATTTTATTTTTAAATTTTCAGCTTTTCATATCGCATTCACATATGGATTGATTGATTGCTGGCAAAAACTTTATTTCAGCTCAGTTCATGAAATCGATTAGCAATTTGGTGTAGAAATGGGAATTGAAAATAGAACCACTTTTGTTTTTGTTTGTTATATTAATGATCATTGTTGAAACCTTTTATTTATGAGTTTCTGACTAGACAATAGAAACAATATATAGCATATTACCTGCTGGATAGCAATATGTATAAACCATCTTAATAGTGAGTTCGTGACAATGCCATCAGCTATTGAACTAATTAAATCCTGTGTGCTTCGCTTCATTTGCATCTCTAATGTTTTCCTCCTTATTACATGTATATTGACAGATGAACAGAGGTGAGCACCCAGTTTAAACTGCTTTTCTGTTAAAAGATGTCATGTTCACCTGATTTTATGTTCAGCATCCGTCTTAGGAATTAGTTTAGATACGACATGTATGTCTTGCTTGATGTCTGTAAAGGAAAATAGGAGTTGTTAATTGTGTAAGCTTTTCACATCGCATTCACATCTTGATTAATTGGTTGCTGGCAAAAGCTTTAGTTCAGTTCAATTTAAAGTTTTGATACTATGACATGTGCTACTGTTTTGTATCTTCTGTCAGCCTGATCAAAATAAATTTTGAGTTGAGAGAGGCTGACATGAGATTATCAGTTTGTGGTGTATTTCTCCTTTGTGAATGTTATTATGACAGTTAATGCTAACTGATGGGCCACTGTGATCATGGACTATTTCGTTCTGTGGTAAACACCGTCTTTTCTCCATTATACTTCTTCTCGATCACATGGTGTTTCGATTGTTTTGAGGGAATGATTATAGAGTCCATGCTTTCAATTTTGCTGTTTTTCATCGTATGGTGTTAATAACTAAGATTAAATTGATAGGCTAAATTGGTGATCAGGTATGAACTCCATTTTCATGCTTCTCTGTTTATAATATGCAGATTTTGCCTCTGTTTATGATATGCAGATTTTGTGCAACGTGTTCTTCCACTTAGATTTATGCCAATGTTCCTCACTTTGGTCTTCTGGGCTGACCTGCTATCTTTTCCTTGCACAGGTTTGTACCTCTGTGATAGCAAGTTATTTCTTACGATTTCATGATCATCTTCACAGAATTTGGGTTGAATTTGTGTAGTTACAATAATTCTAAATCTACTGTGTTATGTAGAATTTGATTGTGGCAGTTTGCTACATTCTGCAACTTATTTCGAAAATGTACAGTGTTGAATATGACATATGATAACTTTTATCCGAATGTGACAATGTGTTACGTGTATTGCTCATTATTTACATCACGTATTGATAACTATCTTTGCACGATTTCAACCCGCGCTGGCTTGGGCATTTAACCTGGTTTGTTTGATGTCAATCATAAAGATTCAAACTTTTCACTGTGTCTTTCGGTCATCTAATATTCAATTTGATCAATGGTGATGAGAATTCAAAGAAGCACCAAATTTTGGGTTTACTGGAAATGCATGTGGTTTTACTGAGTTTTACTTTCCCATGAGAGTAATTTGCTTATTGATTGAGATTTATTAGCTGTCACATAGTCACTCATCATGTGTTTTACCTTCTTAGAAGAGAAAGGTGTAAATTGAGTTATAGTCGCTGCAGGAAGCCGTAGAGATTTTATAGTTTTGGATATGTGATATTTTTGTCTTCTCTTGCTCAGATTTTAAAAAACACGATTCTTATCAGAGTCCAATTTTTAGTGTATTGCTTAAGCATCACATAGTTTTAGTGGGGAGGAACCATGTTGCAATTGCCATGAGAAGGTTGATATTAGCCTATTAGGGTAAAGAATGATTGAAATATGGTTTTCAAGAGTGATATATCTGGGAGTTGGATTAGAAGTTTGCAATCCTGACAAAATTAGATTGGGGGAGGCACACACACACGAATACAGGCTTATTTGTTTTCTATAAGTAGGCAATTTGTTTCTTTTTAAGTTGTTTTTTGTCTGAATTTGCCCTAATATATGAATTAAATTATATCACATAGTCTAGAGATAGTGAAGGAATGTGCATAGGTTTCATTTCTTGGTTTTGCTGATTCTTTACAAAATGGAAACCTAAACTGCTTTGAATGGAATTATGGTATTTTAGATTTTTTTCTACAAGACATCTAATAAATATGTCAGCTACTGCAGGACAAAAATGTTTTCAGAAATTTGGTTACAATTCGGGTGTCGTCATTTGTCCATTTGTTTTGATTGTCAGTAACATAGTTGTCACATTATGACCATTTGTTATGATTTAACTATTGGATCACTAAGCTCACATAATATGCTGGCAACAATGTCATGACCAATGTTGGTTTTAAAATGATTTTGACATGTTGCAGGGATATATTCTCTTGCAAAATACATAGTTTGACTACACCATTTGAGATTCTAACATTTTCTGGATCAGGTTAAGCTACATCATAATTGCATTTACTTAATTGTTTCACTCAACTTTTCTTCTCACCCTCTTTGTCTGTGATTGCTCCTTGCATTCAAAGAAAGAAAAAAAGAGGCAGTTCTAACTGTCTATTCTTGCTTTACATCTTCTCCAATTTTTATTATTGTATTGTTACCCTGCAGCAGGTAGGGAAACACTCCATTAGATGAAGGTCATATTTGTGGAAACAAAAAAATTGGCGCAAGTGTTTTTTCTCAAAAGACAGGTAAATTGTAATTTTCATTTCTTTTCGATATCGACATTCACGTATATAAACTGCTTCAAAATATATATTATTAACCCGCGCTGGCGCGGGCACTTTACCTAGTATATATATAATTGTACAACATGTAACGGAAGTGCAGGTAGTAGGGTTGGCGTATCTTCGGTGACTAAGGTTCGAAACCCCTCACTGGAACTTGACTTTTGTCCAATTTTGTGGCATGTGGGTGACGTGTTCAAGTCCACACAGACGACATAATCTTCCCTTGCTTCAAATACAGCTAGCCAACATCGTGGCAGTTAAAAAAGATTGAGGATGATCATGACGACTACCCTGGATTATCATTGAGAGTTGGTAAGCTTTATTTGAACGAGAGCTAAAATTTGCACTCAAACTTTTACATTCTACACTCTTTATTTTTTGCTTTGACAAAACTACCCCTTTTGCATATTCATCTCTAGCCCGCACCCCTTATATCTCTCTTTCAGGTAAAAACTCTCTCAAAGCAAGAAAATTTTCACTGTTCTGCTTTTTAGACGAATCTCAGTCGCCACAGTCCCTATCTTCCTCTGCCTCAGCCGCGTGCAAATCCACCCACTACCCTAAGCTGGCATTTGATTTTCTCCACCACCAGATCCCTTGATCCCTACAACTATGGCAAGTTATTCATCAAGTAAAGCCCTCAACCAGTTCCACCGCCACACCAAACATTGAAGCCAACAATTCGACTTGGAGGTCATCTCGATGGAGCTCAAAGCGGTTGAGCTACTAAACTGGAGAATTAGAGAGCGACATTTCACTGATACAGGAGATAAATTGCAGAAAATTGAGCAACAAGAGGCTGAAAGCAGAAATTGTAATTAACAAAACATATAGTACATGTTTGTTTCACATTACTAACTGGTTCTGTGTCACTGCTTCACAGATACACATCAACGGCGTTTGAAAAACGTCGTCGATCATCTTCCATGACGTTTTTAAACACCATCCCAGACGCCGTATAAACCGGCACCGTTCTTTAAAAAGTTGTTTTATGGCGTTTATAAAACTATGAACATAGATTTTTCCATAGCATTTTTACAACGCCATAATAGGTCGTTCTACAGTGGATGTAAAATGCCATAGATAATTAATTCTATGACATTTGTAAAGTGTCATTAAACCTATACTATGGCGCCATACTTTGCATTCATGGCGTTTTCCTTTATACCATGAATACTCCTTTGCGAATGTAATATCTTTTTCATGACGTTTACAAACGTCGTAGAAAACATCAACGATGATAGATCGTATTTGCACACGCATCAATTAACCCTGTACACAGTCATTGTCATCGTATAAAGCAAGTAAGGGTATCGTTCTAAACCGGGGATCCAACCACAGGGTAGATCCATCTAATCTAATCAAAGTTGTCGAAATAAACATAGAATTTTAAAGATTTGGATTTTTTTATTTCGGAAAGATGCAATGAAATAAAGTCCTACATTACTTCTATACATATAAACATGTGATCGATCAACAATTACACAAACCAACACCAAACAACAATGCAAGAATATAGAAAACAATTTCTAATCTCATATCAATCTATGCCGAAATACCTAAATCATGCTAGAGTCGAAACATGCACATTAGGTTCCTACGTGGTTCCTAAGCCATTAGATGCATTCGAAATCGACTACTTGTTTCATTCGAAACCTTTCACACATCCATGCTCAACGTATTAAACATGAAATCTAACATACTAATTCACTTATGCAATTACGTATCACACAAATAAACTAACATGTTCATTAGCACCATCTAAATCCAATTCTAGCATGTAATTTTCGAACACAACAAAGAACACATCAACCTATCCACTACGTGTATCAAAGTCATGTAATTCCTTGAAGGATTAACTAATGCAACATCAACTACTTGTCTTAATCACACGTTAATATTATGAAGCACATCGAAAATTAATAAAACCAAACACTAGGAATTCTCGGCATAGACTTCAAATCATTGATTAAAAACTAAAAACTATAATTCTTACATCATTCAAAAGTACTTAATATCTCATAGACAAGAATTGAATCGTACTTAAACAAAAACCTAAAACAAACATCAACCATAACAAAGACATACCAATTCGAAAATAGAAGATGATTACACTTTGAAATATTCCTACGTGGTCTATTCTTCAAGTGCACGGAGATCCTAGGCTACGTGCTTCAGATCAAGGGATGGAGTATGAAGATCGGAATTGGGGTCTTTGAATGGTGATGGAATTTTCGGCAGCTGCTTTGGCTTGAGTTTTGCAATGTTGATGATACCCTTTCTCATGCGATTACAAGGCTTTTTATAGGGGAAAAAGCTAGGGTTTGGTCGGCCCTAAAGCAATCCCAAACCAAGATGGATTTGGTTATTCCCATGTGCAAGTCATGTGCTTCTCTTTTCTCCCTTCTCTTCGCCAGCCACTTTGATGAATCTTCAGCTTGAAGTTCTCCATTAAACACATATGGATATGTCCATCAAGCCCCAAGGTCCATGATTGTCGAAATTGTAATTAAAAAGTCCAAAGAAACTTTCCTGATGCATCTAGGAAAATACTGCAGTTTTCGACAGCACGACCTTGCCTTAGTAATTCCGGCATATCTCCTTCTGTAGTGCTTCAATTGCCGTGATTCCAAGTCCCAGCGAAACTAGACTCGAAGACCTTTCAAATGGTATATGGCACGTTTTCCAGTTCCAAGTATTGCGTCAGCTACAGCCCCCGAAAGATCAGACACAGTAGCAGCGAAACTTCTTCAGTCCCTGGAACATTCTCTTCTCGGACTGCCAACTCTGGCATCGTTCGCAAGGTCTTCCCGTGCTCCAATTGACCTGAAATTTTCACACAATGTATTTCAGCAACCAAAGATTATATTCCCGATTTTTCATGCACTTCCACCATGTTTAAGTCACTGTGAATGCTCTTACAAAATCCTTGAAATCACACTTTTAACACTTAGCCAATTTTTTCAACACTTTAGCACATTTTACCAAAAACTCTTCCAAAACAACATTAAACTATATTATGACTCAATCTTAACCTAAATAGACTCAACAAAGCATAAGCAAGAGTGTTTAGCACATAATAACGTCACCTTTTAGGCTCCTATCAACAACCCCACACTTAAGCTTTGCTAGTCCCTTAGCAAACACTAAACAAAAACATACTACGATGACTCAATCTAAAGCCTTCAACGAAATTGTTTCAGAGATCTTCAACATCATAGTATCAAGAATAGCACAAGAGTCGAAATCGAAAGAATGAATTCACTGGTTAATAAACATGAGATTTCGATGTAACAAGTAAGACATGGTAGAAACAAAGGTGAATTAATCTCGACATGTTCAAAACAAGTTCAAATTCAATTCACAAGGGATATGCACTCCAAATCTTTTCTCTCAAGAACATGGCATATGCTTAAAAGCTTTTCACACACAAGGATTATATAGATAGTGAATCTCGAAATAGACCTCAAGAAAGATACCAATTACATGCACAAATGAACCACAACCATATGCTTATTCATGAAACAAACTCCACAGATCAAAGGCTACTTATCGTAAGAATCATGCGGATCTTTAGAAAAGGGATGGCTCAGGGTTCGAATAAGGTAGGATATAATCAAAGAAAGAGGAATCACAAAGGTCATCCTCAAGGCTAATAAAAACATGGATATCCTCCTTATATCACCAATTAACATCAAGGCCAAATTTCATCATGTTGGACCCATCCTTCACTATAAACATAGTAAAATCGAACAAAGGCTATGTATAACTTTATTGAGCCTTCAGCAAATACATATCACAACTCCAATTTCACAAGAATAAATCATGCCATGGGTGTCCAAATCAAATCTGCTCTTTGAAAATCTTCTTTTCTTTTCTTTCGGATAATCTTTTCTTTTCATATATTTTTTTTTCTCTCTTTTTTTTTCTTTTATTTCTCACCCAAAATCGGCATCATAGCATTCACAAGTCCACCCCACACTTAGATCTTTTCGATCACTCCATATTCATACCACAAAACAACATCTCCATCAAGTTTGCAACCAAGGTAGAGATAACTATTCTAGGCAAGGTAAAAACATGTTGGTAATCAAAGAAAAGGCTTAATGTAGGCTCAAGGGGGTTCATACTAAGGTGTCCCGAACAGGGCTCATATAGGACTCATGGCTATTTAGATAAAGTGGTGATAACCTAATAAAGATCCAACAATCCTTTTCCAAATCAAAGTAAGTTATGATATAAAGCTTTGAATGTTTCACAAACAAGTTTTAGTAAATCTCTAGTTCATTGGTTTATCTCTATGGCATGCACATTGATCAAATAATGTAATATGAGGTCATAAAACAAATAAAACGATAGATTAAACACTCATCAATGAAAAGGCACATATATGGCTCGAAACTCACAAGGTTAAACATGAAATCAAACATTGTAATGAACATGCTCTGTCTGTACCTGGGTTTCAGTTCCTCATCTACTACTTAAGTGCACGATCTCTTCACATCTATTAACCATTCAATAGCAATGTAATTCAAGAAATCAAGTCCATGCAATCCAATCAACTATGAGATCAAAAATTCATCATCAACGGTTAAAGGCGACTTTCTAGACTCAAAAACTAAAAATCAAGTTTAAAGATCAAAATAAACTCCAAAAATCATGAAAATTTGCCAGAACACCTAAAACAGTAACACAAATACAAACCTAAACTTAAAAATCAAAAACCGAACCTAAAACAAAAATTCAAAAATCACTGTTCACCGAAATCACTGTTCACCGAAACTTGCAATAAGCCATTCCCCACCCCACACTTAAAACTTACATTGTCCTTAATGTTCAATATCTAAAACAATGAAAGAACGAAGATAAGGGTTAAGAAAAGCAAACGCTCGTAGACGGCTCCTTCTATGGGTTGCCTCCCATGCAGCGCTTAGGTGTTTATAGTCCTTTAGCCTAGACTCATGCATCCTCATGCTCATGCCGTGAGGTCCTGAAGAGGAACCTCCTCGATGGTGTGATCCACCATGCTCTCCAAATACGGTTTCAAGCGATGACCATTAACTTGAAATTCAGATCCCTTGACCATGCTTTTGATCATTACTACACCAGAAGGAAAAACATTAGTGATAACAAAAGGTCCTATCCACCTAGCGCGTAGTTTGCCCGGAAACAACCTAAGTCTAGAATTAAATAAGAGAACTTTCTGGCCAATAACAAAGTCTTTCTTTCGAATCATCCTATCGTGGAACGCCTTGGTCTTCTCTTTATAGATCACGGCAGAATCGTAGGCCTCATTCCGGATCTCCTCAAGTTCACACAATTGTAGCTTCCTATGCAATCCGGCCTCATCTATGTCCATGTTGAACTGTTGCACCGCCCACCAAGCTTTGTGCTCTAACTCCACAGGCAAGTGACATGCCTTACCATAGACCATTCGAAAAGGGCTCATGCCTAAAGGATTTTTGTATGCCGTCCTATAAGCCCAAAGAGCATCATCCAGTCGTTGGCTCCAATCTTTGCGTGATGGCTTCACACTCTTCTCCAAAATTCGCTTAATCTCCCGGTTACTAAGCTCTACTTGTCCACTTGTTTGGGGGTGATAAGGTGTAGCAACCTTATGCTTTATTCCATACTTTTTCATGAGAGCTTCAATTGTCCGGTTGCAAAAGTGGGTACCTCCATCACTGATGATAGATTTCGGCATGCCGAACCTGGAGAAGATGTTTGAACGTAGAAAATCTGCAACAACTCGAGAATCGTTAGTCCGGGTGGCCTTGGCTTCCACCCATTTCGACACATAATCAACACAAACGAGTATGTACAGAAAACCCTGAGAATTTGGAAAAGGTCCCATGAAATCAATACCCCAACAGTCAAATATTTCAACATGTATAATAGGTTGCATAGGCATTTCATCCCTAGGTCCTAAATTCCTTGTTCTTTGACATCTATCACATGAAGCACAATACATATGGGCATCTCGAAAAATAGTAGGCCAGAAAAATCCACAGTTAAGAATTTTCAATGCAGTCCTACGTGAACCAAAGTGACCTCCACATGCTTGTTCATGGCAAAAGCTAAGAATAGATTTATGCTCAGTTTCAGGAACACACCTCCTAATAATTTGATCTACACAATGCTTCCACAAATAAGGTTCATCCCACACATAATGTTTAGCTAGTGCCTTGAGTCTTTTTCTAGCATGATATGACATAGAGTTTGGAAAATCCTTGGTAACTAAATAATTTACAATGTCTGCATACCAAGGATCACTTACCTCACTTACCTTGAAGAGCTGCTCATCCGGAAAACATTCTTGGATAGCAATGGCATCTTCATCACGCACCAAACGTGACAAGTGGTCGGCAACCACATTGTCGCATCCTTTCTTGTCCTTGATCTCCAAGTCGAACTCTTGTAGGAGCAGAATCCATCGAATTAATCTCGGCTTGGCATCCTTCTTTGTCAACAAATACTTCAAAGCAGCATGATCAGTATAAACAATAACTTTAGATTGAAGTAAGTAAGAACGAAACTTATCCAAAGCAAAGATGACTGCGAGAAGTTCTTTCTCGGTGGTGGTGTAGTTTTGTTGCGTATTATCGAGCGTCCTTGAGGCATAATAGATGGCATAGGGCTGCTTGTCTCTCCTTTGCCCTAGCACGGCCCCAACTGCATGATTTGAAGCATCACACATAAGCTCAAATGGCAAACTCCAATCCGGTGGCGCCATGATCGGTGCCGTGCACAATGATTCCTTCAACTTCTCGAATGCGGCCTTGCACTCCTCATCAAAATGGAATGGCACCTCCTTTTGCAGTAGAGAACTCAAGGGTCTTGCTATTTTCGAAAAGTCTTTAATAAACCTGCGATAAAATCCTGCATGTCCAAGAAAGCTTCGAACATCCCTCACACTTGTGGGAATGGGTAAGTGACGCACAAGATCTATCTTCGATTTATCAACTTCAATACCCCTAGAGCTAACAATATGACCTAACACTATACCCTGAGTAACCATGAAGTGACATTTTTCCCAATTAAGCACAAGATTAGTTTCCTCACATCTCTTAAGCACAAGTTCAACATTATGCAAACATGAATCGAAATCTCCACCATAGACAGAAAAATCATCCATAAACACTTCTATCTTAGAACCTATGAACTCAGAGAATATATGATACATGCATCTTTGGAACGTACCTGGAGCATTGCAAAGTCCAAATGGCATGCGTCGATATGCAAATGTACCGAATGGACAAGTAAAAGTGGTCTTCTCTTGGTCCTCCTCCGCAACACTTAATTGATTGTAACCGGAATATCCATCAAGGAAACAATAAAACGAGTGACCGGCTAACCTCTCAAGCATTTGATCAATAAAGGGCAGCGGCATGTGGTCCTTCCTCGTAGTGGCATTAAGCTTCCGGTAATCAATACACACTCTATGACCGGTCACGGTTCGTTGAGGCACCAACTCGTTTTCCGCATTCTTCACAACTGTGATCCCACTCTTCTTGGCACAACTTGAACCGGCGAAATCCACCTCGAATCCGAGATAGGATAGATGACTCCACAATCAAGTAACTTAGTCACCTCATCCTTCACAACTTGCATCATAGGTGGGTGAAGTCGACGTTGACCCTCCTTGGTCGGTTTCGCACCATCCTCTAAAAGAATTCGATGGACACACAGTAGGGCTGATTCCCTTGATGTCGGCTAAAGTCCATCCAATAGCCGTCTTGTGTCGCTTCAACACTGCAATCAATCTCTCCTCTTGGTCCTTCTCTAATGATGACGACATGATAACCGGCAATGTCTCATTCTCTCCCAAGTACACATACTTCAAGTGTTCCGGAAGAACCTTGAGATCTAACTTTGGAGCTTGAACAATGGATGGTAGAAACTTGTTAGATGAAGAGAAAATTGGACTAAAGGGAGAGTAGGTTACCTCAGCAGCGACCTCAAGAGAAGCCGCGGTCTCTATGAGAGCAAGAGGCACGGCCTCTTGCTGCATTGTACAAGTTTTTGATCCAAACTTGTCATATCCGATCCCTTTAGCTAGGGTGAGAGCCAAGATGTCTTGAGTTATCATTTCAACATGTTCTTCTGCAAGAGAATCCACCACATCAATAGAAAAAGAATCACGAAAAATTTCGGGAAGTGGATACCTCATAGCATCGAACACGTTATAACTAATGATGTCGCCATCAATTTCAAACGTTATCTCTCCAGAATGGACATCAATCTTGGTCCTAGCAGTCCTCATGAATGGCCTTCCCAACAGAATGGGAATTTCCTAGTCATCTGCATCTGTGGGTTCCATGTCAATGACATAGAAATCTGCAGGAAAAGTTAAACTAGCAACCTGCACCAAAACATCCTCAACATATCCCAAAGGGATTGTATTAGAACGGTCAGCTAGTCTAATAATAATATCATCCTTTTTCAATGCACCTAGACCTAAGTCCGCATAAAGATAAGAAGGCATGACATTAATAGATGCACCTAGGTCTAACATGATCTTGTCAAAACTATGAGTGCCAATAATGCAAGGAATAGAAAAACTCCCTGGATCCTTAAGCTTTGGTGGTAGTTTCCTTTGAAAAACTGCAGAGATGGTTTCATTCATAACCGCCACATCCTTCTCTCGTGGAAGCCTCTTGTTAGTGCACAACTCTTTCAAGAACTTAGCATACTTAGGATTTTGTTGAATGCACTCCAACAATGGCATGTTCACTTCCACCTTCTTGAATAACTCAACCATTGCACGATCAGCTTCATCGTGCTTTGATTTTGCAAACCTGTTTGGGAAAGTGTATCGAGTATGGATGTTAGATGAAACTAAACCACTAGAACTAGAAGACTTACCTTTTTCCTTTGCACCTTTCGGATTAGCAGGGACTGCATGAGGGTGAGGCACGGCCTCACCACCTTTTACCTTCTCGGACTCGGCAGAAAAGTCTGCCGGACTGCCTGCCTGACCGCCGCCTTGCTGCTCGGATCCTGGCAGGGTTGCTGCCGGATTTTGCTCCACAAAAACCTCCTCTACATTCTCATCTTCCTCCTCTTGCAACAGCTCAACACCTTCTCCTTTAGAAGTCCCCAACTTCTTCAACAATGGCTCCTCAAAAACTCTCCCACTCCGAGTTGCAACTACCTTGAATTGTCCTGCATTTGGATTTGGCAAAGTTTGTCCCGGCAACTTACCACTTTCATGAATTTTACCCATGAAATCAATAACTTGTCCCATCTGCTTCTTTAACTCTGTGATCTCTTTAGAATTAGCTTGTTGACCTGTCACTAAAGCTTGAGTTGCAGATGTTAAATTCTGTTGCCCTTGAGCAAGGGACTTCAAGAGTTCATCATAATTTGGAGTAGAAAAACTAGCATTATTAGGCACAAAATTAGAAGAGTTAGGAACAAAACCTTGAGGTACCTGAGGCCTCACAAACAAACCTGAAGGACGAGGTCCTTGAGCTTGAGCATTATTCGGTTGAACACCATACTCCAACGAAAGTTGGGATGATCTCTGATTCCAGGATTGTAGGTGTTCGAGTAAGGGTCATACTTCTGCCTCTGTTGTCCCATGTAATTCAACTCCTCCTCGCTCAATGCACCATTCGGACATGTATCCGAATTATGATCTGTCATTGAACAAATTCCACATGTTTGTGGACCAATAGTCGAACCGGCCATGGCCTTGACCAAGACATCGAGCTTCCTCTCCATGGTGATCATTTGGTTCCGAGCTCCCACGTCATACACGCCTCCACCTCGGCCTCCTGCTGTCTTCCTTGAGTTCTTGGTACTAAATTGACGATTGTTATCCGCCAAGTCCTCAATCAAAGCATAAGCTTGAGTTCCGGTCTTGTTCATAAATGTGCATCCACTAGCAGAATCGATCATACCTCTGTTGGCATTGTCCAATCCTTCATAGAAAAACTGAACCAACTCATCTAAACTGATTCCATGGTGTGGACACTTGCGCTGAAGCTCCTGAAACTCCTCCCAAGCCTCATAAAAGGTATCTCCATCCTTCTGAGTGAAGTTCTGAATCTCCCTCCTAAGTTTCTTAGTGAGTTGAGCGGGGAAGAACTGCTTCAAGAACCTCTTGGTCATGTCATCCCAAGTTGTAACCACTCCTGAAGGCAAAGAGTACAACCAACGCTTGGCGTCATCCTTCAAGGTGAATGGAAACAAAAGCAACCTCAAAGTGTCTGAAGGCAGATGGGTGATAGCTTGGAGTTGACAGATGTCAAGAAACTCCCTCAAGTGCACGTTCGGATCCTCCATGGCTGAGCCTGAGTACTTCGGCAGTTGCCCAAGTAGCTGAACTGGAATAGAGAAGTGAGCTTGATCCGGAACTGTAACAGAAATGCATGATGGTGAAGCTGGAGTAGTAGGGTTGAAAGCATCTTTGAGTGGCATGTTGGCCATGACAAAGTCGGACTGATTTTCCTCAAAAGCTTGCTCGGTCTCTGCCTCGGATCCGGATGAAGAATCCTCGGACTGAATTCGGAATGGGGATGGTGGTTCTTGCTCTTCAAATTCTCGAGGTGAGGCTGTGCTACTACTTGCTGCCTTTTGTGTCTTCTTTTGTTTTCTGCAAACACGATCAATCTCCGGATTCAAAGGAACAAGATCTCCTTGTGAAGATGAACGAGTAGCGCGGGGTAGCATGCACGTCTAGCACCTGAAAAACCAATTGGCCAAGATCAAGTTAGCATGCACGTCTAGGCCAAAAATCAAAAAAAAACAAAATTAAACATGAAAATTAATTACAAAAGCATTTCAATAATCATACATGGCACCAATCTTTATAATTACAAAAGCACACAAATATATATACATCGAACCAACTATACAAATATTCACATACAGACATATATACAATGCAAATTTCGACAATTAAAAAGATTGAGGATCCCGAAGGATCCCCGGCAACGGCGCCATTTGATAGATCGTATTTGCACACGCATCAATTAACCCTGTACACAGTCATTGTCATCGTATAAAGCAAGTAAGGGTATCGTTCTAAACCGGGGATCCAACCACAGGGTAGATCCATCTAATCTAATCAAAGTTGTCGAAATAAACATAGAATTTTAAAGATTTGGATTTTTTTATTTCGGAAAGATGCAATGAAATAAAGTCCTACATTACTTCTATACATATAAACATGTGATCGATCAACAATTACACAAACCAACACCAAACAACAATGCAAGAATATAGAAAACAATTTCTAATCTCATATCAATCTATGCCGAAATACCTAAATCATGCTAGAGTCGAAACATGCACATTAGGTTCCTACGTGGTTCCTAAGCCATTAGATGCATTCGAAATCGACTACTTGTTTCATTCGAAACCTTTCACACATCCATGCTCAACGTATTAAACATGAAATCTAACATACTAATTCACTTATGCAATTACGTATCACACAAATAAACTAACATGTTCATTAGCACCATCTAAATCCAATTCTAGCATGTAATTTTCGAACACAACAAAGAACACATCAACCTATCCACTACGTGTATCAAAGTCATGTAATTCCTTGAAGGATTAACTAATGCAACATCAACTACTTGTCTTAATCACACGTTAATATTATGAAGCACATCGAAAATTAATAAAACCAAACACTAGGAATTCTCGGCATAGACTTCAAATCATTGATTAAAAACTAAAAACTATAATTCTTACATCATTCAAAAGTACTTAATATCTCATAGACAAGAATTGAATCGTACTTAAACAAAGACCTAAAACAAACATCAACCATAACAAAGACATACCAATTCGAAAATAGAAGATGATTACACTTTGAAATATTCCTACGTGGTCTATTCTTCAAGTGCACGGAGATCCTAGGCTACGTGCTTCAGATCAAGGGATGGAGTATGAAGATCGGAATTGGGGTCTTTGAATGGTGATGGAATTTTCGGCAGCTGCTTTGGCTTGAGTTTTGCAATGTTGATGATCCCCTTTCTCATGCGATTACAAGGCTTTTTGTAGGGGAAAAAGCTAGGGTTTGGTCGGCCCTAAAGCAATCCCAAACCAAGATGGATTTGGTTATTCCCATGTGCAAGTCATGTGCTTCTCTTTTCTCCCTTCTCTTCGCCAGCCACTTTGATGAATCTTCAGCTTGAAGTTCTCCATTAAACACATATGGATATGTCCATCAAGACCCAAGGTCCATGATTGTCGAAATTGTAATTAAAAAGTCCAAAGAAACTTTCCTGATGCATCCAGGAAAATACTGCAGTTTTCGACAGCACGACCTTGCCTTAGTAATTCCGGCATATCTCCTTCTGTAGTGCTTCAATTGCCGTGATTCCAAGTCCCAGCGAAACTAGACTCGAAGACCTTTCAAATGGTATATGGCACGTTTTCCAGTTCCAAGTATTGCGTCAGCTACAGCCCCCGAAAGATCAGACACAGTAGCAGCGAAACTTCTTCAGTCCCTGGAACATTCTCTTCTCGGACTGCCAACTCTGGCATCGTTCGCAAGGTCTTCCCGTGCTCCAATTGACCTGAAATTTTCACACAATGTATTTCAGCAACCAAAGATTATATTCCGATTTTTCATGCACTTCCACCATGTTTAAGTCACTGCGAATGCTCTTACAAAATCCTTGAAATCACACTTTTAACACTTAACCAATTTTTTCAACACTTTAGCACATTTTACCAAAAACTCTTCCAAAACAACATTAAACTATATTATGACTCAATCTTAACCTAAATAGACTCAACAAAGCATAAACAAGAGTGTTTAGCACATAATAACGTCACCTTTTAGGCTCCTATCAAACGACGTTTTGTAATCGTCATCAATTGTTAGTTATATTTTTTTAAATCTCATATTTATTATGGGCATAACCAAATAACTCAAATTGATATATATATATATATATATATATATATATATATATATATATATACACAGTGCGGATCAAGAGCGGAGGTCCGTTCCTAAGCTTAGGAACGGATTTCACCATTTTGACCCACTTTCCGATCGAATTTCCTCAAACTTCCTTCTAGACATATCTATATCATCTTGTGTAGATCATCTCTGTACAATTTCAGCCAATTTGGTGATCAGGAAGACCTTCAAAATGATGTTACAAAAAAGATGGACAAACTGGACAGAATTCTGTCCGTCAGTTTTATAACGCAAGTTTGAAGGCCTTTATAATCACCAAATTGGCTGAAATTTTGTAGAGATGATCTACACAAGATGATATAGATATGTCTAGAAGGAAGTTTGAGGAAATTTGGTGAGCGTTTTTCGTCTCACACATGTAAACACGTGATCAAATCAAACCTCACAACTTTATAACCCTGCAAAATGTCATCGTTAGTACGAATAAGTAGGGATCGTTCAGTCCGGGGATATTGAAGGGTAATCGAAAACAGAAAATGTTAACGCAATCAAATAAACATATGGGGGATGTAAATGTTTAACATCTAAAGAAACTAAAACTTAACCTAAAACTAATTATTTACAGTTGATCAACCACTCTACACATAACACATAATTCTCTAAACATGTAACAACTCAAACAAAGGAATAGGGCAGCAAGTTTAAAAACCGAATTCATAATCCAATTTAGTTCCAATTTAATTAGAGCCTTCGCGGTTATTCTAATCATTCAAGACTTCACAATTATTCAGTATTAACTTCGCGTATAATCCTAAACATAGTACTAATCGGTTTAAAGACACTTCGCGTAGAAATTAAACACAAAGAGCACATAAGCACAATAAGTCGAATTGGAGACATGTTAGCAAGTATGGCGTCACCTCATCTCACATCGACATGTGATTTACAAAATTATTCTAGCTCTTAGAATGAACACCAATTGAACCAACTTCGCGTATGATTCAACTTATATTCGATTAGCATATGAAATCTATACACAAGGGACAGCCATGGCCAAGGCTGCCCTTGTGCATATGATTTGTTGTGTGCACAAACTCTGTAAATAAACCAAACTAAAGCATAAATTCAATTAATAACTACTGCCCTTAAGTCTTAAATTCGAATTAACACATGCATATATAGAGAATTCAACCAAACAACAATCAAACACATAAGGAAATCCAAAGAATTCATCAAATCATATAAGAACATTGATAGTTTGTTACAAAATTCAGAAATAACATGGAATTTAACAACTGAATTTGAAACAAATTTAAAGACAACCATGAATCTTGGACTGACTTAGGAGTGGAGATCGATGCTTGGTTGAGCAGCGGCTGAATTGGTGGTGGAGAGGCGGCTGTGTGCGGCTGCGTTGGCTTGTGGAGATGCGGCTGTGTTGGTGAGGAGGGGCGGAGCTGCTGCACTTTGTGGAGGAGATGAAGGCGGCTGTGTAGGAGGAAGAGAGGAGGAACGGCTGTATTGTGGAGGAAGGAGAGGGGCGGCGGCTGCTTGTGATGGAGAGGGAGAAGGGGACGAATTCTTGTGGAGAGAAAGAGGAGAGGCTGCTGTGTTTTGTATAGGGGGGTCGACCTCTTCTTCCTTGCAGTTGCCCCTCTATTTATAAGGAGGAATTAGAGTTTACTCCCTTGTGGGCTGGGCTTTTAGCTGCATTCCTTTTCCTTTTGGGTTAAGGATTGCTTCATTCCTTGTTAGTTTAGGCCTCTAATTTCGAATTCCAACTCCTTTTAACTTCAATTCGGCTGCAAACTCTCTATTCTTGGAATTCAACTCAGCTGCAACCTCCTCCTCTTGAAGTTAATTCGGCTTCCACTTCCTTCTTTAATTCGAACAAAATCTCTCTTTGAAATGTTGGCAAATTTAAATTTCTGTAAATGAGAGAGAAATAATTGTTAGTCTACAACAATGGTATATATAGAGCTTAGCAATCCTAATTCAATAAGGTTTCCTAGTTCAACTTAGTTTCCTTGTTAAATAAGGATTCCTAATTCAATAAGGATTCCTAACTCAACTTGGTTTCCCAGTTAAATAAGGATTCCCATTTCAATGAAATTCTGAAAATTTCGAAATTGACTTTACATTCCTAATGTGATTAGGATTCCTAGTTTGATTAGGATTCCTAGTTCAATTAGGATTCTGCTAAAACTCCACATTTTCTTCTATTTAAGCACGTTTTCACTTGTTCTCCACCAAACATTCATGGTTCAGTCTAATGATTCAAATCTGCAAAATAAAGAGTTAAACAAAGTATAAATAAGGATAGAAACACATTAAAAACGTAGCATTTTATGCTCTTATCAAAATTCGATCGGGAAGTGGGTCAAATGATGAAATCCGTTCCTAAGCTTAGGAACGGACCTCCGCTCCTGATCCGGACTATATATATATATATATATATATATTTGAACAATATTCAACATCAACAGTATCAAATTCAACAGATTGGATAACCAAATTTTAATCCTACAGATTATAGTGCCAATCATATAGCTTATAAATGCATGGTTTATAAGATCCTTGCATATCACAAAATAAATTGGAGTTCACAAAAGCAAAGAGTTGAACATGAATGCATACTATCAGTACTTAACCTATTCTTCATGCCAAAAAACCTCTTGCAAATTGACTCCAAAACCATATATCTGACTCCAAATCCAGCCTTCAAACTGTCAACAATCAAAATCTTACAAATGAAATTGAAACAATGTCGATCATCGAATGCAAACAAGTGTTCATGAGAAATTAAACAAATTCCCTACAAACAAATGACGAGATCAGTAAAATTAGAATCATTTACCAATACATCACCATTCACATTTACCTCATGTTTTCAGCAAACTGCCTAAATCGTAACACTATAATAACATGGATATGGGAAGATAGGTTATTTACCTCAAATTCAATCATCAAAGAGAATGTATTTGATCGTCCAAGCAATTGTGCTGCCACGTGCATCCTCAAGATTTGCAAATTTAGGCTCATAGCGATAAAATTTTGCTATTTTGACAAATACATCTTCAATGGAAACTGTCACGCCCCGACCCAAGATTACCTCCCTAACCCTGGGTTAAGACGTGCGGGACCCAACTCAAGTGAGATTTACTCGAAATCCCCCTTGAGCCAGGATAACCCTATTCAAACAGTCCAAACGGCACCGGAATAAACCTCAAATCGGAGGTTATTCTGACTCCTACGTTTGGATCTCAAATATGCCAAATAAAGAACCTAGGGGTTCTAATAATAGTTGTGACTGCACCTGAATCCTGGACAGGCTGCCTACGTACCCTGTCTTTCCAGGGATCAAGCCACACGTAGCTCTTGTGTAAGATTCACCCTAGCCGGGCAGAATCCCGCTTTCCTAATTATCGGTCGATTTATTAGTATGGATAACAAACATCTAACGCGTATCCGGAGTTTAACCTCTCCGCTAAGGTATCCACTGACCATCTATCTGTCGGGACTATCCCAAACAATCCACCATACAATTATACAACAGGATTTCACAGCAATCGTAAAGAAATAACAACATGCACACATAAATATATAATAAAACATAGTGGCAACCACGTAAATAAACCAAACCACGGCATCTAATGACATTTCCTCCTACTTGGCATCCCTGAAAATAACTATAATTACCAGGGGTATTTATGGAATTACCATCTCAATGGCATTCCTGTAATTAGCCCAAAACTGTTAGGGCAATATGGACAGTCTAGCCTTAATGGCAGTTTCGTAATTATACACATCAGTCAGGGTTATTTCTAGGATTTCTGTCCCAAGGGCAGCCCTGTAAATATACAAATATGGCAGGGGTATTCTGGGAATTCCAGCTCTAGTGGCAGTCCAGTAATAAACTCAAACTACCAGGGGTATTTCTGGGATTTAACCACAATGGCACCCCTGTAATTACTCTAAACTGCCAAGGGCAGTTCTGACATTTCCTATTCATGGTAATTCGGTAAAAACCCAGATCTACCATGGTAAAAATCCAGAGATTTACCCTCTCCTCCCGCCGATCACCTCTCAGGCCAAAATCTCGGCCTACCTGGCCGGACTTCGCCCCTCCCTGCAAACCTAGCCTCTAGGACATCTCCAACAATCCTAAACACCTAGGCACAGTGTCAAGAGTAGATAGAGGAGGTTAATACCTCTCGGTTCCGAACGGGACCCCTGCCTCCTCCTCGTCAGAGCTTCCCTCCACCTCACCACAGCTCGACAACCTTCCCTAAACACCGAGAACTCGACTTGCCGGTGTTAGGCTCCAACCTCCGGTGGGCCGAGACGTGGTCTGAAACGGTGGGGTTCGCCGAAACGATCAAGAACAGTGGTGCTTGATCACCTTCCACAGTGGGCAAAAAGCTTCCCTAATAAGGGGGTTTTATAGTGGAGAAGGTGGCAAGTGTTTTGGTGATGGTGCGCCGTCTTGGGGTCGACAAACGAGGGTGGTTACCGGAGACGACAACCGGGCTCGGGAGAGGTGAGAGGGAGAGAGAAAGAACCGGAGAGAGAGAGAGAGGAAACCGAGAGAAAATCCCCTCTCCCCCGGTCAACACACAAAAAGATATATATATATATATATACTCAATACCAACGGCCCAGATCAATCTCTGATTGATCTGACGGCCCAGATTTTGTTACAGAAGTTACCATGAATAGTAAGAAGATATTTTTTCTATTTACTTTTACCGCACGGTAACAACACTTTATTCCGCATAACTTTCACATACGAACTCCGATTAATTCATAGGACATACCCACGAGTTCGTATTAACGTCCTCCACATCTTTCCCGAAGGAAACTCCCTCAAATTCTCGACTTAACGCAAAGTCCTCTTTTTCTACGATAAAGTAACTTATCATTTGTTACTTCCGTAAATTCGATAAATTCGTAACTAACAACTCCTAGCTCCGGAAAATCTTCCGGACATACCGGGGATCCCGTAATAACATAATCTATCCCTCGGGACATTAATTCTATTTTTCCCCAAAACTAAGAATATCTCGATAATAATTCGGGGAAAATTAACAGTGCGGTTACCATTCCCTGTAACTCGCCTAATCCCGGTAAAAATGTTAATTTCGGGACGGGGTGTTACAGAAACCCTATAAATTTCAAGTCCAAGTGTGTACCCATGTATCTATTGTTGAGAGAGAGCCTCTTGCTGGAGGCTGCTGGGTGCTTCCATGTCCTGACTAGGAAATAGAAAACATAGTTACATGATAATAGTCATTACTTGATATTGATTGCATTATATTTATGAAAACATTATTACACAATAATCACAATTACTCATACATTTAGGGTTGCAGTAGTATCTCAAGTTGCACTTGCATCACATTGAACTTTATTCTATAGAATCAAGGGAATCTATATAAGCATCCTGATATGACACTTAAACAAAATATGAATAGTAAATAAACATAACCACATACCTTTAAAATTACAGGTGCACACTCCCCATTTGCATCATCATCGTCAATAGAATCCTAAACATATAGTTGATTATTCATTAGGATTTGAAATACAACATTTTACTGAGCAATTTTTCTAAATTGTTTTCTGCTTAAGACTTACCAAGTTTAGCCCTAGTTGGATAGCTAATGCATTCTCGAATGCAAACACCAAATATCGCAACCATGATCAAGGTTGTAATGCAACAAATGTATCTCTATGTCGTCATCAGTTTGTGGTGTAAGTTAGCGATATATTGCGCAAGGAAATACCATAGATTCATGATTCCTTGCATGCCGTTTGGAATTTAAAATAAATTGTTTAACCCCTACTTGATACTCTTCACTATTTTTATCTAAGGGTATCTAGTTATTATCCTTGATAAATGACAAACAAATCTCAGATCTCCTTAACTAATAAGAATTAGAAATTCAACTGTCATACGATTAACATCTAATCCTAACATATGTTGGATCCTCTACAGTTAGTCCAGTTTCGCATTTCACACAAGAACAAAACAACTGTGGCCACACACACGCACATATATATATATATATATATATATATATATATATATCACATAAGAAACTGCTAGGTCAATAAATGATATAAATACAAGTAACAGAAATCCAGAAAGAATAACTACAATATATATAACACAAGACTTCTAAATGACTACATTTCAGTTTGAAAATTACCTCTCAGTATTATGAAATAAAACACAACCAGAAAACACAGCACCCTAGCTGAAACGTTCCTTTGGTCTCAGATGAAGAGGTATCAACACCACCGGCATGCACAACAACCCATAAAACTACAAACACTAATAAAACATTTTAATAGAACATTAGTACCAAATTTAAAACATCCAAAAGTGTAATGCTGATGCCTCTACTATAAGTGAAAAATATTTACAATTTGAATCAGAAAATCTGAGCAAAACATTTCAAGATGAGAATAAGCAAAAACACATTTCAGCATGGAAATAAACCATGAAATAATAAAGGCAAACTTTTGAATGTAGATTTATTTGACTAACACTATGATAGTAAAGTTTTAAGTTAGACAGTGACAAAAGTACCACCTAATTAAATAGTATTTTAGCTCTTCATTATGATTATAATTCATGATTAAGAAGTTTAAAGAATCAAATTGTATTTTCCACTCGGCAATTCTTTTTGATTAAGCAGTACTTTTCACTTCCTTATGATTAAATACTACTTCAGCACTTATGTATTAAATACTACTTCCTTATCTGCATTAGCTATCCAGATCGGGGCAAGCAGCTTTCAAGTTTAATCATTGACAACTATCGATACAAGGTTTCAGACTTTCAGTATATTGATTTTCATTAATAAGATTAAGATATGCAACTGATGTATACACTGAAGCTAAAGTACACACAAGGATTCACTATAGTTACCGTTGTTGAGTGGCCTTGCTTTGCACGTATCAAAAGTTCCTCATTTTCTTTCAGGAGGATGAAATGCTGCTTATCATCCCTTCTAACAGCATGCAAAGAACAATCCAATAAGAAAATCTCCGCATTAAGCAGTTCAAGTAGACAAAAAATGACTACAAGAGTTCATTAGCTTCGAATCATTAAGTTTAGCAGTAGAGACTAACCTCCTTAATCTCATGCATAGTATGTGAGCTCAGTGGAATATTAGCAAATGTCTTCAACTTGAGCTTCAAAAGATCATGAACCTTCACAAATCCATCACTCTGCATATACACACAGTGAGTATCAGTTCAAAACCCACAAATAATCATTTCAAACTACTAAATCGTACCAAAAGCCCTAATTTAATACCCAATTTCAAACACAAATATATACTGCAAGCCCAACTAAGAACCCTAGAGTTAATGTACTGTACCTTGGTGAAGAGCTGAAGAAGGAGATGGTAACCCGCAACCGTTGAAACTAGGGAGAAGGCAAAGGAAATCAGAGAAGGTGGAGGAAATTGGTGAGGAAATAGGTGAAACAGGAAAGATAGTTGGGTGAGAGGAAATGGGGGAAGTCAAACAAATTGGTTTTAGTTGTCTCAAAAACCAAATACCAATGTCGGCACATGATCGTGAAGAAAACATTGTATACCTTTTGAAACTCATTCATAAGATCACGAAGAGCATAGAGAATACATAAGTGCATACATAAGATGTACATAATACATCTAATATGAGAATAAATATTACATAAGATGTACGATTATGTGTCATATAATCAAAGATACAATAAAAGATGACAATACCGCTTAACATGTCACACATGCATAATAGTCTGTCTAAAAATTTTCACTAAACAAAAGAAAACAATACAGACTAAGGAAAGTGGACAAATGTAAAAAGCAAAAAAAGGTATTGAAAATTGGGACAGTAGGTGTCGCAAAACTCTAGGGTTGCTTCTTTTTCTCCTCGGCTGTAGGGTATTGTAGAATGGTTGATAGAGAGGTTGCATCTTGGATGTCCCTATAACATGGTATGGTAGCAAGTGGTATAAGATGAAAATCATTTGACATCCTCAAATGTCATATTGCTGTTATTTTGCCAATAAGTATGTAAGAAAAAAATCATGTATTGGTAAATAATATGAAACAAAGTGTTTAATGTGTATGAATATTTAAGATACATTTCAAGTATTGATTTGTGTACATCAAATGCAATAAAACTTTCAAGGTACACAGATGACATTAGAAAATTGGTACAATAAGGCGATCAATTTAATATATTGTGTAAAGCATCTTTGTAGACTATATTTTTTGTACAATTATTAAGCACACAATTATTGTTATCAATAAGTATTTTAAGGCCTTGTTTTGAGGTGACCCTTGACAATGCAACGTATGGTTGCCCGTGAGTAAAGACCGACTCAGATAAATATATTCCAACTTGATTCAAAGACTGGCCTTGGCTTTGTTGATTGTCATTGAGTAACATGGTTTAACAGGAAACTGACGTCTTTTAAATGTAAATGATCATTTATCTCCAATCGTTGTCATAACAATTCTTGGAATAAAAACTTTCTGTGTTATGTTCTTACCTGTTAATATTTGTGCCTCAATTAGCCTATCATATAACTGTGTAATTATTAGTCTCGTCCCGTTACACAAACCCTCAATCTGATTCAAATTTCTTAACAACATGATCGGCATTCCGACTTTTAAAATTAGTTCCTGTGTTGACATCCCACCAAATTGAAGTTTGTTTAAAAATTCAGTCGGGTACAAAAGATTAATATTTGTTTCACTTCCAGAAGAAAATGAGGCTGTGTCTGAACTAAAATATGTTCTTTTATTGCCCGGTAATAAACTTATGACATAATCATTAATATTTTGAGCAATTATGTTTCGAGGTGTAACAATAGCACGTTCTCGTACATAGTCAGCATTATTAGAATTTTCATGAAAATTCGGATAGGTGGCCAAGAATATTGATTCTATAGGATTTCCAGTTATTTTTGTAAGTAACTCTACAGGAATGTTAATCCAAGATACGTCTATATCGTCATTGGGATAAACCGATGTCAAACGTCCTTCTCCTATTTGTAAAATCCAATCAGCAAATTTTGTTATATCAATTTTTTCCTTATTAGATAAACCGGGTGACAGGACCCACCCCGGGTTAACCCCTTTTACCCGAAGTAAATCCTGCGGGGACCACCTCAAGGGAACTTCTTACCGAAACCCCCTTGTAATGGCCAACCCTTCCTACAAAACTAACTAAACCAGGTTAGTCAGAGCAGTCTACAGAGAGGTTTACCCCAAAGAATTTCAAGCAGCAACGGAATTATCGACTATGCCTCGACTCTCGTACGCGTTCGACCTCCTCTCAAGAACCCTGCATCACTGGGCATTTAAAAACGAAAGGCCCAGGGGAGAAACATTTAAAAACTGTTAGAGTGAGTGGACGAAAATCACATATAAACACTTCATTTCCTGTAATGTTCTCCCAAAAGTATATCAATTTAAAAATCAGTTAAGCATGCCCACAAATACTAAATTTCCGCAAGTGCATAATAAGATAAACCAACAAGGAATATGGGAAGAGAAATGTTCACCAAACATAATAAGTCTGACCTCTCAGACTAGGGTCGGAGCTAAGAGCTCTAGTAGCGCCCTCACGCTACGCTATGCTAGCTAGATAAAATAATACGGTCAACCCTTATAGTATCAACCTGACCTCTCAGGCTTGTCTGACCTCTCAGACCAGGGTCGGAGCTAAGAGCTCTAGAATATGTGATAACGGTCAACCCTTATAATATCAACCTGACCTCTCAGGCTTGTCTGACCTCTCAGACCAGGGTCGGAGCTAAGAGCTCTGGATAAAGTGGAAATGGTCAACCCTCATAGTGCACTACGTAATTTGCCTGACCTCTCAGGCTAGGGTCGGAGCTAAGAGCTCTAGTAGCGCCCTCACGCTACTCTAGCTAGCATAATCATTGGTCAACCCTTAAAATATAATTCACAACAATACTTTAATCAAATTCTCTTCCCAAAATAAATAAGTAAACAATTCCTTGACATATATGCATAGACCCAATCTCCAACGAAGTCTCGGGTTCAATTCCATTCGTAGGACGGCCCTCACCGTCTATAACCATTTTCGGAAGAAATAGAAAATCGAGTAATAACGTAAATACGTTCAAGAACCCGAGAGATATATAATTCTCAAAAACAATCATAAACATCATGCAATTAACTCAATAATTAAGGCATGCATTTATTTAAAATAATATGTCCACTCACAGTACTATTGCGACCTTCCCGCTCGGAAAGCTCCTCGAGCGAAACCCTCGACTACCGCGTAGTCGAGCCCGTCTCACGTCCGACCAGAGACTGTACAACAAATCATTATATTAGTCATTCCATAGTTAACTTGGTCTTTTCTTAGTTTGACCAGGAATTCCTATTTGACCACGTTTGACCAAATTCCTTTCTTTTTAACAGCTTTTCAACATCACACTTATTTCCGATTATCGACTCGAAGTTTGGTTTCCGTTTACGCCACTTAGCATAAGTATTTATCTCTTTACTTATTGTGAGTCGATACGTCGATAATTAAATTATCCGATTGTTTTTCCACGATTAACTTGACAATTCCGTTAATAGGAGTCAACATCTCCCTCAACCACTAGAGTGGTCAACATATTATAATTCCCATGCTTCACGAATTAACTTCAAAACCTTTAACTAGAATTCTACTTTTTCTTCAACCTTTTCAACCCGATTTAACATCTTCTCGTAAACGGACACCTTCCAAAAAGGGAAAGTTTCCCAAAATGGAGAGTTTCCTAAATTGGTAAGTCTTCCTTAAAATGGGAAGTTTCCTAAAATGGAAACTTCCTACTTATGTCCAATTTTACGTAAATACTCAACTTAGGAATTAACCGTACTTTTGACTAAAGGCCTAACAGAGATTCGATTCCTACCTCTTCGGCATTCAGCCGGTTTTACCGTATCACTGGAATCTTCGCCGGATTCCGATGACTTGCCGAAATTTCGCCAGAGTTTCCCCCGTTTCTCGATCACCAAGTTATCGACAACACGACAACAAAACAACATCAATTTATCATCCCAACCACAGTAACAACTCCAATACCAAAATCAAAACCAAGAATGAGTTCTTTACCTCGTCTCACCTCCATCTCTCTGCCTAGGGTGACCTCCGCACCCAGCAGTGTCAAGGTGACTGCCTCAGTCCTTCAACCATTCTTCTCCCTTCCTCTTTAACTCCAGAACCAGCTGCCTAGGCCTTCCGGAGCTCGAGAGGCAGCCCAGAATCTTCAGAAACCGCCGCCGGCAACTTGCTGCCGAAACCCAGAAAACACAGTGAGAGGAAGGTTTTTGCAACCGGGCTCGATTCAATCACCCAAGGACAGGAAAAGGAAGAAGAAGAAGGGAGGAACAAAACCGTACCGGTCACGCGCCTTGGCTCCGCCTGGATTCGCCGGAAAACACCGTTGACCGTCGAGCCAGTAACCTCCGATCTCCTCGCACGGTCACCGTCTTGGTGAGCTGAGGATATGGAGGAGTAGAGGAGGAAGAGGGGAGAAGAATGGAGGTGGTCCGCCGGCGTGTAGTGGCCGGAGTCGCCGGCGCCGGGCGAGCACAGTGGAGGAGGCGAGAGCTCGGGGGAGCTCGGTTGACCGAGCCGAGACAGTTTTGACCGAGTCAAAAACTGTTCTCCTATTTATAGGAAAATCAACGGTTGAGATTCAATCTTGAAAGGATCCAACGGTTCAGATTGGAAGAAGGTAAAAAGTGACAAGGTTAAATGGTAAAAACTGATTTACCGGATTATAATTAAAAGTTACCGGAAACTTCAAAAATCCGTAGAAAATAAACCGAAGCTCCGAAAAATAATCCGAAAATACCAGGAGACTCGTGTCGACATGTACTACCACATCGAGTCATCAATTCAAGTATTTGGAATACTTTTAAAAACTCGAAAATTAACTCGAGCGATAACTTATCGAATTACCGATCGCAGTTAAGAATCCTCGGTAACTCGTAAACCTCTGTGAAAAGTAACTTTTGTTAACTTTAAAAGATTCGGGGTGTGACACCGGGCTTGGACAATCGCATATTTTCCATTAAATGAAAGACCTGAAATGAAGGTCAGAGGAATGAATTGTTTAATGTAACATCAATGACTTTTTCTTTTGTGTCTTCCGGTACGACTGGTAAAATTTGTCTAAAATCTCCACCAAGTAAAATCGGTTTACCTCCAAATGGTTTTCCAGGTTCTCGTAAAATATCTTGAAGAGTTGTATTTAGTGCTTCAAAACAATATTTATTGGTCATTGGAGCTTCATCCCATATTAATAATTCTGTTTGTTGAATTAATTGGCCAAGGTTTCTATCTGGTTTAATTGCGCAAGTTGATAATTCATTTGGTTGTAGTGGTATTTTAAATCGTGAATGTGTTGTTCTGCCATTTAGAAGTAATAACGAAGCAATACCTGATGAAGCGACAACTAAAATTTTTTTTCCCTCTGATCTTAATTTTGTAATTATTGTATGCCATAAAAAAGTCTTTCCAGTTCCTCCATATCCATGGACAAAAAAACATTTCGAATCTTTCTCAACAACTGCTTTCATTACTGTATCATATATGGTCCTTTGAGACACATTTAATTTACTAATCAGATTCAAATGTTCCAAACTGAGGGTGTCACGATCGTAGTCAAGCTCTTCTCGCATTAGTCTATTATTAAGTTGTACCACTTTATCTGCATTTGGCATTGGAAGTTAATGATCTAATAATGTGGTTGATGTCATTTTGAATAATTTTTCAAGATCGAATAAAAGATTATTTTTTAACTCTTGTTCAGGTATAATTAAATTGGGCATATTAAATTCTGATCGAAGTTTGTATAAAATATCATTAGACAGGTTGCAGTAAGGGAACAGTTTGTTAAGGCATCGTTCCATTCTTTATCATCTTCTAACAGGCCTAACGCTCGACATGCCTCTTGGTAAGAACCATACGTAATGCCATTCACTTTTCTGATTTCGTTATAGGTACAACATCCTTTCTGAATATTTAATAACATTCTCATGTAGTATAATTCACCTGCAATTGGTGGTACATACATAAGCCGTCCAATAGTCTCATACCGACATCTACGTGTCCAACATTTACTATTTTCGTTCCAAACAAATTTTGTGAGAAATTCAGCATATGTTAACTGTTTTGCTTCTTCACATTCTCTATTTTTCTCCAACCATCTAGTGAACATAGTAATCTCTATAATAGGATTTTGTAACACTGATTCAAGAGGGTCAGATTCTTTAAAGACAACATTTTGTTCAGTGGACAAATGTATCTGTAATAACTGAACTGCAGGGTGTCTAGAGTGAATTGAAAACTCAAACAACCTCCATATTGATTCATGAGGTGTTAAATAACGACAATTCAAATAATTCCTAATTTCATCATCAACATTTTCATGTATTGACACCCGAGCTCTGTCAGATCTTTTATTTATGTATTTGAATAAGTATCGATTGAGAACACAACTCAACATTGATATGTGCATTATATCTTAATAACAGATTAAAAATATATGGAACAACATAATTATTACCAACATTTATTTCATTTTTAACCACAAATTTTGTATCATCGTCACAACTTTTATATACTGGTGGTTTAATCGCCTCAAATTTAGTTTCAGTATTGTATAATTTTGGAAATGTTTTGGTGCATTTCCCATCTTGCATACACGGAGCATTAGGATTTATTTTCCCACATGGACCATGAATCATAAATTGACTAACAATTGAAAAAATTTCCGAACAAATATTTTTATCAGGTAATTCGGCTGAGATAATTGAATCAATATCAGCCGCTGTATAACATTTGTATGGTTTTTTAGCCAGAATAACATACGGGCATGAGGCAGGCCTCGTTTTTGGAATTCAACTGTACAAACATCTGCTTGAACTTGGCCAAATGGTTCCCCGGATTTAATGTAGGCAAGCATATCATCTAACTTTATTTTAAAAATCCGTGAAACTATATCAGGTCTATCCTCTTGTCCGTATCCATATTTCTTTGTAAAGTACCTTTTGATTTCAGGCCAATTAACATTGCAAGTGAATGTTATAAATAAATCTGGATTACCATATTGTCTACATATTGTCATTGCATCTTGGTAGTTTTTGATCATATCCCAAGGGCCTCCAGTAAAAGAATTTGACAAAATTATTTTGTTACCCACATCACACGTCATTGTAACACCAGCAGAAACAGCAGCGTAAATGTTCTTGCGTTTTTCACACCTGACCTTATCTTGTTTAGCTCTTGCATATTCTATTTTATTTTCTTCAACAGTTACATAGGCATCAACTATGTATCGTTGAAATAATCTCTCGCCTTTTAACAGGGTGGATGCATCATTTTGTCTATCATGGAGTTGGTGGCATACAAACTTGATCATTGTCAGTCTAGTTCTTTTTCTTTCGCGTTTTCGTGAAACCGGTTGTAACTCTAATCCAAGTTTGAACCCATCTTCACCGTATGAAAAAAGCAGTGGATATTGTGGCGACATGAATTTTAGATGTAATTTAGAAATTCGATTTAAACGACCATCATTTGATTGAATAACAATATCTCTATCAGCATTAAATTTTCCAATATCACCAACAATCAAATCAGCTATCTCGTCCCCGGTCGGCAATCCATATTGTTGACTATCTATTGGTTGTCGAGCAAGTATTGTTGTGTTAAATGAGGGTAATGTATGATTCTCAAATTGATCTCTAATAGTTCGATACTGTTTAACCAATTCATTAGTTTCATCCAACATTTTTAATAGTCCTTGTACAAAATCAGGTCTTGTCTTTTGATTCACATTAGTCGGATCAATGACAGCCATACGATTTAAAATTTCATTATTAGTGTCATAAACATATAATTGTACATATTTTGGTCGCTCACCTTCAATAGGTAACACAAAACCCATTAAATGATGAACTTGACCACATATTTTGAAAACATAAGGTCCAGATCCTTTGTTTATATCGGATCAATTTTTGCACCCATAGAGGTAAAAGCGAACATTGAATTGTAAACTCGAATATTTTCATGAAATATCAAACTATCTGGACCATTACTCGGATCTAATAATTGGTCAAGAAACATAAGTGTTGGCTTAGCTAAAGGAATATGTACTTCTCTGTTATGACAACATGTAGTGTAAATAGGATTATTGTTTATTCCTCGAGTGGTATTTTTAAGTGCTTCCCCAAGCCAAAAGTATGCACCATAATGAGAGCATGTGAATGAGTTATCACCACAATCTTCATACTTTATGATCGAACCTGAAACGATATAGCATGACATATAAGCGAAAACACAAAATTTTGCTTATAACTGAAAAGAGACGTGAAACACGACAAACCTTGCCGGTTTTGTTGGTATGATTTTTGACCTACAGCAACAACACATTATCATATCTAATGAGAAGCAAGATCGAGAAATTATACACCAATTGATATTAGTGTTCGAAATCAAAACAAACTAAATGGTCCACCGGTCTGATCCAATTGTTATAATCATAATGATATAAGAGAGAGAAAACTCAAAAAGGAGATGATCTCCTATTTATGTATGGAAGAATGTGATCATGACTTGATTGTCATGAATGCATATTCATGAGTCACAACCTTTTCACCTCTAGTGTCATTAACATTTCGTAATGTTACTACCTTTCATAACACCAATACCATTTTATTTAACATCTTGTGATATTACCGAATCCAAAAAACCATGGAATATGAAAATTGTAAAATTATCTCAAACATTCAACTTTAAGCTAGTATTTGTATTCATACTATAACTCTGTTAGATTATACAATTTGAAAAGGTTAAACAAAATGATATTTTTTCTCTATATTTTGAACAATTCAATTAAACACTTATAAATGCATAATTAGACAAATAACATAAATCCAGTCATTAACTTGTTTTGATCCCTTCTTTATGTGTTGTGATTCATGCCTTAATTGATGCAGTAATTAAGATTCATTTCCTCAAGAGATCAAAAAATCTTTTCAGTGCTAATGTTTCCCGAACAAATTCTAAGCTCCGTTTAATCAGTCATAAGCTTCTTTTTACCAATAAGACCGCTCATCTATTACTCCTGCTAGGGAGACTCATAGTTACCTATGTGTGATACCTAAACTAAATTTTCATGTAAACCCAGTTAGCTTACCTACCTAGAAGGACTGTGGAACTAAACAAATTCTACAATCTGTAAGCAAACAAAGAAATGAAGAACGCAAAATCTAAATATTGGCAGTATTATCCTTAACAAAACATAATAATCAAAACATTCATTGACAGAGTCCGAATCCATAGAATATGAGGGCATGTAATGAAAATGGAAACACTCCCCCTGAATTGTAATAGAAACAAGTTGTGGGACAAAATGATTGCAGAAATAACGGAAATACACTCTGGTGAGCAAAATATGATCTTGTGTCAAAGAATAAGCAGCATATCTGAATTATATTGACACCGAAATATTTAAGCCCACCACAGTCAGGCGTCATCATTGTCAGGACCCACCCTGAGTTAAACCCTTTTAACCCGAAGTAAGTCTTACGGGGACCACCTCCCAAAGAAGATTCTGCTGAAATTTCGACATAGCCTCCCTTGAAAAGTGGACAACTCTTAACCTGTAATAAACCTAATTTAACATTTCTAAATCCAACAACCATCCGAAAACTTCTGGAGCCATCCTGCTACCAAAAACCAACAACCTCCACAAGATACACATCTAAATAGTTTTTAACAAATGATACAACAACTCCAAATTCAAAACCTACAAAGGGTTCCAGATCTCTAGGAGTTCACCAACAAATAAAACAACCTGATGTGTATCAGAGCGTCTAAGAAAAGTGAAAGCAGAGAATAAAATTACAAGTAGGTTAACCCGGAACCTACTGATGGTTTGGAAAATGGCGGTAACTATGTCTGGCCTCCATGTAGACTAGTCGGGTGGAGCACTGCAATCTGGGCATTTAAAACGAAGGGCCCAAGGGAGAAACATTGAAAAATATTAGCGTAAAAACCCTTAATTACACCCTCACGCCTAGCCGGTACTTCCTAGATGACTGGTTGTCATTTAATTATCCAATTAATAAATCAAAATCTTCCAAAAATACTAAACGTATCAAATAAATCTCAAAAAATTAGAAACTGCCCTTCAATCTCTTAATTTATACAATTTAATAGGCAAGAAAAACCGCCCAAAAGTTGGCGGCAGCCACCGGTAGTGGATTTCGGCCAAACTCCAGTGACCTCCGATCACCACCAAATTTTACTAGTGGCTTCGTCTCGTCAATTGGAACCACTTTCTAGTTCAACTTGAAGGCCAATTCGGCCTCTAACTAGGTCAATCGACAAAAATTCCAAGAACCCGAAAAAATATTCAGTTCAAACTTCAATCCTTCAATTCTCCTTACATACTTCGAATCAAGCTACCAAATTCTAGGGGATTATAGTACTCAACAAGCCCAACATAACCATATAAAGAACTCACCGAGATGTGGCCTGAGGAGGGAGAAATCCGGTGTTGATGAACAGTGTTCTGGTCGCACCTTCTCGCCAGAATTTCTCCCTAACGACGACGAGTTAGCTCCGGTCACCACCCCAACTTCAAGGCGGCACAACAGGCTTCAATTCGACACCAAGCACGCGCCCTAACTCCACCGGACGGAGGAGAAATCCGGCGAAAAAAATCGGGTTCAGGGAGAAATTCGACAGTGAACAGTAACTTTTCTACTTTTCACCGTTTCACCCCAGTAAACCACTATGTATAGACTTTTCATCAAATAGTAACTTTTGTTTTTTGACCATAAGTTCTTTATACGAACTCCGATTTAAGCGTGCTACGTGTCCACGAACTCGTAACGACGCCCTCTACAACTTTCATGAAGAAAGTTTTCCCAAATTCCTGACTAAACGAAAAGTCAACTTTGTGACCTCTCACGGTAAAACGGTTACTACGAAATGGTTAAAGATGAAGGTAACTTGGGTAGTAACCGACCGTAAATTGGTTCTAGAACCGGGATGTGACAATTCTCCCCTCCATATAAAAATTTCCTCCTCGAAATTACGTACCTGTCATTCGAAGAGATGGGGGTACTGCTGCCTCATCCATGCCTCTAGTTCCCAAGTTGCTTCTTCTATCTCCTGACTCCGCCAAAGCACCTTAACTAGAGGAATAGTTTTGTTCCTGAGTACCTACTCCTTCCAATCAAGGATCTTCACCGGCAACTCCTCATAAGTCAAATCTCTTTTCAAATTAACCGGTTGCTCCTGAAACACATTGGATGGATCGGCAATATACTTGCGAAGCATGGACACATGGAAGACATTATGTATCTTCGCCAAATCAGGGGGTAGGTCCAACCGATAAGCAAGTTAGCCAATCCTTTCAATAATTTCATAAAGGCCTATGTACCTTGGGCTAAGCTTCCCCCGCTTGCCTAAACGTACTACTCCTTTCCAAGGGGATAGTTTCAAAAATACCCAATCACCCGCTTGAAACTCAAGATCCCTCCTTGGATTACCTGCATAGCTCTTTTGCCTACTCTGAGCCGTCTTTAGCTTGTCTTGAACAACCTTGATCTTCTCATTTGTTTCATGAATCATGTCAGGACCACACAACTCTCTTTCATCAATTTCATTCCAACACAAAGGTGTACGACACTGTCGTCCATAAAGTGCCTCAAAAGGAGACATACCAATGGTAGAATGATAGCTATTATTGTAAACTAACTCCATTAATGCTAAGTTCTTGTCCCAGCTTCTTGAAAATTGCATAGCACACGACCTCAACATATCCTCTAAGGTCTGGATAGTCCTTTCGGACTGCCCGTCGGTTTGAGGATGAAAGGCTATGCTGAATTGGAATCTGGTGCCTAAAGCTGCTTGTAAAGCTCTCCAAAACCTGGAGGCAAATCTAGGATCCCGATCTGATACTATAGTCTCCGGCACCCCATGAAGTCTCACAATCTTATTAACATACAATTCTGCCAATCTATCCAAAGCATACTTCTTGTTCAACGGCAGAAAGTGTGCTGATTTGGTTAATCGATCAACGATCACCCAAATACCATCATGTCCATCTTGGGTAAGTGGTAAACTAAAGACAAAATTCATGGCAATGTCATCCCACTTCCACACGGGAATAGGCAAAGGCTAATGCAAGCCAGCAGGCTTCTGTCTCTCAATCTTTACTTGTTGACAAATCAATCTACTCACAAAAACCCGCAATTTCTCTCTTCATATTTAGCCACCAATAATGGTTTTTTAAAGTCCTCTACATTTTTGTGCTACCAGGATGTGCTGCATACGTTGAATTATGAGCTTCCTCCATAATTTCCAACTTAAGTTCCTCATTCCTTTTTGGAACACAAAGTCTGTTCTTGAAAATCAATGTTCCATCTTTTCTAATCGAGAAGTCAACCGTTGTCCCATCAAGTGTACGCTCAATCAATCGCACTATTGACTGATCATTATATTGTGCCTCTCGCACTTTATCAATTAAAACTGGCCTCACTTGAAAATTAGCCATCAAAGCTTCAACTTCATCTTCCCAAAGTTCAACACCAGTAGCCCGCAACTCGTAGAGAAGCGGAACCCGAACCGCTCTCAAATGAGCCAAAGAGACGGAAGGGTTGCGGCTAAGTGTATCGGCCACTAAATTGGCCATTCCTGGATGGTACTGAATAGAAATATCATAATCTGCCAGTAGCTCCATCCATCTTCTCTGCCTCAGATTTAAATCTCTCTGAGTAAACACATAACGGAGGCTCTTGTGATCGGTGAAAATTTGACACAGCTCCGTAAAGATAGTGTCTCCATAACTTTAGCGCGAAAACTATCGCTGCAAGCTCTAGATCATGGGTGGGATAATTTCCTTCGTGTGACTTTAATTGCCTAGAGGCATAGGCAATTACTCTCCCATGTTGCATCAGCACACCACCCAAACCTTGTCTAGATGCATCACTATAAACCACAAACTCACCACTATCATCAGGTAATACCAAAACTGGAGCACTCACCAAACGGTTCTTTAATTCTTGAAAACTCTGCTCGCAGTTTTCACACCATTCAAACTTCACACCTTTCCTCGTCAATCTAGTAAAAGGAGACGCACTCTTGGAACAACCTTCCACAAAACGGTGGTAGTACCCAGCTAGACCCAAGAAACTCCGTATCTCCTTTACACTGGTGGGTCTCCTTCAACTCACAACTACCTCTATCTTTTGGGGACTACACCGTCGGCCGTCATAATGTGGCCTAAGAACCCCACTTTATCTAGCCAAAACTCACACTTGCTGAGCTTTGCTTATAACTGAGCCTCTTTCAAAGTCCGTAAGACTAACCTCAAATGTTTTGCATGTTCCTTTGCATTTTTGGAATAAACCAGAATGTCATCTATGAACACGATCACAAATCGGTCAAGATATGGGCCAAACACCCTATTCATAAGGTCCATAAAAGCTGCAGCTGCATTGGTAAGCCCAAAGGCCATTACCACAAACTCATAATGGCCATAACGTGACCGAAAAACAGTCTTGGCTATGTCCTTCTCCTGAATCCGCAACTGATGATATCCCGACCTCAAGTCAATCTTCGAAAAGACTGTTGCCCCTCTAAATTGATCAAACAAGTCGTCAATACGGGGCAAGGGATACTTGTTCTTCACAGTAACTTGATTTAGCTTCTTGTAATCCACACAAAGTCTCAACATACCATCCTTCTTCTTAACAAACAACACCGGGGCATCCCAAGGAGATGAACTTGGTCGAATAAATCCTTTATCCAACAACTCCTGCAATTGAGTTCTCAACTCCTTCAATTCGGCAGAGGCCATTCTGTATGGTGCTTGAGAAATAGGTGCGGTTCCCGGAAGTAAATCGATCGTAAAATGAATCTCTCTTTCGGGTGGCAACCCAGGCAATTCAACTGGGAAAACTTCTGGAAACTCCTTGACTATAGGAATATTATCCAAACCTACTTCTCTCATACTAGTATCCACCACATGCGCTAGGTAGGCTTGACAACCTTTATTTAACAATTTTCTAGCGGTCACAGCTGAAAATAGATATTTTTGAAGAACCTCCCCTTCTCCCTAAAACGTAACCTCCGGCATTCTAGGACTTCGAAACACTACTTCCTTCAGGAAACAATCCACCATGGCCCTATGGGCTCCAAAAAGTCCATACCCAAGATTACATCAAACTTTAACATATCTAAAGGAATTAAGTCAGCTTCGAACACCAGTCCATTCACCAACACCTCACAACCACTACACACCCAGTTTATCTCCATTGTATCCCCAGAAGGCAAGGATACACGCCACTCACCTGGGAGTGGTGAAGTTGGCACATTGGCATGGAGTGAAAATCTACTTGACATAAAAGAATGCGTAGCTCCCGGATCAATCAATGTAAAGGCAGGCTGACCAAAAATTAATAACGTACCAATGATGACCTCTAGAGAAGTACGACCCTCCTACTGAGTCATGGCATGCACTCTAGCATGAGTAGTGGTGGGACGTCCTGTGTTTCCTCTATTCTTCTGAGCATTGCCTCTATCTGGACCTAACATGCAAGTACCGCTGCCAGAAACACCCGCTGGAAACTGGCCCATGGTCTGAGTGGGGGTATACGTGGATCTCTGAGTCAAGAAAGGGCATTATCTCTTAAAGTGGTCCTGCTGACCACAATGATAACATCCTCCTGTCTGCTGCTGACTCTGCCCTACCTGAAATGACTGACCACCTGAGGCCCCACTCTGGCTACTAGATCCCCCACTAAACTGTCCAGATGAGCGTCCACCAAACCGGTTCCTAGGGCGTCTCCTACCAAACCTCTTGAACCTTCCTCGAACTCCGGGGCCAGAACTCGAGTGGCTACTATAACCACTGCCAACAGATGATCCAAAACCAGATGTAGATGTCCCCCTCCTAGGAAGAACTCGACTAGGACCACCAAAATCATGTAGGGGGCCAACTGCTAACTCATGTGCCTCAATATGCATAGCAAATATCAAGGCCTACTGGAATGTCTGGTAAGGCACGGCTGTCATCTGACTCGCATACATACCACCAAGTCCTTTGACAAAGTAATAAATCTTCTCCTCATCTGTCTTAACCAAGTCAGGCACATAGAATGCCAACTCCCTGAAGCGCTGCTCAAACGCTGTCACAGTCATACTGTCATCTTTCTTCAAATTCAAGAACTCCAACCTCATTCGATTGATGTGGGCTGGGCTGATGTAACGCTCCTTGAAATAAGCTGTGAACTGACTCCAGGTCATACCCTGAACTCCATCACCCAAGCCTCTTCCCAAGTCTAACCACCAATGCCAAGCTTCCCTTTCCAAGAACTGAACAGCTATGGTCACTTTATTGCCCTCAGGACACTCTGCCTGCACAAACATTTTCTCCATACTCTCCAGCCAGCTAAGAGCATCTAGCGGCTCATCGGCATGGGAGAAAACCCGGGCTCCATTCCTGCGAGCCTTCTCATAAGTGATATCGGAAGCAAAGGTAGTGAGTCGCCTGAAGAAATTTTTCAGTGGACCATCAGTTGGTGCTCCCTCATCCCCTCCCAGTGGAGGATTGGGAGGATTTATCCTACGGGCTCGACTACGACCACGACGCATAGTTACCTGAGGAAGAAAACATTTAGCACTATGCATAACATCAGCACTAGATTAACTACTACAAATACTCAAGGAATACCTAGTATCTTATGCATAAAATGCTAATGGTCTGCCATGGTCGGACCATCACTCTATAGATACTAAATACTCTTAAGTACAGATAGTAGTATGAAAGAATCGGATAACCTAATGCTTTGATACCAACTGTCAGGACCCACTCCGAGTTAAACCCCTTTAACACGAAGTAAGATTCTACCGAAATTTCGACATAGTCTCCCATGAAAAGTGGACAACCCTTAACCTGCAATAAAACCAATTGAACACTTCTAAATCCAACAACCATCCGAAAACTCCTGGAGCCATCCTGCTACCAAAAACCAACAACCTCCACAAGATACATATCTAAATAGTTTTTAACAAATGATACAACAACTCCAAATTCAAAACCTACAAAGGGTTCCAGATCACTAGGAGTTCACCAACAAATAAAACAACCCGATGTGTATCAGAGTGTCTAAGAAAAGTGAAAGCAAAGAATAAAATTATAAGTAGGTTAACCCGGAACCTACTGATGGTTTGGAAAATGGCGGTAACTATGCCTGACCTCCACGTAGACTAGTCGGGTGGAGCACTGCAATCTGGGCATTTAAAATGAAGGGTCCAGGGGAGAAACATTGAAAAATATTAGCGTAAAAACCCATAATTATACCCTCACGCCTAGCCGGTACTTCCTAGATGACCGGTTGTCATTTAATTATCCAATTAATAAATCCAAATCTTCCAAAAATACAAAACGTATCAAATAAATCTAAAAAAAAATTAGAAACTGCCCTTCAATCTCTTAATTTTTACAATTTAATGGGCAAGAAAAACCGCCTAAAAAGTGGCGGCGGCGGCCACCGGTAGTGGATTTCAGCCAAACTCCGGCGACCTTCGATCGCCACCAAATTTTACCAGTAGCTTCGTCTCGTCAATTGGAACCACTTCCTAGTTCAATTCGGCCTCTAACTAGGTCAATCGACAAAAATTCCAAGAACCCGAAAAAAAATTCAGTTCAAACTTCAATCCTTTAATTCTCCCTACACACTTCGAATCAAGCTACCAAATTCTAGGGGATTATAGTACTCAAAAAGCCCAACATAACCATATAAAGAACTCACCGAGATGTGGCCTGAGGAGGGAGAAATTCGGTGTCGATGAACAGTGTTCTGGTCGCACCTTCTCGCCGGAATTTCTCCCTAACGGCGGCAAGTTAGCTCTGGTCACCACCCCCAACTTCAAGGCGACACAGCAGGCTTCAATTCGACACCAAGCACGCTCCCTAACTGCGCCGGACGGAGGAGAAATCCGGCGAAAAAAATCGGGTTTCGGGGAGAAATTCGACGGTGAACAGTATCTTTTCTACTTTTTGACTTTTCATCGTTTTACCCCAGTAAACCACTATATATAGACTTTTTACCAAATAGTAACTTTTGTTTTTTGACCATAAGTTCTTCATACGAACTCCGATTTAAGCGTGCTATATGTCCACGAACTCGTAACGACGCGCTCTACAACTTTCATGAAGAAAGTTTTCCTAAATTCCCGACTTAACAAAAAGTCAACTTTGTGACCTCTCACGGTAAAACGGTTACTACGAAATGGTTAAAGATGAAGGTAACTTGGGTAGTAACCGACCGTAAATTGGATCTAGAACCGGGATGTGACAATCATAATCAAACACGTTGAAACAGTCAAGTTCATATTCTTATACCGGTGTAAACAATGGCACAGTGAAAGCATTCACAAACTCTATGCCCATAATAATCAGTTTTCCAGAGACACAAAAATAGATATAAGGTGCAACTATGAATATGCAACAATGTTAGCTGTAAAACTTAGAACTTTGAAGACATAATGCAGTGCAAGCTTTTGTTTCTTAATATTAAAGGTCTAGGACAGTAGAGAGAAGTAAAAAATTAGAGTAATGACATTACTATTCTAATGAAGAAAACTCAAAATCACATGCTTCTACATGACATTACTATTCATGTAAAACTACATGACATTATAATATTATATATATATATATAATGATGTTACAAAAAAGATAGACAAACTGGACAGAATTCTGTCCGTCAGTTTTGTAACACAAGTTTGAAGGCCTTTATGATCACCAAATTGACTGAAATTTTGCAGAGATGATCTACACAAGATGATATAGATATGTCTAGAAGGAAGTTTGAGGAAATTCGATCGGGAAGTGGGTCAAATGATGAAATCCGTTTCTAAGCTTAGGAACGGACCTCCGCTCCTGATCCAGACTGTATATATATATATACATGTTCATGACCATGACCAATATTCATTGAAGAATGAAACAAACTTATTCTTGCTAGACAGCAAGAGGAAAAAGGCCACCATCATTTCACAGTGAAGAAGGCCAAGTTAAAATTCCACATTACAAACCTTCTCCCATCAAGTCAACAACAGAACAAACAAACATACTTACCTTATAACAAAAGTTATGGCTTTGATTAAATTGTAGTCATTTGATTAAATTGGACATACATATTTTTGATCAAGTTTCAGTACATGTTACACCTGAAGGTTTCTGGTAATAAGCTTTGAAACCTAAAATTTATGGCTGTCAGTATGTGACATGAATGAATAACAGAGTTTTATAGATGGTATATATGACATTGTCTCTGAAAAAATAAAGAATTTCTAATCATATTTGATTAATAAACTCTATATAATCAGATCAAACAGTACAATTATACATGTTAGAGAGTAACTTGTCAGACCATAGAAGAAATGACATTCAGAACTGTTGGTCGGGGTAAAGAAGTATGAATACATCAAAAACTATGAGTGCAATTGTGTATATCCAAAACTCAAACAAATAAACAACAAACCCTTCCACGGCAAATATGGGGGAAGACTCAATGTGGAATTGAAAAGAGACACTATCTCAAATTTCATTTCCAGAATGTCACTCTGAATTCAAACCGTGATGAGGACTTAAAGCCTAATATCTTCTGTGCAACGAATTAAAAGTGATTCTAGACAATGAATTAAGAAGAAAATCTGAGTTTGGACAGCACAGTTATGTCTCTGAGTATATGGACATGTATGTTTGGATGGATATGCCAATCCATACCTGATTTCAGTGCAGCTAGCTAGTACGGAGATGTGTATGAAACTAAGAGTATTTATCTTCCTCATCAGCACAGCGAAGAAACAAACAGTACGGGACTGGTTCAATCACTATGAATTGTACAATATAATTTAGCTTAATTGGTTCAATTCCCTTCTTTAATTCAGAAAACCCGGTCATCTAAGAATCTTATTACCACAGCAACTAACGGAAAAACAAAACCATGCAATATATAAACTGATTCCATGGAATTTTTAAGGACCAGGTTGGTGATCACAAACCAATAGTATCAAACGATTCAAGGAGTTTAGGCAATATACAAAAACACCAATAGTTGATAAGAAGCATAACTAGAATCTAGATATAAATATTTCTGAATGGCCCCCTTCATGACCAGGCCAACGGATATGTTCTAGCAAATTAACTGGTAATCTTGGATTAGCATGAACTGTGTTGTTCTTGGTCCTATCTATGATTTGTTAAAACCAAAAGGGGATAAAGACTTGGCAAATTCCATGTATGCATGTACCTAGTAAAAACCTCTCTTGTACTACTTCAGTTCCTAAGTGCTGGTTTGGGAGCATTATAATTCATATAGTTCTAGCTTCTTCTTCATCTTTGTGTTAAAACCAGCTGAAAGTAATTGGTTAGGATATTCCACATTTAGCTTCAATGTATCTTTTCAAGCATTTCACCAACAATTCCAAACCAAAATATCCATTTCTGACCCCAACATAAATTCATGATTTAAGTACACGACATCATCCCCTTACACAATTTGTCTAAAGCACACTATATGACCTCATCTATTTGCAATAAGGACACCAATGCTTACTAACTACTTTACCGATACATGCCATGATTACAGCGAAAATCAATCCACAATTACTGAACTACATCATTACTGAAAATCTCAATATACACATGAACAAAATGCTAACTCATATTAAACCAAAATATCAAAATCCTGGATACAGTTATACTGATCTAAAACTATCATAGATTTCTGAAATGCGAAAATAACAGAGAGAGAGAGAGATCTGGACCACTCACCAACTCGATTTGAAGCGACGCCGAGATTTTGGAAACACTGCAGAACTAAGAAACACCGAGCTCCTTTATATGACGAACAACACCTTTTCAAAAGAGAATGAAAGACATAAAATTTCACTTAAATGTGCATAAGAAATTAAAAAGTATAGATTACAGATTATAAAATGATTAAAAGAAAAGGGAAATCTAGTAGCATTAAGCAAATTGCAACGCATCAAGCATTTACGTTAAATCTATCAGTTACAAATTTTTCCCATGTATCTGCAACCTAGTCCACACCTAAAGCTTTTCCAGTTAAGGAAAAAAGGAAAAATGAACCCCAGCATTCCAGGATTACAACAATCAACCACAACCACAATCAACCAATCTCTCCCTCAATCATCTTGTTCACCATCTGAAGCTAAATTTTCAAGCAAAACAAAACCTGCCTTATGGGATAAGTATTATAAGTATTAAAGTGCCACCTAAGTGAAAAACCTTCAAGGCAAACTGTTCATCGATCAACAAAGGGTTAGGTTATCAGGCACATATTCCTACCCTAATTGTAAATTCGGTTGGCACTATTCCACCGCATATAAAATCATTTGGGAAAGGAGAGCTTATAATGATCCTAATAAATGCTGGAGACAGTATTATAGATAAATATATTGGCTCTATTAAATAAATCACGGCTTCTTTTATGAATATGCAAAATCTACCAGCTCTACTAAATTCTGTAATCTCAAAGATGCACTTACTGGCAATATATATTACTTTCCCTTTACTGGTGAGGACAGTTTCAAGGGAGAAAGTCTTAGGCTAAGCAATAAGATGGATTATTCACGAATTTTTTTTAGATGACAGTACACCATGAATAACAAAAATCAAATATATACTTCAATAAATTAATCCTATTATCTAATTGAATCAACTATGTATTTGGAATAGATACTAATAAAAAAATTCTTTGAAAAAAGGTATTAATTCTGAGAACAAAAAAATGACGCATGGACAATAAAGGTAAACACAACCCCAATGAAACTGAAGCATAAGATGCATTCTGTTAATGACAAATTCACTAAGAAAGATTAAAACAACAGCCAACAATTTTTCTCAACCTCCAAACAAAGTTACTCTTGTTTCTTATCTTAATATCACCTTGGTAGAAAAGCAATTGTGTTCTTTTCTACCAACTCCTAGTTTCCAGATAACACATTTTCTGAATCAATGTGATACCCAATGCTCATGAAAGTAACAACCAAAGCTATCTTTATTGAGCAATTGATGTTGTCCGTGTTGAGCCAAACCTAAATATGAATGAACCCTTACTCTAATTAAGAACATACTCAGTTCTCTTTATTTAAGCCGATGAATATTCCCAGTAAAATCAAATATAATCTTCAGTCAATTAACCGTAGTTTCTAATTGAATCAAATCTCTACCTAAATAAACAATCCAATTGAATCAACAATCTAATTGAACAACCCATCTGATTGAGATTCTTTATTTACTGGGAAAAGAAAAAAACAATCACAGACATACTTCTCTTATGAATCACCGGTCCCAAAACAAACTGAAAATCATTCAATATCCTAGATTAGAAAGAGAACCTAGAAAGTAAATATTTGTCTATGTGAAACTGAAACTCTCTACCAAAATTGGAACCAACCTGCTCGAATCAGAAATTTCGAAAATCTCAGTCTGGATTTCGATCTCAACAACACCTGTAATCGGAAGTCCAAGGGAAATCAGTCCCTTCCTTGTTCGTCGATCAGACGATGAGAGGACATCTTTTTCGCTCTATGCCAAAGACAAAATGAAGAAGAAGAAGAAGAACACGAGATAGCACATAAGCAGAACTCTGGAACGAATAGCACAGATAACACCCAAATCTGGAACGAATTTGATCGATGATAGAAGGTTTCAGTTGAGAGAGAGAGAGCAGGTGGATGGGAGGAGTGGAGTGAGTAGTTGAATAAGGAATGATTGAGAAAAAGCAGATGAAATGAGATGTGGCTCTGTTAACACTGATGAGAGGGAGGTGGTTTAGAGAGAGTGGGTGAAGAGAGAGCAGAGAGAGTGGGTCGGGGATGGTGGGTGATTGGCTTGCAGAGAGAAATGGAGGGCAGAGAGAGAAAGAGATCAAAGTCGGTGAGAGGAGACGTGCGGCAGTGGAAGAAAGGAAGCAAGAGTTGGTGAGGAGGTATGGTGGGTGTTTGGAAAGGAGACGCGCAATACCGGTAGGAGAAAGGCTCGGCTCATAACAGTATTTTTTTGCTTCGGCTCTATGAACAGTGATGGCTTTGGAGAACAGAGCCGATGCTTAATAGTGGCACCACAAATGTATATAAGGGAAATGTTATGTAAGGATTGTTAATTGGTTTGAGATATGTTTGGAGCAACCGGTAATAAGATAAATGGTACAACATAACACCCACTTCCTCAACCTGCGTTAACCAGGGGTCTCCAAAAGGCGTCCCTTAGATAGCACCGTCTAAGACTCGCTTCATCGTTCTTCGTCCGCTGTCAATATCTTCTTTCTCACTCATTCCTCATCCCTCTTCATCTAGATCCCTCATATCTTGATCTCTATTCTCTGGGTATTGGATGCAATTAATATGGGAGATTAAAACTACTCTCAAACTTAAGGAACGTTTGAAACAGGTTCATAAGAATTCCCTAGATTTTGATTGATCTCGGTCTGGGTATTTTTTGCAATTGATTTTCAAGCGAGAATTTGCTAGGTGTTGCATGCAATTGATGAACAAGCAGGGCTTTGAATGAAATTAGGAGTGCACAATTCAGAATTGCATCTGCATAAGGAGATTTTTCACGAACAAGGAGGTTTGTTTGAACTCAAACCTTCTACTTTTGATCTTCTGCAAACCTTTTCTCCTTTTTCATGGACAAAGAGATTTGTCTGAATCACAATTCATTATTGCTGCTAACTTATTTCTAAGTCTAGCTGCAAGTTGTGGTCTAGCTCTTGATCTCTCTCGTTAAGAAGAAGTGGTGGCGTTGGAATTGCGGGAACATTGAATTAGAATTCGGTAAAATACACCAAAATTGTTTATACTCTTAAAAAATTGACAAAATAATACTGAACTTATAAAATTATCAAAGTAATACTTAAACTCTTAATTTGTTATCAATAAGATACCTATAAAAATATCCCTTTAAGAATATTCTGTTATTATTAGTGTTTATATGTGGAACCTAATATTTCTCCTTTACCGGGTTACAATTCAAGAAATAACACCAAGTGTGGTCAATTATTAAATATGCATCGTTTATTATGCTTGAAGTACTGTTTACAGGGTCAAAGGCCAGTCAGATTTGAGAAGCCACTCTGGGTCCTTTGTCAGGGCCCAGTTCATTGTAAGGTTGAGGCTAAGCAAGGGAGTTCATTCCCACATTGGAAAAAGACAAAGTGCTGCCTTTAATGCTACTATAAATACCGGTGAGGACCTCCCGGTAAGGGGACGGACAATTCCTTAACTACTCTTGAGTTTTCTGCTTATCTGACAGTGTCTGACTTAAGCATCGGAGTGGCTTCCCTCGGTAAACCCGGGGACGCCCTTTGACGTGTTTGTTCTTTACACAGGAAAACTCGGAGTACAAGGAAGTTCGCTATTTCCGGAACCGTGCAACCCGCTAAAGGGGCCACGAGTTTACCCGGAAACAATTGGTGCTCTCGTTGAGAGCTGAACTCAAGACCTCCCAATTCGTATTTCGAAGGAGGTGGAAATGGCAGGAGAACAAGATCCAACTAGAAGGCTTAATTTCTCAGGGGATGATAACCCAGGGACCTCCGGGACCCAGTTTGGCCAAACAGATTTGGCAGCAGCATTCGAGCTCTTGAAAAAGGACTTTCTCGCTCAAAAGGAGCAATCTACTCGAGAACATGCCGAGTTAATAACGGTAAGGGAGCAGTTAGCGACTATCCAGGCCGAGCATGGGCTTCTTCAAGCAACCTTAACTCAAAGAGCGAATGCCATGGGGACGTCAGCCAGACTTGCTGATATCATCACCCCAGAAGGGAATCCTCCGGGTTGTGGAAACCCGCGAACTTTTGACAGTGCATACATACCACCCGCTATTCTCCCAACCACTGCCCACCCTAACCCAAATCCACAAATGATCCATCTCTCCAATCCTTTGTTTAATCACAATCTTACAGGACCTCCTCCACCCCCAGAGCCGTTGTTAAATCAACCACTTCCCCCAGCAGATGCCCAGACCCAGCTGCTGTTACAGTTGACACAAACTGTGACCCAACTTGAGCAGCGCCTAAACTCGGGAACGGGACCACAACAATACCAACCCTTTATTACCCGTGCAAGCCCATTCTCCGCACGGGTTCAAGCAGACAAAAAGCCACCAGAAGCAAAGCCATTTAAGATTAAGAGATATGCCGGAATGGGGTGCCCGTATGCACACCTTGAGTTGTTCCAGTCTCAGTTGGATTCAACCCGGTTCCAGTCTCCATTTGACAAACCCGATGACCCCAGGGATGACCCGGATTCTTTGCCCATCAGCAAGACGGCACAAAAGAAGAGCCAGAAGTATCCTGTCAAGTTCCCCCGGCCAGCCCCAATTGAAGCAACAGAATGGATTCAGATTTCAGAAGAATACCCGGAGAGGAAGATTTGCATTGGCACAGGCCTTGACCCCGAGATCAGAACCCGAATGGTTGAGCTGCTAACCCGGAAACAGAAGGTGTTCGCATGGTCAATGCAGACATGCCCGGGATTTCTCCAGACGTTATGACACATTCCCTCAATATTATCCCGGGTGTTAAACCGGTAAGACAGAAGCGTCGTGCATTTTGCGCAGAGAAGTACAAGGCCATTCAAGCAGAAGTTAAACGTCTTAAAGACATCGGGTTCATTGGAGATGCAACATACCCGGATTGGTTGGCCAATGTGGTGATGGTCAAGAAGGCAAACGGAAAGTGGAGGATGTGCGTCGACTACACAGATCTGAATAAGGCTTGCCCGAAGGATAGTTTTCCCCTTCCAAAGATTGATCAACTGGTGGATTCAACCGCGGGCCACCCCCAGTTGAGCTTTATAGATGCATACTCGGGATTTAACCAAGTTCCGATGAATCCCGCGGATCAACAGCACACATCTTTTACAACAGACAAGGGGATGTATTATTACAGAGTGATGCCTTTTGGACTCCGGAATGCAGGAGCCACATTCCAGCGCCTCGTAGTGGGCATGTTTGCAAACCAACTCGGGGATACTATGGAGGTTTATATAGATGATATGCTGGTCAAAAGCCGGGAAACAAGCAAACACCCGGATGACTTGGAGACCGTCATCGACATTGCCTTGAGCAAGGGGATGAGGTTAAACCCGGAGAAGTGTGTGTTCGGTGTTTCGGGAGGAAAGTTTCTCGGGTTTATGGTCAGCGCTCGGGGAATTGAGGCAAACCCCGACAAAATTCAAGCCGTCTTGGCCATGCAACCGCCAAAAACCAGGAATGAAGTTCAGCAACTTACTGGCAGGCTGGTAGCCTTATCCCGGTTTATATCCAGGTTAACAGATAAATGTGCCCCATTCTTCAAAATTCTCAAGAGTCAACACCGCGAGCGGATTACATGGCAGGAAGAGCACAATCAAGCTTTTGAAAAGTTGAAGGAATACTTGGCGTCAGTCCCTTCTTTATCCAGACCAAACCCTGGGGAAATACTCTATCTGTACCTGGCGGTGTCTCAAACGGCTGTCAGTTGTGCCTTGATAAGAAAGCCAGACTCTGAAGAACTGCCGGTCTACTATACTGGGAAAGGATTCAATGATCCTGAAACTCGTTATCCAGATATCGAAAAACTGGCCCTGGCCTTGGTTGTAGCAGCAAGGAAGTTAAGACCCTATTTTCAAGCACATTCCATCCATGTACTCACCAACCAACCGCTACGGCAGGTTCTGCAAAACCCGGCGACTTCGGGAAGACTGGTCAAATGGGCAATTGAGTTGGGGGAGCATGATTTGCACTTTAAATCGCGAACGGCAATCAAAGGGCAGGCAGCAGCAGACTTCATTGCCGAGTTAATCCCAGCAGATTCAACAGTTGCTGAAACTCTTCCTACACAAGCTGAACCGGAGAGTTGGCAGATATTTGTAGATGGATCAGTCAATCAGAAGCAATGTGGAGCAGGCATTACATTGGTAGACCCGGAGGGTAATATGTTTGACTATGCCTTACGCTTTAACTTCAAAGCATCAAACAACACGGCTGAGTACGAAGCCCTAATCAAAGCCCTAATCAAATTACATTTTAGCTTTATTTTGTGTGTTATATTATTTTCTTTTAAATTTGATGGAGCATAGTGGGATTAAGTCTATGAATTTGTTTATCTAGCGTACTGCAAATATAAATGCATCCTCTTACTCAAAGGTAAACCTTTATTTTTCATTATCAATTGCAAACTTAATAGTTACCCGGCTTGATTTATTAGCTTATGCTAAGATTTTTTAAAAGAATTGCAAGGCGAAAAAGAAAACTAAGAAGATTGAAAAAGTATAGAGATAATCTTTCTAGAAAAACAAAAAATTACTGAGATATTATCCTCAGAGTTCAGCATAGAATCAAACAAACTAAGGAACAAATTGAAGTTTTATAGGAAGTTTTTGAATACGATCAGAGTCATCTGAAGATTCTGAGCCTCGGTTTGATCCGTCATAGCTGGTATCAGAGCCTGCTTGGCTCAAAAGCAGGTCATCAAGGCTTATGCCACAAAGTTGGCTTCTCTTGACTAGCAAGAGAGAATTCAAACTAAAAAATTACCAGTCATTCTGTATTACAAAAGGTACTGATAAGTGGTAAAAATGCTTTCATTCAAGGCATATTCAAGAAGATCAATACTCGATAGCATACATCTGTAAAGTATTAAACACGCTCTATGACGATCTTGTCTACCTCTAGAGATAAGTCGGAGTCGAAGAGCTTGATCCTACCGGTATTGCGGCCAAACTCCGGCGACCTCCGATCGCCACCAAATTTTACCAGTAGCTTCGTCTCGTCAATTGGAACCACTTCCTAGTTCAACTCGAAGGCCAATTCCGTCTCTAACTAGGTCAATTGACAAAAATTCCAAGAACCCGAAAAAAAAATTCAGTTCAAACTTCAATCCTTCAATTCTCCCTACACACTTCGAATCAAGCTACCAAATTCTAGGGGATTATATTACTCAACAAGCCCAACATAACCATATAAAGAACTCACCGAGATGTGGCCTGAGGAGGGAGAAATCCGGTGTCGATGAACAGTGTTCTGGTCGCACCTTCTCGCCAGAATTTCTCCCTAACGGCGGCAAGTTAGCTCCGGTCACCACCCCCAACTTCAAGGCGACACAGCAGGCTTCAATTCGACACCAAGCACGCTCCCTAACTGCGCCGGACGGATAGAAATCCTGCGAAAAAAATCGGGTTTCGGGGAGAAATTCGACGGTGAACAGTATCTTTTCTACTTTTTGACTTTTCACCGTTTCACCCCAGTAAACCACTATATATAGACTTTTTACCAAATAGTAACTTTTGTTTTTGACCATAAGTTCTTCATACGAACTCCGATTTAAGTGTGCTATGTGTCCACGAACTGGTAACGACGCCCTCTACAACTTTCATGAAGAAAGTTTTCCCAAATTCCTGACTTAACGAAAAGTCAACTTTGTGACCTCTCACGGTAAAACGGTTACTACGAAATGGTTAAAGATGAAGGTAACTTGGGTAGTAACCGACCGTAAATTGGTTCTAGAACCGGGATGTCACAATCATAATCAAACACGTTGAAACAGTCAAATTCATATTCTTATACCGGTGTAAACAATGGAACAATGGCACAGTGTGTAACACCCCGTACCTAAAAGTTACCTTTTCACAAATTTGTTACAAAGTTACGTTGCAAAGTTAAGGACAAAAGAAAATTATGTATAATTAATAATATTTATATTTTTTTGGCGTATTACAGATACTAGGAGTGGAAGAACGAGTTACGGACCCACTGGACTACGCATGGGAACGAACGTTCTGGCACCCCCCTTGAGTTCCAGTTCAGGGAATACGAGTGGCGTTGGCTTCTGATATCGGAATTCAACAACCCACATAAACAGGTAATTAAAAATAATAATTTATTATATTGAATTATATTTAATACGTTTTAAAATATTTTACTAATTTGATTCCTTTGTAGGCCGTTTCCCGGGTGAACGCTCAAAACCGGCAACGCAACATAAGGAACCATCATGTCGGTTCTAGACTGTTCGTATCGTTGATGGAGGAGGCGGCCAGGGAACATCCAGAGGTCAACCGGTACGTCTATACGTACGAGAACGCATATCCTGATGCCCAGGAGGATATTATAAGTCGTTTTACGTTTTAAAATTTAGTAAATTATATTTATATATATATTTTTTAAAATGTTAATTAATTATTTTTTCCTATCAAACTAGGCGAGGGTGAGGCATGCTAGTGACGAGGTGATGGCTGCTATAGTCAGGGAGACATGGCCTGACACGCAAGAGGAAGACATGTCTGAAGCCATGTCCCGGATCGACACTTCGGATCTCAGCGTTGGGGCGAGGATCATGGGCACAGCATTCCCACCGCGAGGAAATAACTTCTACTGTCGGGGTATGGGAAAGAAGAGCGAGGGGGTACTGAAGACCACTCCCGGATTTCAGAAAAAAGGAGCCTCGACCAGCAGCAGAACGACTCAGCTTGAGGCGGAAGTTCAGATGTTACGGGAACAGCAAGCCGCCCAGACAGCATATACTGCCGCTTTACAGGCCGCCTAGACAGCATATACTGCCGCTTTACAGGAGTATAATGCAGCAGTATATGCCACCCAACAGGTACAGCAGCAGCAGATGTTCCAGTACATGCAAGATTTTTCAGCTGCACAGCTTCAGGGACTTCCGCTTCCGCCCATGTCCACGCCTATTCCCTTACCTCAACCGCCGCAACCTCCCCAGCAACCTCATCCTGGCGCAGATATGGATTTAGACGATATCGACTTTATTTAGTTTTTTAGGTTTATGAACAATTATTTATTTAGTTTTTTAGGTTTATGAACAATTATTTATTTAATTTTTTAGGTTTATGAACAATTTATAAATTGAAAATTTAATGCAAAATGTTTATGTTACTTTTGATAGTGTTTGTTGTTGGTTATGAAATTGTTTCTGTAATTTGCAGCTTGCTTGGATGGTAATTTAGAAATTTTGTAATTTTTTTAGTATAAAAAGTACTATAGCCGACCAAATTTACCATATTTCGTCGGCTATAGTAGTTTTTTTCCCCACAACCTTTAGCCGACGAAATATGGTAAATTTCGTCGGCTATAGTACTTTTTTAGCCGACGAAGTCTACATTATTTCGTCGGCTTTTCTCTATTTAATTTTTAATAATACTTTAGCCGACGAAATATAGTTCATTCGTCGGCCAAAGTCATACGTATAAACCGACGAAATATTGATATTTTGTCGGCTAAAGTAGGACTTTGGCCGACAAATTTTTTTATATTATGTCGTCGGCTAAGTGTTAAACTTAGTTGACGACGGATTTTATTTCGTCGGCTATAACTTCAACCGACGAGTTATGGCCGACGACTTCTTAACCGACGACATGTCGTCGGCTATAACCTTATCCGATGAATCTGATGAACAGGCCGACGAAAATTTTTCGTCGGCTATGATAATTATCCTGGTAGTGAAAGGTTTACGAGTTACCGAGGACTTTAATTTGCGATCGTTAATTTGATAAGTTATCGCTCGAGTTAATTTTTGAGTTTTTCCAAACTCTCCAAATTTCTCATTTAATGACTCGATGTTATAGTAGGTGTCGACACGAGTCTCCCGGTATTTTCGAAATATTTTTCAGAGCTTCCGTTTATTTTCTGTGAATTTCGGAAGTTTATAGTAATTTTCAATTATCATTCCGGTAAGTAATTCCTACCATTTAACTTTTTTACTTTTTACCCATTTCTAAGCTGGACCGTCAGATCGAGTAGGGTTTTGATCTGAACCATCCATTCGGGTATAAATAATTGGGGAGGGCGTTGACTCGGGTCAGACCCCCCCTTCGTCTCTCTCTCTTTTCGCTTCGTCCCTCTCCCTCTTCCACCTCTGTCTCCTCTGGTGAGCCGCCGACTGGCCACCACACCCCGGCGCACCCCCACCAAACTAATCATCTTCCTCTCCTCTCCAAAACCCAGCCCTCAAGTTCCACAGACAACCCAATCCGAGGGATATCGATCAGAGGGCAGCTCCGCCATGTTACCCGGTCTCAGGCAAAAACGACGGCGGCGGTAGCAAGGACAGGTAGGGTTTCGTTTATCCTTTCTCCCTCTTCAATTCCATGTTTAGGATTCCATGGATTGAACCCGAATTCGAAAAACTCCTAACCTGACTTTTGTGGGTTGTTTGACGAGGTACTCCGACGAGTAGTTTTTTTTCGAGTTCTGGGTGTTGTCCTTCGAGTCTCTATCGATCTTTTGGATTTCTGGTGAGGCTGCAGGACAGTGGAGAGTGTTGCAGCAATAACTGCTGCTATGTTGCTCGAAGTGAAGGGGGCAGCAGCTCGGTCTAGGCAAGGAGGAGCTGCTGGAGACGGGAAGAGGGGTGGGGCACATTGGTGGACAGGCAGAGACAGGGTTCTGCCTGTGAAGGAGTCTGATGAGGGAAGCAGCTGATTCAATAGCAGGTGAAGCAGTCCTGTGAAACTCCAGAGTTTTAGGTTTTGTAGATTTGTTCGCTAATATGCTGTGTTGTTGTTTTCCTGCTGGTGTTGTTGATAACTTGGTGAATCGGAGGAAACTGAGAAGTTATGGCGAAATTCCGGCAAGTTACCGGAATCCGGCAAAGACTCCAAGAATACAGTTAAACCGGCAGAATGCCGAAGAGGTAGAAATCATTTCCCCTGTTAAGCGTTTAGTCAAAAAGTTCTGTTAATTTCTAATTTGAGTAATTACGAAAAAATTGGACGTAAGTAAGAAGTTTCCATTTTAGAAAACTTCCCATTCTAAAGAACACTTGCCATTTTAGGAAACTTTCCATTTTGGGAAACTTTCCGTTTTTGGAAGGTTTCCATTTAAGGAAGATTGACCGATAAAAGTAAAAAAGGAAAGGTCAATCTTAGTAACCGGTTAAGTTAAGACAATCGGATCGTTAAGTGAGATTTTAGGCAACTCAGGAATCTTAGTCTCCGAGTTGGGTGCTGTAAATAATTCGGATAATGTCTTACTGGATATATCTACTCATAACCCGTAAATTGGTAAAGTGGTTGATTGGGTGTCCAAAGTAATTCCATAAAATTACTATGTGATAACCTATCGTTAATAAAATTGTAAGGAAAGTCGATACGCTTAGATTACGAAGTCGGAAACCAAACTTCGAGTCGATATTCGGAATTAAGCGTTTTGTTGAAAAAACTGTTAAAAAGAAAGGAACTTGGTCAACACGTAGTCAAATAGGATTTCCTAGTCAAACTAGGAAAAGACCAAGTCAGCTATGTAAAGACTAATATATTGGTTTAATTGTACAGTCTCTGGTCGAACGTGAGACGGGCTCGACTACGTGGTTAGTTCGAGGGTTTTGCTCGAGGAGCTTTCTGAGCAGGAAGAAGGTCGCAATAAGTACTGTGAGTGGACCTTGTTTTTAAATTAAATTGCATGCCATAGACTTTAATTGATTTCTCCTGTATTTATGATTTCCTCCATTTTATGTTTTACGGTGATTTTGGGAAAATTGGGACTTAATACTTTTAAAGATAAATGAGCCGGAAAAGATGTTCCTACCTTTCCCGTGGTTTTAAAGGATTTTCTCGGATTATGGTTTTTATTGGTTATCACCGTTTTGGGATTATGGAGGGGGATGAGTTTTAAAAAGGGGAAACTTGACTCTTGGATTTAAGGGTTTTAAAGTAAAGGCAGAGAACCGGTTTTGGGTTCCTGGAAAGGTTTTTAAATCTAATGTATTTGGGGTAAAGTCATAGGAGTTTTGACTTGGTTTTCGGTTTATTTTCCCACGAGGTTTTTAAAAGGATTTTTAAAGGATATGAATATATGTATTGCATGCTAGCATGGACCCTCTCCAGGTGGAGTTGGTACCCTCTCTGGATAGTAGCTGGTCAGTTTGACCCTCCCGGTTAGAGCAGGTCTGATAAGAGCATAAAATGCTACGTTTTTAATGTGTTTCTATCCCTATTTATACTTTGTTTAACTCTTAATTTTGCAGATTTGAGTCGTTGGATTGAACCATGATTGTTTGGTGGAGAACAAGTGAAAATGTTCTTAAATAGAAGAAAATATGGAGTTTTAGCAGAATCCTAATTGAACTAGGAATCCTAATCAAACTAGGAATCCTAATCACACTAGGAATGTAAAGTCAATTTCGGAATTTTCAGAAGTTCATTGATATGGGAATCCTTATTTAACTAGGAAACCAAGTTGAGTTAGGAATCCTTATTGAATAAGGAATCCTTATTTAACAAGGAAACTAAGTTGAACTAGGAAACCTTATTGAATTAGGATTGCTAAGCTCTATATATACCATTGTTGTGGACTAACAATTATTTCTCTTTCATTTACAGAAATATTCCAACATGTCAAAGAGAGAAATTGTGATCGAATTAAAGAAGGAAGTGGCAGCCGAATTAACTTCAAGAGGAGGAGGTTGCAGCTGAGTTGAATTCCAAGAAAAGAGAGTTTGCAGCCGAATTGAAGTTAAATGGAGTTGGAATTCGAATGCAGCTGAATTAGAGGCCTAAACTAACAAGGAAAGAAGCAATCCTTAACCCAAAAGGAAAATGAATGTAGCCATAAGCCCAGCCCACAAAGGGAGAAGAAGCAAACCCTACTTCCTCCCTATAAATAGGTGCGGCAGCTGCAAGGAGAAGAGAAGGTCGACCCCTACACACAAACACAGCAGCAGCCTCTCTCTCTCTCCACAAATTTCGTCCTTCTCTCTCTCTCCATCACAAGCAGCCGCCCTCCATCTCTCCTCCTATACAGCAGCTCCGCCTTTCCTCTCTCACACCACAATACAGCCGCCTCCTCTCCTCTCCATCACCAACACAGCCGCTGCTCTCAAACCAAGCATCGATCTCCACACCTAAGTCAGTCCAAGATCCATGATTGTCTTTATATTTGTTTCAAATTCAGTATTTATATTCAATGTTCTTTCTGAATTATGTAACAAATTATTGATGTTCTTATGTTATATGATGAGTTTCTTGGATTTCCTTATGTGTTTTGATGGTTGTTTGGTTTAATTCTCTACATATGCATGTGTTAATTTGAATTGAAGACTTAGGGCAGTAGATATTAATTGAATTTATGATCTTGTTTGGTTTATTTGCAGAGTTTGTGCACACAACAAATCATATGCACAAGGGCAGCCTTGGCCATGGCTGTTCCTTGTGTATAGATTTCATATGCGTATCGAATATAAGTTGAATCATACGCGAAGTTGGTTCAATTTGTGTTCATTATAAGAGCTAGAATAATTCTGTAAATTTACATGTCGATGTGAGATGAGGTGACGCCATACTTGCTAACATGTTTCCGATTCGACTTACTGCGTTTATGTGCTTTTTGTGTTTAATTTCTACGTGAAGTGTCTTTAAACCGATTAGTACCATGTTTAGGATTATACGCGAAGTTAATTCTGAATAATTGTGAAGTCTTGAATGATTAGAATAACCACGAAGGCTCTAATTAAATTGAAACTAAATTGGATTATGAAATCAGTTTTTAAACCTGCTGCCCTATTCCTTTATTTGAGTTGTTACATGTTTAGAGAGTTATGTGTTATGTGTGGAGTGGTTGATCAACTGTATATAATTAGTTTTAAGTTAAGTTTTAGTTTCTTTAGATGATAAACACTTATATCCCCCATATGTTTAATCGATTATGTTAACATTTTTTGTTTTCGATTACCCTTCAATATCCCCGGACTGAACGATCCCTACTTATTCGTACTAACGATGACATTTTGCAGGGTTATAAAGTTGTGAGGTTTGATTTGATCACGTGTTTACATGCGTGTGACGTGAAAAACGCTCACCAATTTCTGGCGCCGTTGCCGGGGATGTTGAGAAATATCGTTTATTGAAGTGTTAACTTTGTAGAGTTGTGAATTGTTAAGTTTCTGTTTTGTATAAATTGTAAAGTTTTGTTGTTTGTTTTGTTACTGTTTCGTTGATTGTTTTCTTTGTGTTTATAATGCATGTTGTAACTCACTAAGGTCAGGACCCTCTTCGGTGGTAGCTGGTCGGTTGGACCCTCCCGAATAGAGCGGGTTAGGGGACCCTCTCCGATGAGCTGGTCAATAGACCCTCTCGTGGTAGAGCAGGTCGGTTTTCTCGTGGATGAGGTTAATACCCCACACAATTATTTATGTTTGAGCCAAGGGAGTTATTTATGATTTAATTATTCATTGTCTATGATTTGCGTGCATAAGGTTTTCTTGGAAAACTCCAAGGGAGAACATTAAAGGAATTAGAGTTTTTATATTTGATTTTTGTCCACTCATGCTAACAGTTTTCATTGTTTCTCCCCTGGGCCCTTCGTTTTCAAATGCCCAGTGGTGCAGGGTTCTTGAGCGGAGGTCGCGCGCATACAAGAGTCGAGGCATAGTCGATCAATCCGTTGCTGCTTGCAAATTCATTAGGGTAATCTCCCATATAGACTGCTCTGACTAACCCAGCTTAGCTAGTTAAGTAGGTTAGGGAGCAGGATGCCTTCATGAGTTAGGGATTGTTTTTAAATACTCATGGAAGTGCTGAGTCGGTATATAGGAAGGGTTGTCCATTTCAAGGGGGTTTCGGTAAGAAGTTCCCTTGAGGTGGTCCCCGCAGAATTTACTTCGGGTTTAAAGGGGTTTAACTCGGGGTGGGTCCTGACACAGTGAAATCATTCACAGACTCTATGCCCATAATAATCAGTTTTCCAGAGACACAAAAATAGATATAAGGTGCAACTATGAATATGCAACAATGTTAGCTGTAAAACTTAGAACTTTGAAGACATAATACAGTGCAAGCTTATGTTTCTTAATATTAAAGGTCTAAGAAAGTAGAGAGAAGTAAAAAATTAGAGTAATGACATTACTATTCTAATGAAGAAAACTCAAAATCACATGCATCTACCTGACATTACTATTTATGTAAAACTACATGACATTATAATATTATATATATATATATATATATATATATATATATATTTAACCATGACCAATATTCATTGAAGAATGAAACAAACTTATTCTTGCTAGACAGCAAGAGGAAAAAGGCCACCATAATTTCACAGTGAAGAAGGCCAAGTTAAAACTCCACATTACAAACCTCTCCCATCAAGTCAACAACAGAACAAATAAACATACTTACCCTATAACAAAAGTTATGGCTTTGATTAAATTGTAGTCATTTGATTAAATTGGACATACATATTTTTGATCAAGTTTCAGTACATGTTACACCTGAAGGTTTCTGGTAAGAAGCTTTGAAACCTAAAATTTATGGCTGTCAGTATGTGACATGAATGAATAACAGAGTTCTATAGATGGTATATATGACATTGTCTCTGAAAAAAATAAAGAATTTCTAATCATATTTGATTAATAAACTCTATATAATCAGATCAAACAGTACAATTGTACATGTTATAGAGTAACTTGTCAGAACATAGAAGAAATGACATTTAGAACTGTTGGTCAGGGTAAAGAAGTATAAATACATCAAAAACTATGAGTGCAATTGTGTATATCCAATACTCAAACAAATAAACAACAAACCCTTCCACGGCAAATATGGGGGAAGACTCAATGTGGAATTGAAAAGAGACACTATCTCAAATTTCATTTCCGGAATGTCACTCTGAATTCAAACCGTGATGAGGACTTAAAGCCTAATATCTTCTGTGCAACGAATTAAAAGTGATTCTAGACAACGAATTAAGAAGAAAATCTGAGTTTGGACAGCACAGTTATGTCTCTGAGTATATGGACATGTATGTTTGGATGGATATGCCAATCCATACCTGATTTCAGTGCAGCTAGCTAGTACGGAGATGTGTATGAAACTAAGAGTATTTATCTTCCTCATCAGCACAGCGAAGAAACAAACAGTATGGGACTGGTTCAATCACTATGAATTGTACAATGTAATTTAGCTTAATTGGTTCAATTCCCTTCTTTAATTCGAAAAACCCGGTCATCTGAGAATCTTATTACCACAACAACTAACTGAAAAACAAAACCATGCAATATATAAACTGATTCCAGGGAATTTTTAAGGACCAGGTTGGTGATCACAAACCAATAGTATCAAACGATTCAAGGAGTTTAGGAAATATACAAAAACACCAATAGTTGATAAGAAGCATAGCCAGAATCTAGATATAAATATTTCTGAATGGCCCCCTTCATGACAAGGCCAACGGATATGTTCTAGCAAATTAACTGGTAATCTTGGATTAGCATGAACTGTGTTGTTCTTGGTCCTATCTATGATTTGTTAAAACCAAAAGGGGATAAAAACTTGGCAAATTCCATGTATGCATGTACATAGTAAAAACCTCTCCTGTACTACTTCAGTTCCTAAGTGCTGGTTTGGGAGCATTATAACTCATATAGTTCTAGCTTCTTCTTCTTCATCTTTGTGTTAAAACCAGCTGAAAGTAATTGGTTAGGATATTCCACATTTAGCTTCAATGTATCTTTTCAAGCATTTCACCAACAATTCCTAACCAAAATATCCATTTCTGACCCCTACATAAATTCATGATTTAAGTACACGACATCATCCCCTTACACAATTTGTCTAAAGCACACTATATGACCTCATCTATTTGCAATAAGGACACCAATGCTTATTAACTACTCTACTGATACATGCCATGATTACAGCGAAAATCAATCCACAATTACTGAACTACATCATTACTAAAAATCTCAATATACACATGAACAAAATGCTAACTCATATTAAACCAAAATATCTAAATCCTGGATACAGTTATACTGATCTGAAACTATCATAGATTTCTGAAATGCGAAAATAACGGAGAGACAGAGAGAGATCTGGACCACTCACCAACTCGATTTGAAGCGTCGCCGAGATTTTGGAAACACTGCAGAACTGAGAAACACCGAGCTCCTTTATATGACGAACAACACCTTTTCAAAAGAGAATGAAAGGCATAAAATTTCACTTAAATGTGCATAAGAACTTCAAAAGTATAGATTACAGATTATAAAATGATTAAAAGAAAAGGGAAATCTAGTAGCATTAAGCAAATTGCAATGCATCAAGCATTTACGTTAAATCTATCAGTTACAAATTTTTCCCATGTATCTGCAACCTAGTCCACACCGAAAGCTTTTCTTGTTAAGGAAAAAAGGAAAAATGAATGTTTGCATTCCAAGATTACAACAATCAACCACAACCACAATCAACCAATCTCTCCCTCAATCATCTTGTTCACCATCTGAAGCTAAATTTTCAAGCAAAACAAAACCTGCCTTATGGGATAAGTATTATAAATATTAAAGTGCCACCTAAGTGAAAAACCTTCATCGCAAACTGTTCATCGATCAACAAAGGGTTAGGTTATCAGGCACATATTCCTACCCTAATTGTAAATTCTGTTGGCACTATTCCACCGCATATAAAATCATTTGGGAAGGACAGCTTATAATGATCCTAATAAATGTTGGAGACAGTATTATAGGTAAATATATTGGCTCTATTAAAGAAATCACGGCTTCTTTTATGAATATGCAAAATCTACCAGCTCTACTAAATTCTGTAATCTCAAAGATGCACTTACTGGCAATATATATTACTTTCTATTTACTAGTGAGGACAGTTTCAAGGGAGAAAGTCTTAGGCTAAGCAATAAGATGGATTATTCATGAAATTTTTTTTAGATGACAGTACACCATGAACAACAAAAATCAAATATATACTTCAATGAATTAATCCTATTATCTAATTGAATCAACTATGTATTTGGAATAGATACTAATAAAAAAATTCTTTGAAAAAAGGTATTAATTCTGAGAACAAAAAAATGACGCATGGACAGTAAAGGTAAACATAACCCCAATGAAACTGAAGCATAAGATGCATTCTGTTAATGACAAATTCACTAAGAAAGATTAAAACAACAGCCAACAATTTTTCTCAACCTCCAAACAAAGTTACTCTTGTTTCTTATCTTAATATCACCTTGGCAGAAAAGCAATTGTGTTCTTTTCTACCAACTCCTAGTTTCCAGATAACACATTTTCTGAATCAATGTGATACCCAGTGCTCATGAAAGTAACAACCAAAGCTATCTTTATCGAGCAATAGATGTTGTCCGTGTTGAGCCAAACCTAAATATGAACGAACCCTTACTCTAATTAAGAACATACTCAGTTCTCTTTATTTAAGCCGATGAATATTCCCAGTAAAATCAAATATAATCTTCAGTCAATTAACCGTAGTTTCTAATTAAATCAAATCTCTACCTAAATAAACAATACAATTGAATCAACAATCTAATTGAACAACCCATCTAATTAAGATTCTTTATTTACTGGGAAAAGAAAAAAACAATCATAGACATACCTCTCTTATGAATCATCGGTCCCAAAATAAACTGAAAATCATTCAATATCCTAGATTAGAAAGAGAACCTAGAAAGTAAATATTTGTCTATGTGAAACTGAAACTCTTTACCAAAATTGGAACCAACCTGCTCGAATCAGAAATTTCGAAAATCTCGGTCTGGATTTCGATCTCAACAACACCTGTAATCGGAAGTCCAAGAGAAATCAGTCCCTTCCTTGTTCGTCGATCAGACGATGAGAGGGCATCTTTTTTGCTCTATGCCAAAGACAAAATGAAGAAGAAGAACACGAGATAGCGCAGAAGCAGAACTCTGGAACGAATAGCACAGATAACACCCAAATCTGGAACGAATTTGTTCGATGATAGAAGGTTTTAGTTGAGAGAGAGAGAGAGCAGGTGGATGGGAGGAGTGGAGTGAGTAGTTGAATAAGGAATGATTGAGAAAAAGCAGATGAAATGAGATGTGGCTCTGTGAACACTGATGAGAGGGAGGTGGTTTAGAAAGAGTGGCTGAGGAGAGAGCAGAGAGAGTGGGTCGGGGATCGTGGGTGATTGGCTTGCAGAGAGAAATGGAGGGGCAGAGAGAGAGAAATCAAAGTCGGTGAGAGGAGACGTGCGGCAGTGGAAGAAAGGAAGCAAGAGTTGGTGAGGAGGTATGGTGGGTGTTTGGAAAGGAGACGCGCAATACCAGTAGGAGAAAGGCTCGGCTCATGAACAACATTTCTCTCGACTCCAGACAAGACCAGCATGCTCTTCGACTCCAGACAAGTTGTTGTTCTTGTCTACCTCATGAACAGCATTTCTCTAGACCCTTAATTGAATACCTAGATCATCTATCTATGAACAAGACTTCAGACAAGGTAGCAATACAACTTGAGAGATTTCAACTCATGTTCAGACAACTTGAAGAGATAAATTCAATACTTGGCAAGCTTGAAGTCAAGCTTGATTGTCTAAAAAAAGCAATATCTATTGGAAAAGAAGTTAGTTCACACTGAGCATCTCGCCGACAACATTAGTCAGCAAGCAATTGAGCTAAAATCTTCTAAAAAATCACTGAAATAAACTATTAAAAACTCTGATCACCAGATTAGGATGAATCACAGAGTTGAACTAAAAGTAAAACAAGAAGATGATAAAGCTCTAAGCTTTTTCCTTCCAACAGAGATAATGCATGATAATATCAAGGCAATAATTCATCAGTAGAATTACAAGATTGCTTATCTCCAAGAAATGGGTATTGATCTCGAAAACCAATTCCAGGAGTTAAACAGCAGGATAGCAAGATTGCAAACAAGCATAGAAAAAATGAAGATACAAGAAGGAGAAGAGATCAATGAAAAATAGCTAGCTCAAACCTTACCAAAAGAAGAAAGTGAGTTTAAGTTTAGTGAACCTAAACTCCTTACATGGTCCTCTTCCAAACCTATATCTTCAACGAGAAGAGATGTAAAGATGTTGAGTATAATACTCAGTAAAAGAAGCACCATGCATGTACAATTGATCAACGCTCAAGAATTTGACTACAATGAAATTGAATCTAGTGTGCGAGAAGCATCGGTTCCTAGATTCAAACTCAATGAGATCTATAGGAGAGGATCCTTAGGGATTCTCATAGATTCAAGATTTTTGAACTAACAGTTCCTGCAACAAGAGGAGAAACCGACATTAGATTAATCACTTCAAAAGAAGTAAGTGAAGCATCTCAGAAGAAATATTCCTACATGCATATTGGAGCAGTCCAAGTAGGAATAAAACTTTTGACTAGAGATGGTATAAACTGTTCTGTTTTATGTGTCTTACAAGACGATAGAATAACACATTTTTTAAGAAAAGTCTATAGGAACAGTAGAAGCTTTTTTGGGCAACCAAGTTGCATATTTCAATGTATATATTCTCAAACTTCACCACACATCTCTGAGATGCAGCACACTGTCTAAGATTACGAATCAAGACATATGGAATTTTTATGAAGAAAGGAATGATGGAGCTTGCAATAGATTATCGAATCTATTATAAGCTGATGAGCTCGAATGATACCCCAAGCACCAGATTTCTCAATAGTCCCAGGATTACTACATCAATCATCACTAATCCAATAAATTATACTAAATAAAAGCATGTCACAAAATGGCATGAAGTAACATTCACAAGAGAATGGAATCCAATGCCTCCAGCTAGACATGTAGAAAATATCAATGCTTATATCTATAAAGATATGGGAGGAAAAATAAGCTTACAATTTCATAGGCATTCATTCGCTAGCTGTAAGGAAGCTAATACTTCTGTAACCAAGTCAACTTCTTGTCTTGATGAATCTTTCGAGGAAGAAGATGCTAAAAGACCTATGATGATGCTAAAGCCAGAAGAATTGATGAGCTTGTATGAACTAGCTGAAACTTGTGATCTACAGAAGAGCTTGAAAAGATTATGAAAAAGATTTCCCAAGTCCAACTAAGGAAGAACAAAAGGAAGATTCTTCCTTATCAAGCAGCAAAAGAAGGACCAAGCGAATCCTCGACAATGGAAACAGAAAATGTTCCCCAAGGAAGCACTGTAGTTTAGAACATCATGAACATCACCACTAAGATCATCCAGAAAAATAAGATTAAACTTCCTAAGGGACAGGCTCCTACAAAACCCAAATGGGGTCAGTTAGTATCTGAAACCGAGGTTTATCTTGATCTCGATAGAGTAGGAGACAAGAGAAAGACAATAGACAACTAGGTAGATAGCTTAAGGCTAACTCAGGCTTTGGTATTGTCTAAATATGTCTACGAGGAAGCTCATGCATATTATTAATCTACCTTAACCAGCATAGTCCAGAAATGGTATCACTCCTTTAAGCGAAGTTCTCAATGGCCTGATTGGGTAGCCAAATTGACTCAAACCAATAATCCTCTAGATTTTGCATGTCCAATCTATGCATAATTCTATGGAGACGTTACTGAGTATAGTGAACAATCTAAAGAGAGAGCTAAAACATATATTCAAAAGTTGAGCATTTGCAACATGAGGTACTTTGAAGAGTACACTAATGAGTTCCAAAATTAATATTGTACCATTGGAGACCTAGATAATAAAGATCTGGTCGGAACCTATTACAGGAAGTTACCGAAACCATGAAACGATGCAGTAGCTCAATCTTTCGAAGAAAATCCTTTATCGTTCTTTACTATGGGAGGAATTGTTGAAAAAGTCAAGGATCTCATGAGAAAGCAATGCGTTCTATACAAAAAATTCAAAACTGAGAAGAATCAACTCAGAGGAGTTGAAAATATGTGTCCTAAAATATTGAAGACACCAACACAGTGAGGATGTCAGATAGAGAAAAAGTACAACAAAAGATTCTTTAGCAACAAGTAGAGAACGAATTTCGCTTTTAAAAAGAAGTATAAATTCAGGAAAAGCTCATTCAAAAAAATCTCTGCAGGAGAAAGATCTCCTCTTAGAAATAGATTTTTTTTTTAAAGAAAACGAACCAATTCCTCGAATTCTTTTCGAGAAGTGAAGAAGTGCAGATGTTGGCTTTGCAAGGTCGAATGACATTATGCAAATGAATGTCCTAAAAAGGACAAGAGATTTATGAAGGTTCTAATTGAAGAATATGATGAAGGACAATAGAATATGCAAACCTGAAGGGTTTTGAGATAGTCTATTCCGATGAAGAGAATGATTCAATATATTTTCTTGAGTACACATCAGAAAGTGAAACAGAAAATACTTCAGAAAGTTCTGAAGAAGAAGACAAACATCGTCCTATATTTGTCCTGAAGGTCTAAATTGGAAGAAAGAAACTACTAATATTATCAGTAACTTCCACCCCAATCTAGGAAGATTTACATGTGATTACTACAACTACGATGATAGTAATTCAATTCTCATGTACTGTAAAAGTACAGGTGAAACCTATCATCGAGAATGCTTCATTGCAGAATTACGAAGAAAAACTAAAGACAATGAGGCTCACACCATGGTAGAATAAGAATATAAAGAGTTCTACGAAGCTAAGGAGTAACATGAACATAACTTGGAGGAAGATTTGAAGAGAATGAAGTTAGTAACTTCATTAAGTCAGAACAAGAAATTAAAGGAGTCCTTTGATTCGGTCAATAATTCGGCAATAAGGCAGGGTGAAGACCTTATCACAGAACCTGTTATACAACAAGTTAAACCTTTTGATCCTATCAACGAGCCAGATAAATAGAAATCAATTCTTTCATTGAACTGTCTGGCAAAACAACAGAAAACAAAGAACATGTAAAGTAGGCCTAGACAAGTAGATTCAACAATTACATCACTATATGATTGAAATTTTCCACATATAGGAAGTACCATCTACATGTCTTTATAGATAGTGGGTCTAGGTATACTCTTGCCAAAATATATGTCATACCTGAATAATATTGGGAAAAGGCTCCAACATCAGTTACTGGAATAGCCATAAGAGAGAATGAAATAATTATGGATACTATGACTCATGATATTAAAGTTTCCTTAGAAGGAGGAACTTTTATCATAAAAAATCATTTGGCAATGTGAAAGTCAAGGAGCAAATGTATTAATTGGAAATGACTTCCTTCTTCAGCAGACGATAGTTTACAATTCACAAATGATTGGTTTTAAAAAGAATAACAAATTCTTTTAAGAATCTCGAATTACCAACGCTATGAGCGTTACCAGTTTGGGATTTACAAACCAATATCAGAGATCTTCAAGGAAGAGTGATGATTATAAGCAGTTTTAGAACTAGTTTTGCTTCCAAAAGACCATTTGAAAGGTCATAGTGAAATATTGGTAATTGAAGAATTGAATTCAGAAGACTTTGAGTCAAAAGAAGATATGAATACCTTTTAGATGAGTCTGATTCAGACCCATTAGAGCAAGAAAGCTCAGACGGAGAAGAAGAATTTATCTGAGAGCAAAACCTAAAGGTGTATGCTAACAAGATCGAGCAGAAGAAAGTGCCAACTGTTGCTGAAATAGAAAATTTGCTGAAGCCAGTAATCAGTGAAAATCCTCAGTTTTACTGGGAAAGAGATCCAGTATACAATCAGCTAAAAATGCATGACACAAATACTATTTGTCATGTTAAAGCAATTCCTCCTTACAGGGAAAATGACAGAAAATAGATGAAAAGTCAAATTCAAGAGTTGCTCGAAAAGAAGTTGATCAGACCTTCCAATAGTCCTCATCATGCTCTGGCCTTCTTGGTAAGAAATCATGCAGAGCAAGTATGGTAATTGACTACAGAAATGTAAACATAAAGACAGTTAAAGACGATTACTAGATAGCCCAAGTAAGAGTGCTTATCAATCGACTCAAAGGAGCCAAGATCTTCACTAAATTTGATGCAAAATTAGGATTCTGGCAAGTCAATATGGATCCAGACTCCATTGCTTTAACAACATTTAGAACACCTCAAGAGCACTTTGAATGACTGGTTATGTCATGTGGCCTCAAGCAGGCCTCATCTGTTTTCCAAAGGAAAATGGATAATATTTTCAAACCTTACTCAAATTTTTGTATAGTTTATATAGATGACATTCTTGTCTTCTCGCAAACTATGAACGAACATCTGAAGCATCTGAAACAAGTATGCAGGTTTATTGTCTAAAAGGGAATATCCTTGGGCAGAAGAAGATTCACCTCATAAAAAGAGAAATTGATTTCCTAGTCATACATGTTAAAAATGGAGAGATTTGTCTCCAAGAATATATTGTTAAGAAAATAAGTCAGTTCCTAGATTGTTTTCTTGATGCAAAATCCTTACAGAGGTTTTTGGGAGTTGTCAATTTTACGAGAGATTTTATTCCTCAGGTTAGTGGTCTTATTGCTTTACTCTATCCAAAAACAAGCTCCAAAAAGAAATTGTTATTGTCAGGACCCACCCCGAGTTAAACCCCTTTAACCCGAAGTAAATCTTGCGGGGACCACCTCAAGGGAACTTCTTACCGAAACCCCCTTGAAATGGACAACCCTTTCTACAAACCAACTCAGCACGTCCATGAGTATTTAAAAACAACCCCTAACTCATGAAGTCATCCTGCTCCCCAAATCACATCTACGCTTCACTAACCTATTCAACTAGCTAAGCTGGGTTAGTCAGAGCAGTCTACATGGAAGTTTTACCTAAAACAATGTGCAAGCAGTAACGAATTAATCGACTATGCCCCGACTCTTGTACGCGCGACCTCCGCTCAAGAACCCTGCAACACTGGGCATTTGAAACGAAGGGCCAGGGAAGAAACATTTTAAAACAATATTAGCGTGAGTGGACAAAAATAAAAGGATAAAAGATAAGTATCTTTTAATGCTCTTCCGTTGGTTTTCCAAAAAATCCACATGCACGCAACCAATAGACAATAAATAAATAAATCCTTAAGAAAATCCCTTGGCTCAAATCCATAATTTAAATGTGGGGTGTTAACCTCAACCACGAGAAAACAACAGATCCGCTCTACCACGAGAGGGTCTATTGACCAGCACAATCGCAGAGGGTCCCATGACCCGCTCTACTCGGAAGGGTCCAACCGACCAGCTACCACCGAAGAGGGTCCAACTGACCAACTACCACCGAAGAGGGTCCTGACCTGCTCTATTCGGGAGGGTCTTACGGACCAGCTACCACCGAAGAGGGTCAAACCAACTACTATCCAGAGAGGGTACCATCCCCATCTAGAGAGGGTCCATGCTAGCATGCAATACATATAATCATATCCTTGAAAATCCTTTAAAAACCTCGTAGTAAAATAAATCGAAAACCAAGTCAAAACTCCCATGTCTTTACCCCAAATACATTGGATTTAAAACATGATTTATTGTGTGCACAAACTCTGCAAATAAACCAAACTAAATCATAAATTCAATTAGTAACTACTGCCCTTAAGTCTTAAATTCGAATTTTCACATGCATATATAAAGAATTCAACCAAACAACAATCAAACACATAAGGAAATCCAAAGAATTCATCAAATCACATAAGAACATTGATAGTTTGTTACAAAATTCAGAGATAACATTGAAAATATAAATACTGAATTTGAAACAAATACAAAGACAACCATGGATCTTGGACTGACTTTAGGTGTGGAGATTGATGCTTGGTGTGAGCAGCGGCTGAATTGGTGGTGGAGAGGGCGGCGGCTGCCTTGTGGATGATGTGTAAGGAGGCGGAGCTGCTGTGTGGAGATGAAGGCGGCTGTGTGTTGGTGGTGGAGAGGGCGGCGGAGCTGCTGTATAGGAGGAGAGATGGAGGGGCGGAGCTTGTGGAGAGGGAGAGAGATATGGCTGTTCTAGTGTTTGTATATAGGATGGTCGACCTCTTTTTGGTTCTCTTCTCCTCCTTTTATAGTGTTATGTCGCCCCCTTGAAGTTCTCTCATCCCTTGATTTAATATTGATCCAACGGTCAAGGAAATTACCCAACAAATTAATAAAAACTTGTTAGGAAATTTTCAGAATTTCCTTATGCACACAGGTGATGAATTCGGCTGCATTTGTAGGCTAGGTTCATTGCTTGTTTTCCACACAAATCAGCCCCTTTAGTTCCTTTCCTTGTTTTGCCGAAAATTAACTCCATTCTTCCAATTTTGGTGCACCATTTAATGTTCTGAAAAGGAAAGGAATAAAATCAGAATAATTTGGCTTTTAGACAAAAGGAATTTAAGGAATTAATTTCATAAATTTCAGATTTGAATTGCAAATTATCTCCCTTAATTTAGACAATGAAAACTTGTCTTAAAAAGCCCTTTTAAATTCGGCAAGAAACCCCATCAATTCCTTGATTTATGGCGACACAACTTAGTCCTAATCCATGTAGGATTTGACTTCCTTGCTTCATGTGGAATCCCTATCACAAAAGGAAAGAAAGTTTTCAAAATAAATTAGGAAAGTCAGAATAGGAAATATTCAAAGATAGTTAGTTTCCCAAATCAAATAAGGAAAGTTTCTCTAATCAAATTAGGAAAGTTTTCCAAAATGAAATAGGTAACTTTTCCCTTTTCAAAATAGGAAAGTTTCCTAAACTACTTATCCTTGACTTTTGCGACTCATTGAGTTTCCTAGTTAAATAAGGATTTTGCTAAAACTCCACATTTTCTTCTATTTAAGCACATTTTCACTTGTTCTCCACCAAACAATCATGGTTCACTCCAACGACTCAAATCTGCAAAATTAAGAGTTAAACAAAGCATAAATAGGGATAGAAACACATTAAAAACGTAGCATTTTATGCTCTTATCAACTACCCCACACTTATCCTTTGCTAGTCCCTTAGCAAATCTAATTAAAAGACTCTACTATTGCCCCTAAATAATTGTCTCAGAATCTTTAAACACATAGAGTTCAAGTTTAAGCATTGAGATGTAAGCGCACAAATTCCAAGTGTCATAAACATGTTTCACGGTATGAATAAGTAAGAAGTGAGAAAATGAGCATGCAAACATGTTAAGTTAATTTAATCCTCCTTACTAGGCATACTCTCTTCTGTTCACACATGATATGGCAATATTCACTCAAGTAAATGCAAGAGAAAAGATTGTAAGGCAACAAATAGCTTGCATATTCCAACAGATAAAAGCACTTGTGAAAAATTTTTCTTGGATAATCTCATTTAACAACTAAGTGCAAGAATGGACCAAAACCATATGCTTAACTCTTGAGAAAATCTCCACATATCATAATTCACCCATTTTAAGAATCATGAAAAGATCTTTTGAAAGGATAATAATGGGGCTTGGCACAAGGTATTCGAATTTAGGATAGTGGTGGCTAAAACGTCACCAAGACTTAATAAAGCTCAATTCTCCTTATGACTTCACTCCATAGGTCGAATTTCATCATGTTGGACCAATTCTTCATTCTTTCCTTCCCCTTACTTTGTGAAAACGAACAAAGGTCAAATATAACAAAGATAGACCTTCAAATCATGTACAAACTCCAAATTCACAGCAAGAACTAAATCCAATCATCACAATTCTTCTTCATTTCGTGCTTTATTTCTCTTTGGCTCGAAACACATGTTTGTTCGATTTTTCTTTCTTTTTCATTTAGCACACACGTTTTGTATTCACAATTGGATAAGTTCACCCCACACTTGTTTCACATCATCACTTCATAACACAATTCTGCATCTAAATTAAGCTTTATCAAGTCTCAACAACAAGGGTCAAGATATTTCTGTTCTAAGCAAAGGAATGTGTATGATGGTGATGAAAGAAAGGCTAAATGTAGGCTCAAAGGGGTTAATACTAAGGAGTCCCACGACGGGCACAAATTGGGCAAATGCTTTATTTGGCTTTGGTGGTAGTCCTAATAAGATCTTGTTCAATCATTTTCAAAATCAAGGCATAGTCATGAATAAAAGTTTTGAAATTCATCAAGAGCAAGTTCTAGCATTCTAGAGTCCATTAAAAAGCTATAGCACATAGTCATTGAATATGCAAAGAATAATGAGATTTAGGAACAAGTTTTTTGCCGAAAATTTTGTCTCTCATTAAGAAAGTATATAGGCTCAAAAGCTCACATAGGTTGTTAAGGATTAAAACCAACTCAAACATACATGCTTTTACATATATCAATCAATATCTCACATATTCATACCAATCACATTATCCATGAAACTCACAATTTAATTCTTATGCAAAACCATCATCTAAGCATTCAAAGACATACTCATCATCAACTTTAGGGGCATAGATTCAAAACAAAACATTTTTATTTGGAACAAGATTTTCTGATTTTTCGAAACAAAACAAAGCAAAGCAAATTGAAAACACACAAAACAAACTAAAAACATGTGAATCATGTAATCCTACCCCACACTTAGAAAGTTACATTGTCCTCAATGTAAACTCGAAAATGGTGTTGTAATTCCTAAGCATATGATAAATTTTACAGTTTCACACATATACAGTTCAACCATAAGAGTGTAAGGATTTAGAAAATGCAAACTCTCGGTGATGGCTCCTCCACAGCTACGGTTGAAATGGGTTGTCTCCCATGCAGCGCTTAACTGTTTATAGTCCTTTAGCCTAGACTCTTCTTCATGTCACTCGGATCTTAGTGCGTCCTCCACTTGGGTTTCCTCAACTGTGTGCTCCTCAAAAGGCTCGTAATAAGGCTTTAAGCGATGTCCATTCACTTTAAATGTTGTACCTGTTGTTTCACTTTGAATTTCAATGGCACCATGAGCAAACACGTTAGTTACAATAAATGGACCAACCCAACGAGAACGTAATTTTCCAGGAAAAAGTTTAAGTCTTGAATGAAATAGAAGAACTTTCTGCCCTTTTTGAAACGATTTGCCTCGGATCATTTTGTCATGATACGCTCGAGTTTTCTCCTTGTAGATCCATGCAGCATCATAAGCATCGTTCCTTATTTCTTCAAGTTCGTTGATTTGCAATTTTCGATGAAGGCCGGCAGCATCTATGTCCATGTTGAATTTCTTCACCGCCCACCATGCTCTGTGCTCTAGTTCGACCGGGAGGTGACAAGCTTTCCCATAAGTGAGCCGAAAGGGAGACATCCCAATAGGCGTCTTGTATGCAGTTCGGTACGCCCACAATGCATCATCAAGGCGGTCACTCCAATCCTTCCTTGTTGGGCCGACTGTTTTCTCCAGAATGCGCTTGATCTCTCGATTCGACACTTCAGCCATCCCACTTGTTTGAGGGTGATATGGGGTGGAAACCTTGTGTGTGACTCCATACTTCTTGAGTAAAGCTTCTATGGTACGGTTGCAAAAATGAGAACCTCCATCGCTTATCAAAACAGGTGGAACTCCAAACCTAGAAAAGATGTTAGTTCTCAAGAAAGCTGCAACAACTTTAGAGTCATTAGTCCTGGTGGCTTTCGCCTCCACCCATTTAGACACATAATCAACAGCCAACAAGATATAAAGAAAGCCTCTAGAGGAAGGAAATGGTCCCATAAAATCAATACCCCAAACATCAAAAATTTCTACCACAATAATAGGAGAAAGGGGCATTTGATCTTTTGGACCGATGTTACCTGTTCTTTGGCATCTATCACATGAAACACAAAACATGTTTGCATCTTTAAAGATCGTAGGCCAATAGAATCCGCAATCTAATACCTTGAGGGCTGTCCGTTTCGGTCCGAAATGTCCTCCACACGCCTCATGACGAGGCCGTTGTTCAACAACCTGCAATTTAAAACCCTATCGTGTAGTAACTGTAAGTAGGGATCGTTCAAGCCGGGGACACTAGGGAAGGATTATGTCTGCAAAACAAATCGTTAGTAATATTCACACACTTTATACAAAAATACACAAATACATAGCATATACAATTATCTGTCACATAATATACAAGTATACACAAATGCAAAAGTATTAACATATTTACGATTTTAAATGGGGGATTTATAAGGTGGTTCGAAACATAATGAAAAGAAAACAGAAATATTTACATACATCGGTCAATCAATACTCAAGCACACAACATAACAAACACCGAAATAAGCATATAACAATTTCATGTAAGATTAAATAGTGATGCTCGCACTATCATATGTTTTCATTGATTTCAACCTCTTATGACTTCTCATGTGTTTTTAGGAACTTCAAATATGCCTGAACCTAAAACATATGTGTCACCTTGTTTAAACTATCAAATATGCCTACTCTAAACAAGATACACTTACGAACTGGAGTCGGTTGAAGACATGGTCCTAGGTATGGCGTCACTCATCCTATTCAACATGCAAATCACTCACCCTAAAAACCCTTTGCAGCAACTAGAATCAAACTATCAAATATGCCTAACTTGATCCTAGATTACTACGGCTTATTAAACTCCCCCCTTAGAAACGTCTTGGCCTAGACTATCTTTAGGTTTGATTACATGCTCAGGTGATGATTAATCAATTAGAACATACTACACACAAGAACATACAGCAACTTAATCTAAATCATGAAACTAAAATATACTTAAAACGTTATACAAAACACATGGTTTCAAGAAAATCACAAAGAAGAACTCAAGAACACATGCAATGTATAAAACCGAAAACCATAGAATAATCTATAATAAAACTTGATAAACCACAGTAGATTTTTACACACAACCTTGATGAACTTCATACCTAGGCTACCTATATAGATCGGCTAGGGAAGAAGGTGAAATCGGCGGCGGATGGAAGCAATTGGTTGGTGCGGCGGCGGCGGCAGCAGCTTGTGTGTTTAGGGTTTTTGGTAGAGCTTGGCTATACTAAGGCTTGAGCAATTGAAATACACTAAAATAAGAGCTATACATGTCTATTTATACAGAAAATTTCGAGCAAAACCCTAGGGAATTCGGGAGCTTCAAGGAGACACAACCTTTGTTGGACTTGGAATCCTTCTTGGACTTGGTTTCCTCCTTTCATCTTTGGACAAGAATTTCGACTTGGACCTTGGATTTCTGATTTATTGGACTCCTCTACATGTTATTGGATCCATGTAGGCCTCTTACACAAGTTCTTGGGCTCATAGGCAGCCGAAATCATTGGCAAACTCGGCAAGAACAGACTTTCCCGGTTTGACCGGAAAAGTTCCATTCTTAGTTGTTTCGGCTGCCATGATGACTTCTTCGAATCTCCTTCTTCAATGCAGCTTCCCATGACTTCATTAAGCTTCTCTTAAGTCCTTTGACATACTTGGGAAGAATTTTGGTGAAGAAACATCCTCCCAAACTCGTGTGACAACTTAGGCAGAAGCTGCCCAGTTTTGCAGCTTGACCTCCGTCCATTGTTTTGATCATAACTCCTTCATCTGAACTCCAAATTCTGTGATTCAAGAAGATCTGAAAACTAGACTTCCGTAGCTTTCCAATGATATATGGATCGTCCTCAGATTCCTCCTGGATCTTTAGATATGATTTTCCGAAGTTGATGTAGTGTTTCTGGAAATTTCTGCTCGGATCAAAATCTTATGCTTCGGAGTTCTTCTTTTCCATGGCCTCTCTTGTTGTCCTCCATAAGTCCAATCTTCATGATTCTTGTTCTCATATGTTCATTTACATGTCATCTACACATTAAACCAAATTCATCAAAAATGACAATGTAAAGGTACGGTGAATCATAAGAGAAATAACAAAGTCTTATCCAAAATCGGTTTTTACAACACTTAAGCACAAATTTCTGTATAAATACATGTTTTAGCCATTGCTCTACAGAAAAACTCTTTTGACTCAATATAAGTAAAAACGACCTTACTAAGGAATAAACAAGGTACAAATGAGGGTAAAAACATATTAAAAACATAGCGTAAAACGCACTTATCACCTCACTATGACAAAATGCTAGGATGGACTTGTGCTCATTTTCTGGAACGCATCGTCGAATAACTTGATCACTACATTGCTTCCATAAGTACGGCTCATCCCATATGTAGTGTCGTGCCATCTTTTTCATCCTTGCCTTGTTTGCATATGATAAGGTACTAGGAAAAGTCCTAGAAACCAAGTAGTTTACAATGTCGGCATACCAAGGCTCTGCTGCGTCCAAACGAAAGAGCTGCTCATCGGGAAATGTTTCTTGAAGTGGTATGGTCTCTTCTTTTTGTACAATTCTGCTCAAATGATCAGCTACCACGTTCTCGCTCCCCTTCTTGTCTTTGATCTCGACATCAACTCTTGAAGTAAGAGAATCCATCGAATCAATCTCGGCTTAGCATCCTTCTTTGTCATCAAATACCTCAAAGCTGCATGATCAGAATAAATTATTACTTTAGATTGCAAAACATATGAACGAAATTTTTCTAAAGCAAAAATCACAGCTAAGAGTTCTTTTTCAGTTGTGGAATAATTCAGCTGAGCGTCATTCAGAGTCCGAGAGGCATAGTAAATGGCACAAGGCTTCTTATCCTTTCTTTGTCCAAGCACGGCTCCAACGGCATAATCGCTTGCATCACACATCAATTCGAATGCTGTTGTTAACAATTCCTTGAGCTTTACGAATGCTGCCTCACACGCATTGTCCCAAACGAACGGAACATCCTTCTGCAATAGGGAACTTAGTGGTTTTGCCACCAAAGAAAAGTCTTTGATGAATCGCCTGTAAAATCCCTCATGGCCAAGAAACGAACGGACCTCTCTCACAATTGTGGGAGAGGGTAAGCGTTGCACAATATCAATCTTAGCCTTATCAACTTCTATTCCCTTTTTTGAAATTATGTGTCCTAAAACTATACCTTGATTAACCATGAAATGACATTTTTCCCAATTTAACACAAGGTTAGTTTCTACACATTTTTCCAAAATTAACTCTAAATTCTCTAAACATGTATCAAAGTCTTTTCCATAAACGCTAAAATCATCCATAAAGACTTCAATAATATTTTCAATAAAATCTGAGAATATAGAATACATACAACGTTGGAATGTACCTGGTGCGTTGCATAACCCAAAAGGCATGCGTCGATAGGCAAACGTACCAAAGGGACATGTGAACATCGTCTTCTCTTGGTCATCCGGGTGAATGCTAATCTGATTGTAACCGCTGTACCCATCTAAGAAGCAGTAAAACTCGTGTCCGGCTAATCTTTCAAGCATTTGATCCATGAACGGTAGAGGCATGTGATCTTTGCGCGTAGTAGCATTGAGCTTCCTATAATCGATGCACATCCTGTAATCCGTCACCAAACGTTGCGGCACAAGTTCATTCTTGTCATTCTTGACAACTGTGACTCCACTCTTTTTCGGCACAACTTGGACGGGTGAAATCCATTGACTATCTGAGATTGGGTAAATCACCCCACAATCAAGTAATTTAATCACCTCATCCTTCACAACTTTCATCATCGGTGGGTGCAAACGTCGCTGCCCTTCTCTTGTCGGTTTTGCACCTTCTTCAAGTAAGATCATGTGAACACATTTTGTAGGGCTGATTCCCTTGATGTCCGTCAAAGTCCAACCGATGGCGGTCTTGTTTCTTTTTAGCACGGCGATCAACTCTTCTTCTTGCTGCTTACTCAGCTTTGATGATACAATAACTGGTAAAGTTTCATCGTCTCCAAGATATGCATACTTCAAGTGATCTGGTAGAGGTTTTAACTCTACATTTGGGGCCTGTTCCACAGATGGTAACAACTTGTTAGTGGCAATGGGAATTGACAAGTGAGAACTATACCTATGGTAAGGGGCTGCCTCGAGTTTGGCAATGACTTCCAATATGTGTGGTTCAAGTTTAGCCTCCTCTTTTGCCGAAATTCTGTCTCCATGCTTGTCAAATCCGGCCCCTTGCTCAATAGCTAATTGCTATTGATCCCTAGTTTCCGATAAAACCTGTGAACAAGAATTAATCATATCAATATCATAGGAAGGTTTTAAATCAGAAACCGGATACCTCATTGCTTCAAACACATTGAAGCTGATAACTTCACCATCAAACTCCATGGTGAGGTTGCCTTCAGCAACGTCAATCTTTGTTCTTGCTGTTCTCATAAATGGTCGCCCCAAAAGTAACTGAGTTGAATTGACTGGCGATTCCTCCATTTGTAGCACATAGAAATCTGCAGGAAATATTAGATGATTCACCTGCACAAGAACATCTTCAACGTATCCCTCAGGATACTTAGTAGAATGATCCGCCAATTGAATAATCACATTGTCTTTCTTAAGTGGTCCTAGACTTAGTGACTTATACACATTGTAAGGCATAACATTAATTGAAGCGCCTAAGTCTAGCATGACATTTTTGAAAAGTGAGTCTCCAATGACACATGAAACAGTAAAACTTCCTGGATCCTTCAACTTTGGCGGTAGTGTCCTTTTGATAACGGCTGATACCGTTTCGCTCATCTTCACTACTTGTGCTTCCCTTGTAAGCCTTCGTGTTGTGCACATTTCTTTCAAAAACTTGGCATATTTTGGAATTTGCTTGATGCATTCCAACAAGGGGATATTCACTTGAACTTTTCTGAAAACTTCCAGCACTTCCTCATTTGATTTGTCCTTCTTGGACTTTGCAAATCTAGAGGGAAAAGGTAAACACGGAGATTGGTTAGTATTAACTAAACCATTAGCGTTAGAATTTAATACCTTTGGTGCCTCTGGAATTGGCACATTTTCCTTCTTGGAAGTTGCTGGATCGTTCTCCAACTCATCATTTTTCATTGTTTCCATCTCATCATTTTTTACATCGTCATGCTCGGTTTCTTTTTCTCCTTCATCTTTGCTAAGATTCTTCTTTAAAACTTTTGGTGGCTCTTGTAGGATCTTTCCACTCCTTGTGGTGACGGCTTGAGCTTGTTCTTTCCTTGGGTTCTTGATCACACCACCCGGCAGTTTTCCTTGCTCACTAAATTGTCCCATGAAGTCCACAACTTGCCCCATTTGTGTCTTGAGCTCGGCTATGTCTTTGGAGTTTGTTTGCTGCCCAACTAACAACGCTTGAGTAGCGGTGTTCAATTGACTTTGTCCCATAGCAAGCGACTTCAGCAACTCATCATAATTAGGAGGATTAGGCACGGTTTGGTTGCTCGGCATTGGGGGAGTGTAGGGAGCTTGTGGCCTTGGCATAAATTGTCCTTATGGCTGAGGTGGAAAAGTCATGGAATTCGGCTGAGATTGTGTGGCATTCGGCATAGGAGGTCTGATCACATTGTCATTGTTTGACCATCGAAAGTTAGGATGATTACGAAAGCCAGAGTTATAAGTATTGGAGAATTGATTGTATCTCTGCCCTCCTTGATATCCAATGGCGTTTGCTTGTTCAAGACTTCCATTTGCAGCAATTTGTGAACATTGATCAGTGAAATGTCCCTCGGCGCATAAACCACATACTTGTGCTCCTTGCAATCTCATTAGATGTGTCATCATATTCGACATCTTCTCCATTTTCTCTTCAAGAGCCAAGGTCGAACTAGCCTCATTCACATGTCTTGTGGAACCTTGAGATGTTCCAAATTGCTGATTATTGAGAGCTCTAGTATTAAGAAGTAGTTTGGCGTCCGCACGCTCTCTATCCAAAAATGCACCACCAGCGGCCGAATCAAGTAATTCTCTTTCTGCAATCCGCAACCCTTCATAGAAGTATTGCAACAACAATCCTTCACGGATTCCATGAGCTGGACAAGAAGCAACAAGAGATTTAAACCTTTCATAATAAGCACAGAAAGTTTCATCCGCTCCTTGTTTAATCCCGGTGATTTGCTTCCTCAAGTTTGTCACCTTTGATGATGGAAAATATTTCAACAGAAACTCATGAACCATAGTTTCCCATGAGGTGATGCGGTTGGTTGGTAGCTCAAATAACCATCTTCTTGCTTGATCTTCAAGAGAAAACGGAAATGCCTTCATCTTCACATGTTGCAAATCAGCTCCTCTTGGACACATTGAATCACAAGTAAATTGAAATTGCTGGAGATGATGATTCGGATCTTCACCCGAGAGTCCATGGAATTTCGGCAATTGATGTAGAAATCCACTTTTGAGCTCAAATTCACTTGTTTTCCCTTCAGCTGCGGGAGGAAAAGTAATGTTGGACGGTGCGGCTCCACCTTCATATCCGGTAACATGTCCGTTTTCTTCTCTGATTGTTGGCATCTTTGGTAAGTTGAAATTCAAACAACCGTGCAGAAATGGACTTGCTTCTAACTCAAATTCAGGCTCGTCTAACGGCTGATGTATCTCGTAAGGTGTTTCTTCAAACTCTTGTGCAGTTGATGATGATGGAGTGTATGGTGATGATCTTGGTGTAACAATTCTTGCTGAGTACGGTGGATTTGAGATGTGCACGTCAAGATTTTCAGCTTCTACAATCCGTTTCAAGCGTTCTTTAATATTTTGGTGCCAAATGTTAAAGTCGGACATTCATTGACCTGAAACACAAAGATCAAAGTGTTAGTAAACAAATAATGATGAAAAATGCAGAAAATATTGTTAAGTTAAAATGTTAAAAACAAGTTACGTTAGCAATATGTGACGAAATTACATAAGAATAAACACAAAGATTTACACAAAAACACGAAATACAAACATGTAATCACGAAATCTGATTTCTCCTAAAGTTCTAATTGTTTTTATTCACACATTTTTAACATTCAAGGTACGTGGAGCAGTGGAGCAAACTGTGCAATGGACTTGTATAGCCCACGGTTTGGTCTTGCTTTATCCGATATACCTCAAAAGTTAAAAATAAGGTTTTCTTTTGAAGTTATGTAAATCTATTTATGCAAAGTTTATCTTGTATATTCTAAAGCATGGCGGACGTGCGGCCTAAGTATGGTCGTCTAGACATAAACTTATTCCGTGTTTTCAGAAAGCTTAGTTTGTGCATTCCAAATTAATCTAAGGCAAGACTCATTTGTTGGTTACCACGGAGAGCGAACTCCCTATCGACCCCTTCACCGAGAAGGGTTATCAGTCTGTGGACCTCTGAGATCTAATTGCACAAACCTTAGACAAGTGTTAGTTATACACGCACCAATGTGCCCCTTACTCAGTTGAGAACAAGCTATGTGTTAGACAGTTCTTCAAGTGTTAATAAGAGCCGCCCTCAACTTCATGCGATTACATGAAGGGTTTAGGCTGATATTAACAAAAGAGACTTTACCTATTCCGTTTGCTTTAGAAAACACAAATAAACGCTACACAAATAAATTTTTAACTTCCTAACAATTTAAACTAAGTTACAACATGCATTATAAACACAAAGAAACCAAATCGAAACTTTACAACTTATACAAAACAGAAACTTTACAATTCACAAATCTACAAAGTTAACACTTCAATAAACAATGTTTCTCAACATCCCCGGCAACGGCGCCAGAAATTGGTGAGCGTTTTTCGCCTCACACATGTAAGCACTTGATCAAATCAAACCTCACAACTTTATAACCCTGCAAAATGTCATCGTTAGTACGAATAAGTAGGGATCGTTCAGTCCGGGGATATTGAAGGGTAATCGAAAACAGAAAATGTTAACACAATCAAATAAACATATGGGGGATGTAAATGTTTAACATCTAAAGAAACTAAAACTTAACCTAAAACTAATTATTTACAGTTGATCAACCACTCCACACATAACACATAACTCTTTAAACATGTAACAACTCAAATAAAGGAATAGGGCAGCAGGTTTACAAACCGAATTCATGATCCAATTTAGTTCCAATTTAATTAGAGCCTTCGCGGTTATTCTAACTATTCAAGACTTCACAATTATTCAGAATTAACTTCGCGTATAATCCTAAACATGGTACTAATCGGTTTAAAGACACTTCGCGTAGAAATTAAACACAAAAAGCACATAAGCACAATAAGTCGAATTGGAAACATGTTAGCAAGTATGGCGTCACCTCATCTCACATCGACATGTAAATTTACAGAATTATTCTAGCTCTTATAAAGAACACAAATTGAACCAACTTCGCGTATGATTCAACTTATATTCAATAAGCATATGAAATCTATACACAAGGAACAGCCATGGCCAAGGCTGCCCTTGTGCATATGATTTGTTGTGTGCACAAACTCTGCAAATAAACCAAACTAAATCATAAATTCAATTAGTAACTACTGCCTTAAGTCTTAAATTTGAATTTTCACATGCATATATAAAGAATTCAACCAAACAACAATCAAACACATAAGGAAATCCAAAGAATTCATCAAATCACATAAGAACATTGATAGTTTGTTACAAAATTCAGAGATAACATTGAAAATATAAATACTGAATTTGAAACAAACACAAAGACAACCATGGATCTTGGACTGACTTTAGGTGTGGAGATTGATGCTTGGTGTGAGCAGCGGCTGAATTGGTGGTGGAGAGGGCGGCGGCTGCCTTGTGGATGATGTGTAAGGAGGCGGAGCTGCTGTGTGGAGATGAAGGCGGCTGTGTGTTGGTGGTGGAGAGGGCGGCGGAGCTGCTGTATAGGAGGAGAGATGGAGGGGCGGAGCTTGTGGAGAGGGAGAGAGATATGGCTGCTCTAGTGTTTGTATATAGGATGGTCGACCTCTTTTTGGTTCTCTTCTCCTCCTTTTATAGTGTTATGTCGCCCCCTTGAAGTTCTCTCATCCCTTGATTTAATCTTGATCCAACGGTCAAGGAAATTACCCAACAAATTAATAAAAACTTGTTAGGAAATTTCTAGAATTTCCTTATGCACAAAGGTGATGAATTCGGCTGCATTTGTAGGCTAGGTTCATTGCTTGTTTTCCACACAAATCAGCCCCTTTAGTTCCTTTCCTTGTTTTGCCGAAAATTAACTCCATTCTTCCAATTTTGGTGCACCATTTAATGTTCTGAAAAGGAAAGGAATAAAATCAGAATAATTTGGCTTTTAGACAAAAGGAATTTAAGGAATTAATTTCATAAATTTCAGATTTGAATTGCAAATTATCTCCCTTAATTTAGACAATGAAAACTTGTCTTAAAAAGCCCTTTTAAATTCGGCAAGAAACCCCATCAATTCCTTGATTTATGGCGACACAACTTAGTCCTAATCCATGTAGGATTTGACTTCCTTGCTTCATGTGGAATCCCTATCACAAAAGGAAAGAAAGTTTTCAAAATAAATTAGGAAAGTCAGAATAGGAAAGATTCAAAGATAGTTAGTTTCCCAAATCAAATAAGGAAAGTTTCTCTAATCAAATTAGGAAAGTTTTCCAAAATGAAATAGGTAACTTTTCCCTTTTCAAAATAGGAAAGTTTCCTAAACTATTTATCCTCGACTTTTGCGACTCATTGAGTTTCCTAGTTAAATAAGGATTTTGCTAAAACTCCACATTTTCTTCTATTTAAGCACATTTTCACTTGTTCTCCACCAAACAATCATGGTTCACTCCAACGACTCAAATCTGCAAAATTAAGAGTTAAACAAAGCATAAATAGGGATAGAAACACATTAAAAACGTAGCATTTTATGCTCTTATCAACTACCCCACACTTATCCTTTGCTAGTCCCTTAGCAAATCTAATTAAAAGAAAGATCAAGTTATTATGTTTATGTTATTATAGATGCAAATTAATTCCAACTTTTTATGACTTCTCATGTAACTAAGAACTTACGACGCACATCATCCTAAGGTTATGTGTCATCTTATTTAATGCTTACGACACGTATCACTTAACACAAAATACACTTACCGTTCATGAGTCGTTGGAGACATGATCCTAGGTATGTCGTCACTCATCCTATTAGCATGTAAATCACTTACCCTACCACCCTATGCAGCAACTAAAATCGAGAGCCCGACGCGGTGAACTCAACCCTAGATTACTACGGCATATTAAACTCCCCCCTTAGAAACATCCTTGCACAAGACTATCTTTAGGTTCGATTACGTGATCAGGTAAGCAATAAATCAATTCGACAACTACTAAACACATAAACATAGACAAACTAATCTAAATCATAATCCTAACATGCAATCTAAATCGTTACATAACAAACATATTCATATGCAAATCACAAAGAAGAGTTCATAAACATGCTTATTATGCAAAACCAAAAACCAAATCGTATTTATATCATAACAAACTGTTTTACACAGAAAATTATTACACAAAACCATGAAGGATTTCATGCTTAACCTACCTATAAGGTTCGGCTAAGGATGAGAGGATGGTTGGCGGAAGATGGCAGTCGGCAGCAAGGGTGCGGCGGCGACGGCAAGGCTTTGTGTTTTTCTGTGTAGGGAGGGTTTTTAAGTAGAGCTAGGCTATTCTAAGGCTTAGAGCAATTGAGAGACACGAATATTGATGTACATAGGTCCTATTTATACAAAAAATTTAAGGGAAAAACCCTAGAAAAACTCGGCAGCTTCAAGGAGACACAACCTTTGTTGGGCTTGGTTTCCTCCTTTCATCTTTGGACAAGGATTTCGACTTGGACCTTGGATTTCTGATTTCCTGGACTCCTCTACATTTTATTGGATCCATGTAGGCCTTATACACAAGTTCTTGGGCTCATAGGACAAACATGTATGATAACCGTTCCACCTCACAATAGCATACTCTCTTCTTTTCACTCATCCATGGTATTCACTCAATCGTATATGCAAGGGAAAAGATGATAAGATAACAAATAACTTGCATATTTCATCAAATAAAAGCACTTTGTGAATAGAAATTCATGGAAAAACCTCATATAACAACTATGTGCAATAATGGACCAAAACTATATGCTTAACTCATGAGAAATTCTCTACAAATCAAATTTAGCTATCTTAAGAATCATGAATTAATCTCATTATTGGTTGTGATGGGGCTTGGTTTCATAAGGTAGGAATTTTTGGATAAGTGGTGCTATAAGAAATCACCAAGACTTTAGCAAATTTCGATTCCCCTTATGTCTCCACGTCAAGTCTCATGAATAGGACAATGGTCAACTATAAACAATCTTAGACCTTCCAATAATCACAACTCCAAATCCATAATCTGTACAAAACACCATAAAAATTTGTGCCTTTTTGAAAAAAAATTCGAAATTCTTTTCCTTTTCTTTTTCCGATTTTTTTTACTTAAACACTTTTTTTTTTGGACATACAAATTTTTTTTTCTTTTTCGGCACATATACAATACAAAATATTGGTGTTTAACCCCACACTTCATCGTTACCCCACACTTGTTCTTTGGCATCACATCACAGCTCCATCGAAAATGTTTGGTCAAGTCTTGATAACAAGGTCAAGGATTAACTATTCTAAGCTGAGGAATTCTGTTTAAGGGTGATGAAAGAAAAGGCTTAATTTAGGCTCAAAGGGGTTAACTAAGGAGTCCCACGACGGGCACAAAATAGGCACATGCTTAATTTGGCTGTGGTGGTGATCCTAATGAGATTAAATTCAATCATATTCAAAATCAAGACATGTTATGATTATAAAGCTTCAAAAATCGCATAAGCAAGTTCTAGTAAATTCTAGAGTCCATTAAAAGCTATAGCACATAGTCATTGAATATGTAAAGAATGATGAGGTTTTAAAAGATAGTGAAATTTCGAAAGATATGGAATTTATCACTCAAAAAGAAAGTATTTAGGCTCAAATTCTCACATAGGTTTTTATGGAAACAAATTTTCAAAACATGCATACTTTTTCTTCAAAAATCTCAAGTGTTCATACCACTTCACAAAATCCGTGAAACTTGCAATTTCTTAAGATAAATGTTAAACCATCAATCATGCATTCAAAGATATAATTCATCATAGACTTTTAAGGGTATATCCTAAGACTCAAAAACAAATGAAACATTTTAAAAACAAAAACAAAAATTAAATTAAATTTTGAAACAAAAATTAATTTTTTTTTTTATAAAAATTACGGAAAATATTAAAAATTGGAAGAAAATTTCGACACAAATTGAAATTTTTTGAGTAAGTTTGAAAAACACACAAATAAAAATATGTTACTATGTAACATTTACCCCACACTTAGAAAATTACATTGTCCTCAATGTAAAACCAAAATAATGTCAGAATTTCCTAAACATGTGTCTAAGTCACATAATAAACACATAAATAAGTCAACCATAAAAGTGAAGGAATTAGAAAAATGCAAACTCTCGTTGATGTCTCCTCCACTGCTACGGTTGAAATGAGTTGCCTCTCATGCAGCGCTTAATGTTTATAGTCTATCAGCCTAGACTCTTCTCCTTTTTTCTTTGATGGCGTCACCTTGTCTTTGACTACTTTCATCATTGGTGGATGCAATCGGCGTTGAGCTTCTCGTGTAGGCTTGGCGCCATCTTCAAGCAAAATTTGATGAACACATGTTGTAGGGCTGATTCCCTTGATGTCTGCCAAAGTCCAGCCGATGGCAGTTGTGTTCCTTTTCAAAACCGCAATTAGCTTGTCTTCTTGTTGCTTAGTCAACGTTGATAACACAATAACTGGTAGAGTGTCATCTTCTCCAAGAAAAACGTACTTCAAATGTGGGGGTAGAGCTTTGAGCTCTAACTTAGGGGCCTGTTCCACAGATGGTAACAATTTGTTAGTGGATAATGGAATCGACAAGGGAGTATTATACCTTTTGGTAGGTGGTTGTGACTCAAGCTCTTTCACAACTCCAAGTATGGACGGCTCCAAATCTTTCAAAGCCTCCTCATCCCTTTCTCCAAACTTGTCAAATCCGACCCCTTGCTCGGTCACTAAGAAAAACAAACAACACAAAAATGCAATATGCGCACAATATGCAAAACAATAAAACATAAGTATGAATGAATGCAAAATGGATGTAGTGCAAACACAATCCGGATAACATGAAACAAAAATGCAATATGGCATGATGCAAACAAAACAAAAAATGCAATATGCAAAATGATCGATCATAAGTTTAAATGCAACATGAATGACACACATAACACACTTCAATAAAAACCTACAAAACAAAAGAATGTTAGCTAAACATGGCACACGACATGGCAATATAAACACATAGGATACATGACATGACATGGTATTAACAAAGCAAGCAACTAGAACACATAGGACACACGGCATCACATAGGCACATAACACTTTCAAGCACAAGATGTCGACAACCTATAATGTTTCTAGTTGATTTTATTAACCCCTAATTTTCAAGGTACGTGGAGCAGGGAAGACCAATGTGCAATGGACTGATACAGCCCAAGGTAGTGTTATGCTTCGTCCGATATACCTTAAAAATTAGAGCCAAATTAATTTGAAATTCATGGCGTCATACATGTCTGAGTAAATTCTAGCGTTTAAAGTGTGGTGATGCTTCGGCCCAAGCACTTGGCTAGTTCGAGCGGATTCCGTGGTTTCAGAAGGCGAGTGTTAAATGTCACGGGGGGCGAACCCCCTACAAGAACCAGGCAGGACTCGTTTGTGGTCACGGGGGGCGAACCCCCTATCGTCCCCTTCACAGAGAAGAGATAACAGTCTATAACCTTGAGATCCAGTTGAACAAACCTGAATTCCATATCTATGACAAGTAACGTGCCCCTTACTCAGTTAAGAACAAACTCGGGTCACTACATTGATCCATCAACATGTAGGGGAGTCCAAAATCAAGAGGTCCAAGGTCCAAGTCGGAGTCCTATTCAGAAAATAAAGAGAAGTCCAAGTTGTATACAAGAAGGAAAACTTATCCTTGTGGAACCGGGACTCCTTGAAGCTGCTGACTTAGACTAGGGTTTTTCCCTTAGTTTTCTGTATAAATAGGCCATGTATAGATCAGTTTTAGGAGTCTTTCAATTGCTCAAAAACCATAGTATAGTCTTACTGTCAGAACCCACCCCGGGTTAAACCCCTTTAACCCGAAGTAAATCCTGCGGGGACCACCTCAAGGGAACTTCTTACCGAAACCCCCTTGAAATGGCCAACCCTTCCTACACAACTAGCTAAACCGGGTTAGTCAGAGCAGTCTACAGAGATGATTACCCCAAAGAATTTCAAGCAGCAACGGAATGATCGACTATGCCTCGACTCTCGTACGCGCTCGACCTCCTCTCAAGAACCCTGCATCACTGGGCATTTAAAAATGAAAGGCCCAGGGGAGAAACATTTAAAAACTGTTAGAGTGAGTGGACGAAAATCAAATATGAGAACTCTATTTCCTTTAATGCTCTCCCAAAACTTTAATGATTTAAATAACATTTATGCATGCCCACAATTACTAAATTTTCCACAAATGCATAATAATATAAAACCAATAAGGATTATGGAAAGAGATACATTCACAAACACAATAAGTCTGACCTCTCAGACTAGGGTCGGAGCTAAGAGCTCTAGTTGCGCCCTCACGCTATGCTAGCTATATTAAACGGTAATGGACAACCCTTATAATATCCACCTGACATCTCAGGCGTGTCTGTCCTCTCAGACCAGGGTCGGAGCTAAGAGCTCTAGGTAAAATGGTGATGGACAACCCTTAGAATATCCACCTGACATCTCAGGCGTGTCTGTCCTCTCAGACCAGGGTCGGAGCTAAGAGCTCTAGGTAAAATGGTGATGGACAACCCTTAGAATATCCACCTGACATCTCAGGCGTGTCTGTCCTCTCAGACCAGGGTCGGAGCTAAGAGCTCTAGTAGCGCCCTCACGCTACTCTAGCTAGCATAGTCATTGGACAACCCATAAAGGAAATTCACAACAATACTTTACTCAAATACTCTTCCCAAACAAATAAATAAAACTATTCCTCGACATATAAGCATAAATCCAAATAAAAATATCCAAGCACCCGAGGAACATATCATTCTCGAAACAATCATAAAAACCATGCAATTAAATCAATAATTAAGGCATGCATTCATTTAAAAATAATCTGTCCACTCACAGTACTATTGCGACCTTCTTCCCGCTCGGAAAGCTCCTCGAGCGAAACTCTCGAACTAACCGCGTAGTCGAGACCGTCTCACGTACGACCAGAGACTGTACCAACAAATCATCATATTAGTCGTTCACAGTTGACTTGGTCTTTTCCTAGTTTGACCAGGAACTCCTATTTGACCACAAGTTGACCGAGTTCCTTTTTATGACACTTTAACCTTTTTGACTTTCTTTCCCGGTTATCGACTCTTAACTCAATTTACCGGAAGTCCGACTCAGCTTCCGAACTTTCCTTTATTACTTTAACTTAACGTTAGGGTGTCACGTATTAATTCGTTGAATTACTATGGACACCATACGTGTCACATTAATCAGTACATTTAACCTTGAGTCGATTTACCGATTTAACCTTTCCTCATAACCGGTAACCTTCCATAAAGGGAAAGTTTCCCAAAATGGAAAGTTTCCTAAATTGGTAAGTCTTCCTTAAAATGGGAAGTTTCCCAAAATGGAAACTTCCTACTTACGTCTAATTTTCCGTAAATGTCTCAATTACGAATTAACCGTACTTTTTGACTCGAGTAACGAGGATTCGATTTCTACCTCTTCGGCATTCTGCCGGTTTACGGTATCACCGGAATCTTCGCCGGATTCCGGTAACTTGCCGGAATTTCGCCATAGTTTCCCCGTTTCCTTCGTCACCAAGTTATCGACATGAAACAACGTAAATAACACAATATCAGCAACCCAACAACGATTCAAATAACACCAAACAGTAAAAATGCCGCAATCACACTATAACCTCCCATCTAGACTTCTTTCACAACTCACCAAGAAAACATGTTCAGAATCCTCAATCGAAACCAAAAGAGCTAATTGAGAACCACACATCATCCCCGCCGCCGTTGTGCACAGTGCCAAGAACGGCAGTCCTCCACTGCCAAAACACAAATCCTTCATCTCCCAACCAAACTCAAAATCAATTATACAGATAGGTAAAACTCGGCTAACTGACCGATTTTCATACATGAATCGAATCCAAAACTCACCTGAAATCATTGAACCATCACCAGAAAACGCAGCAACTCATCTGCTCTGTTCTCCCTCCTCAAAGCTCCTCTTGGAAAACAAAGACCACCAAGATGTTCGCCGTGACGAGGCGAAGCATCCAACACCGTTCTGACTTGCCGCCGTGGTCCAAATCGGAAAAAACCAGATTGCACCCTAAAACTTCTCTCCTCTGATTCTCTCTCACCGGAGCTTCTCTGCCGAAACCAAGACCACAGACGTGTTGGGGACAGCGAGGCGAAGCTCGGGTCACCGGTGCGCCGCCGAGAGAAGAACATTTGAGGGAGGTGAAATCGGAGCACAGTGACGGAGTCGAGAGGAAGAACAGCCGGTCAACCCCTCACTTTGGTTTCTGACCGAAGTCAACTCCTCTTAAATCCTTTTATACTCAAATCAACGGTTAAGATCAAAACCCTAATAGATCTAATGGTTCAGATTAAAGAGGGTGAAAAGTGAAAAGGTTAAATGGTAAAAACTATTTACCAGAATAGTAATTGGAAATTACCGTAAACTTCAGAAATTCACAGAAATTAGCCGGAAGCTCCGAAAAATATTCCGAAAATACCGGGAGACTCGTGTCGACACGTACTACAACATCGAGTCATCAATTCAGGTATTTGGAGTACTTTTAAAAACTCGAAAATTAACTCGAGCGATAACTTATCGAATTACCGATCGTAATTAAAAGTCCTCGGTAACTCGTGAATCTCTGTGAAAGGTAACTTTTATTAACTTCAAAAGATTCGGGGTGTGACACTTACTGTATCCAAAAACCCTTAAACACAGAAAATCACAAGCTGTTCCGCCACCATTCTCATCCACTACCGACTGCCATCTTCCACCGAATCATCCTTTCATCCTTACCGATCTGTATAGGTAGGTTAAGCATGAAATCCTTCATGGTTTTGTGTAATAATTTTCTGTGTAAAACAGTTCTTTATGATATATATATATATATATATATATATATATATATATATGTTTTGGTTTTGCATAATAAGCATGTTTATGAACTCTTCTTTGTGATTTGCACATGAATAAGTTTATTGTGTAACGACTTAGATTGCATGTTAGGATTATGATTTAGTTTAAGTTGTGTATGTTTGTGTGTTTAGTAGATGTTGAATTGATTAATCTTCACCCGAGCATATAATCGAACCTTAGGTTAATTTGAATGATCACAAGCTAGCTATTAGGGGGGTGTTTCATGCGCCGTAGTATTCTAGGTTGAGTTCACCGCGTCGGGCTCTCAATTGTAGTTGCTGCCAAGGGATGGTAGGGTGAGATATTTACATGCTAATAGGATGAGTGACGACATACCTAGGATCATGTCTCCAACGACTCGTGAACGGTAAGTGTATTTTGTGTTAATGTGATGCGCGTCGTAAGCATTAAACAAGATGACACATAAACTTAGGATGATGCGCGTCGTAAGTTCTAAGTTACATGAGAAGTCATAAAAAGTTGGAATTAATTTGCATCTATGATAACATAAACGTAATAACTTGATCTTTCATGAAACTTATGTGTTCTCTAATCGGTGTTTGCTATATCTTGTGCTTGAGTATTGATTGACCAATGTATGTAAATATTTTGCTTCTTTTCTTTATATGTTTCGAACCACCCTATAAATCCCACATAATATTTTGTATATATGTTTATACTTGTATTCTTTTGAAAGTACTAATGATTTGTTTTGCAGAATATAAATCCTTCCCTAGTGTCCCCGGTTAGAACGATCCCTACTTACTAAAGCTACAATGATAGGGTTTTTAATTGCACAGGTTAATTCTTGACAGGTCACATTCAGGGTCGAACTGATCCAGAGTGTTTGAAGAGCAAGGAAGCTCCAAGCGCCACCAGGAGCTGCCCAGGAGCAAGGAGGAAGGAGGAGAAGGCCAGCGGAGCTCCGTCGGAGGAGTTCTGCCGGAAAAACAGTGGAGGAAGCTTCAAGGTAAAATCTCGATCTTTTCTTCTGTTTGTGTTGTTGGATAGCCTAGGGTGTGTAGAAGGAGGAAAAAGGAGCTTAGGGACTCGATTTGGCCGGAAACCAGACCTTTTCCGGTGACACAGTCGATCGGAAACCGGCACGGTAAAAACCGGAGTTTTTACCCCGTCAGTTTCACTTTTACAGATTTACCGAGGGGCTAAAGTTACCAAATTACCCCTGGCAGATTTACTAATTACATTTACTGTTTTACCCACCTTTACTGTTTTTTTACTATTTACTGTTTATTTTTTACTGTTTATTTTAACTATTCACAGATTGACTTTGACTGTTGACTTTTACAATTCACTGGTTGACTTTGACCGTTGACTTTTACTATTCACTAATTGACTTTTGACCGTTGACTTTACTGTCGATCGTTGACTTTTATGATTTCAAAGTTGACTTTTGACTTTTACCGTAGAACACTTATTTTTACGTTTTCGAACACTACGGTTAAATATTTTAAAGGCTTTTGATTTACAAACGTGGCAAAACAACGTAAATTAGACCCTGAATAAGAAATAATCCTGAATTCTCACCGGTTCGAGAATCGGAGTGTCAAATAAGTTAGACCCTAATGTCGGAAAGATAAACAAAGAATATTTATCAAGTCATAATCGTAGATAGTAAATGCTCGAATTACATATACCTGACTGTCATTGTTATCTCACCCACAGACTCAGGAGCACATCGACGTTGGCTTCAGGAGGACCAGGAGTTAGAGCGCTGCCAGCTGTATCAGCATATCAGGTAGTAGGGGGGCACGCCCAATGGGTGAGCCGAAACCCTCCCGGGTTGGTGTCTTTTTCTTACTTACATATAAAAGTATAGCTGCATTGTTTTATTATATGACCACAACATTTGGTGTGCGTGTGTGCGTTTGGATCAAAAGAGTAGCACCGTTGTCCTGATTTCCGGTGCTTAGCCTGAGAGCGACGGGACCTAGTGTTTAGACTACGCCTCCCACGGTGTCGATGACCATGAACCTCCGGATGGGCAATGTCCTATTTATTTTAATTATCCCACTTACGCTCGTCTCGCACAAAGTTAAGCGAGCCGTAAGTGCGGTGCGCTGCTACGAGAGATTAGTTGGGCATTAGCTGTAAATGGACGCTCTCGCTACTATTCGTTTATTGACGCATAGGTAGTTGGCCCCGGTTTGCTGTGAAGACAAACCCGGGATTTTCGGCCATGTGGATCCTGAGAGTTCTTTCTTGTGTGGTCAACATGTTTTACTCGAGCTTTGCGTGCGTGGCTATTGCATATGTTTTTAAATGCCCTGGACGTATTATTATACGTTATGTACATATGTAAACTATATGTTTTCTCATGGGTTTTAAACCCTGACTTGGTTGGCTTTGGGCCCCATTTGGGTTAGCGAGGACGAGTTGTTCATCCCTACATCTTTTTAGGTCTTCAGCACCCATCTTTGGAGGAGCTGGACTAGGAGCTCGTGGAGCTGGACTAGGAGCTCGTGGAGCGACGTTGGTCATCGTGCATTTCTACTTTCGGGGACTCTCGTTCTGGTGTGGGCTCCATATCTTATGATTTCCGTATTTGGTATTTTTAAGTAATCTGTTGCATACTTTGAGACATCATTCGGGCTTTTTATTTCCGAGACCTTTTTCCCTTTATTTATATTTGTCTCGGGTATTTTCATTTGCTACCTTCCGCTTGTAAAATAATTGTATGCTATTCTGCACATTTGACATTTCATATTTGACTTTCATATCATTTGTGTGCTGGTTATTTCCTTTATAGCCTTGTGGTTTCGATCCGGAGGGTTATTAATACGTCCAATGACGTAGTGATTTCTCTCTAGACCGGGATCACGGCGGTTACCGTCGTGTTCCGGGGCCGGAAATAGTCCCGGGATGCGACAAAACTTCTAACCAAACGTCCTTAACCTCCGTTCTCAAAATATGGAATTCTCACGATACATCCTCAAAATATGAGAATGTATCATTTTTGACCACACACCACAGTAACAAAATAGTTACACATTACCAGCATAACTAGATTCCAATTTACCACCTCCCTAAAGAGGATGGTAAACACGTACTCCAATGGGTTATACCCAGGTAAAACTCCAGCTACCGAAACAGTGACGTTAGCACACCAACTTCATTCCTACGTCACACTAACACCAAGTCCTTCAAGACTCGTATCCCTATCTTTAGTGCTCCAAGCACTCTTGCTCCATAACTCGGTGGCTTGCTGCCACTTCTAACATGTTCCTTAAATTTCGAAACCAATTACCTTTAATTACAACTAGTAACGCTCGCTCGATCTGAAAATTGAACTCTAACACAGCCAACCTGGAGGCCCCTCCACAGGTGTACTAATTAATAAACTTCAACTAATCGATGCACAACATACTTAAATGTTGACCTGTGCTCCAAGGCATCTGGTGACACGATTTAATTTCTACCTTCACAATATATGGCCTATTGACCATTGTCACCAACAATTCAAATCATGCTTGGACTCACTAACAATTTAAATCTTTCTAGTACTCCAATCATGGGTGGCTGAAGCGATGAGAATCCACTCGTAGCTAATAGCAGCAATGCAGGCATCTAGGGTAGCCCCAACTATTAGTCTTAGTGGTTGTCCCATAAACATCAAGTGACCGAACCAACCTTCACTTCCTTAACTTTCTCCAGTAGCATGACATCATGGACTCGTCACCAGAAACAAGTCCATTGATCACAAAATGACTACACTTAAGTCCTTGAGTTATTCTACTTTTATATGTTCGTTGGTTTCCCCGAAACCACACTTAAGGCAAACGTTAACAAAATCTTGGCAATCGTCAAATCTTAATATTCATCTTCTCTGAATAATCTCACTATGCAACTCCAAACACATTTCCCAACATAGAACAATCACTTTTAATATCTTTTTACGACTCTTCACTTCTAAGAGTCTCATAACTCGAACACCAAGGCCTCGCCTTAGGTTTTTACAATATCCCCGCCAACAAACACAATAGCCTTCCAGGCATGAATCAAATGTTTCACCACCGAGCACTTACACAAATGCTCAAGCAACGTTAAATAACGTGAGTTTTCAACTCGAGTTCCCAACACCTAACTCTATTTCCAAAACTTCATTAAGCATTGGGGAACTCATAAAAATAAATACGTAACAAGCTTACCTTGTTCCTTACAAAAACTCTCTGTGAGGTCGGCGTACTGTGGCATAGTCTTGAAGATTCAATTATTCATGGAACCACCCGGTCCATAACTCAACAAAGAAGTACTAACTCATATCCTTAATAAACACTAAGTGTCCAAAGCATAAAATGCCGATGGATCCGCCGCAGTCGGACCATCACTCTATAGACGCTAAATGCTACTAAGTACATGAGGTAGTTACATGAAATGATAATCTAATGCTCTGATACCAACTGTCAGGACCCACCCCGAGTTAAACCCCTTTAACCTGAAGTAAATCCTGCGGGGACCATCTCAAGGGAACTTCTTACCGAAACCCCATTGAAATGGACAACCCTTCCTACAAACCAACTCAGCACTTCCATGAGTATTTAAAAACAACCCCTAACTCACGAAGCCATCCTGCTCCCCAAATCATATCTACGCTTCACTAACCTATTCAACTAGCTAAGCTGGGTTAGTTAGAGCAGTCTACATGGAAGTTTTACCTAAAATAATGTGCAAGCAGCAACGAATTAATCGACTTTGCCCCGACTCTTGTACGTGCGACCTCCGCTCAAGAACCCTGCAACACTGGGCATTTGAAACGAAGGGCCAGGGAAGAAACATTTTAAAATAATATTAGCGTGAGTGGACAAAAATAAAAGGATAAAAGATAAGTATCTTTTAATGCTCTTCCGTTGGTTTTCCAAAAAATCCACATGCACGCAACCAATAGACAATGAATAAATAAATCCTTAAGAAAATCCCTTGGCTCAAATCCATAATTTAAATGTGAGGTGTTAACCTTAACCACGAGAAAACAACAGACACGCTCTACCACGAGAGGGTCTATTGACCAGCTCAATCGGAGAGAGTCTCATGACCCGCTCTACTCGGGAGGGTCCAACCGACCAGCTACCACCGAAGAGGGTCCTGACCTGCTCTATCCGGGAGGGTCCTACTGACCAGCTACCACCGAAGAGGGTCCTGACCTGCTCTATCCGTGAGGGTCTTACTGACCAGCTACCACCGAAGAGGGTCAGACCAGCTACTATCTAGAGAGGGTACCATCTCCATCTGGAGAGGGTACCATCTCCATCTGGAGAGGGTCCATGCTAGCATGCAATACATATAATCATATCCTTGAAAATCCTTTAAAAACCTCGTGGTAAAATAAATCGAAAATCAAGTCAAAACTCCCATGACTTTACCCCAAATACATTGGATTTAAAACATTTCCAAGAACCCGAAACCGGTTATCTGACTTTACTTTAAAATTCTTAAATCCAAGAGCCAAGTTTCCCCTTTTAAAAATAATCCCCCTCTATAACCTAAAATGGTGATAACAATTAAAAACCATATTCCGGGAAAATCCTTTATAATCACGGGAAAGGTAGGAACCTCTTCCCCGGCTAACTTATCTTTAAAAAGTATTAAATTCCCATTTTTCCAAAATCACCATAAAACTTAAAATGAAGGAAATTCATAAATAAAGGAGAGACTAAATAAAATCTATTGCATTCATTAAATTTAAAATAAAAGTCCACTCACAGTACTTAATGCGGCCTCCTTAATGCTCGGAACACTCCTCGAGCGCTAACTCAAAATATCCACATGGTCGAGTCCAATCCCACGTTCGACCATTGGCTGTAAAATTAAACCAATATATTAGTCTTTCTATCATTGACTTGATCTTTTCCTAGTTTGACTAGGAAATCCTATTTGACCAAGAGTTGACCAAAATCCTTTCTTTTAACAACTTTTCAATCATTACGCTTAAATCCGATTATCGATTCGAAGTTTGGTTTCCGTTTACGCCACCTTAGCACATGTATTTTTCTTTACTAAATCATTTGACGGTAGGTAACACATAGTAATTTGTGGAATTACTATGGACACTCGATCAACCACTTAACCAATTTACGGGTTATGAGTTGATATATCCGGCATGAAATTATTCGAATTATTTACAGTGCCCAACTCGGTTTCTAACTAAGATTCCTGAGTTGCCTAGAATCTCACTTAAAGATCCGGTTGTCTTAATTTAACCGGTTAACTAAGATTGACCTTTCCCTTTTTCCTTTTATTGGCCAACTTTCCATAAATGGAAACCATCCAAAAAGGGAAAGTTTCCCAAAAATGGAAAGTTTCCTAAAATGGTAAGTGTTCTTTAAAATGGGAAGTTTTCCAAAATGGAAACTTCCTACTTACGTCCAATCTTTCCGTAAATATCCTAATTACGATTCAATTGACACTTTTCGACTCAAAGCTTAACGGGGATTCGATTTCTACCTCTTCGGCATTCTGTCGGTTTCACTGCAACACCGGAAACCGTCACTGGATCTCGGTAACTTCATCACTGCAACACCAGTAATGACAGCATCAACAACATCATGGCACAAGAATTAACCACAACACAGTAGCCCTAGGGAACAACAATTTACCTCCAAAATCGATCCGAGGCAGAAACACCAGACCTCTGCCTGTGCTCCCTAAACTCTCACACTTAACATCTCAAAATGCCATGTTTGCCAACGCCTCCACGGCTCTCTGCCGAGTTGGCCTCTTTGCTCCTTAACCTCCTCCTCGGCTCCTTTTTCCCCCTTCTGTCCTTCCCTCGACCTCCTCTGCCGGTCACTGACCCGAGCCCAAAACCTCTCTTTGTTCGAATTCGATTGTCAGCAGCTACAATAGCTCGGAGAGGACGTCAGAGGTGCCAAGAACTGGAAGAACCACCTCGTCGGAGTCGAGAACCCGGAACCCAGAAAACTGTGAAAACAGGGAAGAGAGAGATTTTCAATTAGGGCTCCAATCTGAGGTTCAAGGCAGTAGAAAGGAAGAAGAAGAAGAAGAAGAAGAAGAAGAAGAAGAGAAGGGGAGAAGAATCATACCGTCAACGCGCTCTGACGCCGCCTAGAACGGCCAGAATCCGGCGATGGTCACCGCCTGGTCTCGGCGTCAATCTCCCTCCATGGTGGACGAAAAGATGGTTGAAGGACTGGGCTAAGTTAAGGAGAATGAGAGGAAGTGAATGGTTGTGGTCCGCCGGCGAGTAGTGGCCGGAATCGCCGACGTCGAGCGGAGGTTACCGGAGCAGGAGGAGTGCTCGGGGAGCTCAAGTTGACCGGGTAGGGGATCTTTGACTTCGGTCAAAGGTCTCACCCCTATATATAGGAAAATGGATGGTCCAGATTCATTCTGGGATCGATCCAACGACCCAGATTCAAAGAAGGTAAAACGGTAATTAGTTAAATGGTAAAAACTATTTACCGAAATAGTAATTGAAAATTACCATAAACTTCAGAAATTCACATAAAATAGACGGAGGCTCCGAAAAATATTCTGAAAATACCGGGAGACTCGTGTCGACACGTACTACAACATCGAGTAATTAAATGAGGAATTTGGAGAGTTTAGAAAAACTCGAACGATAACTTATTAAATTACCGGTCGTAATTAAAAGTTCTCGGTAACTCACAAGCCCTTGTAAAAAGTTAACTTTTAGGTACGGGGTGTTACAGTTATTTACAGAAGATGACAGTAATACTGTTAGAAAGATCAAAGAGCTAACTAAGAACCTGCCTCATTTACAGTTACCTGAAGAAGGAGATTTGATCTTTTTGCAAACCGATGAAAGTGATTATTACTGGGTAGGAGTTGTCTTGGCTATTGGCCCAGATACAAAGAAGTTTAATGCAGTAGAGTTAAACTATTCTACTGGAGGCAAAGAAGTCTTTGCTCTTATTATGAGTATAAAGGGGGTTGAAGCCTTTTTAGTGAGCAAATTTGTGGTTATGACTGATAATAAAAGAGTAAAAATTTTTAAAAACTGTCAATTAACTGATGCTATAGATAGGAAAAGAGTGCTGATGTCAGGACCCACCCCGAGTTAAACCCCTTTAACCCGAAGTAAGTCCTGCGGAGACCACCTCCCAAAGAAGATTCTGCCGAAAAATTCGACATAGTCTCCCTTGAAAAGTGGACAACCCTTAACCTGCAATAACCCACGATACACTTCTAATACCAATATCCATCCGAAACTCCTGGAGCCATCCTGCTCCCAATAACCAACAACTCCACATGATACACATCTAATAAATCCAACAATTAATTCAACATCTCCAAATATAAATGATTCATAACATTCCAAGTCCCTAAGAGTTCTCCAACAAATAAACTACCCGATGTGTATCAGAGCGTCTAGGATAAAAGCAGAAATATAGATATATTACAAGTAGGTCAACCCGGAACCTACTGTTAGTGCGGGAAGTGGCGGTAACTATGCTTGGCCTCCAAGTGGTCTAGATAGGTCGAGCACTGCAATCTTGGCATTTAAAACCGAAAGGCCCAGGGGAGAAACATTGAAAAACGTTAGAGTGAGTGGACGAAAAATAACATATAAAAACTCTACTTTCCTTTAATGCTCTCCCTCTAGTTTCTCTAAGAAAATCCGCATGCAAGTAAATCATCAATGATGCCTTGGCTCAAACATAAATAATTAAAATGTGGGGTGTTAACCTCATCCACGAGAAATCTGACCCGCTCTATTCGGGAGGGTCTATTGACCAGCTACTATCCGGGAGGGTCCAATGACCAGCTACTACCGAAGAGGGTCCCGACCTGCTCTATCCGGGAGGGTCCATTGACCAGCTACTACCGAAGAGGGTCCCGACCTGCTACTATCCGGGAGGGTCTATTGACCAGCTCCACCGGAGAGGGTCCATGCTAGCATACAATCCTTATATCCTTTTCCCTTTTTAAAATCCCTTTAAAACCAGTAAAACCTGTAAAACCTCGTGGGAATAATAATAAATCGAAAACCCCTTTAAATCTGTGAGCCAAGTTTCTCCTTTTAAAATCATCCCCCTCCAAATCCCAAAACGGTGATAATCAATAAACCATAACCCGGGAAAATCCTTTAAAATCACGGGAAGGGTTTGAACCTCTTTCCCGGCTTGTTTGCCTTTAAAATCCGTAAATCTCATTTTCCCAAATCACGGTAAAACATATAAATGGAGGAAATCATATATGCAGGAGAAACTAATGAAAGTATAAAGCATGCAATTTAATTTAAAACAAATGTCCACTCACAGATGCCGCTAGGTCTGCCGGCTACTAGATGGCTGCTCAGCTCGAGCTCTCCCACGTCCTGTCCAAAACACATAAACAGGTCTTAAACCCATAATCATAGTGAGGGCAATAATAACACGCTCTACCCATAGCGTTCAACCTTAACCATCTATCAAAAGTGTGGGGTGTCGGTCTCTAATACTCCAAATAGCGTACAAACTCTTAATCACGCTTTCACGCCTAGCCGGTTCTCCCTAAACGACCGGTTATCCTTTAATTACACAATCAAAAACCCCAAACCTTTCAAACATACTTAACATATCAATTAAATCCCTAAAAATAGTAACTGCCCTTTAATGGCCTTCTCTTAATTTTCACAATTTAATGGGCAAGAAAAACTGCCCAAAAAGTGGCGGCTCCGCCGCCGGCGACGGCTGCCGGCAGAAATTCCGGCCAAAATTCCGGCGACCTCGGATCGCCACCAAATTTTACCAGTAGCTTCGTCTCATCATTTGGGACAACTTTCTAGTTCAACTCGAAGGCCAATTCGGCCTCTAACTAGGTCAAAAACTCGATGAACAGTAAACCCCGAAAAATTACACTACAAAACTTCAAATCCTCAATTCTTCCTACACACTTCGAATCAAGCTACCAAATTCTAGGGGATTGTAGTACACCTAAAACCCATCCTAAACATATAAAGAACTCATCAAATGGTGATCTAGGGAGGGAGAAATTCGATCCCGAAATTCTACTGTACACATGAAGAACAAATCGGAATTTCTCCCACTTTACGGCGAGTTAGGTCGGAAAGCTTACCTAGAATTGAAGTAGACTCGGAGGCCGAACTTTTGGGACCGGTGTGGTGGCCTGACGTGGCCGGACGGCGGCGCTGTGGCGCGCGCAAGATCCGGCATTGTTTTACCGATCGGGAGGAGAAAAACGCGGGGAGAGAGAAAAAGAGGCTGGGGTGAAAAATCTGATTTTTCACCCCGGTAACTCCTATATATAGCCATTTTACCGCACAGTAACTTTACATTTTTAGACCATAACTTTCTCATACGATCTCCGATTTGAGCGTGCTACGTGTCCACGAACTCGTAACGACGCCCTCTACAACTTTCAAGAAGGAAGACCTAACGAAAAGCCAACTTTTGACCTTTCACGGTAAAACGGTTACTACGAAATGGTTAAAGATCAAAGTGACTTGGGTAGTAACCGACCGTAAATGGTTTTAAGAACCGGGATGTGACAGCTGAGATAACAAATGTTTTTTCTATCTCAGTATGAATATGATGTTGAAATTGTTGCAGTAACAAGAATTTCTTAATAGACGCCCTTACAAGAGAAATGACAATGTTTCAAAGAGATGACAAGGATGAATGACGCAACCCAAAAAACAGAAAACCAAAATCAAGGGAGAAGATTCTTTGGGAAAGATACAAGGGCGGTGATAAGACTGTATGTCCCCTCCATGACGGAGCAGGTTATCAATTCATTGTATCATATGGAGCAGCTGAAACAAGTCAAGCAACATGTCATGATATGATAAAACCAGCTGATTGAGATAAAAGCTCATAATTGTTCTTGCCAGATAAAAGTTAGTCTGGAGAATCTAGTGAAGAAGAAGAGCTCACTCAGGAGTATTTGTTGTATCCCAAGGATACAACCTCAACTCACCGGTCTCAAGGTAAAAGACCGACTATCCCGTCTCAAATGGTAGACGGTAAAGGCATATCAAGTCTGTTAATGGCTGCTGCTTTGCCAAAAAGTAGGATAACCCCTTTTAGAGGAAACAGATTGCATGTGGTCACACGGAAAAAAATTATTCATGGTCAATCTTTAAATATTTTTAAAGAACCAGTTTTCCAGACAAAAATGTTGTTTGCATTCAAGCAAAAGATTATCATAGATAACATTCTTTATAATTTCTATAAAGAAAATGAAGATCATCTGATTGGAACCCTCAGAGCTCTTACAGAAGAATTCCATGGAATCCATGCAAGAGAGAAAGAAAAGTCTAAGGTGGTATACCTCGAAAATCTAAAAAAGCGCAAAGATCTATATGACAACAATGAAACAGTCTGAATGGTTCAAATTCTATGAGCATCTAGGAAAAGGAAAGATGCTTCCACCAACCTTGTATGCTATTTCTGGCCCAATTATGGGAGATATCTAGTTAATGTTCAAGTTAAACACTCTCAGAAACAAAAACTGTGGCTAATGAAGAATGGTTTTGTTCATAATTTATAGACAAAATCTAATGAAGACTTAGAGGGATTTTCAGAATTGATAGTTCAAGTTGTCAAGAAAATTAGGCCAGACGGTTGTGTCCTGAGATTAAAGTTCATATCAACTCCACCTGAATGGATAATGTTGAAAGAACAAATGAACTATATCTCTCCTTATCATTACATCAGGATAATTCAAGGTCTGATTAAGGGATCAAGTAAGACAAGCGGGAATGGTAGTCCAAATCAGAGTATTCCATGGATGAAAGCCATGACAATCATGTGCATCAAAAACATGGCACGAAGGGATTATGATTCAAGCCTTCTAGCAAGTGGAGAAAAAATAATGGTTACTTGCTATAATCATCCTCCACCAGTGAATTGTGATTTTTTCTCAGCCATCATGAGAAATGAAGTTGACTGCACCCTAGCTACTACAGAATGACTTGAAAAAGTAGTGAAAGAAAAAGAATATAGGATTCCTTATCCCTTTCCTTATGATTCAGACTTAGATAGTGAAGAAAAAGATGAAAAAGCACCAGAAGAGGAATAAGAGGGCCAAGATTCGTTGGCTGATTATGACTGCACTGATGAAAAATACTACAATATAGTAAACATGATAGAGAAATGAGCGGTGGCTAACACATCACGACAAAAGACTTTTCTTTTGTTAAAATTTGTGCGTTCTTTGTTGCTGATGCATCATGACGAAAGACTTTTCTTTTGTTAAAGTTAGTGTGTTCTCCTTTTGCTGCCGACGTATGAAGACAAACAACTTTACTTTTGCTAAAGTAATGTTTGATTCATTTTGTCTCCCACTTTCTCTTAGCTTTGTTTAATTCGGGTTTGAAGTTTGTGTGCTATATAAGGAGCCTCAAGCTTCCGAGAGAAGACATCAAAAAACTTGGAATAGAAGTTGGAAACACTCTCAACCTTACTCTCGAAGTTAGAAACCCAGATAGTGTTAAATAAGAGTGTGAGTGTGAGTCTGTGTGAAGATTTCAATCTGTAATCATTCGGTGTGATGTGCTTTTATTACAAGTAAGTATTTGTACTTGTAAGTATACTCATGAGTAGCTAAATAACTTATAGTTGTTTACCCAAGCGTGAGGCTCTAGGTTCTTACGACGTCTGAAACCGGGCATTCAATTTAAAAACCTTGTTGTGTCTTATTGTAGCATTGGTAAATAGGGTTCGAGTCAATCTGAGGACTTAAGGGGCTCCTACAGTTGTCAAATCAAATAATTTAGTGTGTAAAAACTAAGGAAATTACTTGAAACAAATTAACATCTAAGAATTATTTACAGAATATTTACTCAATTACATTTACAGAATTCATAGGGGGGTTTGGTTTAGTTTCAAACATCCTAAAGACAGAAAATAAATCTAACTAATATATACATGTGATCAATTTCGACACACACACAACCTTCAAACAACAAACATGCCTCAATACGTCATCATATGAACAATCAAAAGATCAACATAATGAATCCAAAATACAAGCTTGAAGAATTCATTACATCCCATTAATTCTGTCACGCCTTGGCCCGAGTTTACCTCCCTAAACTCAAGATAGGACGTGAGAGACCCATCATAAGAGAGATTACCCTCGTAATCCCCCTTGAGAAGAGATAACCCTTACCTAAACCATTTTCAACAGTCCAAATGACACTGAAATAGACCTCACAAAATTTGAGGTTATCATGATTACCGAATTGGATTTTATACTAATTACTTTAGAGGACCTAGGTCTAAATATTATTTGTGACTGCACCCGAATTCCAGTTAGGCTGCCTACGTATCCTGTACTCAGGGATCAAGCCACATGTATCTCTTATTTACTTTAATTTTCAAACCGGATTATTCTCATTCTTCTATTTAGCGGTCCCTTTAATAATCCCGCTAGAAGTGTTCCTATCGTAACCCGGAGTGCAACCCCTCTGCTGGGGCAGCATTAATCATCAATTTATCTAGATGAATTCACGACTATGTCCAAACCGGTAAACAACCTCCGAGCACATAATAATCACATAAATGAATATAAAAGCACTCACGTAACTATACAAATCCACCAAGGGCATATAGGTAAAACCACTTAAGGGGCACCCTTGTAGTTAACTTGAACTGTCAGGGGCAGTATTTTCTTTTGGCCTTAATGACAGTCTTATAAATATATAAAGCAACCAGGGGCATATATGGGATTTCAACCTCAATGGCATCCCTGTAATTATCTCAAACTGCCAGGGGCATATATGGGATTTCAGTCTCAATGACATCCATGTAATTATCTCAAACTATCAGGGGCATATATAGGATTTCATCCTCAATGGCACCCCTGTAATTAACCCGAACTTCTGGGGCAGTTCTAACATTTCACACCTGTAGTAAATGGTAAAAATACCAGATCTATCACGGTAAAAACCTGAGATTTATCCATTTTACCATAATTGGCCCCCCGTCGGCCTACCGACCGTGCCCTACCCTTTCTGGCCACCTTTAAGCAACTACAACAACCCTAGAAAGCCTAGGGGAGGAGAAAGCACTTCCAGAACCGCCGGACGTGCCTCCATGCGTCGCCATCTGTGATGTCCACGCACCTCCCTAAAACCTTTGATTCTGGTCACACTGCCAACTACAAAAATAAAGGTCAAGGCAAGAGGAACACATGTATACCTGGAACTTAGTCTGATTCGCCATGAATTTCCCCAAAACGACGCCGCAAGGGAAGAACTCAACCCAACCACTCTACACCCTGAATCGAGCCTCAACACCTCCTAGGATCGAACCAGGACGCCAAGATGAAGTTATATCGACAGGTTTCATGTCTCATCGCCGGAGAACTGGTCGGATCTTTGCCAGACCTGAATATTTACTGTTTGGGCTTCGATTCTCCCAGAACAAGGCGAATCAACCCCTTCCACCACCATAGGGAGGGTCGTCCCACCGAGACGAAGAGAACTAGATCGGCCCTGCTGCCTGGGTCGACCGGAATCTAACACAATTGTCGGGTCGGGTCAACCGGTTCCAGGTCAGGTAAGCTGGATTTTTCTAATACTGAAAGAGAGGGAGCGGGCTCCGAGTCAGTGAGAAAGAGGTTCCCTCCTTCTATTTATAGCAATTTTCTTAAATAGTAACCCTCGTAATTTCTTCTTAAGAACTCCGATTAAATTATAGGACGTACCCACAAGTTCGTATTAACGTCCTCTACAACTTTCCCTAAGGAAGTTTCCCCAAATTCTCGACTTATCGCAAAGTCTCATTTTTACGGTAAAGTAAATAACATTTATTACTTCAGTAAACTAAATAAATTCATATTACTTAGCCCGTAGCTCCGGAAAATATTCCGGACATATCAGAGGACATACCGAAGGACTCGTATTAATATATTCTACTCCCTTGGAACATAAAATATATTTTCTCCAAAAACTGAAAATATCTTGATATTATACTCAAATAATAATTAGGAGAAACTAACAGCGCGGTTGTCTTATAAAAATTTTGGGGCTGGGTGTTACAATTTACCCCCTTATAAAAATTTCGTCCTCGAAATTTCCACTGCAGGACGTAAAACTACCCACCATTCCAAATAACATCATTCTTTACTTTACCAATAAATTCGCAGCAAAACTATAGGGAAAAAGATCACACTCTTTGCTTCCATAGAAGTCATTCCTTTAATTACATTCATTTAAAGATGATCCACATTCCAATACTTTATTTGTCCAACTGTTAAGGAATGTCGTCAAGTTTCACTGTACGGAACTTCACGCAGACAAGAGTCACAAGCTCTATGTACTAATTCCTTTAGAAATTGAAGTCTTCTCGTAATTGCAATACGAGATACACAACTACGCCCGCTTTGATACACTTTCTCGGGCACGATACCCTCGTCTCATCACTTTCGTCGTAAATTGACTCCACAAGGCTTGCCTCTTAGCTCTTCTCGAGTTAATTCCCGAAATGGCAATTAAGACAATCTGATAGCTTTTCGAGAAATAAACGTAGACTAACTCGTAGTTAATACGTATGCTCCACTTTTATAACTGCCACACTTGACACTTAACGCCAATGTCTTTCTCGTGGAAGGATGGAAATGCTACAGTCCATCACCGTAGGGGAAACATACGTCTCTCGAACCTTTCGAGAAAAAAGAGACGTGCACTTTCTACACTAGGCCTTGAGGCCATGGATGTATTATCTTCTGTGTCCTTCAATCAAAAATTCTCATTTCTCGTTTCTTGTACCCTAACTTTCAATCACGGGGCTCGAACGAACTTGCATACCACAATGTGATCTCAAAACTGCTCACTCGGGCTGATGAATCCGCAAAGCGCCTTCTTGCCAACATGGATGTCATCTTCACATACTTAGTCACAAATGAATTTCCTCATCCTACTCCACTCTCACGAGAAAGAGTCTACAGTAAGGCATTTCACAACAATAAGAACTAATATGCTCGCACACTAACTCATGTGTGCTCATTTCCTGCCTACAGGACAAAAGATCAACTCAAAATCCTGCATGCATTTCATGGTGCTTCCATAATCAATTTCAATATCACAATATTGCACCAATCAGCTCAACATGTCTCAAGTGTCACGTCCATAAATATTTATTATCTGTCAACCCAAAATCTCCTTCCTCATGAGTGGGTTTTCCTCTAAGAGATACCCCGATCTCTTTTACCAAAATTCAACCACCACTCATGCAAGTGATCATAAGCAAACCAAATCGTCTCCAACTATACCCTTAGAAATTTGGAATACTTCATTCTTAAATTTTATATACTATTCATAACTAGCGTGGACATGTCAGTCTCTCAGGCTAGGGCTGGAACTTCTCATGTGTGGAAAACATTAGAATGAGTGGACCAAAAATCAATGCCAAAATAATGGTTCAAAACCAAAAATTCAAATTTTATTTTCCCTCGAAAATAATCCAGGCCTTACACCAAAAATAAATAAATTCCTGGCCCACGACCAAATATAAATTCAATCACGGCCTGCAGCCGAATATAAATCAAATCACGGACTAAAGCCAAATATAAATCAAATCATGACCTGCAGCCGAATATAAATCAAATCTCGACCTGCAGCCAAATATAAATCAAAGCACAGCATACGACCGAATATAAATCAAATCATGGCCTATTGCCAAATAAAAATCAAATCACGGCCTATAGCCGAATACAAATCAAATTCCTGCATGCATCTAAATATAAATCAAATCACGGCCTGCAGCCGAATATAAATCAAATCATAGTCTGCCGCCAAATATAAATCAAATCACGTCCTACAGCCGAATATAAATCAAATCATGGCCTGCAGCCGAATATAAATCAAATCACGGCTTGCGGCCGAATATAAATCAAATTTGGAACAGAATTTCACAAATGATCGATCACTTATACCAGGGTCGGAGCTAAGAGCTCTAGCGTACCTCTCAGTGAGAACGCAATCCCGCGCTAATACTATTATCTCCCCCATAGGAAGAGGAGCGCAACGAGTGGCACGCTTCCACTCCGCTGAACGAGCTCTTAGCTCTGACCCTAGCCTGTGAGGCTCACTGTATTGTTTGTTACTAGCTAGCAGACAACGTCTCACCCACTGTATAGTGAGAACACAAATCCCGTATATCATCCACTCTCCGTGAGAACACATATCCCGTGCTTCCACTCCGCCGAACAGGAGCGCTGCCTGGCGTGCTTCCACTCCAACAAATGAGGAGCGCCGCCCGCTAACTAGCTATAAACATCGGACGACCCTTTTATGGTGAAATTAAAACAAATTCCCGATATATAAATCTAGACCCGAAGCCTATATATAAAATCCAGGCAATTACCAAAAATTATAACCCAAATTCCGGCAACATGCCAATAACCAAATCCCAGTAAAACATCGGGTCCGATTCCCATCTGTACGACGGGTCTTTCCCATCGAAAACCATTCAAAACCTAGATGAAAATAAGTGAGCTGAATCCATAAATCAAATGGAAATAAACAAATAGAAACCCTCCACTGAGACGCTCGCAAAACCAAAGGAATCGAAAATATACAAAAACCTGGAAAATCGTACTTACTGGAAAAATTTTAAAACCATTTAAGTAATAACCCATGGCATGTATTTCTTTAAAATAATTCAAAGGTCCACTCACCATACTGGCAACGCATGTCCTGCTTCAGGTACGATACTCTAACCGTCCTCAAGTAATTACTTCATATTCAGTAATGTTTCTCATGTCCCTATATGGTTCCCTGTGAGTTGTCCTTGTCTCAAGAGGAAAAATTTCAAAAATAAATTAGGAAAGTCAGAATAAAAAAAGATTCAAAGAAATAGGTAACTTTCTCCTTTCTAAAACAAGAAAATTTCCTAAACGACTTATCCTCGACTTTTGTGACTTCTTGAGTTTCCTAGTTGCACTAGGAATCCTTCTCTGATTAGGAATCCGCTCAATTCTCTTGTTTTAACCTTCTTTTGTGTAAACCTGCCTTTATTGACTCTAAAATACAAAACATGTTAGAAATAAAGTTATTAAGGAAATAACGAAGCTAAATAGGATCAGAAATACATTAAAAATGTAGCATAAAATGCTTCTATCAAATTCCCCCACACTTAGCTTTTCTAGTTCCTTAGCAAAACCAAACTAACAAACTGACTCTAAATAAAACGAAAACAAAATAAAACAATCAAACTAATAAACAAATAGATTCGCCACACTTTCACACAAGTGACGGTTATTCAACTCTAATGCCCAAAACATTTGTCTCAAAATCTCTTACCTCATGGCATCAAAATTAGCACTCAATCAAGAATTATTCCATGAAATTTAAAAGCTAATTGTCATGCGCATATCACAAGTTACAATGGTGATAATGTAGCTCAACATGTTTCAAATAAGTATGATTCATTCTCACAAGGTATGCACTCAATCTTCACTTTAAATTTCAGGCTAAATCACTCAAAAAGTATGCAAGAGATACAACTTGCATGTATAAGAACAAAAGCTCATTAGTAATAAACCTCATGAAAGAATATGATAACATGCACAAATGAACTAACCATACGCTCATTTTCATGAAAGACTCCACAGAATTATAAGCTGTCATCTTAAGGATCGAGGAAAAACTTATCAAGGTTATAATGGGACTAGGATAGAGGTATGAATTTATGGGTAAGTGAGTTGTAAAACTCCTTAGAACCTAGCAGAGCATTTTTAAAGTATCTTGTGTCGCTAAAATAAGGACCAAAGCGCTTTATGTACCTCCAAAAACGTTGATGCACCTCATTACAACAATATGAAATGAAATAAAGGCCAAGTATAACAAATTTAGGCCTTCCAATTACAACAATATTCCCATTTCATAATCAAAAACAATGTCCAAGATTTTTGTATGCCGAATTTTATTCATTCTTTCTTTTTACTTTTCATGACATTTTTCTTTTCTTTTTCTTTTTATTTTACACAAGGACATTTTACAAACAAATAACTCTAATTTTCCCCACACTTGCTTTTCATCGTCACCTTCATGTGATCTTCACGAAATGATGTTCTACTAGATCTAAAGGAAAATGTAGAGATATGTTATACTAAGTTTAGGTAAAAATTACATGGGTGATGATAGAAAGGCTTAACGTGAGCTCAAAGGGGTTCAAAATAAGAGGTGAGATGCACACACAAATAGGGACACAAGCTTTATTTGGTAATGGAGTTCATTCTAAAAGTTCATCCTTTTTATTTTCAAGATCAAGACATATAATGATTAAAAGTTTCGAATTTCACAAAGAAAGAGTTCTAGTTTCTATGTAGTCATTTAAAAGCCGTTACACGTATCAATCAAAGTGAAAGAATAACGAGGTTTTCAAAAGATTTATAGCCAAGAAAATGAAATAGAATATGTCAATTATCGCTCAGAAATAATAGCATATATATATAGGCTCAAAAGCTCACAATTAAGGTTCATATGAATCAAAAGCTTATTTCAACATCCTCAATTCTGTACCAATGTTTCATGATCATATCCACTACATTTAACATGATTTCTTTTCATTTCAATTAACAATTAAACATCAATTAGAAATCATCTTAATTTTGTGATATTTTCTTATTTAAAATTTAAGAGATAATAATCATCATAGACAGTTAAGGACTCATATGACTCAAAAACAAAATAAAGACTAAAAACAAACGATTTTTTTTAAAATTTTTTTTGACATTTGTCGATTTTTTTTGGGTTTTCAAATATATGACTCAATAAACATAAACAAACATGTAAACATGTAAATCCTTTTCTCACACTTAAACTTAATATTGCGTGTGTTTTCAATGTAAAGCATGCAATATAAAGAGTAAAGCATGCAAGCTTGCTTGCAGCTTGTGAGCTTTCTCCCTAGCAGCTTGTGCCCTCAATGAACATGTTGATCCAGTAGAAGTTGGCGGGGTATTGGTTTGTCAGAATGCATCATTTAATAGTGAAAATATATGATGTTTGTAGGGTTAGTTATCGTATCCGTTATTGCTAATCATATGATTTGCATTCATATATTTCTTCATAAACATGGTTTTATATTAATCAGCTTCAGTTCTTATGAAGAATATTTGCTACCAATTTTATTTTGTCCGAAAATACTTCGTGTTAGTATATACTATTGGCCAGGCTACCATTATGGTGACACCATGCAAGATAATTTGAATGCTATGATTGATAAGTGGCCTATGGTTGACATGAATATTTCCACTAAACTCTCAAAAATCGATCCGTATATCATTAAACTGCATTATTGTATTTTCGCTTCGCAGGCTTAGGTTCTTATGGAATTTGGTTTTAACATTGTTTTAATTGAACATGCAACTACTGTTGTTTATTATAAAAGTTTTGGTTGAATGTATTAGTATATACTATTACCAATACTGATGACAGTAACTATTATAGTGGTTTATACAATGTCATCCAATTGGATATGGTTTGTTATTGAATTCAGTTTCCGTGTTGTTTTAATTGGACGAACACCACTGTTGTTAGTGGTTTACAGTATGATTATTATAGTCGTTTACACAGTGCTATCAGGTTGGATTTATGTTCTTATTGAGTTCAGTTTTGCCATTGTTTTAATTGGACGTACAACTAATGTTGTTCATTATAAATTTGTTGATTGAAGAACTCATAAATTACAAGTTATGACAATATGGATATTGTTTTGTGTGCTAAATATAGTTTACTTGATAGATAATTGAATATATGGCTATTATGAGGTTATTTCCTCTATAAAGTGCAGTACTGTTCACCTTACTATTCATTTGAATAGTTCTAAATTTCGAATTGCTGGGGTAGCCCTTCCATTCAGCCCTAATTCGTCCTTATCTCCCTAATTCCTAATTCACTAATCCATTTGTCCTTCTAGCAGCTTGTCCATTTGAGATTCCTTCTTTTTGATCATTTGATAGAGTGGTATAAAATAGAAAGATGATTGAGATGGTGGTGGTGATCTTTGATGATGGAGTGCCGGATTTGGGACCACATTCCTTGCTTTTGCTTCATATAAGTGGCGCGGAATCTCTTTCCTTGCTGGATTCACTTCAACTTGTGCCACATGGTCTTTCCTCAATTCTCCAAAAGCAAACCTCTGTAGAAAACGATCTTGGCATTGGTTCCATGTAACAGTGTTATGGTCCAATCGGTGGTGATATCAATGCTTTGCTTCTCCTTTCAAACTCCGACTGAAAACCAAGATTGTTAAAGTTTCCAATTCAATTTCTGGACACACTATACACTCACACATCTTCACATGGTCTAAATGAGCTTTGGGGTCTTGTTCTGCCCCATAAAAATCAGGAACGGTGTTATGGAATGTGTGTATCAATTGCTCCTTGTTGAAACGAGGAAGGTACTCAATGATTGATTTTGGAATGTGTTATCGACATTTCTGCTCCAATGGTGAACACTTGCACAAATTCGTTTTTGCATTCCTCCCAAGTGCTCTCATAATTCAGCTTCTCTTGAAACTATCTATAGGCATTTCCTTTCAAACTTCTCATGAAGGCATTAACAGCTACTTATTCAGTATGATCTGGTGCAATAAGTTTGCTTACATCCTCCACATAGGTAAGGTGATTTGCTGCATCCACCTTGCTTGTTCTATCGAAATTTGAGAAAAATTTAAGCACCTTGTATATCTCCTCATGATGTTTGAAAAAGTTGATGATGTCCTTGATTGAAATCTGGTTTGAGGATGAAATTTGTTCATTCCAAGAATTGTTAGTAATCAAATAATGACGCTAAAAATGGACAATGTATATACAAGTATGATTAGAACTACAAATTAGTTTTAAGAGTTAGATTTAAACAAAATAAAGTTAGAAAATTTCGTTGCATTTACATGTTATAATAAGATTAACTTAACACTTAGGTACGGGAACAGAGGATAATGATGTGCAATGGGGCAGAATCGCTACCCAAGTCAATGTCATGTTTGGTCCAATATACCTTAGTGCAAAAACACAAAGTTAGAACAAAAACAAACTAATGATCATAAGTTTTATTCCTCCTCAAGTACACATCTTAGATTGCAAACCATTGGTGATTGAGGCAATGACATCTTGTCATAGGCATTTCTGTGGTTTCAGAAGGCATGAATGGCCAGCTCGAAGTGTTGTGGTTTCAGAAGGCATGAATGGCCAGCTCGAAGTGAAACAAGCTGGTAGGGAATCGTTTGATGGAGCCACAATGGTTAAAAACGTTAATTATGCTTGCGCAAAGTTTATGGTCCTTGAAACCCATTTTGCACTACAAGGAGAATGTGTTTAGCCGATGAAATAAAAAAAACATGCTGACGAAATTTTTTTTTCGTCGGCTAAAGTCGACTTAGACGACGAAAAATTATTTCGTCAGCTAAGTTATATTTTCGTCGGCTAAAGTCAACTCGGCTAAGTTAAACATGTTGAGAAAATTGATTCTCACATGAAGATCTATATATCTAATATGCAATTGGATCTAGGCTGATTACTTTTTGTTACACAAACTTAAATTTTATATAACATTCCTGTTTCTTACATAAGCCGTTGCGCAAAAAATTATATGAAACTGAGGCAGCAAAATTAAACCATGTTGCATGAAGATGATTCAGACAAAATGAGCTTCTTCACTACAAATTCCTGTTTCTTACATAAGCCGTTGCACAAAAAATTATATGAAACTGAGGCAGCAAAATTAAACCATGTTGCATGAAGATGATTCAGACAAAATGAGCTTCTTCACTACAAATGCTGGTTATTGCAACACAAATGTTCTCTGCTTGATTTTGTGACTCATCAAAATTACTAATCTCAAACAGATAAACAGAAGTGAAGTAATCAATCTTTTGCGCAATTCTAGTACATTGAGTTCCTAATTAACTCTAAAACCTAGATATGTTAATGTAACCCCAAAATATCACAAGGGCCTCTATTTTCTTTAGCAAAAGCTAAACTCAAGGTAGACAGATTACCCATGTATTATAGGAGGCAATGAGCACAAGACTGGTAATCAAGGGCAGCAAAACCAGTTGATGAGAAGCTTTATTATTGCTGCCATTCAGATCTTGACTAGGCCCCAACCCATATGATGCTGTTGATGAACTCAAACTTCTATTGCTCCCTGACAAGCTGTGCATTCATTATGCAACAGTCAATTATACAACAAATTTTGTGCCATAAACAAACTATTAGTAAATGATTAGTTCCTATGTTCTTGTACTAATGTGACAACCTTAAAACATCAAGATTTGACAAATGGTCTTAAAACATCAAGATTTGACAAATGGTCCAAACCCAATTGCAAGAACTCAAAAAACTAAGAACAGTTATGGCAATATGTTTACCTGGATGGCATCTTGCAATTACCAAAACCTAAAATCAAAAACAAGTGTTAGAGATCCAAACCCATTCACAACAGATCTAATTCTCCAATCGAAACAGGGAAACCCAAAAAAGAAACAAGAAGACTAAACGGAGCATACGCACTGGGATTCAAAGACATCAGAGCAGCAGTGTTGTCGAAGTTGCAGCTGTCATCGATCATGCCGTTTTTGAGGAAGTAGTCCTTGAAGGCATAGGAGGCAGTGTTCTGGATGTCGGAAGGGTTGTAGCGCCTGGCTGGATTGGGCTGCAGTTGGCGCCGCCGGCCCAGTCGAGAGCTGACTGCAGGGCAGAGTCCTCGGTGTTGTTCTTGGGCACGCACCAGAGCTCTGTCGTGATTACGCTGTTCTGGGCGGTAGAGAGGGCGGCGAGTGAGAGGAAGAGGAGGAGGGCGAGAAGGTAGCTTGTGCGCATTTTGGGGGGGGAGGAGATGAAGTGAGGCTGGGTTGCAGCTTTCAGAGGGAGAAGAGGAGAGGAAAGGAGAAGGGGTAATAATAATGTGACCGTTACTGAGAGGGAGAAGAAGATGGAGGAAAAGTGACCGTTACTTTTACGAGAGGAGATCGACAAGCTGAGACAGCTGGTGAGAACGCAACCCAAGTGCTACTGACTTTGACTGCTCCAGTCTTTCAGTTTCTGTCTCTTCTCTTTTTTTTTCTTTTTTTGTGCTCATCTATCCATTTCATTCTTAAGGTAGAATCATACTCAGAGAATGAATTCTCTTTTTATTATTGATAGAATAAAGTTTCATTATATAGAAAAATACATGAGCCTTTTGGGCTATTACATGAGTCAATGGTCCTATTACATGGATATATGTAAAACTCTATTACAACATGGATTACTATATAAAGCCCGTATACAAGGCATGGATATATATATACAGTCCGGATCAGGAGCGGAGGTCCGTTCCTAAGCTTAGGAACAAATTTCATCATTTGACCTACTTCCCGATCGAATTTCCTCAAACTTCTTTCTAGACATATCTATATTATCTTGTGTAGATCATCTCTACAAAATTTCAGCCAATTTGGTGATCATAAAGGCCTTCAAACTTGCGTTACAAAACTGACGGACAGAATTCTGTCCAGTTTGTCCATCTTTTTTGTAACATCATTTTGAAGGTCTTCCTGATCACCAAATTGGCTGAAATTTTGCAGAGATGATCTACACAAGATGATATAGATATGTCTAGAAGGAAGTTTGAGGAAATTCGATCGGGAAGTGGGTCAAAATGATGAAATCCGTTCCTAATCTTAGGAACGGACCTCCGCTCCTGATCCGGACTGTGTATATATATATATATCCTATAACACTCCCCTTTGTATCGTGCGCCCTTGTGTCACGTGTCTTCATGCCGGTATGGCGCTTACGGTGTTGCCTCATCAAAACCTTGCCAAGTAACAAATACCTTGTGGGAAAACTAAACCTTGGTCGAAAGAAAAGAGTACAACGCACCAAATACTCCATTGAAAACTCACCATATGATGCTCCCCCTAATGTGTACTTGAATCGAATTTTTCTAATGAATGGTGCATTTCAACATGCTTCACAAGAGTAGATGTGAGCCAAGACTTAAACAAGTCTACCATGATCAACCACAAATGGGGATCAATGGTCTTAGCGGTGCATGCAATGTTACCTCGTTAAAAACCTTGTCAAGCAAAAACCCAGTGGGGCAAATAAACTGTGACTAAGGGAAAAAGAGTGCAACATGGCTGACACAAACAACCACACCCTTCACATTTGATCATGACATGTATATGCTAGACTTTCTTTCAAATCTGCATCTCCCCCTGATCTCAAGATCATTCATAGGGCGCTTCCGGATCCTTAGTGACCACGAAGCTGTTTTGACAACCTGGCATCTGTATGCTCTTTTAACATGTCTCAAATGTGGCATTACTCAGTGCCTAGCAGCCGTATGCACAGCGCTCGGCAGCTGGCGTGCACAGCGCTCAGCAGCTGGGTGCACAGTGCTCAGAAGCTGGTGCACAGTGCTCGGCCTCTGGTGGACAGTGCTCAATGACAGGACCCACCCCAGGTTAAACCCTTTTAACCCGAAGTAAATCCTGCGGGGACCACCTCAAGGGAACTTCTTACCGAAACCCCCTTGAAATGGCCAACCCTTCCTACTAAACTAACTAAACCGGGTTAGTCAGAGCAGTCTACAGAGATGATTACCCCAAAGAATTTTTACGCAGCAACGGAATGATCGACTATGCCTCGACTCTCGTACGCGCTCGACCTCCTCTCAGGAACCCTGCATCACTGGGCATTTAAAAACGAAAGGCCCAGGGGAGAAACATTTAAAAACTGTTAGAGTGAGTGGACAAAAATCAAATATAAAACTCTATTTCTTTTAATGCTCTCCCAAAAATGTTTTGATTTAAACATTTATTTATGCATGCCCACAAATACCAAATATTCCACAATTGCAAGATAAGATAAACAAGGATTATGGGAAGAGAAATGTTCTCATACATAATAAGTCTGACCTCTCAGACTAGGGTCGGAGCTAAGAGCTCTAGTAGCGCCCTCACGCTACGCTATGCTAGCTATATAAAATAATACGGTCAACCCTTGAAATATCAACCTGACCTCTCAGGCTTGTCTGTCCTCTCAGACCAGGGTCGGAGCTAAGAGCTCTAAATAAAATGATAACGGTCAACCCTTATAATATCAACCTGACCTCTCAGGTTTGTCTGTCCTCTCAGACCAGGGTCGGAGCTAAGAGCTCTAAATAAAATGATAACGGTCAACCCTTATAATATCAACCTGACCTCTCAGGTTTGTCTGTCCACTCAGACCAGGGTCGGAGCTAAGAGCTCTAAATAAAATGATACGGTCAACCCTCATAGTGCACTACGTAGTTTGCCTGACCTCTCAGGCTAGGGTCGGAGCTAAGAGCTCTAGTAGCGCCCTCACGCTACTCTAGCTAGCATATTATTGGTCAACCCTTATAATATACATTCAACAATACATTAATCAAATTCTCTTCCCAAAACAATTAATTAAAACAATTCCTTGTCATATATGCATAAAACCAATTTCCAACGAAGTCTCGGGTTCAATTCCATTCAAATGACGGGCCATCCCCGTTATTAACCATTTTCAGAAAGAAATAGCAAATTGGAGGAATAATGGTAAATACGTATAAGCATAAAAATCAAGAAAACCTTTAACCGAGGTTCCCGCTAAACTTTATCCAAATAACACCTCCAAGAACCCGAGAAAATATAATTCTCGAAAACAATCATAAAAACCATGCAATTAAATCGATAATTAAGGCATGCGTGCATTTAAAATAACATGTCCACTCACAGTACTATTGCGACCTTTCCGCTCGGAAAGCTCCTCGAGCGAAACCCTCGAACTACCCGCGTAGTCGAGCCCGTCTCACGTCCGACCAGAGACTGTATAACAAATCATCACATTAGTCATACCATCGTTGACTTGGTCTTTTCCTAGTTTGACCAGGAAATTCTATTTGACCACATGTTGACCAAGTTCCTTTCTTTTAACAACTTTTCAACAATTAGATTTAATTCCCAATTACCGACCCGACATTTTTCCAGGATTTCCAGTTATCATTTATTTCCGATAACCATAACACTTTACCGACTTAACCAACGACTCAGCTTATACTCAAGTCCAACCTTAATATATATCCTATGTCGGACGACAATTACCGGGGTAACCCCAAATTACCGGTCATTCCAATTTCTTTACCAAAGCTTTCCAAACTCTTTCCAAACATACTTTTTACCCCAAGTGAAACCACTTTTACCACAACAGTAAATAATTAACAATTATTCAAAAATCATGGGTAAAATGACCAAAATGCCCCTTTCACTGTGCAAACACAGTCGCCGGCCGGCAAGCCTCCGACCGACGATCTCCGGCCATCAATAGCTCCGCCTCCTCCTCCACAACAACTTTTCTCAAGAAACTTAAGCTCAAATCGAAGCCTAACTACCTCAAATCGTCCAACCACAGTAAAAACTCCAAAAATCACAACCGGAGTTCGATCTCCTTACCTAGCTCGTTAGAGGCTGTCTCCTTGCAAATGGAGCTTCCAGGGAGGGCGGCGGTCCTTCCCTTACCCACCAAACTTGGCGCGAACGGCGGAGGAGGTTGACCCAGGTAAGCAGTCACTGTTGCAGTCACTGTGCAAGCTTTTCTCTCCCTCTCCAGCGCTCCTCTGCCACGGTTAGCCGCCCAGATCGACGGCGGAGGTGGAGGCGAGTCGACCGGGACCGGTGGCGCGTCAAACGGTGGCCGGTGGAGGGAGAACCGGGATGAGCACAGTGCTGGAAGGGGAGAAGCAGTCGCGCGCCAGGAGGAAAAAGGGAGAAAGAAGAAAAGGAAAGAAAATAAAGGAAAGAGAGGGGGAAAACCGAGGGAAAAGAAGGAAAGAAAAGGAAAGGAGAGAAAAATGGGAAGTTTCCCGAAACGGAAACCTTTCCAATCCCTTTAACATTTTTCTTCCTTCTTCAAAATAGGAAGTCGTCAACCCGAATAAAATTCACCGAACTTTTCCAATTATCTTCTCAAAATCTACCCTCTGAGAATTTAATTACCGACACTTTCCAAAATAGATACGGTAATTTCTAATAGTAAACGGAGAAGATAACTTTTATTAACTTCAAAAGATTCGGGGTGTGACAATTCTCCCCACCTTATAAAAATTTCGTCCTCGAAATTTCTATACTCAAAGTCCGACACAGTGGGGGATAGTACCACTTAAAATAATAACATTGTTCTCCAATATCCACTTCCTTCTGAGAACTCTTCTGAGACGCCTCACGAAAAGCATTGTCAAAACCTAAATACCTGCTCCCAGAAGTCTATTGACATAGGATGTAAGGTAGTAAACTTATTTACGTAACATGGACATACGTGACACTAGGTATCCATTAACTCTAAGGATACCCAACATATTCCTCAAACTCATGTAACCTTGTCACGTGTCACAACTAGCCAACGTAGCACTCCTTCCTACGTGGATGATAACCTCCAATACCTTCTCTTTTTCTGACACCCGACCACTCTTCTCGGGTCAAAACTAAAGCATCTGAAGTCTTACCGTGGGGTACAATGATTTTCTCTTGAATCATTGATTAACTGATTCACCGAATTCTTACTGTACTTCATCTCATTTATGCGGTGGAATACGACACTGACTATCACTGATCCGCCATCTGTAATCCTCCGATATCAATATACAACGTGGGGTCAACACCCATGACAACATGCTCACGAGAAAACCATGACGACTTGTGTTACACAAACCGTCACCTCATTTGAACTAGGCTCCCTGATCTGGTTTACGCTTTCTAGAAACTATTCTGTCATGTTGTAGAGTAATTGTCTTCCCTGACTCTATCATTACTCAAACCACTTGTACACACAGGACATGAACTGCCGTGAATATTAGCGTAAATCCAAAACCATAACCTTTAAATCGGGGAGATCCAAAAGCTCCTGACATCGAGATCCAACAATACTGACTCCTCGCATGATAACAATATTGTCAGGCTTCACACTGCCTACCAAGCTATTCTGACCGGATAAATCTTGACTTTTACCCACAAGTCGAACATTAGAGTCGCTAGCTCAAATATCACTTGTGGGGTTACTGCATACTTTGCAACTGGTAACACATACCCGTACCACTCATAGGTGAGGCGCCACTGACCTCCCTATCTCTTACCTTAGCCTGGAATGACGCATAGTGCCGAACTTGCACTTCAACCAACCGTGCGTCTATTAAACATTATCCGCATCTCAATCTGGAATAGACTTACCAATAAAAGAATTCCAGAGCCTTACCAGCTCAACAAGTATATTCCATTCCCAGATGCCTCCATTACCACCTCGTCCGGTGATAACCAGCAACTTTGGACATTTAACTAGATCAGACATCTATATAAAATTTAGTGCCACTGATGCACACCCAAAGGAACCCTTGATCGAAGCATCGTGAAATTAATTCCGCCCGAACTTAGCCATATTGACCACCGAGCATCCAGTTATCCAGGCACAATTCAACGAATGCCATCACCGCACTGGGCGAGTACACACCACAGAGTCAACTCGTACTACTAGACAGTCTCTAACAAAACTGTCCCCCATGCTCTGCCAGTTTACCATCCACCGCAACCTCTATTCGGTAAGATTCAAACTTCTCAATCGCTTACCACTCCAGATCCTAAATTACAAGATCCACTGCCACACGTTAACATCCTCTCAGATCATAACTTAATCTGTACGTGGCTTTAACACACAACGTTCACTAATGGTATGTTGCTTAACTTAGCAACATACCTTACCAATCTCAGTAATAAATTGGTTTCCAAAACCTTGACTCATAATACTTTTGAGTCATCAAAGAAACCCTTACCTAGTTCCACCGCACTTCATACTTACCGAAATGTTGACACTTTCGAGAGTCACCTCCAATGATCTTTCTTGCTACTACTCTACACTCGTGGCGCCAAGAACTACCGCTAGGTCAAAAATTTCTAACCAGTAGGGTCACTACTCAAATGACCAATGACCATAGCAATGCCAACAATTCCTTAATCCACTCAGGATTTCATTAAATTACACCAAAATTCAATTTCCCAGATCAAATCCTCATTCCACAGATCAAATTGAGAATATTTCCTGTCTCTACAATGGATGTAACTCATGAACCCCAAACACGTCTAAGTACACCTTCGGTTAAAATATTTGATTAGACCACAGCCAGTGGGTGCACAAATTTCCATGCCATCAAGCTCAGTTATTCGCCCTCGAAAAACCAAGTGTCATAACGGACGACTTTGGTTGCAGGTTGAAGCTTGACCATCTACAAGTATTCTCGCTCAAATTCAAAGATTCAGTAAACCTTGCCCCACTGCTGTCCCTTCACATTTTCCGTGCATTTAACTCAGCAGGCAATCAACCACTTACTGATAACATATAATAATCTCGCTAACCATCATAAGAGTCGGAGCGACTATCAATGACCCACTTCCGACCTGTACTTAAATGGTTAGGCCAACTACTGGACGTTTTGCACCAAAACCTCTAATCAAACATCCTTAATCTCCGTTCTCAATAAACGGAACTCTCATGACACATTCTTAAAAATGATGTCATCATCAGCCTTAGTCACTTACCTGGTGTCCTTTGACCACACACCTATGCACACAATAATTATGTTTTTACCCGCATGTGCTACCCATATTTCAACTTACCACTTCCCTACAAAGGTGGGTACACGTGCTCAGGTGGGGTATACCCATGTACATCTTCAGCCGTCAAAACAGTGTCGTTTGCACAACGACCGGTTCCTACCCCACAATAAGACAAAGTCCATCAAGGCTCGTAATACTATCTCCGGTACCCCAAGCACCCTTGGTCCACGACCTGGTGGCTTGTTGCCACTTCCAACATGTTCCTTTAAAATTCCGAAACCGATTACCTTTAATTACAAATAGTAACACTCTCTCAATCTGAAAATCAACTCTAACACAGCCAACCTGGAGACCCCTCCACAGGTGTACTAATTAAAATACTCTGACCACAGGTGGATAACTCACCTTATGGTTGACACGAATCCCAAGATCTAGTGACACGATTAAATTCTTGCCTCCACGATAAATGGCCTAATGACCATTGTCACCTATAATTCAAATCACGCTTGGACTCACTAATGATTCGAATATTTCTAGTACCCCAAACATGGGTGGCTGGAGCTAAGAAGATCTAGTCGTAGCTGACGACAACAATGTCAGCACCAAAGCTGACCCACGCCATTAGTTCTAGTGGATGTCCCATAAAGCATCGAGGGACCAAACTAGCCTGTACTTCCTTAACATTTCCAGCAGTGTCACATCATGGACTCGTCACCCGAATCAAGTCCATTGATCCCAAAATGACTACACTCATTTTCCCTGAGTCATTCCACTTCCATAAGTCTGTTGGTTTCTCCAAAACCACACTAATGACGAACCTCAACAAAGTCGTGACAATCGTCAAAACTCAATATTCATCCTTTCTGAGCAATCGCGTTAGGATGAAATTTCTTTCATCATCTCGTACGACTCTCCACTGCTAAGAGTCTCATAACTCGAACACCAAAGCCTTGTCTTAGGCTTCTACAGCATCCCTGTCAACAACCGTGACAGCCTCCCAGGTGTGAATTAACTGTTTCACCACCGAGTACTTACACATAATGCTCAAACGTTAAACAACGTGAGTTTACAGCTCGATCCCCAACTCAAATCTCAATAAATCCCTTTAAAACACAATCCTTGGGGAACTCATCAAATAAATACGTAACGAGCTTACCTTGTTCCTTACAGGAGTTCACTGTGAGGTCGGCGTACTGAGGCATAGTCTTGAAGATTCGATCGTTTATAGGACCACTCGGTCCATATCTCAATCAGGAAGTACTAACTCATATCCTCAATAAACACTAAGCGTCCAAAGCATAAAATGCCGATGGATCCGCCGCGGTCGGACCATCACTCTATAGACACTAAGTGATACTAAGTACTTGAGGTAGTAGCAGGAAACGATAACCTAATGCTCTGATACCATTGACAGGACCCACCCCAGGTTAAACCCTTTTAACCCGAAGTAAATCCTGCGGGGACCACCTCAAGGGAACTTCTTACCGAAACCCCCTTGAAATGGCCAACCCTTCCTACTAAACTAACTAAACCGGGTTAGTCAGAGCAGTCTACAGAGATGATTACCCCAAAGAATTTTTACGCAGCAACGGAATGATCGACTATGCCTCGACTCTCGTACGCGCTCGACCTCCTCTCAGGAACCCTGCATCACTGGGCATTTAAAAACGAAAGGCCCAGGGGAGAAACATTTAAAAACTGTTAGAGTGAGTGGACGAAAATCAAATATAAAACTCTATTTCTTTTAATGCTCTCCCAAAAATGTTTTGATTTAAACATTTATTTATGCATGCCCACAAATACCAAATATTCCACAATTGCAAGATAAGATAAACAAGGATTATGGGAAGAGAAATGTTCTCATACATAATAAGTCTGACCTCTCAGACTAAGGTCGGAGCTAAGAGCTCTAGTAGCGCCCTCACGCTACGCTATGCTAGCTATATAAAATAATACGGTCAACCCTTGAAATATCAACCTGACCTCTCAGGCTTGTCTGTCCTCTCAGACCAGGGTCGGAGCTAAGAGCTCTAAATAAAATGATAACGGTCAACCCTTATAATATCAACCTGACCTCTCAGGTTTGTCTGTCCTCTCAGACCAGGGTCGGAGCTAAGAGCTCTAAATAAAATGATAACAGTCAACCCTTATAATATCAACCTGACCTCTCAGGTTTGTCTGTCCACTCAGACCAGGGTCGGAGCTAAGAGCTCTAAATAAAATGATACGGTCAACCCTCATAGTGCACTACGTAGTTTGCCTGACCTCTCAGGCTAGGGTCGGAGCTAAGAGCTCTAGTAGCGCCCTCACGCTACTCTAGCTAGCATATTATTGGTCAACCCTTATAATATACATTCAACAATACATTAATCAAATTCTCTTCCCAAAACAATTAATTAAAACAATTCCTTGTCATATATGCATAAAACCAATTTCCAACGAAGTCTCGGGTTCAATTCCATTCAAATGACGGGCCATCCCCGTTATTAACCATTTTCAGAAAGAAATAGCAAATTGGAGGAATAATGGTAAATACGTATAAGCATAAAAATCAAGAAAACCTTTAACCGAGGTTCCCGCTAAACTTTATCCAAATAACACCTCCAAGAACCCGAGAAAATATAATTCTCGAAAACAATCATAAAAACCATGCAATTAAATCGATAATTAAGGCATGCGTGCATTTAAAATAACATGTCCACTCACAGTACTATTGCGACCTTTCCGCTCGGAAAGCTCCTCGAGCGAAACCCTCGAACTACCCGCGTAGTCGAGCCCGTCTCACGTCCGACCAGAGACTGTATAACAAATCATCACATTAGTCATACCATCGTTGACTTGGTCTTTTCCTAGTTTGACCAGGAAATTCTATTTGACCACATGTTGACCAAGTTCCTTTCTTTTAACAACTTTTCAACAATTAGATTTAATTCCCAATTACCGACCCGACATTTTTCCAGGATTTCCAGTTATCATTTATTTCCGATAACCATAACACTTTACCGACTTAACCAACGACTCAGCTTATACTCAAGTCCAACCTTAATATATATCCTATGTCGGACGACAATTACCGGGGTAACCCCAAATTACCGGTCATTCCAATTTCTTTACCAAAGCTTTCCAAACTCTTTCCAAACATACTTTTTACCCCAAGTGAAACCACTTTTACCACAACAGTAAATAATTAACAATTATTCAAAAATCATGGGTAAAATGACCAAAATGCCCCTTTCACTGTGCAAACACAGTCGCCGGCCGGCAAGCCTCCGACCGACGATCTCCGGCCATCAATAGCTCCGCCTCCTCCTCCACAACAACTTTTCTCAAGAAACTTAAGCTCAAATCGAAGCCTAACTACCTCAAATCGTCCAACCACAGTAAAAACTCCAAAAATCACAACCGGAGTTCGATCTCCTTACCTAGCTCGTTAGAGGCTGTCTCCTTGCAAATGGAGCTTCCAGGGAGGGCGGCGGTCCTTCCCTTACCCACCAAACTTGGCGCGAACGGCGGAGGAGGTTGACCCAGGTAAGCAGTCACTGTTGCAGTCACTGTGCAAGCTTTTCTCTCCCTCTCCAGCGCTCCTCTGCCACGGTTAGCCGCCCAGATCGACGGCGGAGGTGGAGGCGAGTCGACCGGGACCGGTGGCGCGTCAAACGGTGGCCGGTGGAGGGAGAACCGGGATGAGCACAGTGCTGGAAGGGGAGAAGCAGTCGCGCGCCAGGAGGAAAAAGGGAGAAAGAAGAAAAGGAAAGAAAATAAAGGAAAGAGAGGGGGAAAACCGAGGGAAAAGAAGGAAAGAAAAGGAAAGGAGAGAAAAATGGGAAGTTTCCCGAAACGGAAACCTTTCCAATCCCTTTAACATTTTTCTTCCTTCTTCAAAATAGGAAGTCGTCAACCCGAATAAAATTCACCGAACTTTTCCAATTATCTTCTCAAAATCTACCCTCTGAGAATTTAATTACCGACACTTTCCAAAATAGATACGGTAATTTCTAATAGTAAACGGAGAAGATAACTTTTATTAACTTCAAAAGATTCGGGGTGTGACACTCAACATCTGGGTGCACAACGCTCGGCAGCAGGTGCACAGCGCTCAGCAGCTAGGTGCACGTATAGTGTCTGGCAGCAGTGCACGTGTGCACAGGCAGCGCCTCGGTAGTGCACAGGTAGCGCGCACAGGCAGCGTGCCATATGTCCGGCAACTCTGCCACTAAACCGACGGGTGCCTAGATCATGATTCCGGTTCTGATGCATCTCGATTCATGCATGGCTAGCCATGGCATAGGCATCAACCTTTCTCTTATGCCATAGGGATTGAATATGCCAGATACTCTTAGAGTATTCAAGTGATGTCATTTGCCATATTATTGGCATTGCGTGGCGCAAAGCTACTTAGCTTTATAACGAATGGAGGAGAGGTCAAGTCTTTCTTTTGATTAAACGGATCACTCTCTCTTGGAGTAAAGACCTTAACTAATCATGAGAGTCTATGAAGGTTCCACTCTTCTTCAGAGGACCTAAGCCGATTGATGGAAATACATCATCAATATACAATCCATCGTCTTCAATACGAGATTGTGTCTTTCCCAAGATACTTTTCATTCCAACATCGGATATCCAGCATATACTATGATCATCTGGAATCAATACGCAATGACATTATTCATCATATTCCATCCGAAATCAAGGAGTCATGTACTATGCGTCCAAAACACTTGGCCAACGCAAGCTCCACTTGATTTGGCTTATGAAGTCTATTTAAGATCTTCATACATATCTCTGATCACATAGAGACGTCACTATGATCATATTCATAGGGCTGCATGTACAGTTATTGGGGAACTACCAAACTGACAAGGTAGTGGAGTGCAATAACATCCATTACGAGAGCACATCTCATCATAGTCGATCCCAGTGCGTGTTTATGAGAAAGCTTGCGCTATAAGGGAGTCTGAGACTCTTGTTCTCACTACGCTAACTCACAAAGGTTTACTTGATATGGTTTACGCTTGCGGTGTCGGCAACACCTGCCCAAGGACCTTTGTCTGGGTTGCATCTTCCCATTTTAGGTTAATACACTGTCACTTTATCAACAAAATGTAGTTCGATAAACTCATCATCCCACGTCCTCATGTACACAAGTGAAGTCATTGTAGAGATCTCTTTCTATGAATTGGATTTTGACGTTTAGGCGTCCCCCAACGATAGTCACAATTCAGACTAACATGAGACGGAGTAATGGACCAGTAGTGCCAAACTCGCTTTCTCTCTCAGTGCGAGTGTATATCGAACCCAAGGGCCTCAACCTAACCTTCAGGGAGCCACAAGGCCTAGAACACCATGTTGCCACATTATGGCGCCCTGTACCACAAAGCTTGCAAGCTGAAACTTTGTGACTCTAATACGATCGCTGGCACTATGGCAAACAGCGTTCCAGTACTCGGAATCAGCCCCAACGTTTGGCATGGGTGTAGCGTCATGACCATCTCAATATGATCGTGCTATGGCATCCAGACCACCTCAATATGGTCGAGCCATGTCCTCTTGGTAGGACATCATTCCTTACAGACATATGCAGCATTGATCTCTTCATTATAATTCTATGGGGATCATGTTGACTTAGTAGTGACCAACAACGACATTCACGTCGTTCCCACTTGAACCCTGGTGTTCATATCTCCCCCTAACGGCGGGAATACAGTCTCAAAATGACAATCCACAGTGTAGCGGTTAAAGAGATAGTCTGTCAAGGAGCTTAAGGTGGAGAGCAATAAAATGACTCCTATCCAACCTTAGAACATATTCATCTCATGCGACACATCATCATTGGGCACTGTGGCAGTCCAATTTGGCACATTGTGGAACTCAAGGCTTGGAGATCCATTACTATCCCGCCGAGTTCAAGGATTACAACTTCATGTCAATCCTAGCACACAGTTACGAGCTGTCGTGCATCAATGCAATGATGGTAAGTCATGGACGAATTTATACATGTCTGCATGTCCCTCTTTAGGGATGGATAGTGAGCCCATAGATACATAAACAACATGTGGTAGACAATGGTGCAACACATGACCAATGTGTTAGCCCTTCAACCAACACCATAAAAGCGTATACGGTATCCATACGTTGGTTGCATCGGCCTACAAAATCCTTCTTTGGATTTTCAATAAGAATGTTATCTTTTGTAGCATAGCATAAGAGGATCATTCGCCTTACATAGCTAAAGAACAAGCCTTACACAACGAAAACATGAGTACTGTGCGGCTATCGAGGATATCATGTCGGCGCACAAACATAACATACAATCATGATGTAGTTTCGTTGTTGTCGGGGAATGGACGCCCAAGAATATCAAACAATTCTGGCTCGCATATCTCACCCGGTATGACCAAATATCATAACTTGTCTGAGCCAATTGTCCTAAATATACTTATTGGAGCCACCTTAAGACTCATGCTCTTTTCCATGATGCTCTCAATAAACACTCATAAGAATTATACACAAAAGTCTCAACCATTCTCATCACGGTAATCGTCGGTGTGTATGTTCAAAACACACTTCAATGTTCGATTGCCTCTCTCACCGTAAGAAGGGCATTTGTGACTTGGATCATCTAGCGAAAGGCATCCAGAATTGATTCAACCATGTTATAAAAGATGGTGAAGATCCAATCAAATTTAGTCACAAAAAGGATTCACAATCTGCGAAGAGAATATAGTTTTCGTGCAGTATGAACTATACTGTCTAAAACGGCCATAACTCTCTCGTCTAGATGGATATGAAAGAACCGCTTAAACCATTGGAAACTAGATTCACATAGCTTTACAACGATATAAAATGCGTGTTCCAATTCATCCGAAGTGGATCTGAGGGCTCTGACGAAGTTAAGGGATAGTAGGATACAGTCTGCTATATGGAAGCATGACCTGTACGCACTTAAACTACCATAACTCTTTCGTCTGGATAGGTATGAATGAACTGCTTAAACCACTGGAAACTAGACTCATGTAGCTTTCCAATGATATAAAATGCGGCTTCTAGTTCATCTGGATCTATTCAGAAAACTCTGACGAAGTCACGATACAGTAGCTTCAACTTACTGTGGTCGCAGATTTTGACATGATGAAGCTTTCAACTTTAAAGTGGCATCGCAGGAGTTATCCTCTACCTAAAAGTAAAGCGCATATATGACATTACAAGTCTTCAAAGTCCATGAAAGACGTCATTTGGTAACAGCAACATAGGGAGATCCAAAATCAAGGGAGTAAGTAACCTTTGTCGAGGTTAACCACGTCTTCCGATGATGGAAAATCTGCTGTTAGGTGAAGACTAAACCACGAACATCGGCACACCTTCATAAGGATGTGCATGATCATGTCATAGTGTGAATACACTTATCGAACTAATGATATCATCAAGGTCTCATTTATCTTGGAGAAAATCAAAGAGCCTTTCATGACGTTAAATGTCAGAGGCATCCATTTGATGTTCCGTACTCTCTTTATACGTTTATTGTATGCATTCATTCCTTTGCTCAAGATTGTGTGGGTAGTCCCACCATCTGCAAGGCACTCAATTTCTCCACGTAACTTACCTATCGAAGAAGGTATATACGTGAGAAATAGAAATAAATACCGAAGGCAACAATCGAAGGCAATCGTGTGCATTACAGAATTCCTGGCCACATGATCTTTGCTCACTCAAACAGTCATAAATCCTTCGTTAGAATGGATATGAACAAACTGCAAAAACCGTTGGAAACTAGACAGACGTAGCTTTCCAGTGATATATGGTTTGTGTTCTAGTTCATCCGGAGCTGTTCACAAAGCTCTTCGGAAGTTGCTATACAGAGAGTGACAGATTCACTGTTTTTGTTTTTGGTTGCCCGCCTTTGCAGCTTGCACGTATGCTAATGCACTAGGCACTTGGCAACATTCGGCAGCGCATTGCATCTACATATATGACATTTCACTAAGCACTTGGCAACATTTGGTAGTGCATGAGGAGCCACACATATGCCGGTTCACTGAGCACTCGACAACATTCGGTGGCTGCATAACCTCTAGCGCCCATGGTGCACGGTATGGGGCAGTAAGGGGTTTGGCAGCTTGTCTCAAGTGCACATCATGTGGTGCACAGAGCTTCGACAGCTGCTGCACAAAGCTTGGCCCTGGTGCCCAGTGCTCGGCAGTCAGTGTCCTGTGCACGTCCTTGAGTGTTCTGTGCTATGTAGCTCACTTAGTGCTTGTCCTTAATGTAAGTGCACAACCATTGGTGATCAGTGCACGGTTCCTTGTATTTAGTGCTAACATCTGGTGCTTAGTGCTCAACACCTAATGCACAGTGCACGATAGTTCATGTGTAGAGCACAAAGCAACAAACACATAACTAATCGACATCTGACACATAGGTGGTGAAATTCCTCACACAACATGAAGCAATTGACACACAGTGGTGGCAACTGACACACAATTGGAGCAAAAGCAATCAAGGGGCAGTAGATAGCATACAGGGTTAGCAATAGACACGTTAGGCGGCAACAGGCGCGTGACTATCAGCAACTGGCAGCTAGGTGCACATGGGCTCGGCAGCGTGCACGACAGCTCGGTAACCATGCCGGTGGCATGTGTAGTGCTCAATAGCTCCTAGGCAGCGCTAAATAGCTGCATGCCTTTGTCATAAAAAATTGTTGCTCAGCTTCTAATCTCCGTTTGAGACTTAGAGTGGCATTCAAGGGTCAATATGTAAGTGAGCGGCAAATTTCCTCACTCATGCATACAATACCAAATTGTGGAGACTCGAGAGTAGTCATCTTGCTTTATAGGTTGGAGGTTCAGCGTAGGAAGCAGTGGCTATGTCACATCCCGATCTTAGAATTGTTTTACCGTTGGTTACTTTGGTCTTTTACCATTTAAAGTGATCGTTTAACCATACAATGATCGTGAAAAACAATAGTGATTTTCGCGAGGATTACAGATGGTGGATCAGTGATAGGCAGTGTCGTATCCTCATAAATGAGATGGAGTACAGTAAGAATTCGGTGATTCAGTTGATCAATGATTCAAGACGAAATTTCTATAAGGTGGGGAGAATTGTCACATCCCGATCCTAGAATTGTTTTACGGTTGGTTACTTTGGTCTTTTACCATTTAAAGTGACCGTTTAACCGTACAATGATCGTGAAGTTGACTTTTCGTTAAGTCAAGAATTTGGGAAAACTTCCTTCTTGAAAGTTGTAGAGGGCGTCGTTACGAGTTCGTGGACACGTAACACGCTCAAATTGGAGTTTGTATGGGAAAGTTATAAACAAAAGTATAAAGTTACTATGCGGTAAAATAGCTATATATAGAAGTTACCGGGGTGAAAAATCAGATTTTCACCCGGCTTCACTCTCCTCTTCCCCGACAGAAAATCTGCCGGAATTTGCGTGCGCCACAGCGCCGCCGTCCGGCCACCAATCGCCGCCGCACCGGTTCCAAAAGATCGGCCTCCGAGTCTACTTCATTCCTAGGTAAGTTTTCCGACCTAACTTGCTGTAAATCGAGAGAAATTCCGATTTGTTCTTCAAGTGTATAGTGTTTGTTCTTGATCAGATTTCTCCCTCCCTAGATCATCATTTGTTGAGTTCTTTATATGTTTAGGATGAGTTTTAGGAGTACTATAATCCCGTAGAATTTGGTAGCTTAATTCGAATTGTGTAAGGAGAATCGAAGGACTGAAGTTTCGAATTGAATTTATTTCGGGTTTACTGTTTATCACGTTTTTGACCCAGTTAGATGCTGAATTGGCCTTCGAGTTAAACTAGAAAGTTGTCCTAAATGATGAGACGAAGCTACTGGTAAAATTTGGTGGCAATCAAAGGTCGCCGGAATTTTGGCCGGAATTTCTGCCGGTGGCCGCCGTCAGCGGCGGAGCTGGTGGCGGTGCCGCCGCTTTTTGGGCAGTTTCTCATGCCCATTAATTAGTACATATTGTGAGGAGTCTATGGTTAAAATTTGGTAATTTTTGGAGGAGTTTTGGTTAGGTTTTGAAATTTTCTAGTTTAGTATTATTGGCGGATAATTAAATATTATTCCGACCATCGATTATTGCCGGTTAAGGTTTAAGAATTATTTTAAAGACTCCTAAGGGATTGGTGAATGTCAGGGATTTTTAGTTGACAATTTGAGAAATCCGGAGCCAATAAGCGAGCTGTACGCTTTTGACTATTTGATTATTATACTTGCGTCCAGAAAATTAATATTAATTATGGAACAGGACGCGAAGGGGCTCGTGTTGAAGACTTAGCTTGAGCTGAATTCGGGTTTTCGTCAGGCTAAGGCCTCAGTCTGTGAGTGGACCTTGTTTTTAAATTAAATTGCATGCCATAGACTTTAATTATTTTCTCCTGTTTATGTGATTTCCTCCATTTTATGTTTTACGGTGATTTTGGGAAAATGGGGATTTACTATTTTAAGGATAAATGAGCCGGGAAAGAGGTTCCTACCTTTCCCGGGGTTTTAAAGGATTTTCCCGGATTATGGTTTTTAATCGTTATCACCGTTTTGGATTATGGAGGGGGATGAGTTTTAAAAAGGGGAAACTTGGCTCTTGGATTTAAAGGGTTTTAAAGTAAAGGCAGAGAACCGGTTTTGGGTTCCTGGAAAGGTTTTTAAATCCAATGTATTTGGGGTAAAGTCAGGGAGTTTTGACTTGGTTTTCGGTTTATTTTCCCACGAGGTTTTTTAAAAGGATTTTTGAAGGATAGGGATATATATGTATTGCATGCTAGCATGGACCCTCTCCAGGTGGAGTTGGTACCCTCTCTGGATAGTAGCTGGTCTGACCCTCTTCGGTGGTAGCTGGTCATTACGACCCTCCGGGATAGAGCAGGTCAGGACCCTCTTCGGTGGTAGCTGGTCGGTTGGACCCTCCCGAATAGATCAGGTCATGGGACCCTCTCCGATGAGCTGGTCAATAAACCCTCTCGTGGTAGAGCGGGTCGGTTTTCTCGTGGATGAGGTTAATACCCCACACAATTATTTATGTTTGAGCCAAGAGAGTTATTTATGATTTAACTATTCATTGTCTATGATTTGCGTGCATAAGGTTTTTCTTGGAAAACTAACGGAAGAGCAGTAAAAGATGTTTATCTTTTATACCTTTATTTTTGTTCACTCACGCTAACGTATTGTTTTTAAATGCTCTTCCCTGGGCCCTTCGTTTTCAAATGCCCAGTGGTGCAGGGTTCTGGAGCGGAGGTCGCGTGCGTACAAGAGTCGAGGCATAGTCGATCAATCCGTTGCTGCTTGCAAATTCATTAGGGTAATCTCCCATGTAGACTGCTTTAACTAACCCAGCTTAGCTAGTTAAGTAGTTTAGGGAGCAGGATGCCTTCATGAGTTAGGGATTCTTTTTAAATACTCATGGAAGTGCTGAGTTGGTATATAGGAAGGGTTGTCCATTTCAAGGGGGTTTCGGTAAGAAGTTCCCTTGAGGTGGTCCCCGCAGGATTTACTTCGGGTTAAAGGGGTTTAACTCGGGGTGGGTCCTGACAGGCTAAATCTTCGAGCAAAGTCTAGTTCATGCTCGGCAGCTGGGTGCTCAATGGTTGGAAACTAGCACACGACAGTTATGCAGCACTAGTCCTCTGTAGCTAAGCACTAGGCGCTCGACAGCTGGGCGATGGACGCTCGGTAGCTGGGCAGGCTTTGCTCTACAGCTTGGCGGTGATGCTCTGCAGCTAGACGCTGGGCATCCTACACCGGTAGCTGATTCTCCTACCATGTTCTCAACTGGACTCTACCTAGAGAAATGTGATAACGTTGATCAAACACAATGCAGGTTCAAGGAATGAGATGATTCTTCAATTTTGAACTCTCTTTAATAGCATACAATAAACCCACGTTGAATACCTCACAACGTGGACCTAAAAACAACTTCGGTGCATGATGCACGTCAACTAGTTCTCGGCAACTGCCCTAGGTAGCGCATAGTATCAATCGGCAGTCAGTGCTCGACAGTGCATAGCAATTAGTGCGCAAGACTTCGGCAGTTGGTAGCCATAGTGCCTGGCAGCTGCGCACGGGTGCACATGCGGTGCCCGACAGCGCCTAGGCAGGTGCACATATAGTGCCCGGCAGCTGTGCACGCGTGCACAGGGGCAAGCCTGGCAGCAGCGTGCACGGTCACAGGGGCAAGCTTGGCAGCAGCGTGCTCGGTCACAGGGGTAGGTGCACATACGGTGCCCAGCAGTAGCGCACGCGTGCATAGGTGCAAGCCCTGGCAGCAGAGTGCACGCGTATAGAGGCAGGTGCACATATGGTGCCCGACAGCAGCGCACGTGTGTTAGGGCACAGCGCTCGGCAGCTGTGCACGCGCCAGAGCATAGTGCTCCGTAGCGGCGCACAGCGAGCAGCATGTGGGCTAGTGGTGCTGGTAGCCAAATGCACATGTTTTAAGATTTTCATAATAACCTGTAAAGACAAACGTCCCAAGTATAGATTGGGGATAGAGAAGGGAGGAACATGTTTTATCCTCCCCGAGGTTATTAAACTTTGAAATTACTTAAAATTTAAAGCTTACTTGCTAGTCTTCCAAATAGACTGCATTTATATAAGCTGCTCCGTGCTTCCATGCTCAAGTCTATACGCGTTTGGAGATCGTTAAAGCAATTCCATCGTGAATTGTCACATGTGGAGGCCATGAAAAACATATGGTTAGTTAAAATTGCCATAAAACAGTAGCAAATCATTGAAAAACATAAACCATATGGAGGATTCAAAGAGAAATTAGGAATACAACCTGTTTTTCTCAAGGAAAAGTGATTCCTATGCGCGTTGAAGCCATTGGGAGGATCGGTTAACCCACTTTTACTCTGGTTCTGAGGGTGCCCTTTTGACTGAAGGATTTTGACATCCTTGTGCATAACCTCTCCAAATTTCACAGAAATCGGAGTTCATAAAGTGCCCGAACCGGTTGCTTGTACATTTCGGCCGGTCTGGGGATTCCGGCGGCCGGTTCGATACCTTTCTGACCGTTTCTTGATGTGAGGCCAGCGGAGTTAGATTCGTGAGAACAATAACTTCAAGTTCTCTGTTGGTGACGAAATCCAATTCTGAACTTTAATGTCAATAATTGCGTTTGAAACCAGAGACAGATTTTAGGGTTTCTTGGTGCACAGGTGCACAGCTGGTGCGCAGGTGCACAGCTGGTGCACAGGGGGTGCGCGGTGGTGCCCAGAGGGGTGCACAACGATGCCCAAGGGGTGCGCAGCGGAGCCCTGATGGGTGCGCAGCTGTGCCCTGACGGGTGCGTGGCAGTGCACAGGAGTGCGCTGCAGTGCCCAGAAGGTGTGTAGTGACTTTTTTTTGAAAAGTTTGTTTTCGACATGATAAAAATTAAAAAATAAACACCCTCAAATTACAAAACCCAAAGCCTAAGAGGAAGAGATATGTTCCACGCTTGCACACCCCAATTTTGGAATATGACTAATGAGATGGAATTTTGTAATTAGGAAATCAGTCGAAGGGTTTTTTTTTTGAAACTTAACTCAATAGCATAACTCAGCAAAACCAAAATAGAGGTAGCAAACAATCAACAGACAAGCAAAAGTTGATAATGACCTCTGTTTTACGTCAACTCTCGGATATGAAAAGCTCAGTAGGTATGACATAATAATCATTATAGCAAAGATTCTAACCAGCAGACTATATAAGAAATGTGAAGCAAGGTAAGAGGCTTCAAATGTACTTTTTAGAGGAAGATAAACTGCAAGCAAATTTGGGATTAAGCAAAAGGAACAAATACCATCCATTAACTGAAATCAAGCACAGATTAGAACATGGAATTACTGGGCTGCAACTGATCAATCAACTCAGATACATGAGTAGACAAACTGAACAGAAAGGAACTAAGGACAAGTTATAACCTAGAGCTGCTTTACTGATCAATCGGCTCAAAACAAAATAACAGATAACTGAACAGGAGAAGGATCAAAGATAAATGGTGACATGGAACCATTAGATTCAGATCAGATGATTAAACTGATGAACGGGAAAAGAAGAAGAGTAATTGAAGTTTCAAAATCTGAAATTCCTTTCCTTTTCCAATTTGAAATCACAACGTAAATCTCTTTCCGGATGAGTCAAATTTTAGCGAAAACCTTAACATCTGGTTAAAGCCCATTGCTCCTATTAAGGCCATCAAGAACACCCCGTACAAACAGAATCCTGATCAGGTTTTGGGTCTATTCACCCTAGGGAGTCACAATCTACTACGCCACAAAACCCATCAGACAACGATGAATCCGCGTTGTCTGAGAGGGGTCAAAACCGTTATAAATCCGACCGCTGTCTGATCAATCTGTCACATAACGATGTCAAAACGCTTGTTTGAAAAACTAACACACAACGGGTCCACTAAAAACAAGTGTGTGATTGTCAACAGATATCATCGACAGCTGCCGACGGATGTCGAGCTGCTTCTCGGCAGCTGTCAACATATGTCAAAGAAATTACCGATGGTCAGACAATGATGTTCAATAAAAAGTAGTTGTATGATTGTCGACAGATTTCATCGACAGCTGCCGACAGATCTGTCGAGCTGTTTCTCGGTGGCTGTCGACAGATCTCGATGAAATTTGCCGATAGTCAAACAATAGTTTTTCGAGACAAGTCATTGTGTTATTAGTATATCACACAACGACTTTATATGAAAACCATTGTGTGATTAGTAGATCACACAACAGTTTTCTTGAAATATATGTTGTGTTAATATCGACATATTATATCGAGAGCTGTTGACAATGATATCTATCGCCATTCACACAATAGCTTTTGATTCGTAAACTATTGTCTGATTTAATTTGACATAACGAATTTGGTTCATTCCATGGTTGTATGACATGTAAATTATAAGGATGGTTTTTGTTAACAACCATTGTATGATTAGTTCTCAGACAACGTGGCTATGCAAAAATACCAGTTGTAGGATCATTTTGTCAGACAACGCTTGATTGCGTATCATTGTGAGATGTATGCTTCTCTACCAGCTGAGAAGCACAAAAAGATGCTTTTCCTTGAACAATATCAATGAAACCAGCCTCAATCACAGCTTCTTCACATAGTTCTTGACAACAAAGTCTGCCCACTCATCTCTCACATCATCAAAGTCGTCTTGATTGTATTTGCAACTGCCTCTCTTCTCCCACTGAAATAAAAACAAACATTTGGTTATCAATTATCATTGTACAACTCAAATACACATACAAACCTATTGTACAACCCAAATACAATCAAGAAACTCTATATATACAGACCTATTGTACAACTCATACATACAGACATATTGCATATATAGAAATTCTATTTATACAGACCTATAATTCAGTGGGACAACTCAAATACTGCTATATATATCACATACAAACAGAAATAATACCCAACTGAGAAGATTTTACTTGGTAGTTAAGCAGTTAGTGTTAGACTTTATACCTTGGTAACAAACTGCGAAGTATCTTTGTCTTCGATTATTTACCTCATGTATCGCATGACATAGAACCCACATTCTGTGTTGCCTAGTTGGAAGGGCATGCCCTATAACCAAACCATTATTAATTAAACAATTCCACACAACCTAAAATTTTGTAAGACATCTATTACTTAAATGAAAATAACACTTACAACCATATTTTTAGGAATTACTGAGTTCCGCCCCTTCTTCTTCCTATCAGCATTAGCCATAACCATTGCACTAAACAGAAAATATAAAAAAATTAAAGAGGCAAGTCATCCAATATCAAGACATCCCACTAAATATGACCTAAATCTAAACAATGAATAGTGCAACTTACGCTTTAACAATTTTCAACCAGTCTCCACCTGGTATACGTCTTCTCACAGGATCCATAAAATATACAGTGTCATTGTCCGGATCAACAACGGTCAAAGTCCAATGATCACTACCACATAAAAAAATCATATTCAATGAAGGCGTAAATAATAGAGTACTATTCATCAAAACCAGAAAAGTAGTATGTACATACTGTGAGTTATATGGCAGCATGAACACTTGGCCCAGTTTGGCAGTTGTAAGCCGACGAGCTATATTTTCAGTCCTCTTAGTTTCATCCTCACACCCAACTGCACCAATTTGGGATGGATAAACAAATGCTATCATGTCCACCATTCCATAGGCTTCCAACTTGTTGTATAGGTACCTAATAACCATACCAACCCATTATCATTCATCAAACCTTACTTACCAAGACGTTTACAATAATACCACATGTAGAATCAATATTGCTAAATTTATACCTCTGCTAAGAAGCAATTATGTTTCCAGTGACTTTGCCCATAGTTGCAATAATCACAAGATCCTTCTCCATAATATAGCTCTTGTAAGTATATCCAAATACTTCAGCTTCAATGTTGGAACTGAGTTGTTGATCATCCTTGAATGCTTCACATAATGTCCTAAATTGTCCGTCTAACATAGGTGCAAGTTCTGCCAATCTCATATCAGTCTCCTCCATTTCTACAGGTTCTTGTGTATATTTTCTTTTCTTCTTGCAGACTTTATCCAACTCAAATTTCTAGAACAAGATTAATATAAAGTATGATTACTATAATCAAGGAAATACAAATATGTGTTAAACAAGTTCAAAGTTCAAAATATAATATATAATTAATAATTATGTTGAAATTTTACCTCATTAGACAGTATGATCCAGTCCTTAGGCCAAGCTACCCAACTGCCCATTGCTTGCTTTACAGTCTCAAATTCACCTTCAACAGGAAATGGCAGCTTTGTTTTCTCATCAACCGCAAAATAAATGGAAACACGCCTATTATCAGCCCCTAATGGTCTTCCATGAATCACAGCCTCAGTATCATCACCCATCTCCATTACCGTGGCATGAGCAACAATGTTATCCACTGATCCCAATGTCAGTTTACAATCAATATCTGGGTCTCCAACCCTGTAGGTCCATTTCTTTTTCTCAGGGTCAGAGACAGTAACATCCCTACTTAAACAATTCACCGGGCCTAACCAAATAAAAACAATTAAAAACCAAAACTGGTCTTTCCATGAAACATTGATTTTCTAAACCAAATCAATCACTCAAGGATCTCCAAGGAACTGAAATGCTTGTTAAGAAATTACAGTTTCTTTAAATTGAACATCTTGCTGGGGAAGCAGAACTTGAACAGCTCAGGAACTTTTATGAAACACAACAGTGGAAATACTCGAATTTGAGATTTTTCAAAGCAATAGTGGCTAACTTTGATATGAACATACTTTTGATGAGGAACATGAAAGCAGAGGAGATTAAGAGTTACCTAAGCGATAGTAGAAAAATGTAGTTATAGACACATGAAATTTAACTATAAATAAAATCGTTGAATATTCAAAGTACATGTTGGCCCGATACATCGTATATGTGATACGTGAGTCAGCACAGTTAAAGAGACTCTGGAAGTACACGTGGTGACATGTGATTGGTCGGTCAATAACAGATTTGTCAAATCCTGACTAAAACAAATATTAAATATCGTCCGTCAATCAATTGTCAATCACATTAAATTGGTTATCGGAATTAAAATCAAATATTTAATCAAATAAATCATGCCTTAACGGCAATAATTAAATCGATTAATTAAAAGTGATTTGATTTAATTATGATAATTATCAATCAAAATTGATTGATTGATTCAATTATTACCGATAAGAAATGAAATTCATTCGGCACCTTGATTACATGCCATAAACAGATAGACGTCGACAAAATAAATACCCCCTCTCATATCAAGAGGAGGAATTCCGACCAGAGAAAGAAAATTACTCCCGAGAGCTCAGAAGTCTTAAAACCCTTCTGAAGAACAACCAAACTCCTAAATATCTTGTTCTTCACCAAACCCAAACACAAATCCAAACAATAGTCACGTGATCAATTCTTGTGATTACTTTTTACCTCAAGAACAAGTGCCTTGTCACCCTTGAGTCAAATTCAAATTTGGAGATAGAATCAGAGGAGTTCACAAAGATTTGTAACCCGCAAATTCATCAATAAAATTCTATTATTTTGTACACGTGTTGTTTTGTCATCTACGCAGATAAATTCGTGTTTACAGTAGTAATCGACTTTCAATAATAACTTGCCAGGTGAGGATTGATAGAGGAATAAATTGATAGAACTTAGTGGACAACTCCAACCGAGGCCTTAAAACTGAGTCCTAGACTTATATCACGAATTTTCATCTCTAACGGGCCAATTTGGCTAGGTTTGGATTTGGAAATATAGGACCAAGTCCCATTTGCAGTCAAATCTATGACAATTCCAGGACCAGGACCTGAGGCCACTCGAATTTGGGCTGGCCATAGGAGAATCAGTAGCCATGCGCTAGACACCATGGCAGACGAAAACGCGCGTCACGCACGGTCCAACTTCAATTGCGAGTTGTTTTAGCTGCATCTAGGCCCCAGTCATATGCGGCTATCTCCATTTGACCGTTGGGGAGCTCCAACGGGTATGAATCGGACGGCTATAATTTCTTCTTATTTTGAACTCGATGGTAAGTCAAAAATAGATTCCAACGGTCAGAAAAAAAACAGCCTAGGATCTTTGCCAATAAAAAAATCAATGGCCTAAAGTGAATATAAGACCTCATTGTTAGAGATGAGAAAATGAGTCCCATATGAATAGTGCACAAAGAGGGTTCTATAATAGATATAGGACTCAAAATCTGAGACTATGGTTGGACTTGCCCTAGCTTACATGAAATTGAACGTGAGGATGAGTAGAAACATTTACTACAGATCATAGGAACAAATAAAAATTCAAAGTAGGTATATAAGAAATAAGTTCAAGCATAGCCATACCAAGTCTGATACTTTTAATAAAGGGGGTTTCCTTTACTTTGAAACTGAGTAGCGATGTTCAGAATTTCATATTGTCTTGGAGATGACATAAATAGCAGCATGATGCATATATACTCAAGAATTCTTTACTCGGAGTAGGAGTTGGTAGATAGGAAGAAGTTATTACTGAGTAGTGTTATCACCATAGATCCTCTTTTAAATGTCAACAAGGTTTTAGCTATAGCATTGAGTCATAAAAAACAAGCAAAGGTTGTGCACAACAACAAGGTTGCAGATGCAGTAGCCTTCTCGGTGCGGCGGCAAGGCCGCGAGAGTCAATAGGGTTGGGCAAGGGTTCCAGAGCGAGCCCCGACGCATAAATTCTCAGACACCTCTTCGGGAAGCAATTCAAGGTGCTGTGATATTTTTCAAAAGGATAATCATCCCACCAAGTATTCATAAGATGTCATATTCTATGAGGACATTTTTCCTTACCCCTCCTCCCAAACTTCTCGGAAAATAGGGACTCTTAAACCTATTGAACCTATGGTTTCCAATTATGATAACTTGGGCTCTAGGATTTTGAATTTTACACAACCATCAGGGTTACTTCTCTGCCACCTAATACTGGGGCTCTTGACAATGCCTCACCAATTCACATACAAGCTTTTGCACCCTTAAACCCTAGTGAACCTAATCCTCACTCAAGTCTCAATATCCAGCCTAATGAGTTCCCCGCTCTTTTTGTTCCTATGATATCAACTCATCATTCTTCCCGTTCAACTCACACTCCAGGTTGCTTGGTAGATTTCCATGTTGAGGCAAAACTTTCTTCTCTCACCGTCTCGTCAGACTCCACGGGCATAGGTATAGCTCACACTTTACAACTGTTTTATCTTATGAAAACATATCTCCCTCCCATTGAGCTTTTACTGCATAATTATCACTTCACAAGAAGTCACAAACCTTTTTCAGAGGCAGCAAAATATCCAGAATGACATACTGTTGTTCAACGAGCTCAAAAACTTACGTGAAAATGAAAAGTGGAGGTTAGCGCCTTTGCCCCCTAACAAGCATTTGATAGGTTGCGAATGGGTATACAAGATCAAACTCAATCCTGATGGTACCGTGGAACGCTACAAAGTAAGACTTGTGACGAGGTCCATTAAGCAATCTACAATTTAAAACCCTATCATTGTAGTAACTGTAAGTAGGGATCGTTCTAGCCGAGGATACTAGGGAAGGATTATATCTGCATTCAAAAACATTAGTAATATTCACAAATATAAAATAAGCATACAAGTATAATTCTGTCACAACTATACAAGTATAAAACACATAAACACAATCATATGCAATCGGCAAAATATAGACATGGCACCGATATATATATATATATATATATATATATATATATATATATATATATATATATATCAACAAAAAGAATTAATTTATTTACAAGCTATTCACATATTTACCGAATTATGATGGAGGATTATTGATTGGTTTTCTAAATTACTTCTACTCCTAGAACATAAACTAATATATACAATATTGGTCAATCAATCACCTAAGACACAACATAGAAAGCACCGAAATAAACACATAATGATTTCATGCAAGTCTAGATTGTGATGTTCTTACTATCCTATGCCTTAGTTAATTTCAACCTCTTATGACTTCTGAAGTATTTTAGGAACTTCGAATACGGCTGAACCTAAAACATATATGTGTCACCTTGTTCAAACTATCAAATATTCCTAATCTAAACAAGATACACTTACGAACCGGAGTCGGTTGAAGACATGATCCTAGGTATGGCGTCACTCATCCTATTAGCATGCAAGTCACTCACCCTAACAACCCTTTGCAGCACCTAGAATCAAACTATCAAATATGCCTAACTTGAACCTAGATTACTACGGCTTATTGAACTCCCCCCTTAGAAACGTCTTGGCCGACTATCTTTAGGTTCGATTACATGATCATGTGATGACTAATCAACTAACACATCAAAAACATAAGAACACACAACAACTTAGACTAAATCATGAACTTAAAACATGCTTCAATCGTTACACATAACATATGGTATTAAGGAGATGACAAAGAAAAACTTAACAACAAATGACATGCATAAAACCAAAAATCCAGAAAATATATATAAAAATTAAAGTACTGTTCATACAGAAAATCATACAACAAAACAAATAGAAAACTCATACCTCAACCTAAATCAATTGGCTAGGGAAGAGGTGGCGATCGGCGGCAAGCGGCGGCGGTTCGGTGGAGATGATACGGTTAGTTTGTTGTTTTCTGTACGAGTTTTTGGGTAGAGCTTGACTATACTATGGCTTAGATAAATTAACACCCTAAAACTGAACTATTACATGTGTATGTATAGGGAGAAAACCCTAGCAAATTCGGCTGCAATTCCTTGTCCATATCGAATTGGGCTTCTTGCTTTTCCTTGTTGCACAAGACTTTGACTTCTTCAATGGCTGACTTGGATGAAACTCCATGGACTTATTTCTAAATTTTGAACTCCCTACATGTTAAGGGATCAATGAAGGACTCCCTTACTCGTTTTGGGATTCATAAGATAGTCGAATCTCATCCATAGCCTCGGTAGAACAAGTTATCCTGTTTTGACCGGAAGAACTTTCTTAGTTGTTGTTTTTGGATTCTCCTTGTGGTTTCTTCAATTCTTCTTCTTCTAAACAGCTTCCCATATATTCATTAAGCTTCTCATCAATCATTTGGCATGCTTGGGAAGTATTTTGGTGAAGAAACACACTCACGAACTCGGTAGACAACTTCAGCAAAATCTGTCTTGTTTCCAGCAGACTGACCGCCGGCCATTGTTTTCATCATAACTCCTTCCTCAGAATATGGATTGCTGAGATTCCAAAATATTTAGAAACTAGACATCTATAGCTTTCCATCCATATATGACACATCTCCTGGTTCCTCCTGAATCTTCATATAGAAATTTTTGACGTTGAGTTATGGTTTCTGGAAATCCTCTGTTTTTGTTCCGATTTCATGCTCTCGGCCTCTTATCTTTCCATTCTTCTTTTGCTGCTTTCCATAAGTCCGATTCACATGATTCTTGTTTCGTTAAGTCCATATACATGTCATCTAAACATTAAAGAAAATTATCAAGTAATGACAATGTTCAAATTCACAGAATCATAAGAAATAACATGATAACTTCACAAGTCAGCTTTTAAAAAATTAGTGCACATTTTCTCTACTTTACGCATATTTTAGCCATTGCTCTACGAAAAACCCTTATGATAAATAACTAACAATATTAAACTAATAATGGATAAACAAAGCATAAATGAGGATAAAAACATATTAAGAACGTAACATAAAATGCTCCTATCAACGTGTGGTCAAAGGTTATAGTCAAGTTGAAAGTGTTGACTATCGAGAGACTTTTGTTTTTGTTGCCAAACTCACTACTATTCATGTTCTTATTGGTCTCGCTTCTCTTCAAGATTGGCAACTCCACCAGTTAGATGTCAACTATGCCTTTCTTTATGGAGATCATTCTGAGGATGTTTACATGCACTTACCACCTGGATTTGGCCGAAAGGGGAGGACATTGTAAATAAGTTACATAAAAGCTTGTATGGCTTGAAACAAGCTTCTCGACAATGGTTCATCAAGTTGTCACAAGCGCTCACGTCTGCAGGTTTTTATCAGTCATGGAGTGACTACTCTTTGTGTAAAGACCCACCCCCGAGTTAAACCCCTTTAACCCGAAGTAAGTCTTGCGGGACCACCTCCCAAAGAAGTTTCTGTCGAAATTTCGACATAGTTTCCTTGAAAAGTGGACAGCCCTTAACCTGCAATAAACCCAAATGAACACTTCTATAGACCAACAACCATCCAACACTCCTGGAGCCATCCTGCTCCCATAACCAGCATCCTCCACAAGATATACATCTAATTAGTTCATAACAAATGTTATCATGACAGAGTTACACCAATTCCAAATTTAAAACCTACAATAGGTTCTAGATCCCTAGGAGTTCATCGATAAATATAATACAATCTGATGTATATCAGAGCGACTAAGAGAAGTAGAAGCAGGGAAAATTACAAGTAGGTTAACCCGGAACCTACTGTTGGTTATGAAAATGGCGGTGACTATGCCTGGCCTCCACGAAGGCTAGTCGGATCGAGCACTGCAATCTGGGTATTTAAAACGAATGGCCCAGGAGAGAAACATTGAAAATATTAGTGTGAGTGGACAAAAACCAAATATGTAAATACTATTTTCTTTAATGCCCTCTCGAGGATTTTTCCAAAATACCTTATGCATGCAACCCCTAGAAATCGATTAAATAAAACATAAAACAACTTCCTTGGCTCAAATCCTTAATTAAAGCTGTGGGGTACTAACACCATAACCACGAGAAAACATCTGACTAGCTCTTTCCACGAGAGGGTCTATTGACCAACTCAATCGAAGAGGGTCCTATGACCCGCTCTATTCGGGAGGGTTCAACCGACCAGCTACCACCGAAGAGGGTCCTGACCTGCTCTATCCGAGAGGGTCCTTCTGACCAGCTACCACCGAAGAGGGTTTGACCAGCTACAATTCAGAGAGGGTACCATCTCCATTTGGAGAGGGTCCATGCTCGCTAGCAATACATATAAACATATCCTTGAAAATCCTTAAAACCTCGTGGTAAATAAATCGAAATCCAAGTCAAAACACTCATGACTTTTCCCCTAAAATACATTGGATTTAACACATTTCCAGGCATCCGAAACCGGTTTCCTGACTTTACTTTAAATCAATAAATCCAAGGGCCAAGTTTCCCCTTTAAAAATAATTCCCCTTCATAACTCAAAATGGTGATAACAATAGAAAACCATAATCCGAGAAAAATCCTTTAAACCTCTTTTCTGGTTCACTTATCTTTGAAAATATAATAAATTCCCAATTTTCTCCAAAATCACCATAAAACACAACGTGGATGAAATTTCATAAATAAAAGAGAAACTTAATAAAATCTATTGCATGCATTATATTTAAAGATAAAGGTCCACTCACAAAGATGCTGCTAAGTCTGCCGGCTACCTAAAGGCTGCTCAGCTTGAGCTCCCCAACGTCCTGTTCAAAATACACAATTAAGGTCTTAATCCCACAATTAAGGTAAGGGCCACAACATTAAATATCCACCCTTAACATTCATCCTTAAACACCACTAGAAAAAAAACGTGGGGAGTTGGCCTCAAATACCCCGTTACCGTAACAACTCTTAATTACACCCTCACGTTTAGCTGGTACTTTCTAAATGACCAGTTATCCTTTAATTATCCAATTATTAAATCGAAATCTTCAAAAATACTAAACATATCGAATAAATCTCTAAAAATTAGAAACTGCCTTCAACTCCAAACTCCGGCCACCACCAATCGACACCATAATTTCACAATTTGTTCCTCTCATCAATACGAACAACTTTCTAGTTCAACTCGAAGGCCGCCGGCAGTGAATTCTGGCCAAACTCCGGCCACCACCAATCAACACCAAAATTTCACAGTTTGTTCCTCTCATCAATACGGATAACTTTCTAGTTCAACTCGAAGACCAAATCAGACTCTAACTAGGTTAATCGAAAAAAAGTTCCAAAAACCCGTAAATTTTCACTTCAATCCTTCAATTCTCCCTCCACACTCCAAATCAAGCTACCAAATTCTAGGGGTTAGTACTCCTAAAACCCATACTATCCATATAAAGAACTCAACATTTGGTGATCTAGAGAGGGAGAAATTCTATCAAGAACACTCCACTATACACTCAAAGAACAAATCGGAATTTTCCTGATTTACGGCGAGTTAGGTAGGAAAACTTACCTAGGAATGAAGTAGACTTAGAGGCCGAACTTTTAGGACAGGTGCAGCGGCGATTGGTGGAGCGACGGCAGCGCTATGGCGCGCGAAAAATCCGGCAGGGATTTCCGTCGGGGAAGAGGAGAGAGAAAGAGGTTATGTAACTTTTGATTTTTACTTTCTACCTACAGTAACTTCCTCTTTTTATAGAGTTTCTCAAAATAGTAACTTCCCGTTTTTAGACCGTAACTTTCACATACGAACTCTGATTAAGACACATAGGATGTTTACGGATTCGTATTAATGCCCTCTACAACTTTCATGAAGAAAGTTTTTCCAAATTCTCGACTTAACGAAAAGTCAACTTTGTGACCTCTCATGGTAAAACGGTTACTACGAAATGGTCAAAGATTAAAGTGAATTAAGAAGTAACCGACCGTAAATTGATTCTAGAACCGGGATGTGACAATTCTTCCCCCATACAAAAATTTTGTCCTCGAAATTACATACCTGTCATGCAAAGAGATGGGGTTACTGCTTCCTCATCCGTGCCTCTGGTTCCTGATAAGTGTGTTTTACTCTATGTTTTTAATGTGTTTTTACCCTCATTTGTACCTTGTTTATTCCTTAGTAATGTTATTTTTACTTATATTAAGTCAAAAGGGTTTTTCTGTAGAGTAATGGTTAATACGTGTATTTATACAGAAATTTGTGCTTAAGTGTTGTAAAACCGATTTTGGATAAGACTTGGTTATTTTCTCTTATGATTCACCGTACCTTTACATTGTCAATTTTGATGAATTTGGTTTAATGTGTAGATGACATGTAAATGAGCATATGAGAACAAGAATCATAAAGTTATGATCAAAACAATGGACGGAGGTCAAGCTGAAAAACTGGGCAGTTTCTGCTGAAGTTGTCTACCGAGTTCGTGAGTGTGTTTCTTCACCAAAATCCTTTCCAAGCATGCCAAATGATTGATGAAGAGCTTAATGATGATATGGGAAGTTGTTTAGAAGAAGAAGAAGAAGAAGAAGAGTCCAAGAATTCAGAAAAAGAAGTTTATAAACCATTTTCCAAGTCAGCAAATTAAAGAAAGAGAGACCAAATCCAACAAGGAAAGAAGAAAAACCTACCCGGTTTGGGACACAAAGAGTGGCTGCCGAATTCCTAGGTTTCTTTAGGGTTTTGTCTCTATAAATACACATGTAATACAACTGAAAAAGAGTCCCCAATTTTGTGAAAACCTTAGCTAGCCAACTCTACCAAGAACCCCTCAATACAGCCGAAGCACAAAGCTTGCCGCCGATCACCCTTTGCAGCCGCCAACCACCCTTGCCCTATCCGACCCTTTAGGTAGGATTTGTATGGATTCCTCCAAGTTTTTGTGTAATTCTACTGTATTTTATTCAAAGATTGATTTATATTGGTATTTCGGTTTATGGTTTTATGTTATAAACATGTTTGTTTGTCTTTCTTTTGTGATCTACTAATAAACTTGTTTGTTAGCATAACATTTAGAATGCATGCTAGGTTTTGGATTTAGAATAGGTTGTGTATGTTTATGTTATTGTTGTTTTCCAATTGATTAATCACATACCTGAACATGTAATCGAACCTAAGGGTAGTCTGTGCACGGATGTTCCTAAGGGGGGAGTTTCATATGCCGTAGTGTTCTAAGGGTTAAGGTCAAGCGATTGTAGGCCTTGATTCTTAGGCATTACCAAGGGTTTTTAGGGTTACGTGAATTGCATGATGAATAAGATGAGTGACGCCATACCTAGGACCATGTCTCCAATGACTCTCGTTCGATCAGTGTATTTTGTCTTAATGTCAGGCGATTGTAGGCATTAAACAGGATGACACATATACAAACTTAGTGTCAGGCGATTGTAGGCACTAAGTTTACATGAGAAGTCTAAATAGTTGGAATTAATTAGAATTCAAGAAAACATATTTCATTGCATCTTGTTCTTGTGTAAAACTTATGTGTGTTCTATTTGGTGTTAGTTATGTTTTGTGTTTAACAAAATTGATCGACCAATGTAAATATTAGATTTAGATTTAAATTTAGGACTTTATAAATCACCATAAAATCCCCATTATAATTTGGTAAATATGTGAATAGTTTGTAAATAATTTAATTCTTGTTGTTCATAAATTTCGATGTCATTATGTGTTTTATACTTGTATAGTTGTGACAGAATTGTACTTATATGTTTATATTATATTTGTGAATGTTACTAACTTGTTTTAATGCAGATATAATCCTTCCCTAGTGTCCCCGGCTAGAACGATCCCTACTTACAGTTACTACAATGATAGGGTTTAAATTGCAGGTCGTTAACCGACGGCCTCGTCAGTTTTTGGCGCCGTTGCCGGGGATGCTAAAAAGGATTTTTGTATATTGTTGTCAACTAACATTTTTTTCTTATATTTGTGTGAATATTAGTGTATGTACCGAATTTCTTTTGTGTGAAAGTTGTATTATTTTGTGCCATAATTTTTGACTAACAATTTCTCTCTTATATTTTAGTGTAAGTATCGAATTTGTATGTATTTTATTTGTATATTTTGTGCCATATGTGTTTTGTTGTAACTATTGTAACTTATTAAATATTTAGGAGGTTTATTGTTTCATATGTGTTTGAAGTTTATTGTGGTTTTTAAAGTGTAACATGTAGGGAGAAGCCGCATTTGTTAATCTTAGCCTAAACCCTTCATGTTATTTGCGGATTTCATGAGGTTGAGGGCGGCTTTGATTAACACTTGTCGAGTGGTCTAGTGACCCGAGTTTGTTCCTAGCTGAGTAAGGGGCCGTTCTGTCATAGATATGGAATTCAGGTTTGTTCAATTGGATCTCAAGATCATGACTGACCACTCTTCTCGGTGAAGGGGTCGATAGGGGTCCGCCTCCTTGATCACAAACGAGTCCTGCCTGGTTCTTGTAGGGGGTTCGCCCCCCGTGACATTGACACTTGCCTTCTGAAACCACGGAATCACTCGAACTAGCCAAATGCTTGGGCCGAAGCATCACCACACTTTAAACGCTAGAATTTACTTAGACATGTATGGCGCCATGAACTTCAAATTAATTTGACTTTAATGTTTGAGGTATATCGGACGAAGCATAACACTACCTTGGGCTGTATCAGTCCATTGCACAGTGGTCTTCCCTGCTCCCTTGCTCGATGGCTAATTGCTATGCTTGATGGGTGGTCATTGCACACGGTGCAACACCACCATACCTCCATTCACTGCCGAATTCTTCCCCATAAGTTTCGGCATTGTTGCTTTCTCCATTGTTGAGTTCGGCACTAGGGTGCCTCATGGCGTCGAAAATGTTGAATTTAATCATCTCACCATCGAACTCCATTGTCAAGTTCCCTCCAGCAACATCGATGTTTGTTCTTGCTGTTCGCATGAAGGGCTTTCTCAACAACAACTGTGTCGAATTTGAAGATGACTCCTCCATTTCTAGCACATAAAAGTCAGCAGGAAATATCAGTTGGTTAACCTGCACAAGAACATCTTCAACATACCCCTCGGGGTACTTGTTAGAATGATCCGCCAATTGGATCACAACATTATCAGTTTTGAGAGGTCCTAGGTCTAGGGACTTATAAAGATTAAGTGACATAACATTAATTGAAGCTCCTAGATCTAGCATGACATTCTCAAAACGAGTAGAACCAATAACACAAGGGATAGAAAAACTCCCTGGATCCTTCATCTTGGGCGGCATTTTCCTTTGGAGAACGGCAGAAACCGTCTTACTCATCTTGACAACTTGTTTCTCCCTTGTGTGCCTTCTTGTTGTGCAAAGCTCCTTCAAGAACTTAGCATACTTTGGGATTTGTCGAATGCACTCCAACAAGGGTAGATTGACGTTCACTTTTCGAAAAACATCCAACACTTCTTCGTCGGATTTATCCTTTTTGCTCGTAGTGAACCTAGAAGGAAAAGGTACAGAAAAAGATTGATTAGTATTAACTAAATCACTAGGGTTCGAAATCATACCTTCCTTCGTTGAAGTTGCCGGATCTCTTTCAAGATCCCTCTTTTTCATTGCCACCAAGTCTTCCTTGCTTGGCTCAGCTTCTTTGTTTCGCACGGTTTTTCCTTGATCTTGTCCATGTGTTTCGGCATTGGCATTATGCTCGGCATTCTCTTGCATCATGAGCTCGGCATCACCTTCTTCATCACTCATGTCCAACACTCCAAGTCCTTTTGTGGTTTTAGGCTTTGAAGGTGGCGACAACAAGGTTTTCCCACTTCTTGTGACAACAACTTGTGCTTGCTCATTCTTGGGATTCTTGATGACACCTCCTGGCAACCTCCCTTGTTCATTGAATTTCCCCATAAAGTCCACAACTTGCCCCATTTGATTCTTTAATTCCATAATATCTTTCGACATCAAGGCAATGTCTTTGGTGTTGGTTTGAGTTGTGGCCAACAAAGATTGTGTCGAAGTGGCAATGTTCTTGAAGATCTCATCATAATTTTGCTGCCCACTCGGCTGTCCTCCTTGTTGGTAGGGTTGGTATGGCCTTGGCACAAAATTGCCTTGAGGCCGTGCCATGTAAGTACTTGGTTGCTGCCCTTGTACGTTTGGTTGTGGATTCAGCACGTTACTATTGTTGTTCCAACGAAAGTTCGGATCGTTGGCCCTTGGATTGAAATTCTGGAAACGTGTTTGAGCCCCTTGACCTTGGAAGTTTCCGTATTGTCCTTGAAAACCGACGGCATTGACACCCTCAAAGTTCGGATTTACTTGAGTGCACTGATCGGATGTATGTCCTTCCATGCTACACACTCCAAAGACTTGTATCTGTCAGGACCCACCCTGAGTTAAATCCCTTTAACTCGAAGTAAATCCTGTGGGGACCACCCCAAGGGAACTTCTTACCGAAACCCCCTTGAAATGGCCAACCCTTCCTACAATCCAACTCAGCACTTCCATGAGTATCTACAACAAACCCTAACTCATGAAGGTATCCTGCTCCCTAACCTACTTAATTAGCTATACTAGGTTAGTCAGAGCAGTCTACTAAGATGATTACCCTAAAGAATTGCGGCAGCAACAGATTGATCGACTATGCCTCAACTCTTGTACGCGCGCGACCTCCTCTCAAGAACCCTGCACCACTGGGCATTTGAAAACGAAGGGCCCAGGGGAGAAACATTGAAAACCGTTAGAGTGAGTGGACGAAAATCAAATGTAAAACTCTATTTTCCGCTAATGTTCTCCCTTACAGTTTTCTCAGAAAAACCGCATGCAACAAATCATAAATGATGCCTTGGCTCAAACATAAATAATTTAAATGTGGGGTGTTAACCTCATCCACGAGAAATCCCGACCCGCTCTACCACGAGAGTGTCCATTGACCAGCTCATCGGGGAGGGTCCTGACCTGCTCTATTCGGGAGGGTCTATTGACCAGCTACTACCGAAGAGGGTCCCGACCTGCTACTATCCGGGAGGGTCTATTGACCAGCTACTACCGAAGAGGGTCCCGACCTGCTACTATCCAGAGAGGGTACCCGCTCCATCTGGAGAGGGTCCATGCTAGCATACAATCCTTATATCCTTTTCTTTTTTTTTAAAACCTGTAAAACCTCGTAAAACCTCGTGGGAATAATAAATCGAAAACCCCTTTAAATCCGTTAGCCAAGTTTCTCCTTTTAAAATCATCCCCCTCCATAATCCCAAAACGGTGATAATCAATAAAACCATACCCCGGGAAAAATCCTTTAAAATCACGGGAAATGTATGAACCTCTTTCCCGGCTTGTTTGCCTTTAAAATCCTTAAATCCCATTTTCCCAAATCACCGTAAAACATATAAATGGAGGAAATCATATATGCAGGAGAAACCAAATAAAGTACATGTGATAAGAGCATAAAATGCTACGTTTTTAATGTGTTTCTACCCTTATTTATACTTTGTTTAACTCTTAATTTTGCAGATTTGAATCATTAGACTAAACCATGAATGTTTGATGGAGAACAAGTGAAAACGTGCTTAAATAAAAGAAAATGTGGAGTTTTAGCAGAATCCTAATTGAACTAGGAATCCTAATCAAACTAGGAATCCTAATCACACTAGGAATCCTAATCACTTAGGAATGTAAAGTCAATTTCGAAATTTTCAGAAGTTCATTGAAATGGGAATCCTTATTTAACTAGGAAACCAAGTTGAGTTAGGAATCCTTATTGAATTAGGAATCCTTATTTAACAAGGAAACCAAGTTGAACTAGGAAACCTTATTGAACTAGGATTGCTAAGCTCTATATATACCTTTGTTGTGGACTAACAATTATTTCTCTCTCATTTACAGAAATTTGCCAACATTTCAAAGAGGGAGATTTTGTTCGAATTAAAGAAGGAAGTGGAAGCCGAATTAACTTCAAGAGGAGGAGGTTGCAGCCGAGTTGAATTCCAAGAATAGAGAGTTTGCAGCCGAATTGAAGTTAAAAGGAGTTGGAATTCGAAATTAGAGGCCTAAATTAACAAGGAATGAAGCAATCCTTAACCCAAAAGGAAAAGGAATGCAGCCAAAAGCCCAGCCCACAAGGGAGTAAACCCTAATTGCTCCTTATAAATACAAGGGGCAGCTGCAAGGAAGGGAGGTCGACCCCCCTATACTTGAAACACAGCAGCCATATCTCTCTCCCTCTCCACAAGCTCCGCCCCTCCATCTCTCCTCCTATACAGCAGCTCCGCCGCCCTCTCCTCCACCAACACACAGCCGCTTTCATCTCCACACAGCAGTTCCGCCTCCTTACACATCATCCACAAGGCAGCCGCCGCCCTCTCCACCACCAATTCAGCCGCTGCTCACACCAAGCATCAATCTCCACACCTAAAGTCAGTCCAAGATCCATGGTTGTCTTTGTATTTGTTTCAAATTCAGTATTTATATTCAATGTTATCTCCGAATTTTGTAACAAACTATCAATGTTCTTATGTGATTTGATGAATTCTTTGGATTTCCTTATGTGTTTGATTGTTGTTTGGTTGAATTCTTTATATATGCATGTGAAAATTCGAATTTAAGACTTAAGGGCAGTAGTTACTAATTGAATTTATGATTTAGTTTGGTTTATTTGCAGAGTTTGTGCACACAACAAATCATATGTACAAGGGCAGCCTTGGCCATGGCTGTTCCTTGTGTATAGATTTCATATGCTTATTGAATATAAATCAAATCATGCGCGAAGTTGGTTCAATTTGTGTTCTTTATAAGAGCTAGAATAATTCTGTAAATTTACATGTCGATGTGAGATGAGGTGACGCCATACTTGCTAACATGTCTCCAATTCGACTTATTGTGCTTATGTGCTCTTTGTGTTTAATTTCTACGCGAAGTGTCTTTAAACCGATTAGTACTATGTTTAGGATTATACGCGAAGTTAATTCTGAATAATTGTGAAGTCTTGAATGATTAGAATAACCGCGAAGGCTCTAATTAAATTGGAACTAAATTGGATTATGAATTCGGTTTTTGAACTTGCTGCCCTATCCTTTTGTTTGAGTTGTTACATGTTTAGAGAATTATGTGTTAAGTGTAGAGTGGTTGATCAATTGTAAATAATTAATTTTAGGTTAAGTTTTAGTTTCTTTAGATGTTAAACATTTATATCCCCCATATGTTTATTCGATTGTGTTAACATTTCTGTTTTCGATTACCCTTCAATATCCCCGGACTGAACGATCCCTACTTATTCGTACTAACGATGACATTTTGCAGGGTTATAAAGTTGTGAGGTTTGATTTGATCACGTGTTTACATGTGTGACGTGAAAAACGCTCATCAACATGGCATGCAATTTAATTTAAAACAAAGGTCCACTCACAGTACTCATCGCGACCTTCTTCCTGCTCGGAAAGCTCCTCGAGCGAAACCCTCGAACTAAACGCGTAGTCGAGCCCGTCTCACATTCAATCAGAGACTGTACAAACAAACCATTATATTAGTCATTCCACAGTTGACTTGGTCTTTTCCTAGTTTGACCAGGAAATCCTATTTGACCATATGTTGACCAAGTTCCTTTCTTATTGCACTTTAACCTTTTTGACTTTCTTTCCCGGTTATCGACTCTTAACCCAATTTACCGGAAGTCCGACTTAGTTTCCGAACTTTCCTTTATCACTTTAACTTGAGGTTAGGGTGTCACGTAATAATTCGTTGAATTACTATGGACACCCAACGTGTCACATTAACCAATATATTTAACCTTGAGTCGATTTTACCGATTTAACATCTCATAAATGGAAACCTTCCAAAAAGGGAAAGTTTCCCAAAATAGAAAGTTTCCTAACATGGCAAGTGTTCTTTAGAATGGGAAGTTTCCCAAAATGGAAACTTCCTACTTACGTCCAATTTTCCCGTAATTACTCAACTTAGGGGTGAACCGAACTTTTCGACTAAAAACCTAACAGGGATTCGATTTCTACCTCTTCGGCAATCAGCCGGTTTTACCGTATCACCGGAATCTTCGACGGATTCCGGTAACTTGCCGGAATTTCGCCATAACCTCCCCGTTTCCTTCGATTCACCAAGTTATCGATAAAACACACAAAACAGCAAGTCAATATCAATTCAGCAACACCAACAACAATTCCACAACAAAATCACTGGGGAAATCGAGTTTACCTACAACTCGTCCAACCTCGGACCTAGGACCTCAATGGCAGCCTCCCTGCTGCCAACTCTCTCCTAGAGTCAGTTCTGCAGCTCCATCATCGAGCAGTCTAGCAGTCGCCACAGCTGCAACACCTCCAGCTGCCAAGAGCAGCTCCTCCTATTCCCTTCACTGCCAAACACCCATTTCACAAACATCTTCAGAATAAACCCACACAGACTACAACAACAAGGCCCTGAACTGAACCCTAAACTCAAGAATTAACCAAAACAGTCGAACTGTCCAAGAACTCAAGAACACAGATTTCATCCTTTAATTCGAAACACTCACCTCCAATCGAATTGGTTCAAGCTAAATGGAGGGATGGTTAGGCGAGTTGAGGGCTGCAAAACCCAAGAAGAATCTCGGCGAACGGTGGCCGCACGACGGAGTTCGAACCGGAGCTCCGATTCGCCTGTCCTCGAGGCACCTCTCTCACCTAGGGTCGAAACGAGTCGCATGGTGGGTATGGAGATGTCGAGGAGGAAGAGAGGAACTCGATGTCGTCGGTCTCGCAGCGAACCGTCGCCGGACGGCGGAGTTATCGGTGAAAAACCGATTCGGGTCGGGTTCGGGTCGCCGGGTTACAGATCGCGTCTGAGAGAAATCGAAGGAGCTCAGATTGGTTCTGATGCATTTTCCCGAAATGGTAAGTCCTATTTATACTTCAACACCAGAATAGTAACTTCTCATTTTTTTGACCATAACTTCTTCATACGAACTCCGTTTTGAGCGTGTCACGTGTCCACGAACTCGTAACGACGCCCTCTAGAAATTTCAAGAAGGAAGTTTTCCCAAATTCTCGACTTAACAAAAAGTCAACTTTACGATCATTGTACGGTTAAACGGTTACTTTAAATGGTAAAAGACCAAAGTAACCAACCGTAAAATAATTCTAGAATCGGGGTGTGACAGTATCCCTCTATTCTTGGCTAGGTTCGAAACCATGAGAGTCAACTTACTCAAGTCATCTTTTAGCTCGGCAATGGTACTAGACTCCCCATTAATGTTTGTCTCATTCACACGCCTTGATGAAAATGAACCAAATTGCTGATTGTTTGTAGCTCGCATTTCCAACAAGTTACTGGCCTCTTCTCTACTTTTCTCCATCAAAGAACCTCCAGCTGCCGAATCTAGAAACTGTCTTTCCATAGGGCGAAGTCCCTCATAAAAGTACTGTAGCAAAAGTCCCTCACGTATCCCATGGTTTGGACACGAAGCAACCAATGCCTTATATCTCTCATAATACACTTCGAAAGACTCATCAATGTCTTGCTTGATAGAAGTTATCTCCTTTCTAATTTGCGTCACCCTCGACGAAGGAAAGTACTTGAGGAGAAACTCTTTCATCATAGTGGCCCAAGACACAATTCGTCCAGCTGGCACTGCAAAGAACCATTCCCTAGCTTTATCCTCTAATGAAAACGGAAATGCTTTCATTTTTACAAGTTGCATGTCAGCTCCTCTAGGGCACATAATGTCACAACAATATTCAAACTGTTGCAAGTGTCCGTTCGGATCCTCTCCACTTAGTCCATGAAATTTCGGCAGTTGGTGGAAGAAACCACCTCTGAGTTCGAAGTCAGCCGTTTTCCCTGTTTCCACAGCAGGATAAGTGACATTTGCTGGCCTGACCCCTGTTCCATTAACTTGGCCGTTTTCTTCCCAGAGTGAAGTCATTCTCAATTTAAATGGCGAGTGTGGTGGTGATGAATTCGGTGTTGAGTGATGAGATGTTGATGGTATGTTGATGGCAAGCTCCTCTCGGACACGTATAAGTCGGTTGTTGATGTCTCGTGTCCAAGTGTCAGAACCGCTCATTCACCTACAAAATAGGATGGCACAATTGGCCAAGACCAAGTTAGTAAGTCATAAGGAATTTCGAAACAAGGCATGTATGAAGAGCTCGGCAAAGAGTGGCCAAGTTTCGAAATTTTTAACATTTAAGCGCAAAATGTCGGCAACCTAATAAAGTTGCTAGTTGATTTTATTACTCTTAACTTTCACGGTACGTGGAGCAGGGAAGACCACTGTGCAATGAGCTTGTACAGCTCAAGGTAGTGTTTTGCTTCGTCCGATATACCATGAAAATCAAGACCAATTTCGACATTGAAGTTATAATGTCTATATGCCAAGTTGCTTTCTGAAATCTAAAGCAAGATGATGCTATGACCCGAGCTTTTGACTAGGTCGAGCGGATTCCGTGGTTTCAGAAGGCAAGTGTTAATGTCACGGGGGGCGAACCCCCTACAAGAACCAGGCAGGACTCGTTTGTGATCAAGGAGGCGGACCCCTATCGACCCCTTCACCGAGAAGAGTGGTCAGTCATGATCTTGAGATCCAATTGAACAAACCTGAATTCCATATCTATGACAGAACGGCCCCTTACTCAGCTAGGAACAAACTCGGATCCCTAGATCAGTCACATTATGTTAATCAAAGCCGCCCTCAACCTCATGAAATCCGCAAATAACATGAAGGGTTTAGGCTAAGATTAACAAAAGTGGCTCCACCTGACATGTTTTACTTTAGAAAACACAAAACATCATAACATATAAAAACCATAACTTCAATTTTTCCTAACATACAAAGTGTAGGCAAGAATATACATATAACAAAATATTTTGATACAACATATTATACACAAAATCGGCATATATATAAGAGAAAAAGAATCGTTAGTCACAAAAATAAGGTTAGTTCACAAACATATACATATACAAAACAAAAATCCTTTTTAGCGTCCCCGGCAACGGCGCCAAAAATTGACCTGCCAAAAGTTGACCTGCAATTTAAAACCCTATCGTGTAGTATTAGTAAGTAGGGTATCGTTCTAGCCGGGGACACTAGGGAAGGACTTATATTCTACAAAATGAAAACGTTAGAAATATTCACACATATAAACATATTTACATCGAAATATATGGGAGTTGAGAGTTGGTTCGAAATATAAAGAAAACAAACAGAAATATTTACATACATTGGTCAATCAATACTCAAGCACAAGATATAGCAAACACCGATTAGAGAACATATAAGTTTTATGAAAGATCAAGTTATTATGTTAATGTTATCATAGATGCAAATTAATTCCAACTTGTTATGACTTCTCATGTAACTTAGAACTTACGACACGCATCATCCTAAGTTTATGTGTCATCCTGTTTAATGCTTACGACACGCATCACATTAACACAAAATACACTTACCGTTCATGAGTCGTTGGAGACATGATCCTAGGTATGTCGTCACTCATCCTATTAGCATGTAAATCACTTACCCTAGCAACCCTATGCAGCAACTAGAATTGAGAACCTGACCCGGTGAACTCAACCTAGAATACTACGGCAGATTAAACTCCCCCCTTAGGAACATCCGTGCACAGACTACCCTCAGGTTTGATTACGTGATCAGGTAAGCAATAAATCAATTTGACAACTACTAAACACAAACATAAACAACTTAAACTAAATCATAATCCTAACATGCAATCTAAATCGTTACACAAATAACATATTCATGTGCAAATCACCAAGAAGAGTTCATAAACATGCTTATTATGCAAAACCAAAAACCAAATCGTATATAAATCAATAACAACTGTCTTTACACAGAAAATACATACACAAACCATGAAATTATTCATCCTTAACCTACCTATAAGGTTCGGCAAAGATGAAAAGGGAATCGGTTGAAGAAAGGTAGTCGGCAGCGAAGGGGAACGGCGGCGGCAGCTTGTGTTGTTTTCTGCGTTAAAGGGTTTTTGGGTAGAGTTTGGCTATACTATGTTTTGACCAATTGAAAGACACTAAAATTGATGTACATAGGTCCTATTTATACAGAAAATTTCGAAGAGAAACCCTAGAGAATTCGGGAGCTTCAAGGAGACACAGCCTTTGTTGGACTTGGAATCCTTCTTGGATTTGGTTTCCTCCTTTCTTTCTTTGACAAAGATTTCGACTTGGACCTTGGATTTCTGATTTCTTGGACTCCTCTACATGTTATTGGATCCATGTAGGCCTTATACACAAATTCTTGGGCTCATAGGCAGCCGAAATCGTGGACAAACTCGGCAAGGACAGACTTTCCCGGTTTGACCGGAAAAGCTCCATACTTGGTTGTTTCGGCTGCCATGATGCATTCTTCGAATCTTCTTCTTCAATGCAGCTTCCCATGACTTCAATAAGCTTCTCTTAAGTCCTTTGACATACTTGGAAAGAATTTTGGTGAAGAAACATCCTCCCAAACTCGTGTGACAACTTAGGCAGAAACTGCCCAGTTTTGCAGCTTGACCTCCGTCCATTGTTTTGATCATAACTCCTTCATCTGAACTCTAAACGCTGCGATTCAAGAAGATCTGAAAACTAAACTTCCGTAGCTTTCCATTGATATATGGCTGGTCCTCAGATTCCTCCTGGATATTTAGATATGATTTTCCGAAGTTGATGTAGGGTTTCTGGAAATTCTGCTCGCGGGAGAGATTTCTGCTCGCGGGAGAGATTTCTGCTCGCGGGAGAGATTTCTGCTGGCGAGAGAGATTTCACTCGCGAGACTGACCTCCGGCCATTGTTTCTGGCATAACTCCTCCCTCAGAACTTGGATTGTTGCGATTCCAAAAGATTTAGAAACTAGACATCCACAGCTTTCCATCCATATATGGCACGTTCCCTGGTTCCTCCTGGATCGTCCTAAGGAAATCTTTGAAGTTGAGTTATGGTTTCTGGAAATTTCTGCTCGGATCAAAATCTTATGTTTCGGAGTTTCTTCTTTTCCATGGCCTCTCTTGTTGTCTTCCATGAGTCCAATCTTCATGATTCTTGTTCTTCATATGCTCATTTACATGTCATCTACACATTAAACCAAATTCCTCAAAAATGACAATGTAAAGGTACGGTGAATCATAAGAGAAATAACCAAGTCTTATCCAAAATCGGTTTTACAACACTTAAGCACAAATTTCTGTATAAAGACACATATTAACCATTACTCTACAGAAAAACCCTTTTGACTCAATATAAGTAAAAACAACATTACTAAGGAATAAACAAGGTACAAATGAGGGTAAAAACATATTAAAAACATAGCGTAAAACGCACTTATCACAAACCAACACTAGGGACATTGCCTTGATGTCTAAAGACATTGTGGAGCTGAAGAATCAAATGGGACAAGTTGTGGATTTCATGGGGAAATTCAACGAACAAGGTAGATTGCCAGGAGGTGTGTTATCAAGAATCCTAAGAACGAGCAAGCACAAGCAGTTGTCACAAGAAGTGGGAGAACATTGCTGCCACCACCTAGGACACAACATAAGCACGGTTATGATGGTTTGCATGAGGATGCCGAGCAGCGGCTGGATGCCGAGAAGAATGCTGCCGCGAGAGAGGCTGCCGCGCATGATGCAGCCGAGCATCCTGCCAAAACAAGCAATGCCGAGCAAGATGAAGGCACAAACCAAGGTCATGCAAAGTATGGAAGAAGAAAAGAAGCTGAGCCAAGCAAGGGAGACTTGGAAGCAATGAAGAAAAAGGATCTTGAGAAAGATCCAGCTGCATTACAGAAGGAGAATGTGCCGAATTCTGAGGCACACAAAGGTAAAAACTCTAACACAAGTGAATTAGTTTCGACTGATCAATCTTCTTGTTTGCCTTTTCCTTCTAGGTTCACAAAGAACAGAAAGGATAAATCCGACGAAGAAGTGTTGGAGGTTTTTAGGAAGGTAAATGTGAACCTTCCCTTGTTGGAGTGCATTCGACAAATCCCAAAGTATGCTAAGTTCTTGAAAGAGCTTTGCACAACAAGAAGGCACACAAGGGAGACACAAGTTATCAAGATGAGTGAGACGGTTTCTGCCGTTCTCCAAAGGAAAATGCCGCCCAAGATGAAGGATCCAGGGAGTTTTTCTATCCCTTGTGTTATTGGTTCAACACGTTTTGATAATGTCATGCTAGATCTAGGAGCTTCGATTAATGTCATGTCCTACAATGTTTACGCATCTTTAGATCTAGGACCTTTGAAAACTGATAACGTTGTGATCCAATTGGCGGATCATTCTAACAAATACCCTATGGGGTATGTTGAAGATGTTCTTGTGCAGGTGAATCAACTAATCTTTCCTGCAGATTTCTACGTTTTGGAAATGGAGGAGTCACTTTCTAACTCAACACAACTGTTGTTGGGACGACCCTTCATGCGCACTGCAAGAACAAACATCGACGTTGCTGAAGGCAACCTAACAATGGAATTTGATGGCGAGATGATCAGGTTCAACATTTTCAATTCCATGAAGTTTCCAAGAGCTGAAATTGAGGATGAACTTGTTGGGGGCAACAAAATGTCGACATGCTTGGTGATGCCAGGTACGGATCCGAACATAGATTTGGCATTGCACATTGTGCAATGTCCACACACCAAGCATAGCAATTAACCATTGAGCAAGGGGTCGGTTTTGACAAGTTTGGAGAGCGAGATGAGGAGGCTTTGAATGATTTGGAGCCGTCCATACTTGAAGTTGTGAGGGAGCTTGATTCACGACCAATCTACAAAACTTATACTCCCTTGTCAATTCCAATTTCCACTAATAAGTTGTTACCATCTGTGGAACAGGCCCCTGAGTTAGAGCTAAAAGCTCTTCCAAAGCACTTGAAGTATGTATTTCTTGGAGAAGATGACACTCTACCAGTTATTGTGTCATCAACGTTGACAAAGCAACAAGAGGACAAGCTAGTTGCAGTTTTAAAGAAGAACACAGCTGCCATTGGCTGGACTTTGGCAGACATCAAGGGAATAAGCCCTACAAAATGTGTTCACAGAATCTTACTTGAGAATGGCGCCAAGCCTACCAGAGAGGCTCAGAGACGTTTGCATCCTCCAATGATGAAAGTTGTAAAGGACGAGGTGATTAAGTTGTTAGATTGTGGAGTAATCTATCCTATTTCGGATAGTCAGTGGATTTCACCCGTTCAGGTTGTACCCAAGAAGAGTGGCGTGACTGTTGTAGAGAATGAGAAGAATGAACTAGTGCCACAACGGTTGGTGACATGTTATCGCATGTGGATTGATTACAGAAGGCTAAACGCCACAACCAGGAAGGATCACATGCCTTTGCCGTTCATGGACCAGATGTTGGAAAGATTAGCAGGTCACGAGTTCTACTGCTTCTTGGATGGATATAGTGGCTACAACCAGATCATGATACACCCAGATGATCAAGAGAAGACAACGTTTACATGTCCCTTTGGTACGTTTGCTTATCGACGAATGCCTTTTGGATTGTGCAACGCTCCAGGTACGTTCCAACGTTGTATGTATTCTATTTTCTCTGATTATATTGAAAATATCATTGAAGTTTTTATGGATGATTTTAGTGTATATGGCAAAGATTTCGATGCATGCTTAGAGAATTTAGAAAAGATTTTAAACCGGTGTGTTGAAACTAACCTTGTACTAAATTGGGAAAAATGTCATTTCATGGTAAATCAAGGTATAGTTTTAGGTCATATTGTTTCTGCTAAAGGATTAGAAGTTGATAAGGCCAAGATAGATATTATGCATCACTTACCCTCACCTTCAACGGTGAGAGAGGTTCGTTCGTTTCTTGGCCATGCAGGTTTTTACAGGCGGTTCATCAAAGACTTTTCTTTGGTGGCAAAACCACTTTCTTCCTTGTTGCAGAAAGATGTGCCGTTTTCATGGTATAGGGAATGCGAGGATGCGTTCGTGCGATTGAAGGAATTGTTGACAACTGCACCTATCATGACGCCACCAGATTGGGATTTGCCATTTGAGTTGATGTGCGATGCTTCTGACTATGCCATCGGTGCCGTGCTAGGTCAAAGAAGGGAGAAGAAGCCGTGTGCTATATACTACGCTTCTCGGACATTGAATGATGCTCAGCTGAACTACTCAACAACAGAAAAAGAATTCCTTGCAGTAATCTTTGCTTTAGAAAAATTTCGATCTTATCTGTTGAATTCTAAAGTTGTTGTGTTTTCTGATCATGCATCATTAAGGTACTTAATGACAAAGAAGGAGGCAAAGCCAAGGCTCATCAGATGGATTTTGTTACTTCAAGAGTTTGATATCGAAATCAAGGACAAGAAAGGAAGCGAAAACGTTGTAGCAGACCATCTCAGCCGAATCATACATGCAGAGGACGAAATCCCTATGTCAGAAACTTTCCCAGATGAACAATTGTTTCAGTTGGAGGCCAAAGAACCTTGGTATGCCGATTTGGTTAACTACATGGTGTCAAGATCATTTCCAACATCAATGCCGCACCATACCAAGGTCAAGATCAAGAAGGATGCTCGCAATTACATATGGGATGCGCCATACTTGTGGAGGCAATGTGGGGACCAAGTCATTCAACGTTGTGTTCCAGAAGAAGAGCATATATCCATCTTGGATTTTTGTCACAAACAGGCGTGTGGAGGCCATTTTGGATCAAAGAAGACTGCTAGAAAGGTGTTGGAAGCCGGTTTCTATTGGCCAACGTTATTCAAAGACGCTTATACAACATGTGCTTCATGTGATCGTTGCCAAAGAACAGGTAATTTAGGTAAGAGAGATCAAATGCCCTTAACCCCTATCATAGTTGTCGAAATTTTTGATGTTTGGGGCATTGATTTCATGGGTCCTTTTCCTTCATCTAAAGGTTTTCTTTATATTTTATTGGCTGTTGATTACGTGTCGAAATGGGTGGAAGCAAAAGCCGATAGGGACGGCCCTTTCGGCTTGTGTATGGCAAAGCTTGCCATTTGCCCGTTGAGTTGGAGCACAGAGCCTGGTGGGCGGTGAAGAAGTTTAACATGGACCAAGATGAGGCTGGATTGCATAGGAAGTTGCAGATTTGTGAGCTTGAAGAAATAAGGAAAGACGCTTATGAATCCGCCATGATCTACAGAGCAAAAACGAAAGCATATCATGATAAGATGTTAAGAGGGAAGAACTTTCAGATAGGGCACCAAGTCCTTTTGTTCAATTCAAGACTTAAACTCTTCCCAGGTAAACTTCGTTCTCGTTGGACAGGTCCATTTGTTATTACTAATATATTTCCTTATGGTACAGTAGAGATTCAGAGCTTATCAGGAAATAGGTTTAAGGTGAATGGTCATCGACTTAAACCTTATTACACACCATTTCAAGAGCGCGACGAGGAAGAGCAAAGTTTGAATGAGCCACCACTAATGGTTCATGGATGACGCCATTATCAAGGAAAGAAAAAGTCTAGGCTGATAGACTTAAAACATTAAGCGCTGCATGAGAGGCAACTCATTTCAACCGTCGCAATGAAGGAGCCATCAACGAGAGTTTGCATATTCAATCTTTCTTCTTCACTTGTTTCGGTTTCGTTTTCAATTAATTTTTTTGTGCCGAATTTAATTTTTAGGATTAATTGTGTTTTTATTTTTATGTGTTTATTATGTGACTTAGACGCATGCTTAGGAAATTATGACATTATTTTGTGTTTACATTGAGGACAATGTAATTTTCTAAGTGTGGGGTAGAAGTTGCATAGTAACATGTTTTGTTGTGTGTCTTAGGATATACACTTAAAAGTCTATGATGATGTTATCCTTAATTGCCTAATTGATAGTTTAACATTTATCTTACGAAATTGCGAGTTTCATGGATATTGTGAATTGGTATGAATATTTGAGATTTGATTGATAATGAAGTATGCATGTTTGATTAGATTGTTTCAAAATAACCTATGTGAGCTTTTGAGCCTAAAAACTTTCTTTCTTGAGTGAATTCTGTGCCGATTTTGTCTAAATTTTTCAAAATTTTCACTATTTTCTCACTATCTTTTGAAACCTCATCATTCTTTGCATATTAAATAACTATGTGCTATAATGGACTCTAGAATTTACTAGAACTTGCTTATGTGATTTTCGAAGCTTTATAATCATAACTTGTCTTGATTTTGAATATGATTGAATTTAATTTCATTAGGATTACCACCACAGCCAAATAAAGCATATGCCTATTTTGTGCCCGTCGTTGGACTCCTTAGTTAACCCCTTTGAGCCTACATTGAGCTTGTTATTTCATCACCTTTAAACAGAATTCCTTTGCTTAGAATAGCTAAACCTTTCCTTGTTATCAAGACTTGGCAAAGTACTTTTAATGGAGCTGTATTGCGTGATGCTGTGAAGCAAGTGTGGGGTGAACAAAGTAATAAAGAGCAAGTGTGGGGTGAACAAAGTAATAAAGAGCAAGTGTGGGGTAAAACACCATATGATTATAAATGTATGTGCCATATATGAACAAAAAGAAAGAAATATGTCCGAAAAAAAAAAAATCGGATAGAATTAAAGTTCAAGGCACAAATTCTTTCATGGTGTGTTGTAATGTTTTGTGAATTTGGAGTTTGTGATTATTTGAAGGTCTAAAAGTATTTATATGACCTTTGTCCTGTTCACAATATGGGGAGAAGTCAAGAATGACGTATGGGTCCAACATGAAGAAATTTGACCCTTGAAGTGAAGACATGAGGAGGAGCGAGATTTGCTAAGTCTTGGTGACGCCTTAAAATCACCATTTATCCAAAAAAAAATCCTACCTTATGAAACTTAGCCCCATTACAACCATGTTTTTGAGATGAAATTCATGATTCTTAAGAGAGCTAACTTTGATTTGTGGAGATTTTCTCATAAGTCAAGCATATGGTTTTGGTCCATTATTGCACATAGTTGTTATATGAGGTTTTTCCATGAATTTCAATTCACAAAGAGCTTTTATTTGTTGAAATATGCAAGTTATTTGTTATCTTATCATCTTTTCCCTTGCATATACGATTGAGTGAATACCATGGATGAGTGATTAGAAGAGAGTATGCCATTGTGAGGTGGAACGGTTATCATACATGTTTGTGCTATATGATCTCATATCTTACTTGTTCATGCTATGATACATGCTTATGAAGCTTTGCAATTATGTTTTTCATTCAAATGTTCTAATTTGAAGGTTATGCATGATAAAGATCCTGAGACAATCTTTCTAAGGGTATTAGAAGTTTTTGAGTCATTTGTTTTTGTTTTTAGTTTGAGAGTCAGTTTGCTAAGGGACTAGCAAAGGGTAAGTGTGGGGTAGTTTGATAAGTGCGTTTTACTCTATGTTTTTAATGTGTTTTTACCCTCATTTGTACCTTGTTTATTCCTTAGTAATGTTATTTTTACTTATATTAAGTCAAAATGGTTTTTCTGTAGAGTAATGGTTAATACGTGTATTTATACAGAAATTTGTGCTTAAGTGTTGTAAAACCGATTTTGGATAAGACTTGGTTATTTTCTCTTATGATTCACCGTACCTTTACATTGTCAATTTTGATGAATTTGGTTTAATGTGTAGATGACATGTAAATGAGCATATGAGAACAAGAATCATAAAGATTGGACTCATGGAAGACAACAAAAGAAGCCATGGAAAAGAAGAAACTCTGAAACATAAGATTTTGATCCGAGCAGAAATTTCCAGAAACCATAACTCAACTTCAAAGATTTCCTTAGGACGATCCAGGAGGAACCAGGGAACGTGCCATATATGGATGGAAAGCTGTGGATGTCTAGATTCTAAATATTTTAGAATCGCAGAAATCCGAGTTCTGAGGAAGAAATTATGCCGGAAACAATGGCCGGAGGTCAGTCTCGCGAGTGAAATCTCTCCCGCGAGCAGAAATCCTACATCAACTTTGGAAAATCATATCTACATCAACTTAGGGTTTTGTCTCTATAAATACACGTGTAATACAACTGAAAAAGAGTCCTCAATTTTGTGAAAACCTTAGCTAGCCAACTCTACCAAGAACCCCTCAATACAGCCGAAGCACAAAGCTTGCCGCCGATCACCCTTTGCAGCCGCCAACCACCCTTGCCCTATCCGACCCTTTAGGTAGGATTTGGTATGGATTCCTCCAAGTTTTTGTGTAATTCTACTGTATTTTATTCAAAGATTGATTTATATTGGTATTTCGGTTTATGGTTTTATGTTATAAACATGTTTGTTTGTCTTTCTTTGTGATCTACTAATAAACTTGTTTGTTAGCATAACATTTAGAATGCATGCTAGGTTTTGGATTTAGAATAGGTTGTGTATGTTTATGTTATTGTTGTTTTCCAATTGATTAATCACATACCTGAACATGTAATCGAACCTAAGGGTAGTCTGTGCACGGATGTTCCTAAGGGGGGAGTTTCATATGCCGTAGTGTTCTAAGGGTTAAGGTCAGGCGATTGTAGGCCTTGATTCTTAGGCATTACCAAGGGTTTTTAGGGTTACGTGATTTGCATGATGAATAGGATGAGTGACGCCATACCTAGGACCATGTCTCCAATGACTCTCGTTCGATCAGTGTATTTTGTCTTAATGTCAGGCGATTGTAGGCATTAAACAGGATGACACATATACAAACTTAGTGTCAGGCGATTGTAGGCACTAAGTTTACATGAGAAGTCTAAATAGTTGGAATTAATTAGAATTCAAGAAAACATATTTCATTGCATCTTGTTCTTGTGTAAAACTTATGTGTGTTCTATTTGGTGTTAGTTATGTTTTGTGTTTAACAAAATTGATCGACCAATGTAAATATTAGATTTAGATTTAAATTTAGGACTTTATAAATCACCATAAAATCCCCATTATAATTTGGTAAATATGTGAATAGTTTGTAAATAATTTAATTCTTTTTGTTCATAAATTTCGATGTCATTATGTGTTTTATACTTGTATAGTTGTGACAGAATTGTACTTGTATGTTTATATTATTTTTGTGAATGTTACTAACTTGTTTTAATGCAGATATAATCCTTCCCTAGTGTCCCCGGCTAGAGCGATCCCTACTTACAGTTACTACAATGATAGGGTTTAAATTGCAGGTCGTTAACCGACGGCCTCGTCAGTTCCCAAGCCGCTTCTTCTATCTCGTGACTCCGGTTCCTAAGTCGCTTCCTCTATCTCGTGACTCCGCCAAAGCACCTTAACTGGGGAAATAGTTTTGTTCCTGAGTACCTGCTCCTTCCAATCAAGAATCTTCACCGGCAACTCCTCATAAGTCAAAACCCTTTTCAAATTAACCGGTTGCTCCTACAGCACATGAGATGGATCGACAATATACTTGCGAAGCATGGACACATGGAAGACATATGTATCTTCGCTAAATCTGGAGGTAGGTCCAACCGATAAGCAAGTGAGCCAACCCTCTCAATAATTTCAAAAGGGCATATGTACCTTGGGCTAAGCTTCCCCCTCTTGCGAAAACGTACTACTCCCTTCCAAGAGGATAGTTTCAAAAATACTCAATCACCCACTTGAAACTCAAGATCCCTTCTTTGATTATCTACATAGTTGTTTTGCCTACTCTGAGCTATCTTTCGCTTGTCCCTAACAACCTTGACTCATTTGTTTCATGATTCAAATCAGGACTACACAACTCTCTTTCACTAACTTCATTCCAACACAAAGGTGTACGACACTACCGTCGATAAAGTGCCTCAAAAGCAGACATACCAATGGTAGAATGATAGCTATTGTTGTAAGCAAACCCCATTAATGCCAAGTTCTTGTCCCAGCTTCTTAAAAACTGCATAGCACATGACCTCAACATATCCTCTAAGGTATAGATAGTCCTTTTGGACTGCCCGTCGGTTTGAGGATGAAAGACCGTGCTGAATTGCAATTTGGTGCCCAAAGCTGCTTGTAAAGCTCTCCAAAACCTGGACGCAAATTTAGGATCCCGATCTGACACTATAGTCTCCGGCCCCCCATGTAGTCTCACAATCTCATTAACATACAATTCTGCCAATCTATCCAATGCATACTTCTTCTTCATCGGCAGAAAGTGTGCTGATTTGGTTAGTCGATCAATAATCACCCAAATACCATCATGTCCCTCTCGGGTACGTGGTAAACTTAAGGAAAAATCTTTGGAAATGTCATCCCACTTCCACACAGGAATAGGTAAAGGCTGAAGCAAGCCAGCAGGCTTCTGTCTCTCAATCTTCACTTGTTAACAAATCAAGCATTTACTCTCAAAAACTGCAATTTCTTTCTTCATATTTGGCCACCAGTAATGGTTCTTTAAAGTCTTGTACATTTTAGTGCTACCAGGATGTGTTGCATACGCCGAACTATGAGCTTCCTCCATAATCTCCAGTTTAAGTTCCTCATTTCTTTTTGGAACACAAAGTCTGTTCTTGAACAGCAATGTTCCATCTTTTCTAACGGAGTCAACTGTTGTCCCATCAAGTGTCCGCTCAATCAACCGCACTATGGACTGATCATTATAATGTGTCTCTCGCACTTTATCAATTAAAACTGGACTCACTTGAAAACTAGCCACCAAAGCTTCAACTTCATCTTCCCAAAGCTCAGCGCTAGTAGCCCGCAACTCATAGAGAAGCGGAACCCGAACCGCTCTCAAATGAGCCAAGGAGACGGAAGGATTGCGACTAAGTGCAACGGCCACTACATTGGCCCTTCCTGGATGATACTCGATAGAAATATCATAATCTGCAAGTAGCTCCATCCATCTTCTCTGCCTCAGATTTATATCTCTCTGAGTAAACACATAACGGAGGCTCTTGTGATCAGTGAAAATTTGACACTTGGCTCCGTAAAGATAGTGTCTCCATAACCTTAGCCCGAAAACTATCGCTGCAAGCAATGGATCATGGGTGGGATAATTTCCTTCGTGTGACTTCAATTGCCTAGAGGCATAGGCAATAACTCTCCCATGTTGTATCAGCACACCACCCAAACCTTGTCTAGTAGCATTACTATAAACCACAAACTCACCACTATCGTCGGGTAATGCCAAAACTGGAGCACTACCAAATGATTTTATAGTTCTTGAAAACTCTGCTCGCAGTTTTCACACCATTCAAACTTCACACCTTTCCTTGTCAATCTAGTAAAAGGAGCGGCAATCTTGGAAAAACCTTCCATGAAACGGCTGTAGTACCCAGCTAGACCCAAGAAACTCCGTATCTTCTTTACACTAGTGGGTCTCCTCCAACTCATAACTGCATCTATCTTTTAGGGGTCCACACTAACACCTTCGGCCGACACAATGTGGCCTAAGAATCCCACTTTATCTAGCCAAAACTCACACTTGCTGAGCTTTGCGTACAACTGAGCCTCTATCAAAGTCTGTAAGACCAACCTCAAATATTTTGCTTGTTCCTTCGAATTCTTGGAATAAAGGGAATTTCATCTATGAACACGATCACAAATCGGTCAAGATATGGGCCAAAAACCCTATTCATGAGGTCCATAAAAGCTGTAGCTGCATTAGTAAGCCCATAGGCCATCACCATAAACTCATAATGGCCATAACATGACCGAAAAACAGTCTTGGCTATGTCATTATCCCGAATCTGCAACTGATGATATCCCGACCTCAAGTCAATCTTCGAAAAGACCGTTACGCCTCTTAATTGATCAAACAAGTCATCAATACGGGCAAGGGATACTTGTTCTTCACAATAACTTGATTTAGCATCCTGTAATCCACACAAAGTTTCAACGTACCGTCATTCTTCTTAACAAACAACACTGGGGCACCCCAAGGAGATGAGCTTGGTCGAACAAATCCCTTATCCAACAACTCCTGTAATTGAGTTCTCAACTCTTTCAATTGGGCAAGGGTCATTCTGTATGGTGCTTGAGAAATAGGTGCGGTTCCAGGAAGTAAATCGATCGTAAAATCGATCTCTCTTTCGGGTGGCAACCCTGGCAATTCATCTGAGAAAACTTCTGGAAACTCCTTGACTATAGTATCCACCACATGCACTAGGTAGGCTTGACAACCTTTATTTAACAATTTCCTAGCGGCCACAGCTGAAATTAGATACTTTGGGAGAAGCTCCCTTTCTCCCTGAAACGTAACCTCCGGCATTCCAGGACTTCAAAACACTACTTCCTTCTGGAAACAATCTACCATGGCCCTATGTGCTCCCAAAAAGTGCATACCCAAGATTACATCAAACTTTATCATATCTAAAGAGATTAAGTCAGCTTCGAACACATGACCATCCACTAACACCTCACAACCAGTACACACCCATTTTATCTCCATCGTATCCCCAGATGGAAAGGATACACGCCACTCACCTGGGAGTGGTGAGGATGACACATTGACATGGAGTGAAAATCTACTTGACATAAAAGAATGCGTAGCTCCCGGATCAATCAATGTAAAGGTAGGCTGACTAAAAATTAATAACGTACCAATGATGACCTCTAGCATGAGTAGTGGTGGGACGTCCTCTGTTTCCTCTATTCTGCTGAGCATTACCTCTAACTGGACCCAACATGCGAGTATTGCTACCAGAAGCACCCGCTGGAAACTGGCCCATGGTCTGAGTAGGGGTATACGTGGCACTGATACCAACTGTCAAGACCCACCTCGAGTTAAACCCCTTTAACCTGAAGTAAGTCTTACGGGGACCACCTCCTAAAGAAGATTCTGCTGAAATTTTGACAGTCTCCGATGAAAAGTGGACAACCCTTAACCTACAATAAACCCAAATGAACACTTCTATAAACCAACAACCATCCAAAACTCCTGGAGCCAGAACTCGAGTGGCTATTATAACCACTGCCAACAGATGATCCAGAACCAGAAGTAGATGTTCCTCTCCTAGGAGGAACTCGCTAGGACCACCAAAATCAGGTAGGGGCCAACTTCTAACTCCTATGCCTCAATATGCATAGCAAACATCATGGCTTGCTGGAATGTCTGGTAAGACACTACTGTCATCTGACTCTCAAACATACCACTAAGTCCCTTGACAAAGTAATAAATTTTCTCCTCATCTGTCTTAACCAAGTCATGCACATGGAACGCTAACTCTCTGAAGTGCTGCTCAAAGGCTGTCATAGTCATACTGTCATCTTTCTTCAAATTCAGGAACTCCAACCTCATTTAGTTGATGTGGGCTGGGCTGATGTAACGCTCCTTGAAAAGAGCTGTGAACTGACCCCAGGTCATACCCTGAACTCTATCGCCCAAGACTCTTCCCAAGTCTATCCACCAATGCCAAGCTTCCTTTTCCAAGAACTGAACAGTTATGGTCACTTTCTTGTTCTCAGGACACTCCGCCTGCACAAATATTTTCTTCATGCTCTCTTGTCAGCTAAGAGCATCTATCGGCTCATTGGCATGGGAGAAAACCTGGGCTCCATTCCTATGAGGCCGAACTTTTGGGATCGGTGCGGTGGCGATTGGTGGAGCGACGGCGGCGCTGTGGAGCGCGAAAAATCCGGCAGGGATTTCCGTCGGGGAAGAGGAGAGAGAAAGAGGTTTTGTAAATTTTGAATTTTACTTTCTACCTACAGTAACTTCCCATTTTTATAGAGTTTCCTAAAATAGTAACTTCCCGTTTTTAGACCGTAACTTTCACATACGAACTCCGATTAAGACACATAGCATGTCTACGGATTCGTATTAACACCCTCTATAACTTTCATGAAGAAAGTTTCCCAAATTCTTGACTTAACGAAAAGTCAACTTTGTGACCTCTCACGGTAAAACGGTTACTACGAAATGGTCAAAGATTAAAATGAATTAAGAAGTAACCGACCGTAAATTGATTCTAGAACCGGGATGTGACACTTTGTTTGTTCAAAGTCAAGATGGTAAGTTCACAGTTTTGTTAGTATATGTTGATGATGTTATTCTTGCAGGAAATAGTATAGAAAATATCGTAAGTACCAAGAAGTTTCTCTTAAGCAAATTCAAATTGAAAGATCTCGGAGAGCTTAAGTACGTACTTCCTAGGTATTGAAGTAGCTTGATCATAGCATGGGATAGTCTTATGTCAAAGAAAGTATGCACTGGAAATATTAGAAGATACAGGTTTCTTGGGTTCTAGACCTTCTCATTTTCTAGTCTTGTTTTAACACAATCAAGAGGTGATTTGCTGTCTGATCCTTCACAATATAGAAGGTTAGTTGGATGTGTTATCTACTTGACAATTACTAGACCAGACTTGGCGTATGCAGTGCATGTTTTGAGCCAGTTCATGGACAAGCCTCGGCAATCCACTTGGATGCTGGATACCAGGTTCTTTGATATCTTAAAGGGACACCAGGTCAAAGAATTTTACTGTCTTCAATTGGAAAGTTAGAACTAACGTGCTTCTGAGATGCTGATTGGGCTCGATGTAAAGACACAAGAAGATCAATTACATGTTATTATGTAATGCTTGGGAGAGCACCAGTTTCATGGAGATTAAAGAAGCAAACCATAGTTTCATGGTCTAGTGCAGAAGCAGAGTATAGATTGATGACAACTACAGTTTGTGAAATTACATGGTTAAGGTACATTTTGAAAGATTTGAATGTGAAGCAACTTCAGCCAACCAGATTGCTTTGTGACAACCTAGCAAAATTTCATATCGCTTCCAATCTTGTCTTTTATGAACACACAAAACACATAGAGATTGATTGTCATGTAGTGCGTGAAAAGATGGAACAAAGAGTTATTCAAACCGGATACATAAGGACTAAAGAACAACCAGCATATTTGTTTACTAAACCGGTGGGTTCAACTCAATTTCATACTTTGCTTGGTAAGTTGAATGTAATTAACATACATGCCAACTTGAGGGGAGTGTTGAAGAAAAGGATCATGTCAAATGATCATGGCCTAGGTGTTGGATGGCGAATGATTATGGCGAATAATCATGGCAAATGATGTTTTCCTACTTGAGGTTGGGAATCTCAGTGTAATTCCTAGAAGTTAGGGATTTGTGTGTAGCTGTAAACTCTAATATGTTAGAGTTTGTACTGTATATCTACCATGTAAATGTTCCTTGTTGAAATAAGATGAAATCTTCACCAAATACAAACTTTTCTAGAGCTTGTACAACTTTGACTTGTGTTATCTCCTTAAGTCCATATATATTTCTGTGGTAGTTGAAAGAAGGTTCAAGTTCCTCGTACCAAAGACACAGTTATACAAGATATACATAATCATAGACAAATGACACGGTTTACAATTGAACAAGGATTTCTTGTGTGCAAAAGTTTTTCTTAAATCATGATCAGTGTTGGAACAGGTTTGTACTACTCGGTAATATTTGTGTGCAATGTGTGTTACGGTGATGCTCTATGGCGTAACGTTATAGCGACACGCTATCTATAATGGTTCACCTCACCTTCGATGGACAAGGCTACATCCACTTAACTTGTATTAAGATATGTATGGAAAATCGCCTTTGTCAAGTGTTACAATGCTATCTATTCTATTCCTTGATTATTTGATTCCAACATCCTCTTTTAAGAGGAGGGAGTGTCCTATTTATAGGAAGAGAAGACTCCATTTATATTTCTCTGATATGGGACTATATCTACTGGATGTGTTTTGTGGGTCATGTCGTTGAGGCTGGCGGTATTACTTTCCAATGCCGGGTCGGCAACTTTCGAGTGTCACTGCGTAGCTTGTGCAGCAGCCTTTATGATGTATGTTGTAGTCGAGTCTTAGTTATGGCTTGTGGGCGCATACAAGTGGTGTTGCTTGTGCTTGGTAATGGAGGCATATTGTGCCTACTCTAACAAGTCTCCGAAGTCCACAAGTAAGAGAACGTTCATGGTTGAGGAATTCTTCCAGGTCATCAAGCATAAGTAATCTTATTTATGGCACCTAGCCCTACCAGTCTCCGAGCTCCACAGGCAAGAACAGTCTAGGCAGGTTGTATCGTCATTTGGCGTTCATAGCGAACTCTTGAGTAGTTAATGGTGAAGTCGTGCCTGATTGCGCTGATGGCGAAGTCTCATTGATGGCGCTCTATCACCTTGTGGCGTTGATGGTGTGTTTTCGCCTCTCGACTTTTGGCGTAGATGGTGATGTTTTCCCTGCACTAATATGTAACAAAGAAAATAATGTTAGTGGATCATTTACAGTGATAGGTGAATCAGTAGATACCAAACAGTGTGTGAGGGCATGTTATCTCTTAGCGGTACACACAGCATCATAGAGCATTACCGTGGGAGGACATGTTATCTCACAGCAGTACACACAACATTGTAAAGCATTACCGTGTGAGGACATGTTATCTCACAGCGGTACGCATAACATCGTAGAGCTTTACCGTGTTAGGACATGTTATCTCACTACGGTACGCACAACATCGTAGAGCATTACCGTGTCAGGACATGCTATCTCACAGAGGTACGCACAACATCGTAGAGCATTACCGTGTGAGGACATGTTATCTCATAGCGGTACGCACATCATTGTAGAACATTACCGTGTGAGGACATGTTATCTCACATCGGTATGCACAGCATCGTAGAGTATTACCGTGTGAGGACATGTTATGTCACAGCAGTGCACACAACATCATAGAGCATTACCATGTAAGGACATGTTATCTCACAATGGTACACACATCATCGTAGCATATCTACACATGTAGTGAAGGCATAGAATACGAATGCACAAGTCTAAAAACTCTTACAGCGATACGTAGTGGAGTAGATGGGATGTATCTTGTGAGGGCCTTGAGTGTTTACAGCGGGAATGACGTAATGGAGATTGAACGTCATGATCGCATGTGTCTCTTTTTTACTAGGTGATGGTCAGTTACCAGCATTTCATGGGTGTCGTGGTAACCGATCTGTCGCTTTGATTTCTACGCCATTTATGGATTTCTGTGGACACATGGCACTCATACGACGGTTGGAGCAAAAACACGGAATAACAGTCGTTCATTTAGTGTCAATATATATAAGCGGGGAGCTTAGGTTTCATTCTTCATTTGTTCAAGCCGAAGCATTGTCGAATGTTGAGAGAGTGTGAGGAGCTGCCGAGAAGCATCGAAGGAGGGATTCAAGTACACGTATCATTAGGTTTGTTTGTCTGTCTTGCGCCTTATGTATGCATATTGTTAGGTAGATCAGTGCGTTATGAATAGATTACCGAGTTCAACAGAGGTTGAGGCATCGTCTATGCCAGATTTAACTGTAGATCTAACTCTGCTGACATTTTTAGGTTTAAGACGTTTATGGCGGATGTCCGAAAGGCGAATCGTTGTAGCGGATTCACAGGAAGCAGAGTCCCAGAGTAGTCAGATTGCTCCATTGAATCATGTTGCCAACTTTATTTTGTGTTTTAAGGGCGGGCTAGAATTGTTCGTTGTGGGTGAACTGGCGAAGCATGGTCAAGTTTGTAAGCAGTCGCATCCAATAACAATGAGTGATCCAATGGAGGAGTACATGGCGCGTCCTGACGGTCATGAACGTCATCAGAAGAGACAAAGTGAAAAATCAATGGAGAATCCTGAGGAGGTGAAGGTAAGTTCATCGGGGAGGATTCACGTAGAAGCGAATCCCCTGTCCTGGAGGCTCGCTGACGAAATTGCAGTGGACGAACCCGCTGTTCGGTTGTTTACGCGAAGGGTGGAAGCATTGATGACGTAGTATAGGATGCCTCAGACAGTGGCGTAACACCGTATCGAGGATAATGAGCTAGCACCTCATGTCACATCCCGGTTCTAGAATCAATTTACGGTCGGTTACTTATTTATTCACTTTAATCTTTAACCATTTCATAGTAACCGTTTTACCGTGAGAGGTCACAAAGTTGACTTTTCGTTAAGTCGAGAATTTGGGAAAACTTTCTTCATGAAAGTTGTAGAGGGCGTCAATACGAATCCATAGACATGCTATGTGTCTTAATTGGAGTTCGTATGCGAAAGTTACGGTTTAAAAATGAAAATTTACTATTTCGGGAAACTATAAAAAGGGGAAAATCACTGTAGGTAGAAAGTGAAAAAAAAAATCAAAACTTACCGGGACTCTCTCTCCTCTCCCCGATGGAAATCCCTGCCGGATTTTGCGCGCCCCACAGCGCCGCCGTCGCTCCACCATTCACCGCCGCACCAGTCCCAAAAGTTTGGCCTCCAAGTCTATTTCATTCCTCGGTAATTTTTCCGACCTAACTCGCCGTAAATCAGGAGAAATTCTGATTTGTTCTTCGAGTGTGCAGTGGAATGTTCTTGATCGAATTTCTCTCTCCCTAGATCACCAATTGTTGAGTTCTTTATAGGGATAGGATGTGTCAAGACCGACCCCGAGTTAAACCCCTTTAACCCAAAGTAAATCCTGCGGGGACCACCCTAAGGGAACTTCTTACCAAAACCCCCTTGAAATGGACAACCCTTCCTACATACCAACTCAGCACTTCCTAACTCATGAAGCCATCCTGCTGATAAGTGCGTTTTACGCTATGTTTTTAATATGTTTTTACCCTCATTTTTACCTTGTTTATTCCTTAGTATTGTTGTTTTTACTTAGTTTGAGTCAAAAAGGGTTTTTCTGTAGAGCAATGGCTAAAACATGTATTTATACAGAAATTTGTGCTTAAGTGTTGTAAAAACCGATTTTGGATAAGACTTGGTTATTTCTCTTATGATTCACCGTACCTTTACATTGTCATTTTTGATGAATTTGGTTTAATGTGTAGATGACATGTAAATGAGCATATGAGAACAAGAATCATGAAGATTGGATTCACGGAGGACAACAAAAGAAGCCATGGAAAAGAAGAAACTCTGAAACATAAGATTTTGATCCGAGCAGAAATTTACAGAAACCCTACATCAACTTCGGAAAATCATATCTAAATATCCAGGAGGAATCTGAGGACGAGCCATATATCATTGGAAAGCTACAGAAGTCTAGTTTTCATATCTTCTTGAATCGCATCAATTGGAGTTCAGATGAAGGAGTTATGATCACAATAATGGACGGAGGTCAAGCTGCAAAACTGGGCAGTTTCTGCCTATGTTGTCACACGAGTTTGGGAAGATGTTTCTTCACCAAAATTCTTCCCAAGCATGTCAAAGGACTTAAGAGAAGCTTAATGAAGTCATGGGAAGCTGCATTGAAGAAGGAGATTCGAAGAAGTCATCATGGCAGCCGAAACAACTAAGTATGGAGCTTTTCTGGTCAAACCGGGAAAGTCTGTCCTTGCCGAGTTTGCCAATGATTTCGGCTGCCTATGAGCCCAAGAACTTGTGTAAGAGGCCTACATGGATCCAATAACATGTAGAGGAGTCCAAGAAATCAGAAATCCAAGGTCCAAGTCGAAATCCTTGTCCAAAGATGAAAGGAGGAAACCAAGTCCAAGAAGGATTCCAAGTCCAACAAAGGTTGTGTCTCCTTGAAGCTCCCGAATTCCCTAGGGTTTTGTTCGAAATTTTCTGTATAAATAGACATGTATAGCTCTTAGAAAAGTGTCTCTCAATTGCTCTAAGCCTTAGTATAGCCAAGCTCTACCAAAAACCCTAAACACAGAAAACTGCACAAGCTGCCGCCGCACCTACCGCCGTTACTTTCTTCCATCCGCCGCCGATTTCACCTTCTACCCTAGCCGATCTTTATAGGTAGTCTAGGTATGAAGTTCATCAAGGTTTTGTGTAATAATCTACTGTGTTTTATCAAGTTTTATTATAAATTATTCTATGGTTTTTGGTTTTACACATTGCATGTGTTCTTAAGTTCTTCTTTGTGATTTTCTTGAAACCATGTGTGATGTATAACGTTCTATGTATATTTTAGTTTCATGATTTAGATTAAGTTGCTGTATGTTCTTGTGTGTAGTATGTGCTAATTGATTAATCATCACCTGATCACGTAATCAAACCTAAAGATAGTCTAGGCCAAGACGTTTCTAAGGGGGGAGTTTAATAAGCCGTAGTAATCTAGGATCAAGTTAGGCATATTTGATAGTTTGATTCTAGTTGCTGCAAAGGATTGCTAGGGTGAGTGATTTGCATGTTGAATAGGATGAGTGACGCCATACCTAGGACCATGTCTTCAACCGACTCCAGTTCGTAAGTGTATCTTGTTTAGATTAGGCATATTTGATAGTTTAAACAAGGTGACACATATGTTTTAGGTTCAGGCATATTTGAAGTTCCTAAAAACACATGAGAAGTCATAAGAGGTTGAAATCAATTAAAACATATGATAGTGCGAGCATCACTATTTAATCTTGCATGAAATTGTTATATGCTTATTGCGGTGTTTGTTATGTTGTGTGCTTGAGTATTGATTGACCAATGTATGTAAATATTTTACTTCTTTTCTTTATGTTTCGAACCACCTTATAAATCCCCCATTTAAAATCGTAAATATGTTTATACTTTTGCATTTGTGTATACTTGTATATTATGTGACAGATAATTGTATATGCTATGTATATGTGTATTTTGTATAAAATGTGTGAATATTACTAACGATTTGTTTTGCAGACATAATCCTTCCCTAGTGTCCCCGGCTAGAACGATCCCTACTTACTAAAGCTACACGATAGGGTTTTTTAAATTGTGCAGGTCATGTTATGACAGGTCACCTGCTCCCTAACCTATTTAACTATCTAAGCTGGGTTAGACAGAGCAATCTACATGGAAGTTTACCCTAAAGAATTTACAAGCAGCAACGGATTGATCGACTATGCCTCATCTCTTGTACGCGCGCGACCTCCGCTCAAGAATCCTGCACCACTGGGCATTTGAAAACGAAGGGCCAGGGAAGAACATTTAAAAACAATACGTTAGCGTGAGTGGACAAAGAATAAAAGATAAACATCTTTTACTGCTCTTCCGTTAGTTTTCCCAAGAAAAATCCGCATGCACGCAACCAATAGACTATGATTAAATAAATCATTAAAATACATCCCTAGGCTCAAATCCATAAATTAAATGTGGGGTATTAACCTCATCCACGAGAAAACCTGTCATGCCCCGACCCAAGATTACCTCCCTAACCCTGGGTTAGGACGTGCGGGACCCAACAAAAGAGAGATTTACTCGAAATCCCCCTTGAGCCAGGATAACCCTTTCTTTTTATAAACCAATTCAAACAGTCCAAACGGTAACGGAATAGACCTCAAACCGGAGGTTATCCCGATTTCCACATTTGGATCTCAAATCAACCATTTAAAGAACCTAGGGGTTCTAATAATATTTGTGACTGCACCCGAATCCCGGTCAGGCTGCCTACGTACCCTGTCTTCAGGGATCAAGCCACACGTAGCTCTTGTTTTAATTAATACCCTAACCGGGCGAATCCCGCTATTCTATTTAACGGTCGCTTTATAATTGAGGATAGCATACAACTAACGCATATCCTGAGTTAACCTCGCAAATGAGGTATCCACCGACCAATTAACCCTCAGGATTAACCCGAACATTCCACTATTCGTAACAATAACATCCAAGCACAGCAAGACATAAATATTGTGGCATCCACGCAAATAACCAACCCTCCAGGGCATAACTGTAATGTCAACAGGAAGGTACCCTTGTAGTTATCCTAAACTGTCACAGGCAATAAAGTCTTTTTGGCCTCAATGGCAGTTTAGGTAAATAATCTAAACTACCAGGGCATTTTAGGAAATTCAGCCTTAGTGGCAGCCCCTGTAAATATACCAATCTGTCAGGGGTATTTCTGTCATTTTGGTCTCAGTGGTTGTTTTGTAAATAACAAAACTGCCAGGGGTATTTTCGGGATTTCCAACCCGGGTGGCACCCCTGTAATTACCCTAACTTGCCAAGGGCAGTTTTGTCATTTTGCCCACACAGTAAATCGGTAAAAATCCTGATCTACCGCGGTAAAAATCTAGGAATTTACCCCTAACAACTCCGGCAGGTCTGTTGCCGGATTTTCTCCTATTTCAAGCCATCATTTCTCCCATTACAACCAACATCAACATAATCTCAACCACAAACGAAAGGAGAACAAGAAAATTGGAGGGAACGGGACTACCTCGAGATAGGACCACTGCCGGGAGGAGGCAGCTCCTCCAACTCCTCGATTCACTCTCACCACCGCTCCTCTAGGACAGTGAAGCACCAGGGGAGGTTCGCCATGCCGAGGTGAAGCCGATAAGGCCTGCCACGCTCGCCATCGAGGTGAGATATGGAAAACCTGATCCCAACACAGTCGCCTATTTCCCTCCTTGACTAGGCCTTGATGTGGCGTCTCCGATCAGCTGAGGGCCTGAGCAGACTAACTGGGATGAGGTGATGCTGCTGGTGGTGGCGGTGAGGCACCACTCGCGGCGGTGTGGCTTCGTCGAGAAGAGAGCAGAGGGAGGAAAGGTGAGGGAGAGTCGAGGAGAGAGAGAGGGAAAAAGGGAAAGAGACTGTCTCGGTCAACCCCCTCCCCCATATTTAAACCCAAAACCAACGGCCCAGATCAATCTCTGATTGATCTGACGGCCTAGATTGAATTATTAAAAAGTTACCATGCACAGTAAATAGATATTTTGCTATTTACTTTTACCGTACGGTAACAACACATTATCGAGCATAACTTTCGCATACGAACTCCGATTAACTCATAGTACATACCCACGAGTTCGTATTAACGCCCTCTACATATTTCCTGAAGGAAACTTCCTAAATTCTCAACCTAACGCGAGGTCATCTTTTTCTACGGTAAAGTAATTTAACATTTGTTACTTCCGTATATTGGATAAATTCGTAACTAGCAACTCGTAGCTCCGAAAAATCATCCGGGCATACTGGGGAACTCGTATTAACATAATCTACCCCTCAGGAGATTAATTCTATTTCCCCCCAGAACCGAGAATATCTCGATATTAATTTGGGGAAAATTAACAGTGCGGTTACCATTCTCTGTAACTCGCCTAATCCCGGTAAAAATGTTAATTTCGGGACGGGGTGTTACAAAACCGACCTGCTCTACCACGAGAGGGTCTATTGACCAGCTCATCGGAGAGGGTCTCATGACCCGCTCTATTCGGGAGGGTCCATCCGACCAGCTACCACCGAAGAGGGTCCTGACCTGCTCCATCCGGGAGGGTCATACTGACCAGCTACCATTGAAGAGGGTCCCGACCTACTACTATCCAGAGAGGGTACCAACTCCATCTAGAGAGGGTCCATGCTAGCATGCAATACATATATTCATATCCCTTTAAAAATCCTTTAAAACCTCGTGGGAAAAATAATCTGAAAATCAAGTCAAATCTACCATGACTTTACCCTAAATACATTGGATTTAAAAACCTTTCCAGGAACCCAAAACCGGTTCTCTGCCTTTACTTTAAAACCCTTAAATCCAAGAGCCAAGTTTTCCCTTTTAAAATCATCCCCCTCCATAATCCCAAAACGGTGATAACAACAAAATCATATCCCGGAAAAATCCTTTAAAATCAAGGGAAAGGTAGGAACCTCTTTCCCGGCTCATTTATCTTTAAAAGTATAAAATTCCAATTTTCCCAAAATCACCGTAAAACATATAATGGAGGAAATCACATATACAGGAGAAACCAATTAAAGTCTATGGACATGCAATTTAATTTAAAAACAAGATCCACTCACAGTACTTATTGCGACCTTCTTCCTGCTTGGAAAGCTCCTCGAGCGGAAACCTCGAACTAACCACGTAGTCGAGCCCGTCTCACGTTCGACCAGAGACTGTACAATTAAACCAATATATTAGTCATTCCAATGTTGACTTGATATTTTCCTAGTTTGACTAGGAAATCCTATTTGACCACGTGTTGACCACTCGAGTTCTGGCTCCGGAGTTAGAGAAAAGTTCAAGAGGTTTGGTAGGAGACGCCCTAGGAACCGGTTTGGTGGACGCTCATCTGGACAGTTCAGTGGAGGATCTAGTAGCTAGACTGGGGCCACAGGTGGTCAGTCATTCCAGATGGGGCAGAGTCAGTATCAGTCAGGAGGATGTTAACATTGTGGTCAGCAGGACCACTTTAAGAGAGAGTACCATTTCCTGACTTAAAGAACCACGTATACCCCTACTCAGACCATGGGCTTGTTTCCAGCAGGTGCTTCTAGTAACGGTACTCACATGTTGGGTCCAGATAGAGGTAATGCTCAGCAGAACAGAGGAAACATAAGACGTCCCACCACTACTCATGCTAGAGTGCATGCCATGACTCAGCAGGAGGGTCGTACTTCTCCAAAGGTCATCATTGGTACGTTATTAATTTTTGTCAGCCTGCCTTTACATTGATTGATCCGGGAGCTACGCATTCTTTTATGTCAAGTAGATTTTCACTCCATGCCAATGTGTCATCCTCACCATTCCTAGGTGAATGGCGTGTATCCTTGCCATCTGGGGATACGATGGAGATAAACTGGGTGTGTAGTGGTTGTGAGGTGTTAGTGGATGGTCATGTGTTCGAGGCTGACTTAATCCCTTTAGATATGATAGAGTTCGATGTAATCTTGGGTATGGACTTTTTGGGAGCACATAGGGCCATGATGGATTGTTTCTAGAAGAAAGTAGTGTTTCAAAGTCTTGGAATGCCGGAGGTTACATTTCAGGGAGAAAAGGAGGTTCTCCTAAAATATCTAATTTCAGCTGTGGCCGCTAGGAAATTGTTAAATAAAGGCTGTCAAGCCTACCTAACGCATGTGGTGGATACTAGTATGGGAGAAGTAGGTTTGGATAATATTCCTATAGTCAAGGAGTTTCCAGAAGTTTTCCCAGATGAATTGCCTGGGTTGCCACCCGAAAGAGTGATCGATTTACTTCCTAGAACCGCACCTAATTCTCAAGCACCATACAGAATGGCCCTTGCCGAATTGAAAGAGTTGAGAACTCAATTGCAGGAGTTGTTGGATAAGGGATTTATTCGACCAAGCTCATCTCTTGGGGTGCCCCGGTGTTGTTTGTTAAGAAGAAGGATGGTACGTTGAGACTTTGTGTGGATTACAGGATGCTAAATCAAGTTACTGTGAAGAACAATTATCCCTTACCCTATATTGACGACTTGTTTGATCAATTGAGAAGGGCAACAGTCTTTTCGAAGATTGACTTGAGGTCGGGATATCATCAGTTGTGGATTCGAGATAATGACATAGCCAAGACTGCTTTTCGGTCACGTTATGGCCATTATGAGTTTTTGGTGATGACCTTTGGGCTTACAAATGCACGTGCAGCTTTTATGGACCTCATGAATAGGGTGTTTGGCCCATATCTTGACCGATTTGGGATCGTATTCATAGATGACATTCTGGTTTATTTCAAGAATGCAAAGGAACATGCAAAACATTTGAGTTTGGTCTTACGGACTTTGAGAGAGGCTCAGTTGTACGCAAAGCTCAGCAAATGTGAGTTTTGGCTAGATAAAGTGAGATTCATAGGCCACATTATATCGGCCGAAGATGTTAGTGTGGACCCCCAAAAGATAGAGGCAGTTATGAGTTGGAAGAGACCCGCTAGTGTAAAGGAGATACGGAGTTTCTTGGGTCTAGTTGGGTACTACCGCCGTTTCATGGAAGGTTTTTCAAGATTGCGGCTCCTCTTACTAGACTGACGAGAAAAGGTGTGAAGTTTGAATGGTGTGAAAACTGCGAGCAGAGTTTCCAAGAACTAAAGAACCGTTTGGTCAGCGCTCTAGTTTTGGCACTACCTGACGATAGTGGTGAGTTTGTGGTTTATAGTGATGCTTCTAAACAATGTTTGGGTGGTGTGTTGATGCAACATGGGAGAGTTATTGCCTATGCCTTTAGGCAATTGAAGTCACACAAAAGAAATTATCCCACCCATGATCTAGAGCTTGCAGCGATAGTTTTCGCGCAGAAGTTATGGAGACACTATCTTTATGGAGCTAAGTATCAAATTTTAACTGATCACAAGAGCCTCCGTTATTTTTTTACGCAGATTATGATATTTCTATCGAGTATCATCCAGGAATAGCTAATGTAGTGGCCGATGCACTTAGCCGTAATCCTTCCGTCTCTTTGGCTCATTTGAGAGCGGTTCAGGTTCCGCTTCTCTATGAGTTGCGGGCTACTGGTGTTGAGCTTTAGGAAGATGAAGTTGAAGCTTTGGTGGCTAGTTTTCAAGTGAGTCCAAACCAACAGTAGGTTCTGGGTTAACCTACTTGTAATTTTCCCTGCTTCTACTTCTTTTAGTCGCTCTGATACACATCGGGTTGTATTATATTTGTCGGTCAACTCCTAGGGGTCTAGATCCCATTGTAGGTTTTAAATTTAGAATTGGTGTAACTTTGTTGTGATAACATTTGTTATGAACTAATTAGATGTGTATCTTGTGGAGGATGTTGGTTATGGGAGCAGGATGGCTCCAGGAGTTTTGGATGGTTTTTGGTTTATACAAGTGTTCATTTGGGTTTATTGCAGGTTAAGGGTTGTCCACTTTTTAAGGGAGACTATGTCAAAATTGCAGTAGAATCTTCTTTAGGAAGTGGTCCCCGCATGACTTTCTTCGGGTTAAAGGGGTTTAACTCGAGGTGGGTCTCGAAACCCTAGCTGTCCGAAGGCAAAACGCTAGTGAGCGAGGTCCTGATTCAGCATGGGCTAAAACATCCTCTTGACCTGTTGGTGCATTATGTTCTAGTCGAGCTCGGAGTCGCCCTTAGACAAATAGGGTTAAACTTTCTTCAAGAAAGTTGTAGAGGGCGTCGTTACGAGTTCGTGGACACGTAGCACGCTTAAATCGGAGTTCGTATGAAGAACTTATGGTCAAAAAACAAAAGTTACTATTTGGTGAAAAGTCTATATATAATGGTTTACTGGGGTGAAACGGTGAAAAGTCAAAATGTAGGAAAAAGTTACTGTTCACAGTCGAATTCCCCCGAAAACTCGACATTTTCGCCGGATTTTCTTCACCGGATTTCTCCTCCATCCGGTGGAGTTGGGGCACGTGCTTGGTGTCAAATTGAAGCATGCTGTGTCGTCTTGAAGTTGGGGTGGCGACCGGAGCTAACTCGCCGCCGTTAGGGAGAAATTACGGCAAGAAGGTGCGACCAGAACACTGTTCATCGACACCGGAGTACTCCCTCCTCAGGCCCACCCTCGGTGAGTTCTTTATATGGTTATGTTGGGCTTGTTGAGTACTATAATCCCCTAGAATTTGGTAGCTTAATTCGAAGTGTGTAGGGAGAATTGAAGGATTGAAGTGTAAATGAAAACCGGTCGTTTAGGAAGTACCGGCTAGGCGTGAGGTTGTAATTAAGGGTTTTTACGCTAATGGGGTATTTGAGGCCGACTCCTCACATTTTTCTAGAGGTGGTTAAGGATGAACGTTAAGGGTAGAGATTTATTATTGTTGCCCTTACTTTAATTGTGGGATCAAGACCTAATTGTGTATTTTGAACAGGACGTGGGGGAGCTCGAGCTGAGCAGCCTTCTGGTAGCCGGCAGACATAGCGACATCTTGTGAGTAGACATTTTATTTTAAATTTAATGCATGCAATAGATTTTATTGAGTTTCTCCTTTATTTATGAATTTCCTCCATTTTAAATTTTATGGTGATTTTAGGAAAATGGGAATTTAATACTTTTTAATGATAAGTGTCCCGTGATTTTAAAGGATTTTCCCGGAATATGGTTTTTAATTGTTGTCACCATTTTGGGTTATGGAGGGGATTATTTTTAAAAGGGGAAACTTGGCTCTTGTATTTAATGATTTTAAAGTAAAGTCAAAGAACCGGTTTCGGGTTCTTGGAAATGTTTTAAATCCAATGTATTTGGGGTAAAGTCATGGGAGTTTTGACTTGGTTTTGGATTTATTTTACCACGAGGTTTTAAAGGATTTTCAAGGATATGGTTATATGTATTGCATGCTAGCATGTACCCTCTCCAGATAGAGATGGCCCTTTCTGGATAGTAACTGGTCTGACCCTCTTCGGTGGTAGCTAGTCAGTAGTACCCTCCCGGTTAGAGCAGGTCAGGACCCTCTTCGGTGGTAGCTGGTCGGCTGGACCCTCCTGAATATAGCGGGTTATGGGACCCTCTCCGATTGAGCTGGTCAATAGACCCTCTCGTGGTAGAGCGGGTTGGTTGTTTCTCGTGGTTGAGGTTAACACCCCACATTTAAATTATGGATTTGAGCCAAGAGATTTATTTTATGATTTATCTATTCATTTCCTATGAATTGCGTGCATAAGGTATTTCTTGGAAAACTCCAAGGGAGGACATTAAAGAAAGTAGACTTTTTATATTTGATTTTTGTCCACTCACGCTAATATATTTCAATGTTTCTCCCCTGGGCCCTTCGTTTTAAATGCCCAGATTGCAGTGCTCAATCCGACTAGTCAGAGTGGAGGCCAGGCATAGTTACCGCCATTTTCCAAACCATCAGTAGGTTCCGGGTTAACCTACTTGTAATTTTTCTCTGCTTTTACTTTTCTTAGACGCTCTGATACACATCGGGTTGTTATATTTGTTGGTGAACTCGTAGGGATCTGGAACCCATTGTAGGTTTTAAATTTGGAGTTGTTGTAACATTTGTTAAAAACTAATTAGATGTGTATCTTGTGGAGGAGGATGGCTCCAGGAGTTTTTCGATGTTTGTTAGTTTTTAGAAGTGTTCAATTGGGTTTATTGCAGGTGGGGTTGTCCATTTTTCAAGGGAGACTATGTCGAAATTTCGGCAGAATCTTCTTTGGGAGTTGGTCCCCACAGGACTTACTGACGTGTCATAATATGACCTGCAATTAAAAACCCTATCGTGTAGTATGTGCAAGTAGGGATCGATCTAACCGGGGACGCTAGGGAAGGATTTATATTCTGCAAAACAAATCGTTAGTACTTTCAAAAGATTACAAGTATAAACATATATACATAATATTATGGGAGATTTATGGAATGGTTTGAAACATATAAAGAAAATAAAGACACTTATTTACAAAACATGGTCAATCAATACTCAAGCATAAAACAACTTAGCACCGTGAAGAAAGACATGTCACAAATTTCGCAAGTTTAAGAGGTCGTATTTACGTTTTCACAACTTGTAATTAATTCCAACTATTTAGACTTCTCATGTAAACTTAGTGCCTACAATCGCCTGACACTAAGTTTGTATATGTGTCATCCTGTTCAATGCCTACAATCGCCTGACATTGAGACAAAATACACTGATCGAACGAGAGTCATTGGAAACATGGTCCTAGGTATGGCGTCACTCATCCTATTCATCATGCAAATCTCTCACCCTAGCAACACTTTTTCAGTTGTATTACATGTGTATTTATAGAGGAAAACTTCTCAAGAAACCCTGGGGATTCGGCAGCCACTAGTCCATTCCGAATTGGGCTTCCTTCTTCTTGATGGATTCGGCCTCTCCCTTTTAGTTGCTGACTTGGATTGTGATATTTCTGAATCATGAACTCCCCTACATGTTAAGGGATCAATGAAGGACTCCCTTACACGTTTTGGGCTCCATAGGACAGCCGAATCCCCTCCATAGTCTCGGTAGAACAAGTTCTCCTGTTTTGACCGGGATAACTTTCGTAGTTGTTGTTTTCGGCTTCTCCTTGGTGATTTCTTCAATTCTTCTTCTTCTAAACAACTTCCCATATCATCATTAAGCTCTTCATCAATCATTTGGCATGATTGGGAAGGATTTTGGTGAAGAAACACACTCATGAACTCGGTAGACAACTTCAGCAAAATCTGTCCTGTTTCCAGCAGACTGACCTCCGGCCATTGTTTCCGGCATAACTTCTTCCTCAGAACTTGGATTGCTGCGATTCCAAAAGATTTAGAAACTACACATCCACAGCTTTCCATCCATATATGCCACGTTCCCTGTTGCCTCCTGGATCGTCCTAGGGAAATCTCTGAAGTTGATGTAGGGTTTCTGGAAATTTCTGCTCGGATCAAAATCTTATGTTTCAGAGTTTCTTCTTTTCCATGGCCTCTCTTGTTGTCTTCCATGAGTTCAATCTTCATGATTCTTGTTCTCACATGCTCATTTACATGTCATCTACACATTAAACCAAATTCATCAAAATTGACAATGTAAAGGTATAACGAATCATAAGAGAAAATAACCAAGTCTTTGTTTCAAATGGAATTTTCAACACTTAAGCACAATTTTCTGTATAAATACACGTTTTAGCCATTGCTCTACAGAAAAACCCTTTTGACTCAAAATAAGTAAAAACAACATTACTAAGGAATAAACAAGGTACAAATGAGGGTAAAAACACATTAAAACATAGCGTAAAACGCACTTATCAAACTACCCCACACTTACCCTTTGCTAGTCCCTTAGCAAACTGACTCTAAAACAAAAACAAAACGACTCAAAAACTTCTAATACTTAAACAACTAATACCCTTAAATGATTTGTCTCAGATTCTTAATCGTATATGCAAGGGAAAAGATGATAAGATAACAAATAACTTGCATATTTCAACAAATAAAAGCTTTTTGTGAATAAAATTTCCTGGAAAAACCTCATATAACAACTATGTGCAATAATGGACCAAAATCATATGCTTAACTTATGAGAAAATCTCCACAAATCAAAGTTAGCTCTCTTAAGAATCATGAATTAATCTCAAAAACATGGTTGTGATGGGGCTTGGTTTTATAAGGTAGGAATTTTTGAGATAAATGGTGATTTTAAGGCGTCACCAAGACTTAGCAAATCTCGCTCCTCCTCATGTCTTCACTTCAAGGGTCGAATTTCTTCATGTTGGACCCATACGTCAATCTTGACTTCTCTCCATATTGTGAACAGGACAAAGGTCATATAAACACTTTTAGACCTTCAAATAATCACTAACTCCAAATTCACAAAACATTACAACACACCATGAAAGAATTTGTGCCTTGAACTTTAATTCTATCCGATTTTTTTTCGGACATATTTCTTTCTTTTTGTTCATACATGGCACATACATTTATAATCATATGGTGTTTTACCCCACACTTGCTCTTTATTACATTGTTCACCCCACACTTGCTTCACAGCATCACGCAATACAACTCCATTAAAAGTACTTTGCCAAGTCTTGATAACAAGGTAAAGGTTTAGCTATTCTAAGCAAAAGAATTCTGTTTAAAGGTGATGAAATAAAAGGCTCAATGTAGGCTCAAAGGGGTTAACTAAGGAGTCCCACGACGGGCACAAAATAGGCATATGCTTTATTTGGCTATGGTGGTGATCCTAATGAGATTAAATTCAATCATATTCAAAATCAAGACAAGTTATGATTATAAAGCTTCAAAAATCACATAAGCAAGTTCTAGTAAATTCTAGAGTCCATTAAAAAGCTATAACACATAGTCATTGAATATGCAAAGAATGATGAGGTTTCAAAAGATAGTGAAAAAGTAGTGAAAATTTCGAAAAAATTTAGACAAAATCGGCACATCACTCATGCAAGAAAGTTTTTAGGCTCAAAAGCTCACATAGGTTATGTTGGAACAATCTAATCAAACATGCATACTTCATTATCAATCAAGTCTCAAATATTCATACTTAATTCACATATCTATGAAACTTGCAATTTCTTAAGATAAATGTTAAACCGTCAATCATGCATTCAAAGATATAGTTCATCATAGACTTTTAAGGGTATATCCTAAGACACAAAACAAAAATTAAATTTCGAAACAAATTTTTTTTTATAAAAATTACGGGAAATATTAAAAATTGGAAGAAAATTTCAACATAAATTGAAAAAATTTCGAGAAAGTTGAAAAATACACAAATAAAAATATGTTACTATGTAACCTCTACCCCACACTTAGAAAATTACATTGTCCTCAATGTAAAACAAAAATAATGTCATAATTTCCTAAGCATGTGTCTAAGTCACATAATAAACCAAAATAACAAAATAATTCAACCATAAAAGTGAAGGGATTAGATAAATGCAAACTCTCGTTGATGGCTCCTCCACCGCTACGGTTGAAATGAGTTGCCTCTCATGCAGCGCTTAATGTTTATAGTCTATCAGCCTAGACTCTTCTCCTTTTTTCTTTGATGGCGTCACCTTTTCTCTTGTGATGACGGTGGTTCATTCACAAGTTGCTCATCCTTTTCTCGTCTTTGTTGCTTTGTCAACGTTGATGACACAATAACTGGTATAGTGTCATCTTCTCTAAGAAATACGTACTTCAAATGTTTGGGGAGAGCTTTTAGCTCTACCTTAGGGGCCTGTTTCACAGATGGTAACAACTTATTAGTAGAAATTGGAATTGACAAAGGAGAATACCTTTCATAGATTGGTTGTGACTCAAGCTCCTTCACAACTTCAAGTATGGACGGCTCCAAATCATTCAAAGCCTCCTCATTCCGTTCTCCAAACTTGTCAAAACCGACCCCTCGCTCTATGGTTAATTGCTATGCTTGATGGGTGGTCATTGCGCACGGTGCAACACCACCATATCTCCATTCACTGCCGATTTCATCCCCATAAGTTTCGGCATTGTTGCTTTCTCCATTGTTGAATTCGGCACTAGGGTGCTTCATGACATCGAAAATATTGAATTTGATGATCTCACCATCGAACTCCTTTGTCAGATTACCTCCAGCAACGTCGATATTTGTTCTTGCATTTCTCATGAAGGGTCTTCCCAACAATAACTGGTCGACTCAGAAATTGTCTCCTCCATTTCTAGCACATAAAAGTCAGCAGGGAATATAAGCTGGTTGACTTGTACAAGAACGTCTTCCACATACCCCTTAGGGTACTTGTTTGAACGATCCTCCAATTGGATCACAACATTGTTATGCTTCAACGGGCCAAAATCTAGAGTCTCATAAACTGTGTAGGGCATGACATTGATTGAAGCCCCTAGATCAAGCATCACATTTTCGAACCTTGTAGAGCCAATGACACATGGGATCGAAAAACTTCTCAGATCCTTTAGCTTTGGAGGTATCTTCCTTTGTAGCACGGCGGACACGGTCTTGCTCATGCTCATAACTTCCTTCTCCCTTGTATGGCGTCTAGTAGTGCAAAGCTCCTTCAAAAACTTAGCATATTTTGGAATCTGCTTGATACATTCCAACAAGGGTAGATTGACATTCACTTTTCGAAAGACATCCAACACTTCTTCGTCGGATTTATCCTTTTTGCTCTTAGTGAACCTAGAAGGAAAAGGTAGACAAGAAGATTGATTAGTCTTAACTAATCACTATGGTTCGAAATCATACCTTCCTTCTTTGAAGTTGCCGGATCTTTTTCAAGATCCCTCTTTTTCATTGCTTCCAAGTCTGCCTTGCTTGGCTGAGCTCATTTTTTTCTTGAAACGTGCTCTGCTTCACTTTGTTTGGCATTGTGCACGATATCATGACCAGGTTTGGCTTCCTTGCGTCCAACGTCACCAAACAATTTCTCGTCAGAACTGGTCATTTATGGGAACCTGCAAAACCAATCTGGCACAATTGAACAAAGATCAAGTGAGCATTATCAAAAACTTAGATAGAATTCGAAACTTAGCATAAAAATTTCGGCAACATCATGTCATGGCATAAGTTTCGAATTCAATGACATGTAAGCACAAAACTGTCGGCAACCTAGTAAAGTTGCTAGTTGATTTTATTACTCTTAACTTTCACGGTACGTGGAGCAGGGAAGACCACTGTGCAATGAGCTTGTACAGCTCAAGGTAGGGTTTTGCTTCGTCCGATATACCATGAAAATCAAGACCAATTTCGACATTGAAGTTATAATTGTCACACCCCGAATCTTTTGAAGTTAATAAAAGTTACCTTTCACAGAGATTCACGAGTTACCGAGGACTTGTAACTGCGATCGGTAATTCGATAAGTTATCGCTCGAGTTAATTTTCGAGTTTTTAAAAGTACTCCAAATACCTGAATCGATGACTCGATGTTGTAGTACGTGTCGACACGAGTCTCCCGGTATTTTCAGATTATTTTTCGGAGCTTCGGTTTATTTTCTACGGATTTCTGAAGTCCAGGGTAATATCTAAATTACTATTTTCTGATTTTAAAACCCAACTTTTAATCTTGGCCTTTGATCTTCATCCTTTATTGTGAGCCCTTGGATCCAAGTATATAAAAAAAAACCTATCTCCACTCTCTCATTTCTGTCGAGAGAGAGAGAGACACAGTGGGATCGAGAGTGAGGGAGAGAGGCAGCGTTGCTGCCGCGCCTCCTTGCCGCCGCGCCGTCGCGTCAGGCCGCCATCGGCCGATCCAAGGCCATCACCGGACTCGCCTCTCTCTCCCCTTTCTATCTCTGTGCTCAACCTAAACATCCACCCACTCTCACCTTCCAATCAAAAAATCCAATCCCTAACCCCCAATTCGGTTTTCCGGTCAAAACTCATCTCCTCCGCCAAGTTCTTGGTTCTTCAAGCACCGGTTGCCGTCGTCGCCGCACTGGGAGCAAGGCAGTAGCTTTTGGAGCCGTGGGTGCTGGCAGCAGATCCGCACAAGGCCAAAAAGCCCACTGCACAGTCATGATATCGGTGGAGAGTGAAGGAGCTGAGAAGTGGAGTGTACAGAGGGAAGGTAGAGGAGCAGAGGAGGCTGCTGGTACTGGTTTGGAGGTGTCGAGAACTTGGTGATCGAAGGAAACGGGGAAACTCTGGCAAAATTCTGGCAAAGATGCCGGAATCCGGTAACGATTCCGACGGCAGTAAATCCGGCTGAAATGCCGAGTCTCTGGTCGGACGTGAGACGGGCTCGACTACGCGGGTAGTTCGAGGGTGTCGCTCGAGGAGCTTTCCGAGCGGAAAGGTCGCAATAGTACTGTGAGTGGACATATTATTTTAAATAATTGCATGCCTTAATTATTGAGTTAATTGCATGGTGTTTATGATTGTTTCCGAAAACTATATCCTTCTCGGGTTCTTGAACGTATTTACATTATTACTCGATTTTCTATTTCTTCCGAAAATGGGTATAGACGGTGAGGGCCGTCCTTCGAATGGAATTGAACCCGAGACTTCGTTGGAAATTGGTTTTATGCATATATGACAAGGAATTGTTTTAATTAATTGTTTTGGGAAGAGAATTTGATTAATGTATTGTTGAATGTTTATTTTAAGGGTTGACCAATAATATGCTAGCTAGAGTAGCGTGAGGGCGCTACTAGAGCTCTTAGCTCCGACCCTAGCCTGAGAGGTCAGGCAAACTACGTAGTGCACTATGAGGGTTGACCGTATCATTTTATTTAGAGCTCTTAGCTCCGACCCTGGTCTGAGTGGACAGACAAGCCTGAGAGGTCAGGTTGATATTATAAGGGTTGACCGTTATCATTCTATTTAGAGCTCTTAGCTCCGACCCTGGTCTGAGAGGACAGACAAGCCTGAGAGGTCAGGTTGATATTTCAAGGGTTGACCGTATTATTTTATATAGCTAGCATAGAGTAGCGTGAGGGCGCTACTAGAGCTCTTAGCTCCGACCCTAGTCTGAGAGGTCAGACTGATTATGTTTGAGAACATTTCTCTTCCCATAATCCTTGTTTATCTTATCATGCAATTGTGGAATATTTGGTATTTGTGGGCATGCATAAATGATGTTTAAATCAAAACATGATCAATCAATACTCAAGCATAAAACAACTTAGCACAGTGAAGAAAGACATGTCACAAATTTCGCATGTTTAAGAGGTCGTATTTACGTTTTCACAACTTGTAATTAATTCCAACTATTTAGACTTCTCATGTAAACTTAGTGCCTACAATCGCCTGACACTAAGTTTGTATATGTGTCATCCTGTTCAATGCCTACAATCGCCTGACATTGAGACAAAATACACTGATCGAACGAGAGTCATTGGAAACATGGTCCTAGGTATGGCGTCACTCATCCTATTCATCATGCAAATCTCTCACCCTAGCAACTCTTGGTAGTGACTAAGAAAGACCTACAATCGCCTGATCTCAACCCTTAGAACATTACGGCATATGAAACTCCCCCCTAATAGCTAACTTGTCCGGATTCAAGCTAACCTAGAGTTCGATTACGTGTACAGGTGAGGATTAATCAATTCAAGTTATTAATTACGTGAACACAAACAACTTAATCTAAATCGTCATCCTAACATGCAATTCTACACGTTACAATCATAAACACAATCACATGAAAATCACAAAGAAGAACATGAAAACATGCTTATAACGTAAGACCGATAACTGACGAGGCCGTCGCTCAACAACCTGCAATTTAAAACCCTATCATTGTAGCTTTAGTAAGTAGGGTATCGTTCTAGCCGGGGACACTAGGGAAGGACTTATATTCTGCAAAACAAATCGTTAGTACTTTCAAAAGAATACAAGTATAAATCTGTCACAACTATACAAGTATAAACATATATACAAAATATTTTGGGGGATTTATATGGTGTAGTTCGAAACATAAACAGAAAATAAAGACACTTATTTACAAAACATGGTCAATCAATACTCAAGCATAGAACAACTTAGCACCGTGAAGAAAGACATGTCACAAATTTCGCAAGTTTAAGAAGTTGTATTTACGCTTTCACAACTTGTAATTAATTCCAACTATTTAGACTTCTCATGTAAACTTAGTGCCTACAATCGCCTGACACTAAGTTTGTATATGTGTCATCCTGTTCAATGCCTACAATCGCCTGACATTGAGACAAAATACACTGATCGAACGAGAGTCATTGGAAACATGGTCCTAGGTATGGCGTCACTCATCCTATTCATCATGCAAATCTCTCACCCTAGCAACCCTTTGTAGTGTCTAAGAATCAAGACCTACAATCGCCTGATCTCAACCCTTAGACACTACGGCATATGAAACTCCCCCCTAATAGCTAACTTGTCATGATTCAAGCTAACCTAGAGTTCGATTACGTGTACAGGTGAGGATTAATCAATTCAAGTTATTACTTACATGAACACAAACAACATAACCTAAATCGTCATCCTAACATGCAATTCTACACGTTACAATCATAAACACAATCACATGAAAATCACCAAGAAGAACAAGCAAACATGTTTATAACGTAAAACCAAAAACCGAAACAAACGTATATATAAAGAACCAACTGTTTTTACACAGAAAATACATGCACAAACCATGGATTTATTCATCCTTAACCTACCTATATAGATCGGCAAAGGGTGAAAGGATGATCGGCGGAAGATGGGCAGTTGGCAGCAAGGGTTGGCGGCGGCGGCGGCTTGGTGTTTTTCTGTGTAAGGAGGGTTTTTGGTAGAGTTTGGCTATACTATGTTTTGAGCAATTGAAAGACACTTTTTCTACTGTATTACATGTGTATTTATAGAGACAAAACCCTAAGAAAACCTAATGAAAATCGGCAGCCCCTTGTGTTCCAAACCGGGTAGGTTTCTCTTCTTTCCTTGTTGGATTTGTCTTCCTTCTCTTTAATTTGCTGACTTGGAAAATACTTTAAAAACTTCTTTTTCTGATTTCATGGACTCTTCTTCATGTGTGTGGGTCGGCATTGGGCTCTCTTTTATGCTCATGGACTCCTAGGACAGCCGAAAAGGTTCCATAATCTCGGTAGACCGAGTTATCCTGTTTTGACCGGGATAACTTTCGTAGTTGTTATTTTCGGCTTCTCCTTGGTGATTTCTTCGATTCTTCTTCTTCTAAACAACTTCCCATATCATCATTAAGCTCTTCATTAATCATTTGGCATGCTTGGGAAGGATTTTGGTGAAGAAACACACTCACACATTCGGACAGAAGTTTCAGCATGATCTGCCCTGTTTCCAGCAGACTGACCTCCGGCCATTGTTTCCGGCATAACTCCTTCCTCAGAACTTGGATTGCTGCGATTCCAAAAGATTTAGAAATTAGACATCCACAGCTTTCCATCCATATATGGCACGTTCCCTGGTTCCTCCTGGATCGTCCTAGGGAAATCTTTGAAGTTGAGTTATGGTTTCTGGAAATCCTCTGTTTTTGTTCCGAATTCATGCTTTTGGCTTCTTGTCTTTCCATGCTTCTTTTGCTACCTTCCATAAGTCCGATCCTCATGATTCTTGTTTCGTTATGTCCATATACATGTCACCTACACATTCAAAAGATATAATCAAGTGGTGACAATGTATAAATTTACAGAATCATAAGAAATAACATGATAACTTCATAAGTCAGCTTTTAACAATAGTGCACATAATTTAGCTATTTTACACATGTTTTAGCCAATGTTTTACAAATAATCCCTTATGCTAAATAACTACTAATACTAACCTAATAATGGATAAACAAAGCATAAATGAGGGTAAAACATATTAAGAACGTAGCATAAAATGCTCCTATCAATAACCAATACAAACATATATATAAATAACCATCATCCATACAGTAGATACACACATAAACCTTGAATGTATTCATACCTAAACCTGCCCTAAGAGTCGGCAAGGATTGAAGAAGGGATTGGTGGCGGCAAAGCTATGCAATCGGCAGCAAGGATGCAGTCGGCAGCAAGGGGTTGGCGGCGGCGGCAAGGCTATGGTATTCTTGTGTAGGGAGGGTTTTTAAGTAGAGCTAGGCTATTCTAAGGCTTAGAGCAATTGAGAGACACTTTTTCAGTTGTATTACATGTGTATTTATAGAGGAAAACTTCTCAAGAAACCCTAGGGATTCGGCAGCCACTAGTCCATTCCGAATTGGGCTTCCTTCTTCTTGATGGATTCAGCCTCTCCCTTTTAGTTGCTGACTTGGATTGTGATATTTCTGAATCATGGACTCCCCTACATGTTAAGGGATCAATGAAGGACTCCCTTACACGTTTTGGGCTCCATAGGACAGCCGAATCCCCTCCATAGTCTCGGTAGAACAAGTTCTCCTGTTTTGACCGGGATAACTTTCGTAGTTGTTGTTTTCGGCTTCTCCTTGGTGATTTCTTCAATTCTTCTTCTTCTAAACAACTTCCCATACCATCATTAAGCTCTTCATCAATCATTTGGCATGCTTGAGAAGGATTTTGGTGAAGAAACACACTCACGAACTCGGTAGACAACTTCTGCAAAATTTGTCCTGTTTCCAGCAGACTGACCTCCGGCCATTGTTTCCGGCATACCTCCTTCCTCAGAACTTGGATTGCTGCGATTCCAAAAGATTTAGAAACTACACATCCACAGCTTTCCATCCATATATGGCACGTTCCCTGTTGCCTCCTCGATCGTCCTAGGGAAATCTTTGAAGTTGATGTAGGGTTTCTGGAAATTTCTGCTCGGATCAAAATCTTATGTTTCAGAGTTTCTTCTTTTCCATGGCCTCTCTTGTTGTCTTTCATGAGTTCAATCTTCATGATTCTTGTTCTCACATGCTCATTTACATGTCATCTACACATTAAACCAAATTCATCAAAATTGACAATGTAAAGGTATAACGAATCATAAGAGAAAATAACCAAGTCTTTGTTTCAAATGGAATTTTCAACACTTAAGCACAATTTTCTGTATAAATACACGTTTTAGCCATTGCTCTACAGAAAAACCCTTTTGACTCAAAATAAGTAAAAACAACATTACTAAGGAATAAACAAGGTACAAATGAGGGTAAAAACACATTAAAAACATAGCGTAAAACGCACTTATCACTTACTTCGGGTTAAAGGGGTTTAACTCGGGGTGAGTCCTAACAGTTGGTATCAGAGCATTGGGTTATCCGATTCTTTCATACTACTATCTGTGCTTAAGAGTATTTAGTATCTATAGAGTGATGGTCCGACCATTGCAGACCATTAGCATTTTATGCATGAGATACTAGGTATTCCTTGAGTATTTGTAGTTGTTAATCTAGTGCTGATGTTATGCATGGTGCTAAATGTTTTCTTCCTCAGGTAACTATGCATCGTGGTCGTAGTCGAGCCCGTAGGAAAAATCCTCCCAATCCTTCCAATCCTCCTTTGGGAGGGGATGAGGGAGCACCAGATGATGGTCCATTGGAACATTTCTTCAGGCGACTCACTACCTTTGCTTCAGATATCACTTATTAGAATGCTCGCAGGAATGGAGCCCGGGTTTTCTCCCATGCCGATGAGCCGCTAGATGCTCTTAGCTGGCTGGAGAGTGATAGGAGCATTTTATGCTACGTTCTTAATATGTTTTTACCCTTATTTATGCTTTGTTTATCCATTATTAGGTTAGTATTTGTAGTTATTTAGCATAAGGGATTATTTGTAGAACATTGGCTAAAACATGTGTAAAATAGATAAAGTATGTGCAATATCGTTAAAAGCTGAACTTGGAAGTGTTCGTGATGTTTTTTTAAGTTTCCGTAAACCAATACATTGTCACTACTTGATTATATCTTTTGAATGTTTAGGTGACATGTATATGGACATAACGAAACAAGAATCGTGAGGATCGGACTTATGGAAGGTAGCAAAAGGAGCATGGAAAGACAAGAGGCCAAAAGCATGAATTCGGAACAAAAACAGAGGATTTCCAGAAACCATAACTCAACTTCAAATATTTCCCTAGGACGATCCAGGAGGAACTAGGGAACGTGCCATATATGGATGGAAAGCTGTGGATGTCTAGTTTCTAAATCTTTTGGAATCGCAGCAATCCAAGTTCTGAGGAAGGAGTTATGCCAGAAACAATGGCCGGAGGTCAGTCTGCTGGAAACAGGACAGAAATTGCTGAAGTTGTCTACCGAGTTCGTGAGTGTGTTTCTTCACCAAAATCCTTCCCAAGCATGCCAAATGATTGATGAAGAGCTTAATGATGATATGGGAAGTTGTTTAGAAGAAGAAGAATCGAAGAAATCACCAAGGAGAAGCCGAAAATAACAACTACGAAAGTTATCGAAAAAAAAAAAGAGAAGAAATCGGAAAATAAAAGAGTTTCGGATCGAAAGTAAAAGGCACAAAGTTTTGGTGTTTTTTTGTAATGTTTTGTGAATTTGGAGTTGTGATTATTTGAAGGTCTAAAAGTGTTTATGTGACCTTTGTCCTGTTCACAATATGGGGAGAAGTCAAGATTGACGTATGGGTCCAACATGAAGAAATTCGACCCTTGAAGTGAAGACATGAGGAGGATCGAAATTTGCTAAAGTCTTGGTGATTTCTTATAGCATCACTTATCCAGAAATTGCTGAAGTTGTCTACCGAGTTCGTGAGTGTGTTTCTTCACCAAAATCCTTCCCAAGCATGCCAAATGATTGATGAAGAGCTTAATGATGATATGGGAAGTTGTTTAGAAGAAGATGAATCGAAGAAATCACCAAGGAGAAGCCGAAAATAACAACTACGAAAGTTATCCCGGTCAAAACAGGATAACTTGTTCTACCGAGATTATGGAAGCCTTTCGGCTGTCCTAGGAGTCCATGAGCATGAAAGAGAGCCCAATGCCGATCCACACACATGAAGAAGAGTCCATGAATTCAGAAAAAGAAGTTTTTAAACTATTTTCCAAGTCAGCAAATTAAAGAGAAGGAAGACAAATCCAACAAGGAAAGGAGAGAAACCTACCCGGTTTGGAACACAAGGGGCTGCCGATTTTCATTAGGTTTCTTTAGGGTTTTGTCTCTATAAATACACATGTAACACAGTAGAAAAAGTGTCCTCAATTTTGTGAAAACCTTAGCTAGCCAACTCTACCAAAAATCCTCAATACAGCCGAAGCACAAAGCTGCCGCCGCCGATCACCCGTTGCAGCCGCCAACCACCTTGCCCTATCCGACCCTTTAGGTAGGATTTGGCATGGATTCCTCCAAGCTTTTGTGTAATTTTACTGTATTTTATTCGATGATTTATATATTTTGGTGTTTGGGTTTATGGTTTTGTGTTATGAACACGTTTGCTTGTCTTTCTTTGTGATCTACTTATGAACTTGTTCATTAGCATAACATTTAGAATGCATGCTAGGTTTTGGATTTAGAATAGGTTGTGTATTTTTATGTTATTTACTGTTTTCTAATTGATTAATCCTCACCTGAACACGTAATCGAACTCTGGTTAGCTTGAATCCGGACAAGTTAGCTATTAGGGGGGAGTTTCATATGCCGTAGTGTTCTAAGGGTTGAGATCAGGCGATTGTAGGTCTTGATTCTTAGTCACTACCAAGGGTTGCTAGGGTGAGAGATTTGCATGATGAATAGGATGAGTGACGCCATACCTAGGACCATGTTTCCAATGACTCTCGTTCGATCAGTGTATTTTGTCTCAATGTCAGGCGATTGTAGGCATTGAACAGGATGACACATATACAAACTTAGTGTCAGGCGATTGTATGCACTAAGTTTACAAGAGAAGTCTAAATAGTTGGAATTAATTAGAATTCAAGAAAACATATTTCATTGCATCTTGTTCTTGTTTAAAACTTATGTGTTTTCTATTTGGTGTTAGTTATGTTTTGTGTTTAACAAAATTGATCGACCAATGTAAATATTAGATTTAGATTTAGGACTTTAAAATTCACCATAAAATCCCCATCATAATTCGGTAAATATGTGAAAAGTTTGTAAATAATTATTCTTTTTGTTCATAAATTTCGATGTCATGTCTATGTTTTATGGATTGTACGTGTGTATGTGTTTTATAATTGTATAGTTGTGACAGAATTGTACTTGTATGCTTATTTTACATGTGTGAATATTACTAACGATTTGTTTTGCAGAATATAAGTCCTTCCCTAGTGTCCCCGGCTTGAACGATCCCTACTTACAGTTACTACAATGATAGGGTTTAAATTGCAGGTTGTTAAGCGACGGCCTCGTCAGTTTTTGGCGCCACTGCCGGGGATGCTAAAAAGGATTTTTGTTGTATATGTTTGTGAATTAACTTTGTTTTCTTTTGTAGGTGCCGAATTATGTGTGTAAAACACATATGTTTCGAATGTATTTGTGTGTATTGTCGATTTATACATTGTAGATTTGTGTATGTGCCGAATTCTTTGGTGTGTAAGTTGTATATTTTGTGCCATAATTTTTGACTAACAATTTCTTTCTTATATTTTTGTGTAGGTGCCGAATTTATATGTGTATATTTTCGTGTCACATTTGTTGTAACTTAGTAAATATTTAGGAGGTTGATTGTTTCATATGTGTTGGAGTTTATTGTGGTTTTTAAAGTGTAACATGTAGGGAGAAGCCGCATTTGTTAATCTTAGCCTAAACCCTTCATGTTATTTGCGGATTTCATGAGGTTGAGGGCGGCTTTGATTAACACTTGTCGAGTGGTCTAGTGACCCGAGTTTGTTCCTAGCTGAGTAAGGGGCCGTTCTGTCATAGATATGGAATTCAGGTTTGTTCAATTGGATCTCAAGATCATGACTGACCACTCTTCTCGGTGAAGGGGTCGATAGGGGTCCGCCTCCTTGATCACAAAACGAGTCCTGCCTGGTTCTTGTAGGGGGTTCGCCCCCCGTGACATTGACACTTGCCTTCTGAAACCACGGAATCCGCTCGAACTAGCCAAATGCTTGGGCCGAAGCATCACCACACTTTAAACGCTAGAATTTACTTAGACATGTATGACGCCATGAACTTCAAATTAACTTGGCTTTAATTTTTGAGGTATATCGGACGAAGCATAACACTACCTTGGGTTGTATCAGTCAATTGCACAGTGGTCTTCCCTGCTCCACGTACATTTTAGGGTGAGATGTCATCACATTATGTTTCTGTCATGATTTTTGTCTATATGTAACTATGAATGCCGTGTGTGTTTCTAACTTATACTTATGCCTTGTTGATAAATGTCAGTGTTTGCCGTGTGTATGTGTGGATGCCGAGCTCAATATATTGTTTGCCATGTGTGTGAATATGTTTTTGTCCAATTTTCATGTTCGTTACAGTTATGTGTGATGTCATGGTTAGTTTATATGTTATGTGTTTCTAATATGTCATGTTTGTGTGTGTGTTATTTAAGTATGTTAATTTTATCTTAGATGCCGAAACCTATTCATAATTCTTTGTTAGTTTTGTTTTTCAAATTCCTTATGACTTACTAACTTGGTCTTGGCCAATTGTGCCATCCTGTTTTGTAGGTGAATGAGCGGTTCTGACATTTGGACACGAGACATCAACAACCGACTTATACGTGTCCAAGAGGAGCTTGCCATTAACATACCATCAACATCTCATCACTCACACCGAATCCATCACCACCACACTCAGTTGAATTGAGAATGACTTCACTCAGGGAAGAAAATGGGCAAGTTAATGGAACAGGAGTCAGGCCAGCCAATGTCACCTATCCAGCTGTAGCAGCAGGAAAAACAGCTGACTTCGAATTAAGAGGTGGTTTCTTCCATCAACTGCCGAGATTTCATGGGTTAAGTGGAGAAGATCCGAACCGACACTTACAACAATTTGAGTTTAGTTGCGACATCATGTGCCCTAGAGGAGCTGACTTGCAACTTGTGAAAATGAAATCATTTCCGTTTTCACTAGAGGATAAAGCTAGGGAGTGGTTCTTTGCAGTGCCAGCTGGACGGATCACGTCATGGGCTACTATGATGAATGAGTTTCTCCTTAAGTATTTTCCATCATCAAGGGTGACACAAATTCGAAAGGAGATCACTTCAATTAAGCAGGATGTGGATGAGTCTTTCGATGCATATTATGAGAGGTACAAGGCACTTGTGGCGTCATGCCCCAATCATGGCATCCGTGAGGGCCTGCTGCTTCAGTATTTTTATGAGGGTCTGCGCCCTATGGAAAGACAATTCTTAGATTCAGCAGCTGGTGGCTCACTTATGGAGAAAAGCAGAGAAGAGGCCAGCAACTTGTTGGAGATGAGAGCAACCAACAATCAACAATTCGGCTCATTTGCAACAAGACGTGCCAACAAGATAAGTGATCATGACGAGTCAAGTGCCATACATGAGTTGAAGGAAGACTTGAACAAGTTGACAATGATGGTGTCGAAATTAGCAAAGGAGAAGAATGTGTCAGTTTGTGGTGTGTGCAGCTTAGAAGGACATACATCAGAGCAATGCAATCAGGTGAACTCATACATTGAAGATGTGAATGCCGTGGGTTACCAAGGAGGGTTCGGCAATGTCCAAGGTTCAGGAGGTCAGACACGTTTTCAGAACTTCAACCCAAGAGCCAACGATCCAAACTTCCGTTGGAGCAACAACAACAACGTGCTCAATCCTCAACCAAATGTACCTCAAGGACAACAACCCTATGTAGCAAGGCCACAAGGACAATTCATGCCTAGGCCATTCCAACCTTACAACCAACAAGGAGGCCAAGTAAGTGGAGGGAGTAACTATGATGAAATTTTCAAGAACATAGCCACTTCGACACAATCTTTGTTGGCCACAACTCAAACCAACACTAGGGACATTGCCTTGATGTCTAAAGACATTGTGGAGCTGAAGAATCAAATGGGACAAGTTGTGGATTTTATGGGGAAATTCAACGAACAGGGTAGATTGCCAGGAGGTGTTATCAAGAACCTTAAGAACGAGCAAGCACAAGCAGTTGTCACAAGAAGTGGGAGAACATTGCTGCCACCACCTAGGACACAACATAGGCACGGTTATGATGCCGAGCAACATGCTGCCGAGACAAGCAATGCTGAGCATAAGGATGCCGAGCAGCAGCTGGGTGCCGAGAAGGATGCTGCCGAGAAGGATGCTGCCGAGAGAGAGACTGCCACACATGATGCAGCCGAGCATCCTGCCAACACAAGCCATGCCGAGCAAGATGAAGGCACAAGCCAAGGTCAAGTGAAGTATAGAAGAAGAAAAGAAGCTGAGCCAAGCAAGGGAGACTTGGAAGCAATGAAGAAAAAGGATCTTGAGAAAGATCCAGCTGCATTACAGAAGGAGAATGTGCCGAATCCTGAGGCACTAAAAGGTAAAAACTCTAACACAAATGAATTAGTTTCGACTAATCAATCTTCTTGTTTGCCTTTTCCTTCTAGGTTCACAAAGAACAGAAAGGATAAATCCGACGAAGAAGTGTTGGAGGTTTTTAGGAAGGTGAATGTGAACCTTCCCTTGTTAGAGTGCATTCGACAAATCCCAAAGTATGCTAAGTTCTTGAAGGAGCTTTGCACAACAAGAAGGCACACAAGGGAGACACAAGTTGTAAAGATGAGTGAGACGGTGTCTGCCGTTCTCCAAAGGAAAATGCCGCCAAAAATGAAGGATCCAGGGAGTTTTTCTATCCCTTGTGTTATTGGTTCAACACGTTTTGATAATGTCATGCTAGATCTAGGAGCTTCGATTAATGTCATGTCCCATAATGTTTATGCATCTTTAGATCTAGGACCGTTGAAAACTGATAACGTTGTGATCCAATTGGCGGATCATTCTAACAAATACCCTATGGGGTATGTTGAAGATGTTCTTGTGCAGGTGAATCAACTAATCTTTCCTGCAGATTTCTACATTTTGGAAATGGAGGAGTAACTTTCTAACTCAACACAACTGTTGTTGGGACGACCCTTCATGCGCACTGCAAGAACAAACATCGACGTTGCTGGAGGCAACCTAACAATGGAATTTGATGGCGAGATGATCAGGTTCAATATTTTTAATTCCATGAAGTTTCCAAGAGCTGAAATTGAGGATGAACTTGTTGGGGGCAGCAGGAATGTCGACATGCTTGGTGATGCCAGGTACGGATCCGAACATAGATTTGGTGTTGCACCATGTGCAATGACCACCCACCAAGCATAGCAATTAGCCATCGAGCAAGGGGCCGGATTTGACAAGTTTGGAGAATGGGATGAGGAGGCTTTGAAAAATTTAGAGCCGTCCATACTTGAAGTTGTGAAGGAGCTTGAGTCACAACCAATCTATGAAAGGTATTCTCCTTTGTCAATTCCAATTTCTACTAATAAGTTGTTACCATCTGTGAAACAGGCCCCTAAGTTAGAGCTCAAAGCTCTACCCCCACATTTGAAGTACGTTTTTCTTGGAAAAGATGACACTCTACCAGTTATTGTGTCATCAACGTTGACAAAGCAACAAGAAGACAAGCTAGTTACGGTTTTGAAAAGGAACACAGCTGCCATCGGTTGGACTTTGGCAGACATCAAGGGAATTAGCCCGACAAAATGTGTTCATCGAATTCTGCTTGAGGATGGCGCCAAGCCTACAAGGGAGGCTCAAAGACGTTTGCATCCACCAATGATGAAGGTTGTTAAGGACGAGGTGATCAAGTTATTAGATTGTGGTGTCATATACCCAATCTCGGATAGTCAATGGATCTCACCAGTTCAAGTTGTGCCAAAGAAGAGTGGAGTGACGGTGGTAGAAAATGACAAGAACGAATTAGTGCCACAACGTTTGGTGACGGGACATCGCATGTGCATCGATTATAGAAGACTTAATGCAACAACACGCAAGGATCACATGTCGTTGCCTTTCATGGACCAAATGTTGGAGAGACTTGCCGGTCATGAGTTCTACTTCTTCTTAGATGGCTACAGCGGTTACAACCAGATCATGATACATCCGGATGATCAAGAAAAGACAACGTTTACATGTCCCTTTGGTACGTTTGCTTATCGCCGAATGCCTTTTGGATTGTGCAACGCCCCAGGTACATTTCAACGTTGTATGTATTCTATTTTCTCTGATTATATAGAAAATATCATTGAAGTTTTTATGGATGATTTTAGTGTATATGGCAAAAATTTCGATGCATGCTTAGAGAATTTAGAGAAGATTTTAAACCGGTGTGTAGAAACTAACCTTGTACTAAATTGGGAAAAATGTCATTTCATGGTAAATCAAGGTATAGTTTTAGGTCATATTGTTTCTGCTAAAGGATTAGAAGTTGATAAAGCCAAGATAGATATTATGCATCACTTACCCTCACCTTCAACGGTGAGAGAGGTTCGTTCGTTTCTTGGCCATGCAGGTTTTTACAGGAGGTTCATCAAGGACTTTTCTTTGGTGACAAAACCACTTACTTCCTTGTTGCAGAAAGATGTGCCGTTTTCATGGTCTAGGGAATGCGAGGATGCGTTCGTGCGATTGAAGGAATTATTGACAACTGCACCTATCATGACGCCACCAGATTGGGATTTGCCATTTGAGTTAATGTGCGATGCTTCTGACTATGCCATCGGTGCCGTGCTAGGTCAAAGAAGGGAGAAGAAGCCGTGTGCTATATACTACGCTTCTCAGACACTGAACGATGCTCAGCTGAATTACTCAACAACAGAAAAAGAATTCCTTGCAGTAATCTTTGCTTTAGAAAAATTTCGATCTTATCTATTGAATTCTAAAGTTGTTGTGTATTCTGATCATGCAGCATTAAGGTACTTAATGACAAAGAAAGAGGCAAAGCCAAGGCTCATCAGATGGATTTTGTTACTTCAAGAGTTTGATATCGAAATCAAGGACAAGAAAGGAAGCGAAAACGTTGTAGCAGACCATCTTAGCCGAATCATACATGCAGAGGACGAAATCCCTATGTCAGAAACGTTCCCAGACGAACAATTGTTTCAGTTGGAGGCCAAAGAACCTTGGTATGCCGATTTGGTTAACTACTTGGTGTCAAGGTCATTTCCAACATCAATGCCGCACCATACCAAGGTTAAGATCAAGAAGGATGCTCGCAATTACATATGGGATGCGCCATACTTGTGGAGGCAATGTGGGGACCAAGTCATTCGACGTTGTGTTCCAGAAGAAGAGCATATATCCATCTTGGATTTTTGTCACAAACAGGCGTGTGGAGGCCATTTTGGATCGAACAAGACAGCTAGAAAGGTGTTGGAAGCCGGATTCTATTGGCCAACGTTGTTCAAAGACGCTTATGCAACATGTGCTTCATGTGATCGTTGCCAAAGAACAGGTAATTTAGGTAAACGAGATCAAATGCCCTTAACTCCTATTATTGTTGTTGAAATTTTTGATGTTTGGGGTATTGATTTCATGGGACCTTTTCCTTCATCTAAAGGTTTTATTTATATATTATTGGCTGTTGATTATGTTTCAAAGTGGGTGGAAGCAAAAGCCACCAAGACTAATGACTCTAAAGTTGTTGCAGAGTTTTTCAGAACTAACATTTATTCTAGGTATGGAGTGCCAAGAGTTCTGATAAGCGATGGTGGATCTCACTTCTGCAATCGAACTATTGAGGCTTTGCTCAAGAAATATGGAGTCACCCACAAAGTGTCAACGCCATATCACCCTCAGACAAGTGGCATGGCCGAAACTTCCAACTGAGAAATCAAGCAGATATTGGAGAAGACTGTAGGACCTACGAGGAAAGATTGAAGTGATCGATTAGACGATGCACTGTGGGCCTATAGAACTGCGTTCAAGACGCCAATAGGGACGTCTCCCTTTAGGCTTGTGTATGGCAAAGCTTGCCATTTACCAGTTGAGTTGGAGCACAGAGCCTGGTGGGCGGTGAAGAAGTTTAACATGAACCAAGATGAGGCTGGATTACATAGGAAGTTGCAAATTTGTGAGCTTGAAGAAATAAGGAATGACGCTTATGAATCCGCCATGATTTACAAAGCGAAAACGAAAGCATATCATGATAAGATGCTAAGAGGGAAGAACTTTTAGATAGGGCACCAAGTCCTTTTGTTCAATTCAAGACTTAAACTCTTCCCAGGTAAACTTCGTTCTCGTTGGACATGTCCATTTGTTATTACTAATATATTTCCTTATGGTACAGTAGAGATTCAGAGCTTATCAGGAAATAGGTTTAAGGTGAATGGTCATCGACTTAAACCTTATTACACACCATTTCAAGAGCGCGACGAGGAAGAGCAAAGTTTGAATGAGCCACCAACAAATGCCGAATGACGCCATCAAAAAGGAGAAGAGTCTAGGCTGATAGACTATAAACATTAAGCGCCGCATGAGAGGCAACTCATTTCAACCGTAGCAGTGGAGGAGTCATCAACGAGAGTTTGCATTTTTCTAATCCCTTCACTTTTATGGTTGATTTATTTATGTGTTTATTATGTGCCTTAGACACATGCTTAGGAAGTTATGACATGATTCTGGGTTTACATTGAGGACAATGTAATTTTCTAAGTGTGGGGTAGAGGTTACATAGTAATTTGGTGTGTTTTTAAAATTTTCCGAAATTTTTATTTAACTTTTGTCGAAATTTTTCAAATTTGTTTTTGTTTTGTGTCTTAGGATATACCCTTAAAAGTCTATGATGAACTATATCTGTGAATGCATGATTGACGGTTTGACATTTATCTTAAGAAATTGCGAGTTTCATGGATATTGTGAATTAGTATGAATATTTGAGACTTGATTGATAATGAAGTATGCATGTTTGATTAGATTGTTCCAACATAACCTATGTGAGCTTTTGAGCCTAAAAACTTTCTTTCATGAGTGAATTATGTGCCGATTTTTGCTTAAATTTTTTTTCGAAATTTTCACTAAATTTTCACTATCTTTCGAAACCTCATCATTCTTTGCAAATTCAATGACTATGTGATTGTCAAAGCTTTATAATCATAACATGTCTTGATTTTGAATATGATTGAATTTAAATCTCTTTAGGATTACCACCATAGCCAAATAAAGCATATGCCTATTTTGTGCCCGTCGTGGGACTCCTTAGTTAACCCCTTTGAGCCTACATTAAGCCTTTTCTTTCATCACCTTTAAACAGAATTCCTTTGCTTAGAATAGTTCATCCTTGACCTTGTTATCAAGACTTGGCCAAACATTTTTCGATGGAGCTGTAATGTGATGTCAAAGAACAAGTGTGGGGTGGAGTTGAAGTGTGGGGTTAAACACCATTGTTTTGTATTGTATATGTGCCGAAAAAATTGTATGTCCGAAAAAAAAAATGTGTTTAAGAAAAAAATTCCGAAAAAAAAGAGAAGAAATAGGAAAATAAAAGAGTTTCGGATCGAAAGTAAAAGGCACAAAGTTTTGGTGTTTTTTTGTAATGTTTTGTGAATTTGGAGTTGTGATTATTTGAAGGTCTAAAAGTGTTTATGTGACCTTTGTCCTGTTCACAATATGGGGAGAAGTCAAGATTGACGTATGGGTCCAACATGAAGAAATTCGACCCTTGAAGTGAAGACATGAGGAGGATCGAAATTTGCTAAAGTCTTGGTGATTTCTTATAGCATCACTTATCCAAAAATTCCTACCTTATGAAACCAAGCCCCATTACAACCATATTATTGAGATTAATTTATGATTCTTAAGATAGCTAACTTTGATTTGTGGAGATTGTCTCATAAGTCAAGCATATGGTTTTGGTCCATTATTGCACATAGTTGTTATATGAGGTTTTTCCATGAGATTCTATTCACAAAGTGCTTTTATTTGATAGGAGCATTTTATGCTACGTTCTTAATATGTTTTTACCCTTATTTATGCTTTGTTTATCCATTATTAGGTTAGTATTAGTAGTTATTTAGCATAAGGGATTATTTGTAGAACATTGGCTAAAACATGTGTAAAATAGATAAAGTATGTGCAATATCGTTAAAAGCTGAACTTGGAAGTGTTCGTGATGTTTTTTTTAAGTTTCTGTAAACCAATACATTGTCACTACTTGATTATATCTTTTGAATGTTTAGGTGACATGTATATGGACATAACGAAACAAGAATCGTGAGGATCGGACTTATGGAAGGTAGCAAAAGGAGCATGGAAAGACAAGAGGCCAAAAGCTTGAATTCGGAACAAAAACAGAGGATTTCCAGAAACCATAACTCAACTTCAAAGATTTCCCTAGGACGATCCAAGAGGAACTAGGGAACGTGCCATATATGGATGGAAAGCTGTGGATGTCTAGTTTCTAAATCTTTTGGAATCGCAGAAATCCAAGTTCTGAGGAAGGAGTTATGCCGGAAACAATGGCCGGAAGTCAGTCTGCTGGAAACAGGACAGAAATTGCTGAAGTTGTCTACCGAGTTCGTGAGTGTGTTTCTTCACCAAAATCCTTCCCAAGCATGCCAAATGATTGATGAAGAGCTTAATGATGATATGGGAAGTTGTTTAGAAGAAGAATCGAAGAAATCACCAAGGAGAAGCCGAAAATAACAACTACGAAAGTTATCGAAAAAAAAAAGAGAAGAAATCGGAAAATAAAAGAGTTTCGGATCGAAAGTAAAAGGCACAAAGTTTTGGTGTTTTTTGTAATGTTTTGTGAATTTGGAGTTGTGATTATTTGAAGGTCTAAAAGTGTTTATGTGACCTTTGTCCTGTTCACAATATGGGGAGAAGTCAAGATTGACGTATGGGTCCAACATGAAGAAATTCGACCCTTGAAGTGAAGACATGAGGAGGATCGAAATTTGCTAAAGTCTTGGTGATTTCTTATAGCATCACTTATCCAAAAATTCCTACCTTATGAAACCAAGCCCCATTACAACCATATTATTGAGATTAATTCATGATTCTTAAGATAGCTAACTTTGATTTGTGGAGATTGTCTCATAAGTCAAGCATATGGTTTTGGTCCATTATTGCATATAGTTGTTATATGAGGTTTTTCCATGAGATTCTATTCACAAAGTGCTTTTATTTGTTGAAATATGCAAGTTATTTGTTATCTTATCATCTTTTCTCTTGCATATACTATTGAGTGAATACCATGGATGAGTGAAACGAAGAGAGTATGCCATTGTGAGGTGGAACGGTTATCATACATGTTTGTGCTATATGATCTCATATCTTACGTGTTCATGCTATGATACATGCTTATGAAGCTTTGCAATTACGTTTTTCATTCAAATGTTCAAACTTGAAAGTTATGCATGCTAAAGAATCTGAGACAAATTATTTAAGGGTATTAGTTGTTTAAGTGTTAGTTGTTTTTGTGTCGTTAGTGTTAGTAGAGTCTTATATTTAGTTTGCTAGGGACTAGCAAAGGGTAAGTGTGGGGTAGTTGATAGGAGCATTTTATGCTACGTTCTTAATATGTTTTTACCCTTATTTATGCTTTGTTTATCCATTATTAGGTTAGTATTAGTAGTTATTTAGCATAAGGGATTATTTGTAGAACATTGGCTAAAACATGTGTAAAATAGATAAAGTATGTGCAATATCGTTAAAAGCTGAACTTGGAAGTGTTCGTGATGTTTTTTTAAGTTTCTGTAAACCAATACATTGTCACTACTTGATTATATCTTTTGAATGTTTAGGTGATATGTATATGGACATAACGAAACAAGAATCGTGAGGATCGGACTTATGGAAGGTAGCAAAAGGAGCATGGAAAGACAAGAGGCCAAAAGCATGAATTCGGAACAAAAACAGAGGATTTCCAGAAACCATAACTCAACTTCAAAGATTTCCCTAGGACGATCCAAGAGGAACTAGGGAACGTGCCATATATGGATGGAAAGCTGTGGATGTCTAGTTTCTAAATCTTTTGTAATCGCAGCAAGCCAAGTTCTGACGAAGGAGTTATGCCGGAAACAATGGCCGGAGGTCAGTCTGCTGGAAACAGGACAGAAATTGCTGAAGTTGTCTACCGAGTTCGTGAGTGTGTTTCTTCACCAAAATCCTTCCCAAGCATGCCAAATGATTGGTGAAGAGCTTAATGATGATATGGGAAGTTGTTTAGAAGAATAAGAATCGAAGAAATAACCAAGGAGAAGCCGAAAATAACAACTACGAAAGTTATCGAAAAAAAAAAGAGAAGAAATCGGAAAATAAAAGAGTTTCGGATCGAAAGTAAAAGGCACAAAGGTTTGGTGTTTTTTTGTAATGTTTTGTGAATTTGGAGTTGTGATTATTTGAAGGTCTAAAAGTGTTTATGTGACCTTTGTCCTGTTCACAATATGGGGAGAAGTCAAGATTGACGTATGGGTCCAACATGAAGAAATTCGACCCTTGAAGTGAAGACATGAGGAGGATCGAAATTTGCTAAAGTCTTGGTGATTTCTTATAGCATCACTTATCCAAAAATTCCTACCTTATGAAACCAAGCCCCATTACAACCATATTATTGAGATTAATTCATGATTCTTAAGATAGCTAACTTTGATTTGTGGAGATTGTCTCATAAGTCAAGCATATGGTTTTGGTCCATTATTGCACATAGTTGTTATATGAGGTTTTTCCATGAGATTCTATTCACAAAGTGCTTTTATTTGTTGAAATATGCAAGTTATTTGTTATCTTATCATCTTTTCTCTTGCATATACTATTGAGTGAATACCATGGATGAGTGAAACGAAGAGAGTATGCCATTGTGAGGTGGAACGGTTATCATACATGTTTGTGCTATATGATCTCATATCTTACGTGTTCATGCTATGATACATGCTTATGAAGCTTTGCAATTACGTTTTCATTCAAATGTTCAAACTTGAAAGTTATGCATGCTAAAGAATCTGAGACAAATTATTTAAGGGTATTAGTTGTTTAAGTGTTAGTTGTTTTTGTGTCGTTAGTGTTAGTAGAGTCTTATATTTAGTTTGCTAGGGACTAGCAAAGGGTAAGTGTGGGGTAGTTGATAGGAGCATTTTATGCTACGTTCTTAATATGTTTTTACCCTTATTTATGCTTTGTTTATCCATTATTAGGTTAGTATTAGTAGTTATTTAGCATAAGGGATTATTTGTAGAACATTGGCTAAAACATGTGTAAAATAGATAAAGTATGTGCAATATCGTTAAAAGCTGAACTTGGAAGTGTTCGTGATGTTTTTTTAAGTTTCTGTAAACCAATACATTGTCACTACTTGATTATATCTTTTGAATGTTTAGGTGACATGTATATGGACATAACGAAACAAGAATCGTGAGGATCGGACTTATGGAAGGTAGCAAAAGGAGCATGGAAAGACAAGAGGCCAAAAGCATGAATTCGGAACAAAAACAGAGGATTTCCAGAAACCATAACTCAACTTCAAAGATTTCCCTAGGACGATCCAGGAGGAACTAGGGAACGTGCCATATATGGATGGAAAGCTGTGGATGTCTAGTTTCTAAATCTTTTGGAATCGCAGCAATCCAAGTTCTGAGGAAGGGGTTATGCTGGAAACAATGGCCGGAGGTCAGTCTGCTGGAAACAGGACAGAAATTGCTGAAGTTGTCTACCGAGTTCGTGAGTGTGTTTCTTCACCAAAATCCTTCCCAAGCATGCCAAATGATTGATGAAGAGCTTAATGATGATATGGGAAGTTGTTTAGAAGAAGAAGAATCGAAGAAATCACCAAGGAGAAGCCGAAAATAACAACTACGAAAGTTATCCCGGTCAAAACATGATAACTTGTTCTACCGAGATTATGGAAGCCTTTCGGCTGTCCTAGGAGTCCATGAGCATGAAAGAGAGCCCAATGCCGATCCACACACATGAAGAAGAGTCCATGAATTCAGAAAAAGAAGTTTTTAAACTATTTTCCAAGTCAGCAAATTAAAGAGAAGGAAGACAAATCCAACAAGGAAATGAGAGAAACCTACCCGGTTTGGAACACAAGGGGCTGCCGATTTTCATTAGGTTTCTTTAGGGTTTTGTCTCTATAAATACACATGTAACACAGTAGAAAAAGTGTCCTCAATTTTGTGAAAACCTTAGCTAGCCAACTCTACCAAAAATCCTCAATACAGCCGAAGCACAAAGTTGCCGCCGCCGATCACCCGTTGCAGCCGCCAACCACCTTGCCCTATCCGACCCTTTAGGTAGGATTTGGCATGGATTCCTCCAAGCTTTTGTGTAATTTTACTGTATTTTATTCGATGATTTATATATTTTGGTGTTTGGGTTTATGGTTTTATGTTATGAACACGTTTGCATGTCTTTCTTTGTGATCTACTTATGAACTTGTTCATTAGCATAACATTTAGAATGCATGCTAGGTTTTGGATTTAGAATAGGTTGTGTATGTTTATGTTATTTACTGTTTTCTAATTGATTAATCCTCACCTGAACACGTAATCGAACTCTAGGTTAGCTTGAATCCGGACAAGTTAGCTATTAGGGGGGAGTTTCATATGCCGTAGTGTTCTAAGGGTTGAGATCAGGCGATTGTAGGTCTTGATTCTTAGTCACTACCAAGGGTTGCTAGGGTGAGAGATTTGCATGATGAATAGGATGAGTGACGCCATACCTAGGACCATGTTTCCAATGACTCTCGTTCGATCAGTGTATTTTGTCTCAATGTCAGGCGATTGTAGGCATTGAACAGGATGACACATATACAAACTTAGTGTCAGGCGATTGTAGGCACTAAGTTTACAAGAGAAGTCTAAATAGTTGGAATTAATTAGAATTCAAGAAAACATATTTCATTGCATCTTGTTCTTGTTTAAAACTTATGTGTTTTCTATTTAGTGTTAGTTATGTTTTGTGTTTAACAAAATTGATCGACCAATGTAAATATTAGATTTAGATTTAGGACTTTAAAATTCACCATAAAATCCCCATCATAATTCGGTAAATTTGTGAAAAGTTTGTAAATAATTTAATTCTTTTTGTTCATAAATTTCGATGTCATGTCTATATTTTATGGATTGTACGTGTGTATGTGTTTTATACTTGTATAGTTGTGACAGAATTGTACTTGTATGCTTATTTTACATGTGTGAATATTACTAACGATTTGTTTTGCAGAATATAAGTCCTTCCCTAGTGTCCCCGGCTTGAACGATCCCTACTTACAGTTACTACAATGATAGGGTTTAAATTGCAGGTTGTTAAGCGACGACCTCGTCAGAGAGTATGGAGAAAATGTTTGTGCAGGCGGAGTGTCCTTAGAGCAAGAAGGTGACCATAACTGTTCAGTTCCTAGAAAGGGAAGCTTGGCATTGGTGGATAGACTTGGGAAGAGGCTTGGGCGATGGAGTTCAGGGTATGATCTAGGGTCAGTTCACAGCTCATTTCAAGGAGCGTTACATCAGCCCAGCCCACATCAACCGAATGAGGTTGGAGTTCTTGAATTTGAAGAAAGATGACAGTATGACTGTGACAGCCTTTGAGCAGCGCTTCAGGGAGTTGACATTCTATGTGCCTGACTTGGTTAAGACAGATGAGGAGAAGATTTATTACTTTGTCAAGGGACTTGGTGGTATGTATGCGAGTCAGATTACAGCCGTGCCTTACCAGACATTCCAGCAGGCCTTGATTTTTGCAGTGCATATTGAGGCACAAGAGTTAGCAGTTGGCCCCTACCTAATTTTGGTGGTCCTAGTCGAGTTCTTCCTAGGAGGGGGACATCTACTTCTGGTTCTGGATCATCTGTTGGCAGTGGTTATAGTAGCCACTCGAGTTCTGGCTCCGGAGTTCGAGGAAGGTTCAAGAGGTTTGGTAGGAGACGCCCTAGGAACCGGTTTGATAGACGCTCATCTAGACAGTTTAGTGGAGGATCTATGATAAGTGCGTTTTACGCTATGTTTTTAATATGTTTTTACCCTCATTTGTACCTTGTTTATTCCTTAGTAATGTCGTTTTTACTTATTTTGAGTCAAAAGGGTTTTTCTGTAGAGCAATGGCTAAAACGTGCATTTGTACAGAAAATTGTGCTTTAGTGTTGAAAATTCGATTTGGAACAAAGACTTGGTAATTTTCTCTTATGATTCGTTATACCTTTACATTGTCAATTTTGATGAATTTGGTTTAATGTGTAGATGACATGTAAATGAGCATATGAGAACAAGAATCATGAAGATTGGACTCATGGAAGACAACAAGAGAGGCCATGGAAAAGAAGACACTCCGAAACATAAGATTTTGATCCGAGCAGAAATTTCCAGAAATCCTACATCAACTTCGAAAAATCATATCTAAAGATCCAGGAGGAATCTGAGGACGAGCCATATATCATTGGAAAGCTGTATGTGTCTAGTTTTTGGATCTTCTTGAATCTCAGAATTTGGAGTTCAGATGAAGGAGTTATGATCAAAACAATGGACGGAGGTCAAGCTGCAAAACTGGGCAGTTTCTGCCTAAGTTGTCACACGAGTTTGTCCATGATTTCGGCTGCATATGAGCCCAAGAACTTGTGTATAAGGCCTACATGGATCCAATAACATGTAGAGGAGTCCAAGAAATCAGAAATCCAAGGTCTAAGTTGAAATCCTTGTCAAAAGATGAAAGGAGAAAACCAAGCCCAACAAAGGTTGTGTCTCCTTGAAGCTGCCGAGTTTCTCTAGGGTTTTTCCCTTAAATTTTCTGTATAAATATGACCTATGTACATCAATTTTCGTGTCTTTCAATTGCTCAAAAACCATAGTATAGCCTTACTCTACCCAAAAACCCTTTAACGCAGAAAACAACACAAAGCTGCCGCCACCATTCTCATCCAATTCGACTGCCATCTTCCGCCGAATCACCCCTTCATCTTTGCCGATCTATATAGGTAGGTTAAGCATGAAATCCTTCATGGTTTTGTGTAGTAATTTTCCGTGTAAAACAGTTTGTTATGATATATATATATATATATATATATATATATATATATATATATGTTTTGGTTTTTGGTTTTTGGGATTGTTGTTGGTGTTGTTGCTGAAGTGATATTGACTTGCTGAAATTGTGTTGTTTTTGTTGCTGTGGTCGATAACTTGGTGAATCGGAGGAAACGGGGAGGTTAAGGCGAAATTCCGGCAAGTTACCGGGATCCGGTGACGGTTCCGGTGATGCAGTAAAACCGGTAGAATGCTGAAGAGGTAGAATTTGAATCCTCGTTATGCTTGAGCCAAAAAGTGTCAGTTGAATCGTAATTAGGATATTTACGAAAAATTGGACGTAAGTAGGAAGTTTCCATTTTAGGAAACTTCCCATTCTAAAGAACACTTGCCATGTTAGGAAACTTTCCATTTTGGGAAACTTTCCCTTTCTGGAAGGTTACCATTTTAGGAAGTTTGACCGATAAAAGTAAAAAGGGAAAGTTGAATCTTAGTAACCGGTTAAGTTAAGACAACCGGATCTCTAAGTGAGATTCTAGGCAACTCAGGAATCTTAGTCTGAAACCGAGTTGGGTGCTGTAAATAATTCGGATAATGTCTTACTGGATATATCGACTCATAACCCGTAAATTGGTAAAGTGGTTGATTGGGTGTCCATAGTAATTCCACAAAATTACTATGTGATAACCTATCGTTAATAAAATAGTAAGGAAAGTCGATACACTGAGATTACAAAGTCGGAAACCAAACTTCGAGTCGATATTCGGAATTAAGCGGTTTGTTGAAAAAGTTGTTAAAAAGAAAGGAACTTGGCCAACACGTGGTCCAATAGGATTTCCTGGTGAAACTAGGAAAAGACAAGTCAACTATAGAAAGACTAATTTATTGGTTTATTTGTACAGTCTCTGGTCGAACGTGAGACGGGCTCGACTACGCGGTTAATTCGAGGGTTTCGCTCGAGGAGCTTTCCGAGCAGGAAGAAGGGCGCAATAAGTACTGTGAGTGGACTTTGTTTTTAAATTAAATTGCATGCCATAGACTTTAATTGTTTTCTCCTTTATTTACGGTGATTTTGGGGAAAATGGAGATTTTACTATTTTAAAGATAAGTGAGCCGGGAAAGAGGTTCCTACCTTTCTCGGGGTTTTAAAGGATTTTCCCGGATTATTGATTTTAATTGTTATCACTGTTTTGGGATTATGGAGGGGGATGAGTTTTAAAAAGGGGATACTTGGCTCTTGAATTTAAAGGGTTTTAAAGTAAAGGCAGAGAAACGGTTTTGGGTTCTTGGAAAGGTTTTTAAATCCAATGTATTTGGGGTAAAGTCAGGAAGATTTGACTTGGTTTTAGATTTATTTTTGCCACGAGGTTTTAAAGGTTTTTAAAGGATAAGGATATATATATTGCATGCTAGCATGGACCCTCTCCAGATGGAGTGGGTACCATCTCTGGATAGTAGCTGGTCTGACCCTCTTCGGTGGTAGCTGGTCAGTATGACCCTCTCGAATAGAGCCGGTCAGGACCCTCTTCGGTGGTAGCTGGTCGGTTGGACCCTCCCGAATAGAGCGGGTCATGGGACCCTCTCCGATGAGCTGGTCAATGGACCCTCTCGTGGTAGAGCAGGTCGGGTTTTCTCATGGATGAGGTTAACACCCCACATTTAAATTATTTATGTTTGAGCCAAGGGCATTATTTACGATTTAATTATTTATTGTCTATGATTTGTTTGCATGCGGATTTTCTTAGGAAAACTCTGAGGGAGAGCATTAACGGTAATAGAGCTTTTATATTTTATATTTTATTTTTGTCCACTCACCCTGACAGTTTTCAATGTTTCTCCTGTCAGGACCCACCCCGAGTTAAACCCCTTTAACCCGAAGTAAGTCCTGCGGGGACCACCTCCCAAAGAAGATTCTGCCGAAAAATCGACATAGTCTCCCTTGAAAAGTGGACAACCCTTAACCTGCAATAACCCACAAAACACTTCTAATACCAACATCCAACCAAAAACTCCTGGAGCCATCCTGCTCCCAATAACCAACAACTCCACAAGATACACATCTAACAAATCCAACAAATAGTTCAACATCTACAAATGTAAATGATACATAAAGTTCCAAGTCCCTAAGAATTCTCCCACAAATATAACTACCCGATGTGTATCAGAGCGTCTAGGATAAAAGCAGAACATAGATATATTACAAGTAGGTCAACCCGGAACCTACTGTTAGTGCGGAAAGTGGCGGTAACTATGCTTGGTCTCCAAGTGGTCTAGATGGGTCGAGCACTGCAATCTGGGCATTTAAAAACGAAAGGCCCAGGGGAGAAACATTGAAAAACGTTAGAGTGAGTGGACGAAAATAATAACATTTAAAAGCTCTAAATTACTTTAATGTCCTCCCTCTTAGTATTTCTAAGAAAATCCGCATGCAAATAAAACATAAATAATGCCTTGGCTCATTTATAAACATTTATGTGGGGTGTTAACCTCATCCACGAGAAAACCCGACCTGCTCTATCCGGGAAGGTCAAATGACCGGCTCCACCGGAGAGGGTCCCCGACCTGCTCTATCTGGGAAGGTCTAGTGACCGGCTCCACCAGAGAGGGTCCCCGACCTGCTCTATTCGGGAAGGTCTAATGACCAGCTCAACCGAAGAGGGTCCCCGACCTGCTCTATCCGGGAAGGTCTACTGACCAGCTCAACCAGAGAGGGTCCATGCTAGCATACAATCCTTTTCCCTTTATCCTTTTCCCTTTATCCTTTTCCCTTTCCAAAGTCCCTTTAAAACCGGTAAAACCTCGTAAAACCTCGTGGGAATAATAAATCGAAAAAAAACCCCTTTAAATCCGTGAGCCAAATTTCTCCTTTTGAAATCATCCCCCTCCATAATCCCAAAACGGTGATAATCATTAAAACCCTATCCCGGGAAAATCCTTAAAAATCACGGGAAGGGTATGAACCTCTTTCCCGGTTTGTTTGCCTTTAAAATCCTTAAATCTCATTTTCCCAAATCACCGTAAAACATATAAATGGAGGAAATCATAAATGCAGGAGAAATCAAATAAAGTATATGGCATGCAATTTAATTTAAAACAAAGGTACACTCACAGATGCCGCTAGGTCTGCCGGCTACTAGATGGCTGCTCTGCTCGAGCTCCCCCACGTCCTGTCCAAAACACATAAATAGGTCTTAAACCCATAATCATAGTGAGGGCAATAATAACACGCCCTACCCAAAGCGTTCAACCTAAACCATCTATCAAAAGTATGGGGTGCCGGTCTCTAATACTCCAAATAGCGTACAAACTTTTAATTACGCTTCCACGCCTAGCCGGTTCTCCCTAAACGACCGGTTATCCTTTAATTACACAATCAAAACCCCAAAACTTCCAAACATACTTAACACCTCAAATAAATCCCTAAAAATTAGCAACTGCCCCTAATGGCCTTTCCTTAATTTTCACAATTTAATGGGCAAGAAAAACTGCCCAAAAAGTGGCGGTTCCGCCGCCGGCAGAAATTTCGGCCAGAATTCCGGGGACCTCGGATCGCCACCAAAATTTACCAGCAGCTTCGTCTCAACCATTGGAACCACTTCCTAGTTCAACTCGAAGGCCAACTCGGCCCCTAACTAGGTCAATCGACAAGAAATACACAACCCGAATCCAAAAGTCAACCCAAACTTCAAATCCTCAATTCTTCCTACACACTTCAAATCTAGCTACCAAATTCTAGGGGCTTAATGTACACCTCAAACCCATCAAAACCATATAAAGAACTCACCGGGAGGTGGCCTAAGGAGGGAGAAATCCGGTGTCAATGAACAGTGCACAGGTCCCCCCTTCTCACCGTGATTTCTCTCAAACGGTGGCGACTCAGCTCCGATGGCCACCACCAACTTGAAGGTGGCGCTGCAGGCTTCAATTCGGTACCTAGCACGCGCCCTAACTCCGCCGGACGGAGGAGAAATCCGACGGAAAATCTGTCGGGTTTCGGAGGAATTTCGAAGTGAACAGTAACTTTTTTGATTTTTACCCTCTCACCGAATTACCCCAGTAAGTCACTATATATAGGCTTTTCACCCAAATAGTAACTTTTGTTTTTAGACCATAACTTCCTCATACGATCTCCGATTTAAGCGTGCTACGTGTCCACGGACTCGTAACGACGCCCTCTACAACTTTCATGAAGAAAGTTTTCCCAAATTCATGACCTAACGAAAAGTCAACTTTTTGACCTTTCTCGGTAAAACAGTTACTACGGCACGGTTAAAGACCAAAGTAACTTAGGTAATCACCGACCGTAAATGGTTTTAAGAACCGGGATGTGACAATTCTCCCCCCATATAAAAATTTCGTCCTCGAAATTACATACCTGTCAATCGAAGAGATGGGGGTACTGCTGCCTCATCCGAGCCTCTGGTTCCCATGTTGCTTCTTCTAACTCATGGCTCCTCCAAAGTACCTTCACTAGAGGAATGGTTTTGTTCCTGAGTATCTGCTCTTTCTGATAAGTGCGTTTTACGCCATGTTCTTAATAGATTTTCACCTCCATTTATACTTTGTTTTTGCCTTAGTATGTGTATTTTTACTTGTTTTAGAGTCAAGAGGGTTTTTCCGTAGAGTTGTGGCTACTAGCCGTTTTTATACAGAAAATTGCACTTAAATGATGAAAACCGTTTTTGGACTAGCACTTGGACGTTTTATTATGATTCGTTATTTTGTCACCCTGTCAGTTTTGATGTATCTTGTTTAAATGTGCAGAAGACAGGTAAATACGCTTAACGTATCAGGAATCATGATGAACGGACTCATGAATGACAACAAGTGAGGCCACGGAAAAGAAGAAACACTTTTAGACATTGTTTTGCTCTCGGACAGAATCTGCCAGGAAACGTACGTCAACTTTGGAAAATCATATCTCGAGATCCAGGAGGAGTTAGAAGGCGTGCCACATATGGAATTAAAGCTGTGTGTGTCTACTTTTCAACCCCATTTGGATCACAGCAATCGGAGTTGAGACGAAGGAGTTATGAGCAAAACAGTGGACAGAGGTCAGGCTGCAAAACTGGGCAGAAACTGCCTAAGTTGTCTAACGAGTTTTGGGAGATGATTCTTCACCAAAAGGCTTCCCAAATTTGTCAAGAGATGTATCAAGACCTTAATGAAGTGTTAGGAAGCTGGACAAAAGAAGAAAATACGAAGAAGCATCAAGGCAGCCATATTTTGGTTAAGTGTAAGGTTTCCCGGTCAAACCGGGAAAGCTGACCTTGCTGGACCTATCACTGGTTTTGGCTGCCATCAAAGCCCAAGATTTCGTACATGAGGCCTACATGAATCCATAAACATGTAGGAAGGTCCAAGAAATCAGAAGGAGTCCAAATTCGGATAAGAAGCTGCATTGAAGGAGGAATCATTGAGCAATAAGGAAACCGAGTTGGAATAGGATTGCCTTTCCTTAACCGAGTTAGCTAGGGTTTCTCTTCAATATTTCTGTATAAATAGGGTCTGTATAGCTCATGTTTAGGGGTCCTTTTTCAGTTTTAAGTCTTATAGTATAGCCAAACTCTACCCAAAAACCCTCACACAGCCAAAACACAAAGCTGCCGCCGAACACCCTTTGCAGCCGCATCAACCCTTGCCGCCAACCATCCTTGCCTTAGCCGAACCTTTTAGGTAGGATTTGGTATGGATTTCTCCATGTCTTTGTGTATTGTTACTGTGTTTATTGTTCTTCATAAATATTATTTTTGGATTTTTGGTTTTATACAATTTCGGATGTTGTTAAGTTTTTCTTTGTGATCTTTTTAATAACATGTGAGTTGTGTAACGATTTAGTATGCATGTTAGGGTTGTAAAAGAAGTTAAAGAACCTGTATTTGTGTGTTTAACAATTGTTAAGTTAGTTAATCCTCTCCCGAGCAGATAATCGAACTTTAGGTTAGCTTGATTGCAACAGGTTAGCTATTAGGGGGGTGTTTCATGTGCCGTGGTGTTTTAGGTCGAGTTGAGCGCTGAGACAACTCGGTCCTAGGTGCTACAAGGGATGGTAGGGTGAGAGATTTGCATGTGGAATAGGATGAGTGACGCCATACCTAGGAAACATGTCTCCAACGACTCGTGGACGGTAAGTGTTGCTTGATTAGATTGAGCGCTGAGACAGTTTAGTCAAGTAGTCACATAGTTTAGGGTTGAGCGCTGAGACAACTTTAAACACTTGAGAAGTCTTAAGGGTTGGAACTAATTTGCAATTGTGAAAACATAAATAAGATAATTTAACCTTTCATAAAACTATTTGCATGCTAATCGGAGTTTACTTGTTATGTTCTTGAAACGATAAAGTGACCAATCTTGTACATATTTGTTCTTGTTTTATTTTTCTGTTTTGTTTATTGCCGAAACTCATATAAACCCCCCATATTATTCTTTATGTATATATTTGTTTATATTGTGTGAATATTTCTAACTATCTGTTTTGCAGAAATAAGTTCTTCCCTAGTGTCCCCGGTCTAGAACGATCCCTACTTACCAAAGTACAATGATAGGGTTTAAATTGATTAACATGTCATATTTTGATAGGTCAATTTTTGGCGCCGTTGCCGGGGATGCTAAAAAGGATTTATGTGTATATTTTGTGCTAACGTTTTTCTCTTATATTTTGTGAATAGTGTCGATTTGTACATTGTATTTTTGTGTATATGCCGAATTCTTTTGTGTGAAAGTTGTATATTTTGTGCTATATTTTTGACTAACAATTTCTCTCTTATATTTTAGTGTAAGTGCCGAATTTTTATGTATTATATTTTTATTTTTTCGTGCCATATGTGTTTTGTTGTAACTATTGTAACTTAGTAAATATTTAGGAGGTTGATTGTTTCATATGTGTTGAAGTTTATTGTGGTTTTTAAAGTGTAACATGTAGGGAGAAACAGGTCGGAAGTGAGTTAATTGTAGTCGCTTCGACTTTCAAGATGGTTAGTTAAATTGTTACATGTTGTTAGTAGGTAGTTGATTGCATGCTGAGATAGATGTACGGAAATGGTGAAGTGACAGCAGTGGGGCAAGGTTTACTAAATCGTTGAATAGGAGTGAGAAGGTTTGTAGATGGTCAAGCTTCAACCTGCAACCAAAGTTGTCTGTTACGACACTTGGTTCCACCAGGGGTGATTAACTGAGCTCGATGGCATGGGAATCAGTGCACTCACTGGCTGTGGGTTAATCAATTAATGTAACCGAAGGTGTACTTAGTCGTGTTTGGGGTTCAGAAGTTACAACCCCTGCAGCGACAGGCAATATTCTCAATTTTGTTATGGGGAATAAGGATTAAAATCTAGGAGATCAAATTTTGGTGTCATTTAATGAAATCTTGAGAGGATTAAAGAATTGTTGGCATTGATGTGGGTCATTTGAGTAGTGACCCAACTTGTTAGGAATTATTGACCTAGCGGCAATTCTTGGCTCCACGAGTGTAGATTGGTAGCATGAAAAATCACTAGAGGTGACTTTCGAAATTGTCAACATTTCGGTAAGTATGAAATGCAGTGAAACTGAGGAAAGGGTTTCCTTGAGGACTCAAAAGTGTTACGAGTCTAAGTTTGGTAATAATTGTTACTAAGATTGGTAAGGTATGTTGCTAAGTTGAGCAACACACCATTAGTAATCGTGGTGTGTTGAAGCCACGTTCAGATTAAGTGATGATCTGAGGGGATGTTAACTTGTGGCAGTGGATCTTGTAATCAAGGATCTGAGGTGGTAATTTGACTTCCGGTGCACGTAGTTATTCTACCTTTTCAATTATGATAGTAAGTGGCTATGAATTTTGAATCTTACCAAATAGAGGATGCGGTGGATGGTAAACTTGCAGAGCATGGGGGACAGTTTTGTTAAAAACTGTCTAGTTGTACAAATTGACTCTGTGATGTTTTCGCGCCCAGTGCGGGGTTGGCAATTGATAAATTGTGCCTTGATAACTGGATGCTTGGTGACTAAGGTGGCTAAGTTCGTTGTGGAATTAATTCCCGATGCTTTGATCAGGGGTTCCTTTGGGTGTGCACCAGTGGCACTAAATTTTATGTGGATGTCCGATCTGGTTAAATGTCCAAATTTGTCGGTTATTGCCAGACGATTTGGTAACGGAGGCATCTGGGAATGAACCATCCTTGTTGAGAAGGTAAGGCTCTGGAATTCTTTTAATGGTAAGTCTATTTCAGATTGTGATGCGGATAATGATTAATAGACGCACAGTTGTGGTTGAAGTACAAGTTCTGCACTATGCGTCATTCCAAGCTAATGTAAGAGATAGGGAGGTCGGTGGTACCTCACCTAAGAGTAGTACGGAGATGTATTACCCGTGGCAAAATACGCTGTAGTTCCACGAGGTGATAATTGAGTTGGCGATTCTAATGATCGGCTTGTTGGTAAAGTCAAGATTTATCCGGTCAGAATAGCTTTGTAGGCAGTGTGAAGCCTGACAATTTGTTCTCATGCGAGGAGTAAGTATTGTTGGATCTCGATGTCTGGAGCTTTGGATCTCCCTGATTTAAGGCTATGGTTTTGGTTTTACGCTAAAATTCATGGCAATTCATGTCCTGTGTGTGCAAGTGGTTTGAGTAAGGATAGATCAAGGGAAGACAATTACTCTACAACATGACAACTCGACAGGATAATTTATAGAAAGCGTAAACCAGATCAGGGAGCCTGGTTCAAATGAGGTGATGGTTCGTGTAACACAAGTCGTCATGGTTTTCCTGTGGACTTGTTGTCATTAGTGTTGACTCCACGTTGTATTGTGTTACCAGAGGATTTAAATCCATTATTGACAAATCCTTTTGGGTGGACACTGCAGCAGCTTGAGCCAGTCGTGGAGGAGCTGCTGGGGAGTCTGGGAGTTGGTTTTGGGATTACGTGGTGGTGGGCATGCCGAGACAGTGGGTCTGTCTTGAAAGGAATCCGGTGAAAGAGATACCAGATTTGAAAGCATAGGTGAGCACAGTGTTGTGATTTTATCGTTGTGTTGTTATTTGGGATTGTTGTTGGTGTTGTTGCTGAAGTGATATTGACTTGCTGAAATTGTGTTGTTTTTGTTGCTGTGGTCGATAACTTGGTGAATCGGAGGAAACGGGAAGGTTAAGGCGAAATTCCGGCAAGTTACCGGGATCCGGTGACGGTTCCGGTGATGCAGTAAATGTCAGGACCCACCCCGGGTTAAACCCCTTTAATCCGAAGTAAATCCTGCGGGGACCACCTCAAGGGAACTTCTTACCGAAACCCCCTTGAAATGGCCAACCCTTCCTACACAACTAGCTAAACCGGGTTAGTCAGAGCAGTCTACAGAGATGATTACCCCAAAGAATTTCACGCAGCAAAGGAATGATCGACTATGCCTCGACTCTCGTACGCGCTCGACCTCCTCTCAAGAACCCTGCATCACTGGGCATTTAAAAACGAAAGGCCCAGGGGAGAAACATTTAAAAACTGTCAGAGTGAGTGGACGAAAATCAAATATAAAAACTCAATTTCCTTTAATGCTCTCCCAAAACTTTAATGATTCAAATAACATTTATGCATGCCCTCAATTACTAAATTTCCCACAAATGCATGACAAGGTAACAAATAAGGAATATGGGAAGAGAAATGTTCACAATAATAAAAAGTCTGACCTCTCAGACTAGGGTCGGAGCTAAGAGCTCTAGTTGCACCCTCACGCTATGCTAGCTAGATAAAACGGTAATGGACAACCCTTATAATATCCACCTGACATCTCAGGCGTGTCTGTCCTCTCAGACCAGGGTCGGAGCTAAGAGCTCTAGGTAAAATGGTGATGGACAACCCTTAGAATATCCACCTGACATCTCAGGCGTGTCTGTCCTCTCAGACCAGGGTCGGAGCTAAGAGCTCTAGGTAAAATGGTGATGGACAACCCTTAGAATATCCACCTGACATCTCAGGCGTGTCTGTCCTCTCAGACCAGGGTCGGAGCTAAGAGCTCTAGGTAAAATGGTGATGGACAACCCTCATAGTGCACTACGTAATTTGCCTGACCTCTCAGGCTAGGGTCGGAGCTAAGAGCTCTAGTAGCGCCCTCACGCTACTCTAGCTAGCATAATCATTGGACAACCCATAAAGGAAATTCACAACAATACTTTACTCAAATACTCTTCCCAAACAAATAAATAAAACTATTCCTCGGCATATAAGCATAAATCCAAATAAAATATCCAAGCACCCGAGGAACATATCATTCCCGAAACAATCATAAAAAAAACCATGCAATTAACTCAATAATTAAGGCATGCATTTATTTAAAATAATATGTCCACTCACCGTACTATTGCGACTTTCTTCCCGCTCGGCAAGCCCCTCGAGCGAAACTCTCGAACTACCCGCGTAGTCGAGCCCGTCTCACGTCCGACCAGAGACTGTACAACAAATCATCATATTAGTCGTTCACAGTTGACTTGGTCTTTTCCTAGTTTGACCAGGAAATTCTATTTGACCAAGTTCCTTTCTTTTAACAGCTTTTCAACAATTAGATTTAATTCCCAAATACCGACTCGACATTTTCCAGGATTTCCAGTTATCATTTATTTCCGATAACCATAACACTTTACCGACTTAACCAACAACTCAGCTTATACTCAAGTCCAACCTTATTATATCCTATGTCGGACGACAATTACCGGGGTAACCCTAATTACCGATCATTCCAATTTCTTTACCAAAACTTTCCAATCCCTTTCCAAACATCCCTTTTTCCCCAAGTGAAACCGCTTTTACCACAACAATAAATAATTAACAATTATTCAAAAATCATGGGTAAAATGACCAAAATACCCCTTTCACTGTGTAAACACAGTCGCCGGCCGGCAAGCCTCCGACCGACGATCTCCGGCCATCAATAGCTCCGCCTCCTCCTCCACAACAACTTCTCTCAAGAAACTTAAGCTCAAATCGAAGCCTAACTACCTCAAATCGTCCAAGCACAGTAAAAACTCCAAAAATCACAACCGGAGTTCGATCTCCTTACCTAGCTCGTTAGAGGCTGTCTCCTTGCAAATGGAGCTTCCAGGGAGGGCGGCGGTCCTTCCCTTACCCACCAAACTTGGCGCGAATTGCGGAGGAGGCTAACCCAGGTGAGCAGTCACTGTGCAAGCTTTCCTCTCCCTCTCCAGCGCTCCTCTGCCACGGTTAGCCGCCCAGATCGACGGCGGAGGTGGAGGCGAGTCGACCGGGACCGGTGGCGCGTCAAACGGTGGCCGGTGGAGAGAGAACAGCGGCGGCACCGTGCGTGAGAGAGAGAGAGTCGAGCGCCAGCAGAAGAAGAAAAGAAGAAGAAGAAGAAGAAGAAGAAGAGAGAGAGAGAAACCGGGGAAAAAAAGAAGGAAAGAAACGGAAAGAAAGGAAAAAAAATGGAAAGTTTCCTGAAACGGAAACTTTTCTAACTCCTTTACCATTTTTTCTTTCTTCTTCGAAATAAGACGTCGTCAACCAGAATAAAATTCACCGAACTTTTCTAATTATCTTCTCAAAATCTACCCTCTGAGAATTTAATTACCGACACTTTTCCAAAATAGATACGGTAATTTCTAATAGTAAATGGAGAAGATAACTTTTATTAACTTCAAAAGATTCGGGGTGTGACAATTCTCCCCACCTTATAAAAATTTCGTCCTTGAAATTTCTATACTCAAAGTCCGACACAGTGGGGGATAGTACCACTTAGATAAAGATATTATTCTCCAATATCAACTTCTTTCTGAGAACTTTTCTGAGACGCCTCACGAAAAGCAATGTCCAGAACCCTAACACCTGTCCTTCACGATCAACATCCTTATTGATCCTTCTTATAAGCCAATTTCCAGTACTAACCCGAAGGCAATTCATATAGGGTGTAAGGAAATATACTTATTTACGTCACGTGGACATAAGTGACACTAGACTTCCATTATAACTCCAAGGATACCCAACATATTCTTCAAACTCATGTAACCATGTCACATGTCACCTCTAGCCAAAGTAGCACTCCTTCCTACGTGGATGATAACCTCCCATACTTTCTCTTTTTCTGACACCCGACCACTTTTCTCGGGTCAAAACTAAACCGTCTGAAGTCTTACCGTGGATCACAATGATTTCCTCTTGAATCATTGATCAACTGAATCACCGAATTCTTACTGTACTCCATCTCATTTATGAGGTGGAATACGACACTGCCTATACTGATCCACCATCTGTATTCCTCGCGAAAATCACTATTGTTTTTCACCAAAAGATGATAAATTCTGTCACATGCTGAAAACATCATTTGGCAACAATTCCCTGTTGCCTAAACCGGATTATAACCATATCCTTGTAAATCCAACTGCACAACACAACAACGTCGACCAGTAACTAACCTCCTATCCCTTCTCGTTTAGCTAAACAAACACCAACATTTGTCCTTACCAACCGCATGTGACGTCGTCACAATACCGCTAATACTCATCTGATCCAATAACACCTCGCTTGTCGTGAGTAAAATTTCTTCAAGAATACTCGTATTCTTTCGTTGAACTTAGATATCACCTCCCACATTCCCTATGCAGGAAATGATTACCACGCCTGAGGAGTAGGGTTCGATGTCACTAATGGATTTAAATCATCTGGTAACATAATACCACGTGGAGTCAAATCTACTGACAACAAGTCCACGAGAAAACCATGATAACTTGTGTTACACAAACCATCACCTCATTTGAACCGGGCTCCCTGATTTGGTTTACGCTTTCTATAACTTATTCTGTCAAGTTGTCCTGTTGTAGAGTAATTGTCTTCCCTTGATCTATCCTTACTCAAATCACTTGTACACACAGGACATGAATTGCCATGAATTTTTAGCGTAAAACCAAAACCATAGCCTTTAAATCGGGGAGATATAAGTCTCCAGACATCGAGAGCCAACAATACTTACTCCTCGCCTGAAGACAAATTGTCAGGCTTCACACTGCCTACAAGCCATTCTGACCGGATAAATCTGGACTTTACCAACAAGCCGATCATTAGAATCGCCAACTCAATTATCACTTTGTGAGGTCACAGCGTACTTTACAACTGGAAATACATCTCTTACCTTAACCTGGAATGACGCATAGTGCAGAACTTGCACTTCCACCATAACCGTGCGTCTATTAAACATTATCCGCATCTCAATCCGGAATAGACTTACCATTAAAAGACTCCTAGAGTCTTACCCGCTCAACAAGGATATTCCATTCCCAGATGCCTCCATTACCACATCGTCCGGTAAAAACCGACAAACTCGGACATCTAACCAAATCGGACATTTACATAAAATTTAGTGCCACTGGTGCACACCCAAAGGAACCCCTGTTCAACGCATCGGGAATTAATTCCACTCCGAACTTAACCACAATGATCACCGAGCATCCAGTTATCCAGGCACAATTCGACGAATGCCACTACCGCACTGGAAAAGTACACACCACTAAGTCAACTCGTACAACTAGACAGTTCCTAACAAAACTGTCCCCCATGCTCTGCAAGTACACCATCCACCGTATCCTCTATTTGGTAGGATTCAGGATTCCCAATCACTTACCACTCTAATTGAAGGGGAATATAACTGCGTGCACAGGATATCACAATACCACTTCAAATCCTAGCTTACAAAATCTACTGCCACACGTTAACATCCCCTCAGATCTAACTTAATCTGAACGTGATTCAATCATTCTATGATTTCCAATGGAGTGTTGCTCAACTTACCACATACCTTACCAATCTCAGTAACAATTACTACCAAACTTAGGCTCGTAACACTCTTTGAGTCATCAAGGGAAACTTTTCCTAGTTCCACTGCATTTCATACTCACCGAAATGTTGACAATTTCGAGAGTCACCTCCAATGACCTTTCTTGCTACCACTCTACACTCGTGGCGCCAAGAATTGCCGCTAGGTCAATAATTCCTACCAAGTAGGATCACTACTCAAATGACCAATGACCATAGCCATGCAAACAATTCCTTAATCCACTCAGGATTTCATTAAATCAACCTCAATAATTGATCTCCCAGATCTTAATCCTCATTCCAATATTAAGATTATCGCCTGTCACTGCGGTGGATGTAACTATAAACCCCAACACGACTAAGTACACCTTCGGTTACAAAAATTGATTAGACCACAGCCAGTGGGTGCACAAATTTCCATGCCATCAAGCTCAGTTAGTCACCCTCGAAGAAACCAAGTGTCATAACGGACGACTTTGGTTGCAGGTTGAAGCTTGACCATCTACAAGTATTCTCACTCAAATTAAAAGATTCAGTAAACCTTGCCCCACTGCTGTCCCTTCACCTTTTCCGTGCATTTAACTCAGCAGGCAATCAACCACTTACTGACAACATATAATAATCTCACTAACCATCATAAGAGTCGGAGCGACTATCAATGACCCACTTCCGACCTGTACTTAAATGGTTAGGCCAAATACTGGACGTTTTGCACCAAAACCTCTAATCAAGCATCCTTAATCTCCGTTCTCAATAAACAGAACTCTCATGACACATTCTTAAGATGATGTCATCACCAGTCTTAGTCACTTACCTGGTGTCATTTTGACCACACACAGCTGCACACAATAATTATGCCTTACCAGCATGTGCTACCCAAATTTCAACTTTACCACTTCCCTACACAGGAGGGTACACGTGCTCATGTGGGGTATACCCATGTACGTCTTCAGCCGTCGAAACAGTGCCGTTTGTACAACGACCAGTTTCTACACCACAATAATACAAAGTCAATCAAGACTCGTATCACTATCTCCGGTACCCCAAGCACTCTTGGTCTGAGACCCGGTGGCTTGTTGCCACTTCCAACATGTTCCTTTAAATTCTGAAACCAATTACCTTTAGCTACAACTGGTAACAATCGCTCGATCTGTAAATCGGACTCTAACACAGCCAACCTGGAGACTCCTCCACAGGTGTACCAATTAAAATACTTTGACCACAGGTGAATAACTCACCTTATGGTTGACATGAGTCCCAAGATCTGGTGGCACGATATAATTTCTGCCTCCATGATAAATGGCCCAATGACCATTGTCACCAACAATTCAAATCACGTTTGGACTCACTAACAGATCAAATCTTCTAGTACCCCAATAGTGGGTGGCTGGAGCGAAGAGATCCTAGTCGTAGCTGATGACAACAATGTCAGCACCAAAGGTGATCCAAGCCATGAGTTTCAGTGGATGTCCCATAAAGCATCGAGGGACCAAACCAGCCTGTACTTCCTTAGCATTTCCAGCAGTGTCACATCATGGACTCGTCACCCGAAACAAGTCCATTGATCCCAAAATGACTACACTCATTTTCCCTGAGTCATTCCACTTTCATAAGTCCGTTGGTTTCTCCAAAACCGCACTAATGACGAACCTCAACAAAGTCATGACAATCGTCAAAACCCAATATTCATCCCCTCTGAATAATCGCGCTAGGCGACTTCAGCTCCTTTTTCCATCACAGGATGCAACATCTTTCAGTAACTCGTACGACTCTTCACTGCTAAGAGCCTCATAACACGAACACCAAAGCCTTGTCTTAGGCTTCTACAGCATCCCTGTCAACAACCATGACAGCCTCCCAGGTGTGAATTAACTGTTTCACCACCGAGTACTTACACAAAATGCTCAACGTTAAACAACGTGAGTTTACAGCTCGATCCCCAACTCAAATCTCAATAAATCCCTATAAAACACAATCCTTGGGGAACTCATCAAATAAATACGTAACGAGCTTACCTTGTTCCTTACAGGAACTCTCTGTGAGGTCGCGCGTACGGAGGCATAGTCATGAAGATTCAAACGTTGATAGGACCACTCGGTCCATGAATCAACCAGGAAGTACTAACCCATATCCTTAATAAACACTAAGCGTCCAAGCATAAAATGCCGATGGATCCGCCGCGGTCGGACCATCACTCTATAGACGCTAAGTGCTACCAAGTACATGAGGTAGTAACAGGAAACGATACCTAATGCTCTGATACCAATGTCAGGACCCACCCCGGGTTAAACCCCTTTAATCCGAAGTAAATCCTGCGGGGACCACCTCAAGGGAACTTCTTACCGAAACCCCCTTGAAATGGCCAACCCTTCCTACACAACTAGCTAAACCGGGTTAGTCAGAGCAGTCTACAGAGATGATTACCCCAAAGAATTTCACGCAGCAACGGAATGATCGACTATGCCTCGACTCTCGTACGCGCTCGACCTTCTCTCAAGAACCCTGCATCACTGGGCATTTAAAAACGAAAGGCCCAGGGGAGAAACATTTAAAAACTGTCAGAGTGAGTGGACGAAAATCAAATATAAAAACTCAATTTCCTTTAATGCTCTCCCAAAACTTTAATGATTCAAATAACATTTATGCATGCCCTCAATTACTAAATTTCCCACAAATGCATGACAAGGTAACAAATAAGGAATATGGGAAGAGAAATGTTCACAATAATAAAAAGTCTGACCTCTCAGACTAGGGTCGGAGCTAAGAGCTCTAGTTGCGCCCTCACGCTATGCTAGCTAGATAAAACGGTAATGGACAACCCTTATAATATCCACCTGACATCTCAGGCGTGTCTGTCCTCTCAGACCAGGGTCGGAGCTAAGAGCTCTAGGTAAAATGGTGATGGACAACCCTTAGAATATCCACCTGACATCTCAGGCGTGTCTGTCCTCTCAGACCAGGGTCGGAGCTAAGAGCTCTAGGTAAAATGGTGATGGACAACCCTCATAGTGCACTACGTAATTTGCCTGACCTCTCAGGCTACGGTCGGAGCTAAGAGCTCTAGTAGCGCCCTAACGCTACTCTAGCTAGCATAATCATTGGACAACCCATAAAGGAAATTCACAACAATACTTTACTCAAATACTCTTCCCAAACAAATAAATAAAACTATTCCTCGGCATATAAGCATAAATCCAAATAAAATATCCAAGCACCCGAGGAACATATCATTCCCGAAACAATCATAAAAAAAAACCATGCAATTAACTCAATAATTAAGGCATGCATTTATTTAAAATAATATGTCCACTCACCGTACTATTGCGACCTTCTTCCCGCTCGGCAAGCCCCTCGAGCGAAACTCTCGAACTACCCGCGTAGTCGAGCCCGTCTCACGTCCGACCAGAGACTGTACAACAAATCATCATATTAGTCGTTCACAGTTGACTTGGTCTTTTCCTAGTTTGACCAGGAAATTCTATTTGACCACGTGTTGACCAAGTTCCTTTCTTTTAACAACTTTTCAACAATTAGATTTAATTCCCAAATACCGACTCGACATTTTCCAGGATTTCCAGTTATCATTTATTTCCGATAACCATAACACTTTACCGACTTAACCAACAACTCAGCTTATACTCAAGTCCAACCTTATTATATCCTATGTCGGACGACAATTACCGGGGTAACCCTAATTACCGATCATTCCAATTTCTTTACCAAAACTTTCCAATCCCTTTCCAAACATCCCGTTTTCCCCAAGTGAAACCGCTTTTACCACAACAATAAATAATTAACAATTATTCAAAAATCATGGGTAAAA